>CM038681.1:627193707-628393707 GCA_021605205.1 Aegilops longissima
TGTCACATCCCAACTAGACCATGCATTAGGGTGTGCATCATGTTTAAATTTCATTTGAATTTGAAATGGGGAAGACAGGAAACCCCGTAACCCCCCCTTAATTCAACTAGGGTTTACTAAAATTATTTCAATGAACCTGAAATGCCCTTCAAAATGCTCATCATCTTTGCTTTGGTTGAGCCTATGTCACAAGTGGTGCATCATTTTCTAGGTCATCCAAAGGTCCTTGAATTAAATCATTGGCATTCGAATTTGAGCATTTCAAATTATATAAAATATTTCAAATGTCCAAAAATTGCCAAACCAAAATGTTTCATGTTGGAAATATTTCAACAATGGACCAGGAGCATTTTGGTGAATTTTAAAACTGTTTTGGTATTTTTAAAAACTCCACAAAGTTGCAGAAAAATTAGAAAAAGATAAAAACAGGAGGGCACTTACCTGGCGCCACCTACCGGCCCACTGCTGCCCAGCCAAGCAGCTGGCCAATGAGCTGCTTGGCTCGGCAGCAGCAGCCAGTGCTCGATGGCGGGCACCGCATGGGTGCCACGCACCTGGTTGCCGCCTCGCCGCTCCCCTCGCCAGCTGCCGACGAGGATCGCCCTCTCTCTCTCCCCCGAACCCCCTGGACACCTCCTCTCCTCCCCGGTTCCTCTCCCTCGTGCTCCCCCGCCTTGGCCGACGCCGCCGCCGCCGCACCATCGCCGTAACCGCGCTCCCCGCCGTCCGTGCTCCTCCTCACCTTGTCCAGGAGCTCCGCCGCTCTCGACTACCCCAAACTAGCCGAGCCCCGCCTGCTCTAGTGCCCCGAATCCACCACACCGCCCTCGACCGAGTCCACCGTCGCGGAGATCCCTTCAACGCCGTCGTCGCTCCGGTCCGTCCCGACCTCGACGAGAGCTTCTCTGGCGTCGCCCGTGAGCCCATCTACCTCCCCTTCCTCTCTCTCGCTCTCGAGCAGTGTAGCAATCGAGCAAGCTCACCGCACCCGCCCGCCGTGGAGCTCGTCGCCGGCGTGCTCGGTCACCCTCCGCCACCTGGGTGTCCATCACACTCACCGCACCCCATGGGGTCTAACACACACTCCCCGCACCTCACCGACCCCTCTAGCCCCAAGTTCGTCTTCGGCCGAACCCCGGCGGCCGCCTAGCTCGTCGCCGGCGCCGACTCCGGCCACCCCGACCCCAGCCGACTCCACCAATAGCCGCGGCTTGTTCCCAGCTACCCATAGCCACCCTCCATGCTCGTTTGGTCGCCGGAATCGCCAAACGCACTTCCTCCGCCGCGTCGGGCTCGCCGGCGGCTAGACGCCGGTGCAGCCGACGTGGACTTTGACTCGGGTGGGCCCTGGTTGACTCCGATGAGTCACTCACAGATGGGGCCCAGCCCTGCTAACTAAATAGGATTAGTTTAATTAAAATTTAGTTAAGCTAATTACCCTGACACCCTGGACCCACTAGTCAGGTTTGACCTGGACGCCTCCGTTGACCCTGACGTCATGCTGACGCATGGCTGACGCAATTAATTAATTTCTGGATTTATTCTAATATAGGAAATTCCAGAATATAGTTCAAACTTCAAATGTTTATAACTTTTTATCTGTATCTCCAAATGCAAAGGTTTATATATGAAAAATGATCAGAAAAATCCATTCTATCCATTGGTACAGGTTTCATGCATGTTAAAACAAGTTAACCTTGCTGTTTAACCAGAATAAGATAATGCACCTTTAGGGCTTTTTCAAATGAGCTAGCATTTGAATCTTTGGTTCAAATGGGTTCATCCCTTTCTGTTTTAGCTTGCACTAGGCCAACACACATCCATATTGCCATGTCATAGCATGCATCATATTGTTGCATATTGTCATGTGTGTTTACTTTCGGTATGCTTTTCGTGATAGGTTCTGCCCCCGAGGATAAACTCGACTATCCATCTGAAGGGCAGTACTCTACCCCTGTTCCATCAGGCAAGCAACCCATTGATCATTCCGATACAAACCCATGTTCTCGCTTCTGCTCTTGTTTTACTGCATTAAGACAACGCGATTCAAACTGTTGTGTGCTGCGGTAGTTGAACCCACTTCCTTTGCATGACCTGTCATTGCCACAGTAACTAGATGAAACCCACTAGTATGTGTAGGAGTTGATTGAGCCATGTTTGTGATTCCTACCATGCTATGCTTGCTATGCTTAGAGTTGTGTCAGGTCTGGCTCATCGGGATGATGAACTGGAGTGAAAGGTTGTGTTGGTTCGAGAGTGAAAGTGTTGAACACGTTTTGGTAAAGGTATCGATGAGAGGCCATGTAGGAGTACATGGTGGGTTGTTTCATTGAAGCCGATCCTAAGAACTGAGATCTGTGTTTGTGATCCATGAACTAGTTACTACCACGCATTGGGCCCGAAACCAATGGACTCTCTCGGCTTCTTAACCACCCTTGTTCCTAGTCCGGGAGTTGCAAGTAGTTTCTGGTGTTTGTAGCATGCTGGGGGCCGCACGCAGCGCTGACCTTTGGGGTGGGTTGTGTTGCGGTAGGCACGTGGCCCGGTGTACCGAGTGCCCGTTTGGTATCTCGGGAACCCTGCACACATCGTTCGGGGCTGTATGGGAAACCTCGGCCGGACTCCCTGCGGATGGAACCCGAATAGGCGATAAACCTGGACTAGGGACTTGAGTGTTTAGATAGGCTGTGGCCGACACCCACGTTGGGCTTCCGCTTGAAGGTTGCCGAGTACATGTCGTGTAAACGGCGGTAAGTGGTGCGAGCGTGTGTGAAGAAGTACACCCCTGCAGGGTTTGCAATATGATCTATTCGAATAGCCATGTCCACGGAGAAGGACTTCTGGATTACCTATATCAGTTCATAGACAAGTAAATGGACACTACTAAAAGCCTCAAGATAAGTGTGAGTACCGCGGATGGCCCTCTCGGGGATGACGAGAGAGGATCCACGGTGGAGTATTGTGTTGGTGGTTAGTGGACTCATGTGCGACAAATGCTTTACAAATGGTGTTACGTAGGATAGTTTAGCCAAGAGTCAAAGCTGGCTTGCTGCAAATAACTCCACCACCTTCTTGAGAATGTGCATGTATGATAGGATTCTGTGGTAAGACTTGCTGAGTACCCCCGTACTCATGTTTGCTTAATTAATGTTTTCAGAGGACAACACTGCCCCCTCCGATGGGTTCTATGTAGATCTCAACTTCGACGAGTGAACTAGCCACCCGGGTGGCGATCTAAGACTTGTGAGGGGCCCTTGTAGATAGAAAGGCTCCAACAAGCTTTCTTTCTTTCTAGAGTCTGTACTCAGACTAGTTTGCTTCCGCATGTGCTTGTATGATTGTATGACTTGAGTGTTGGGTCATGTGACCCCTACCTGTATGGATATGTTATGTATGGCTCCTCGGAGCCCCTTAAATAAAGTACTTGAGTTGTAGAGTTTTGTTGTGATGCCTTGTTGTATTTACTCATATCGGGCATATTGCGTGTATGATTGAAATGCTTGGTATGAGTGGGATCTGACAAACTAGTTGTTTATCCTTGGCAGCCTCTCATATGGGGAAATGTAGTCTCGTGCTTACGGCGATAGTAGTCCGCTACAGCCCGGTTCACGGAGTCCTGCTAGCCCAAAGACTACCGCTTGGACACTTGACTGGCGGCATGTGTTTCACCGTTCCTATGTACGTCCCTTCGGGAAATGTCACGTGGTGGTATTCGAGTCCTGCCTAGCCCGCTACAGCCGGAATACGAGTCTGTTAGCCCGGTGCTACAGCCCGAATATATCGTTGATGACCGACATGCTCGATGTGATTCATGTATGCCTGTCCCCATAGGTTAGCGCCGCTTTGGGTTCACGACTAGCCATGTCGGCCCGGTTCTTTGTCATGTGGATACTAGCGACACCATCATATACGTGAGCCAAAAGGCTAAACGGTCCCGGCCATGGTAAGGCGACACCGTGGGAATACCGTGCGTGAGGCCGCAAAGTGATATGAGGGGTTACCGGCTAGGTCGATGTGACTTGGAATCGGGGTCCTGACAGCGTTGGCATCAGAGCAGGGCTGCCTGTAGGTTCGCTAAGCCAAACTGGTCGATGTTGAGTCTAGAAATGCTTTAGTTATATGTAGGGGAATTGATTGTGGGAGGGAACGTAAGGCTCTTTTTACTCCTTTACCTTATGCCCTCTAATCTGAGTCATCCTCTTCTCATTCTACGTGGGTATAGGACTAGGCTCTCTTCTCTCTATCAGGTTCACGTGTTACTAATCCGTAGTAACTTATAGGATTGTTGGTTACATCCTCAGTTCAGCTCTACTAATTTTTAGTATGCTATCAGTTGAACCAGAACCTTGATATGATGATGTTGAGTGGTTTTGCAATCTGATTTTGAATGTCTCAAATCTGATTTTGAGCATTTACAGATGTTATGCTGCCCGATTTTCCCTAGAAATTCTAATGTCTTTGCATTGTGGCTGTGCTTTCAGATGGCCACCCGTCCCTAGAACCAAGTGGTTCGTCTGACCCGTTGCATCGGTGTGTGTGGTCACACGACAATGCTGGTTCAGGTGATGATCGAGACTGGTTGGTATCCTGAATATACCGTCGAGGAGCAGTTTAGGGATTTCAATCAAAGCCAATATCTGTGCACGGTCAGGATTTATCCATCTTACCCCGGAGCTACTGAACCGCTCCACTGTTCCTATGGGCTCGGGATTACTATTGGAATGTCCGTGCAAGATGCAGCCTATTCTATGATGACTATTATTCGAGCCAGAACTGCCTTGCTGGTCAACACCGATTTCCGCTATATGCCAGCATCCCTCCCTGGGGCGCATGGCTACCTTCAGGGTATGTACAGCGATGCATCCCGTGAGGACTCACTCCTTCGCACTACTACCGAGATGCTGGAAGACAAGGACCGTGAGAACCGGGCCTTGCGTATGGAGCTTTTTAATGCCCGCTCTGATCACTGGGCTACTCTGACTCGGTTTGCACCTGCCGTGCAAGCCGGATATATGGACATGAGGGACTTGTACCCTGTGCGGGCTGGTCTACCAGACTTTATGGAGTGGCGTGAGGTTGAGGCATCACTCCTCCTCGTGGGCCTCGTCGCCACCGTTTGTTGGACCACGGCCACATCCGAGTCCTTATGGTCCATGTGCTCCACAGATTGTCTGCTTCCGGATGATCATGTTCCACTTCCAGGCTTGGGTGGTGACTTCTATGAGGACTACTATGGAGCTGCCTGAGTTAGTAGTAGTATTCCTAGTATTGCACTAGTTGTGCCTCCACCGTCCTGCGTGACTTGTGGAATATGACTAGTGTGTATCGTTCCGGAAGGTAGAAAAATAATGTATAGGAGTTGGAATGCTTCCGATGAGATGTAACGCCTTTCCTTATAGTTGTACTCCGTCGGGCTTGTACTAAACTATGAATGGTGTGTATGACCGTTGGTATATATATGGCAGTTTTATATTACCATGTCATACGGATGAACATCTTGCATTCCGTGCTATCCATTACATTCCGCACTTCCTTGTTAAATTCTGCCATCCTGGTTGAAATCTTTGCTTTGCTTCCTAGGATGGTCAACACCCGCAACACTTCTGCTGCTCCGGAGCAGGGGGAAGCCAGCGCAGCTGGAAATGCAAATCTGCCTCAACCGCCATCTTTGGCGAGGTTATGCTGGAAGCAGAACGCAATAAGCGTGAGACCAATCGCTTACTGGAGCGGATTGAGCAAAACACCGCACGCCAGCCAAGAAATGATTTGGTTTCACTCAATGACTTCGTCAAGCTGTATCCCCCGAAGTTCAAATATTCCGTCGAGCCTCTCGACGCGGATGATTGGCTTCACAGCATCTACCACAAGCTGCATTCTGCCAACGTGGCTGAGGCTGACAAGGTTACTTTTGCCGCTTATCATCTTGAAGGCCCTGCTAGTCTCTGGTGGGAGAATTACGAGGCGATGCGTCCGGTTACAACTTGGGCTGAATTCAGTGCCGCCTTCCATGAGCATCACATACCAGAAGGTCTCATGGACCGCAAAAGGGAGGAATTCTGCAGTTTCACCCAAGGTAGGCTGACAGTGGATGCTTACAGCCGTGAATTTGGGAAGTTAGCACGTTATGCTCCCGAAGAAGTTTCTACCGACGCCAAGAAGCAGGCAAGGTTCCGCAAGGGACTTAGCCCTGAGCTACGCCGAGACCTTCGTCTGCATGAGTGTACCTCTTTTCCGAAGCTAGTCAATAAGGCTATCAGCGCCGAAACTGGGCAGACTGATTTTGAAGCTACATGCAAGCACGTCCGCGACTCTGGATCTTCATCCGGCTCTGGATCCCAGAAGCGCCGGGTCTGGATTCCAAATACTGCTCTACCACCCAGGTTCACCCCGAGGCCATCCTTTGAGGCGCCTCGCCCCAACCAGCAGTATGTTCCGCCCAAGACTTATGGAGGCCCCGCTGCTAATGTTGCTCCACGCCCAAATGTGATAACTTGCTTCAAGTGTGGAGAGACGGGTCACTACATCCGTGAGTGTCCCCAGAACAACCCCAGTCAAGTTGGAAAGTCTGTTGGCCGTGGCAAGCCAGCATGAAAGGTGCTCTATGCTAAACCAGCCACCACTGCTCGTGGCCATGTCAACTATGTTTCTGCTGAAGAAACTTATGAGGATCCCAACGTCGTTCTCGGTACGCTCCTTGTTAATTGTCATCCGGCAACTGTTCTTTTTGATACTGGAGCATCTCATTCATTTATTTCTGAGAGCTATGCACGATTGCACAACACCACATTCTGTGACATGCACACCTCCATGGAAATTCAGACCCCTGGTTCTAGGTGGCAAACCTCTAGAATAAGTCATGGGAATGAAATTCTTGTCGACAGATTAGTCTTTCTTGCCTCTTTAATAGCTCTCAAGTCCTCGGACATAAACATCATCTTGGGTATGGACTGGATGTCAGCCCATTATGCTAAGATTGATTGCTCTACTAGAACTGTTCAGCTCACCCATCCCTCGGGCAAGACAGTGAATGTTTTAACCCGAGTGTCTAAGCGCCAGCTTTACTCCTTAAATGCCAACCCCCTTCCAGAACTCGAAGATATTCCGGTAGTCCATGATTTTCCGGATGTCTTTCCAGAGGAACTGCCAGGTGTTCCACCTGACAGGGATGTCGAGTTCGTGATAGATCTTGTTCCCGGAACCGTCCCAATCTCTAGGAGACCTTATAAGATGGCACCCTTAGAACTAGCTGAACTTAAGAAACAACTCGATGAGTCCTTGCAAAAGGGTTTCATCCGTCCTAGTTCATCTCCATGGGCTTGCCCCGTCCTCTTCGTCAAGAAGAAGGATGGTACGGATCGGATGGTTGTGGATTACCGACCTGTCAATTTGGTCACTATCAAGAATAAGTATCCGCTCCCCAGGATCAACGATCTGTATGATCAGCTCGCTGGATCCTCGGTCTTTTCCAAGATGGATTTGAGGTTGGGCTACCATCAAATCAAAATCAAGAACGGGGACATTCCTAAAACGGCCTTTGTTACTCGTTATGGCCAGTACGAGTACACCGTTATGTCCTTCGGTTTAACCAATGCTCCAGCCACCTTCTCTCGGTTAATGAACTCAATCTTCATGGAGTATTTGGATAAATTCGTCGTGGTATACCTCGATGATATACTCATCTACTCCAAGAATGAGGAAGAACATGCCGAACATCTACAGCTAGTATTGATGAAACTTCGAGAGCACCGCCTTTATGCCAAATTCTCCAAGTGTGAATTCTGGTTACCAGAAGTGACCTATCTAGGCCATGTAATCTCCGGCAAGGGCATTGCTGTCAATCCCGAGCGAGTTCAAGCCGCCTTGATGGACTCCACTGAATCGGTCAAGCAAGTTCGAGTTTCCTCGGTTTAGCGAGCTATTGCCGCCGCTTCGTCGAGAATTCTCTAAAGTTGCTAAACCCCTAACCGAACTCCTCAAGAAAGATAAAAAGTTGAATGGGCGCCACAAGGCGAGTTCAGCTTTCAGAACTAAAAACGCTCGACATCTGCTCCCGCATTTGTTCCACCAGATTTTTCTAAGGACTTTATTATCTATTGCGGCGCCTCGCGACAAGGACTAGGTTGCATACTCATGCAAGATCGTCATGTGATTGCCTACGCTTCTCGGCGATAAGGCCCACATGAGGATAACTACCCCACACGATCTAGAGCTTGCAGATGGTTCATGCACTCAAAACCTGGCGACATTACCTTCTTGGTAATCGCTATAAATTTACATCGATCACCAAAGTCTAAAATATATCTTCACCCAACCGGATTTGAATCTCAGGCAAAGACGTTGGGTCGAGTTGATTACAGATTTCGACTTAGGAATATCTTAAACCCCAGGCAAAGCCAATGTCATGGCTCACGCGCTAAGTCGCAAATCTTACTGTAACAATCTGATGTTACAACAAAGTCAACCTCTTCTCCACGAGGAATTTCGTAAGCTTAACCTTCACCTTATTCCTCGAGGGTTCCTTTCCACCCTGGTGGCGAAACCTACCCTTACGGATCAGATCATCAAAGCACAGAAGGTAGATCCGGGAATCTCCCGTGTCAGGAGAAACATCAAGAAAGGAGTCGCAGATGATTTCTCCATTGATGAACAAGGTGTCGTGTTCTTTGGAGACCGTCTAGTGGTCCCCAAGGTGCGCAACCTAAGGCGATTGATCCTTAAGGAAGCTCACGACTCCCCTTTCACCATTCACCGGTAGTACTAAAATGTATCAAGACCTACGCCAGAGGTTTTGGTGGACTAGGATGAAGAGGGAAATCGCTCAATACATTGCTAATTGCGATGTCTGTCGTCGAGTTAAAGCAGAGCATCAACAGCCTGCTGGTACCCTTCAACCTTTGGAAATTCCTGAATGGAAATGGGATAAAATCGGTATGGATTTCATTACCGGGTTCCCCAGGACCAACAGAGGGAATAACGCTGTCTTCGTTGTCGTTGATCGTCTTTCCAAAGTAGTCCACTTCCTACCCGTTCGTGAGAGTATAACCGCTAGCCAGCTAGCTGATTTGTACATCTCTCGAATAGTGTCTCTTCATGGTGTTCCATTAGAGATTAACTCAGACCGTGGAAGTCTCTTCACCTCTCGATTTTGGGAAAGTTTCCAAAACGCTATGGGAACTCGTCTCTCCTTTAGCACCGCCTTCCATCCTCAATCAAGTGGTCAAGTAGAACGGGTCAATCAAATTCTAGAGGATATGCTTCGAGCTTCTGTCATCTCTTTCGGCATGAATTGGGAGAAATGCCTTCCATTCGCCGAGTTCGCTTATAACAATAGTTATCAAGCCAGCTTGGGCAAAGCTCCTTTCGAAGTTCTCTATGGACGAAAATGTCGAACGCCTCTTAACTGGTCAGAAACCGGGGAAAGACAACTCTTTGGCCCGGATATGATTCAGGAAGCAGAAGAGCAGGTTCGCGTTATTCGTGAGAAATTGAAAACAGCACAATCTCGTCAAAAGAGCCAATATGACCGCAAGCATAAGCCTATGGCTTATGAAATTGGCGAGAAGGCTTACCTTCGGGTTACTCCTTTGAAGGGAACCCATCGATTCGGTATCAAAGGCAAGTTGGCTCCTCGATACATTGGACCCTTTCGCATTCTTGCCAAACGAGGAGAAGTTGCCTACCAATTGGAACTACCTCCGCATCTTTCCAGAGTCCATGATGTCTTCCACGTTTCCCAACTCAGGCGTTGCTTCTCGGATTCTATCCGTGGAGTGGACCACGAAACGCTTGATCTCCAAGATAACCTCACCTATCGAGAATATCCCGTTCGTATTATCGATCAAGCCGAGCGTACCACTCGACGTCAGAATATCAAGTTCCTAAAGGTTCAATGGTCAAACCATTCCGAGCAAGAAGCAACTTGGGAAAGGGAGGATCGTCTACGACTTGAGTATCCCACCTTCTTCACAACAGATTCTAAATCCCGGGACGAGATTCTTTTGAGTGGGGGTGAGTTGTCACATCCCAACTAGACCATGCATTAGGGTGTGCATCATGTTTAAATTTCATTTGAATTTGAAATGGGAAGACAGAAACCCCGTAACCCCCCTTAATTCAACTAGGGTTTACTAAAAATTATTTCAATGAACCTGAAATGCCCTTCAAAATGCTCATCATCTTTGCTTTGGTTCAGAGCCTATGTCAAAAGTGGTGCATCATTTTCTAGGTCATCCAAAGGTCCTTGAATTAAATCATTGGCATTTGAATTTGAGCATTTCAAATTATATAAAATATTTCAAATGTCCAAAAATTGTCAAACCAAAATGTTTCATGTTGGAAATATTTCAACAATGGACCAGGAGCATTTTGGTGAATTTTAAAACTGTTTTGGTATTTTTAAAAACTCCACAAAGTTGCAGAAAAATTAGAAAAAGATAAAAACAGGAGGGCACTTACCTGGCGCCACCTACCCGGCCCACCTGCCGGCCCAGCCCAGCAGCTGCGCCAGCGAGCTGCTTGGCTCGGCCAGGCAGGCAGCCAGGTGCTCGATGGCGGGCACCGCATGGGTGCCACGCACCTGGTCGCCGCCTCGCCGCTCCTCTCGCCAGCTGCCGACGAGGATCGCCCTCTCTCTCTCTCCCGAACCCCCTGGACACCTCCTCTCCTCCCCGGTTCCTCTCCCTCGTGCTCCCCCGCCTTGGCCGACGCCGCCGCCGCCGCACCATCGCCGTAACCACGCTCCCCGCCGTCCGTGCTCCTCCTCACCTTGTCTAGGAGCTCCGTCGCCCTCGACTACCCCAAACTAGTCGAGCCCCGCCTACTCTAGTGCCCCGAATCCACCACACCGCCCTCGGCCAAGTCCACCGTCGACGGAGATCCCCTTCAACGCCGTCGTCGCTCCGGTCCGTCCCCGACCTCGACGAGAGCTTCTACGCGTCGCCCGTGAGCCCATCTACCTCCCCTTCCCTCTCTCTCGCGCTCTCGAGCAGTGTAGCAATCGAACTAAGCTCACCGCACCCGCCACCGCGGAGCTCGTCGCCGACGTGCTCCCGGTCACCCTCCGGCCACCTCTGGGTGTCCATCACACTCACCGCACCCCATGGGGTCTAACCACACACTCCCCGCACCTCACCGACCCCTCTAGCCCCAAGTTCGTCTTCGGTCGAACCCCGGCGGCCGCCTAGCTCGTCGCCGGCGCCGACTCCGGCCACCCCGACCCCAGCCGACTCCACCAATAGCCGCGGCTTGTTCCCAGCTACCCATAGCCACCTCCATGCTCGTTTGGTCGCCGGAATCGCCAAACGCACTTCCTCCGCCGCGTCGGGCTCGCCGGCGGCTAGACGCCGGTGCAGCCGACGTGGACTTTGACTCGGGTGGGCCCTGGTTGACTCCTATGAGTCACTCACAGATGGGGCCCAGCCCTGCTAACTAAATAGGATTAGTTTAATTAAAATTTAGTTAAGCTAATTACCCTAACACCCTGGACCCACTAGTCAGGTTTGACCTGGACGCCTCCGTTGACCCTGACGTCATGCTGACGGATGGCTGACGCAATTAATTAATTTCTGGATTTATTCTAATATAGGAAATTCCAGAATATAGTTCAAACTTCAAATGTTTATAACTTTTTATCTGTATCTCCAAATGCAAAGGTTTATATATAAAAAATGATCAGAAAAATCCATTCTATCCATTGGTACAGGTTTCATGCATGTTAAAACAAGTTAACCTTGCTGGTTAACCATAATAATATAATGCACCTTTAGGGCTTTTTCAAATGAGCTAGCATTTGAATCTTTGGTTCAAATGGGTTCATCCCTTTCTGTTTTAGCTTGCACTAGGCCAACACACATCCATATTGCCATGTCATAGCATGCATCATATTGTTGCATATTGTCATGTGTGTTTACTTTCGGTATGCTTTTCGTGATAGGTTACGCCCCGAGGATAACCTCGACTATCCATCCAAGGGCGATTTCTACCCCCGCTCCATCGTGCAAGCAACCCATTGATCATTCCGATACAAACCCATGTTCTCACTTCTGCTCTTGTTTTACTGCATTAAGACAATGCGATTCAAACTATTGTGTGATGCGGTAGTTGAACCCACTTCCTTTGCATGACCTGTCATTGCCACAGTAACTAGATGAAACCCACTAGTATGTGTAGGAGTTGATTGAGCCATGTTTGTGATTCCTACCATGCTATGCTTGCTATGCTTAGAGTTGTGTGTCGTCCGGCTCATCGGGATGATGAACTGGAGTGAAAGGTTGTGTTGGTTCGAGAGTGAAAGTGTTGAACACGTTTTGGTAAAGGTATCGATGAGAGGCCATGTAGGAGTACATGGTGGGTTGTTTCATTGAAGCCGATCCTAAGAACTGAGATCTGTGTTTGTGATCCATGAACTAGTTACTACCACGCATTGGGCCCGAAACCAATGGACCCTCTCGGCTTCTTAACCACCCTTGTTCCTAGTCCGGGAGTTGCAAGTAGTTTCTGGTGTTTGTAGCATGCTGGGGGCCGCACGCAGCGCTGACCTTTGGGGTGGGTTGTGTTGCGGTAGGCACGTGGCCCGGTGTACCGAGTGCCCGTTTGGTATCTCGGGAACCCTGCACACATCATTCGGGGCTGTATGGGAAACCTCGGCCGGACTCCCTGCGGATGGAACCCGAATAGGCGATAAACCTGGACTAGGGACTTGAGTGTTTAGATAGGCTGTGGCCGACACCCACGTTGGGCTTCCGCTTGAAGGTTGCCGAGTACATGTCGTGTAAACGGCGGTAAGTGGTGCGAGCGTGTGTGAAGAAGTACACCCCTGCAGGGTTTGCAATATGATCTATTCGAATAGCCGTGTCCACGGAGAAGGACTTCTGGATTACCTATATCAGTTCATAGACAAGTAAATGGACACTACTAAAAGCCTCAAGATAAGTGTGAGTACCGCGGATGGCCCTCTCGGGATGACGAGAGGATCCACGGTGGAGTATTGTGTTGGTGGTTAGTGGACTCATGTGCGACAAATGCTTTACAAATGGTGTTACGTAGGATAGTTTAGCCAAGAGTCAAAGCTGGCTTGCTGCAAATAACTCCACCACCTTCTTGAGAATGTGCATGTATGATAGGATTCGTGGTAAGACTTCTTTGAGTACCCCGTACTCATGTTTGCTTAATTAATGTTTTTCAGAGGACAACACTGCCCCCTCCGATGGGTTCTATGTAGATCTCGACTTCGACAAGTGAACTAGCCACCCGGGTGGCGATCTAAGACTTGTGAGGGGCCCTTGTAGATAGAAAGGCTCCAACAAGCTTTCTTTCTTTCTAGAGTCGTACTCGAGACTAGTTTGCTTCGCATGTGGTTGTATGATTGTATGACTTGAGTGTTGGGTCATGTGACCCCTACCTGTATGGATATGTTATGTATGGCTCCTCGGAGCCCCTTAAATAAAGTACTTGAGTTGTAGAGTTTTGTTGTGATGCCTTGTTGTATTTACTCATATCGGGCATATTGCATGTATGATTGAAATGCTTGGTATGAGTGGGATCCAACAAACTAGTTGTTTATCCTTGGCAGCCTCTCATATGGGGAAATGTAGTCTCGTGCTTCGGCGATAGTAGTCCCCTACAGCCGGTTCACGGAGTCCTGCTAGCCCAAAGACTACTGCTTGGACACTTGGTGGCGGCATGTGTTTCACTTGTTCCTATGTCCGTCGCCGGAAAATGTCACGTGGTGGTATTCGAGTCCTGCCTAGCCGCTACAGCCGGAATACGAGTCCTGTTAGCCAGTGCTACAGCCCGAATATATACGTTGATGACCGACATGCTCGATGTGATTCATGTATGCCTGTCCCCATAGGTTAGCGCCGCTTTGGGTTCACGACTAGCCATGTCGGCCCGGGTTCTTTGTCATGTGGATACTAGCGACACCATCATATACGTGAGCCAAAAGGCGCAAACGGTCCCGGGCCATGGTAAGGCGACACCCGTGGGAATATCGTGCGTGAGGCCGCAAAGTGATATGAGGGGTTACCGGCTAGGTCGATGTGACTTGGAATCGGGGTCCTGACAACCTGACCTTTGATATTAAGCTATGATCTCTCTTCTCTCTCTTAAAGTTCCCACAAAGCGACTCTGAACCTAAGACCGGGTTATGGGATGTCTTTTGATATTCTAAACTAAGAAAAACGCAATTGGATTTCTTTTTATATCCCTATGATAGGAAATGAAAGAAAAGGTCGAGCTTAAGCCGATTCCATTGCGGAAAGAAAAGAGGCTCTCCCATTCCCACCTGATACGTCAAAAGCAATTGACTAATATGGGGAACCAACCAGTCGAATTCGATTGATTATGTCACTCCGCATTACTATAAAAGGGCAGCAGCTTTCTACTAAAATGGGCTTTGGCACTCCTTCCGCTATTACTCGAAATAATAATAATAGTGAAAGGGCAGTCGAATTTGTGACTACGTCAAAGGCTCGTTTCACTCGAATTTAAAGGCTGTAACTCCTACTTATTTCTATTCATTAAAGCTTGCCCATGGCTGCTTTCTTCTTAAAAATCTTTCTTCTTTCTCCGTCACTAGATTCCGGTTAAAATGCTTGGTCCACCCATGCTTTTCCTCTCCATTTTTCATATGGAAAGGGAAAGCAGTGCCAACTTATTGGAATTCTGCATGGCATATTTCCCAGCCTTCATTCCTGCTATTCCAGGCTCTAGTGCTCAGTCATAAACCTATTGCCCGCTCCGCTTTCTCATTCCTATTGCTTTCGGTATCTGAATCTTCCTGAATTCAAGTAGAGAATACCAGGGCTTTCTTCTTCTTTGATTTTCCTTGGGGATAAAAAAATGGATTTCCGACATAGCACTCAATGCATTAGGATTCTAAGATTTAGGAGGGAAGGCTGAGGAGAGGGATCACATGCATTGAAGCAATCTCAAGATTTAGAAACTATCAAAATAATGGTGCGGGGAGAAGAAAGAGAGGAGAGTCACGAAAATAGGGTAAACGCAAAGAGCGATGAAAAGCAATCAGAGAGGAGAGGGAAGAATGACAATGGAAATCATAAAGCTCAATGAGGAGCACATTACTATGAATAATAATGGAGAGGGACATTAAAGGGGAAAACTGAGCAAAGAGATATAAAATATATTCAAAAGCTTTTCACTTCTACTTCGTTTTCTTGTTTAGATTCATTACTTGATGATTGAACATGGGCAGATACCTATAAGGACCCCATTTCATTGACCTTCGCCCTTTATATCCCTCGTTAAGATATGTTATCCGGACCAACTCCCACGAGAAAACCAAGAGCAGTGAGTTACAAAACCAAGAGCAGTTAGAATCGCGTAGCTGCGTGCCCCTTTTCCGACTAGCTTCTTGTGAAAAGCATTTCAAGCACGAGCACACCGATGAACTCAGAAACCTACTATGGAATCAATCAACCCATCGCACCCGAGTGCTCTGCTCTCCAAGCTCTGCTAGGTGTTTTTACACTAAAATCCCGAAGGATTTTATGCTATCAAAGTAGGTGGATTGGTCTGTGGTGCTCACTAAACCTGCTATTGGACGGATCATACATAGGTCTTAGATGATCTCGATCTTGAAGAAAGCATAACTAATGTCATTTTAAGAGAAAGATGGCACTATGGATTGAAGGTAGCTTTTTCTCCATATGGGAAATCAAAACTTCATTTGATTGAGCGCTATAGGTTAAGTTGGTTGGTTAGTGTATCACGACCGGGGACACTGCACCGACTCATTCCTGTCTTCTTCAAAACCGAAACGGATAGGTTGTCTTAAAGATCATTTCTATAGCGAGAAGGAGGAACTTTCTTACTAAGGCAACTCATAGATTTGAAACGCATTCATCTTTCCTTTTTCTTGAACAGCTCAGTCAAACAAAGCAGTGAACAAAGTTTGTGCAAATGTGGCCATGTAGGTGCTGCAGGAAAGCAACTTGATATTGCGATCCAGATCCAGCAAGAAGTAACGTTGCACTATGACTCAATCCAGTTGGAAGAATAAGCTTATATATTCCAATCCATCGGGTCTAAGTCCCCTTCCAATTAGATTCATAAACACCTAACATAACAGCAGCCCACAAGGCCTTGTTGAGGATGATCTCCTGTGTGAAATTCGAGAAATTCCATTCCATTTATACGAGAAGTGCCGATCCCTTTTTTGAGAATCAAAGGGGGTTTGAGGGTGTCCCAGCCGGTTCCCATGGCCACAAAAAGCTAGCGGTTCGACTCTTGCTTGAGTTTGATAGGTGATATATTTATTTAAGGAGGTACGTTCTATTTCTTTTCCTTTGTTTTATTCGGCTGGATGGTGTACTAGCTTGGTTTGGCTGGCACTATTGGGTATCGGGCGCCTCATCCCTTGGAGGTTAGGGTATTGAAAACACATTGAATAGAGATCCCAATCGAATACAAAACATCGGAAATGTCCGTTCGTTCTTTTCCACTGATGACGAAGTGCCGGTCTCAAATGTAATTGCTTTCGGCTAATATAGATAGCCGCCTAAAAAGCACACATGAAAATCAAAGAAATGGATATTTAGAGCCACTTTAGAGCTCGGCACCACTCCGCTCGACCTATCAGCTCCCCAATGCTTAACCGGACGGACTGATTCTAGAGTTCTGTTTTAGTAGAAACTTGATTGATTAGTTCTGTATAAACAGCTAAAGGAAAGGCTTCGATCACACACTTGTCGTCTGGGATCGCCACATTCATTCATTTCATTCATTCATTGTTCATTGTGGATTGGAACCACTAGCACAAATTTGATTTGAGTCAAAGGCGCTTTTTAGGATTTCAGATCCTTTTACCTTTCGTAACCTCTCTTTCTAAGTTATGTTTTTTTATTTTTGTCAATTTCCATTCGTTTAGTACGAGATCGCTTCACACCTCTCGCCTATTGAAGTTCTGTTCAAAAACCTCGTATGAGAACTTTTATAGAGAAGGATTTCCCGCGGCGCAGCAGTTCTTCCATACCAACTTAGCTGCCCGGCGCTTCTATTGGCATAACAACTGGTACACCATAGGTTGACCCAGCCCAGTCCTCTCGTACTAGGGCTGGCTCCTCGTAGTTCTCCCTTTAACACCAACGGTAGATAGGAACCGAATTGTCTCACGACGTTCTAAACCCAACTCACGTACCACTTTCATCGGCAAACAAACGAACCCTTGGGACCTTCTTCAACCCCAGGATGTGATGAGTCGACATCGAGGTGCCAAACGACTCCGTCGATAAGAGCTCTTGGGAGTCATCAGCCTGTTATCCCCGGCGTACCTTTGATCCGTTGAGCGAGAGCCCTTCCACACGGGACTCCGGATCACTATGGCCGACTTTCGTCTCTGTTCGACTAGTCGGTCTCACGGTCGAGCAGGCTTATACCATTACGCCACGAGCAGAATCAACGCTTGAGCCTACCTTCGCACACCTCCGTTACTTTTAGGAGGCATCCGCCCAGATAAACTACCCACCTCGCAGTGTCCCCGAATGATCGGTGCGGCGGTTAGGCATCCTTAGATGAAAGAGTGGTCTTTCAGGATTGGTCGTGTGTGTCACCACCTCCCACCTATCCTACACATTCGATCAAGGTTGTCACTGCTGGTTATAGTCAAGGTGCACGGGTCTTACCGTCTAGCCGTTGGTACTCCGCATCTTCACGGAGAATTCAATTTCACGGGTCCATGTCGGAGACAGCGGGGCGTCGTTACACCATTCGTGCGGTCGCTACTTATGCGACAAGGAATTTCGCTACCTTAGGACAGTTAGAGTTCTGCCGCCGTTTATCGGGCTTCCATTCAAAGCTTATCACACTTCTCCTTCCGACCTTCCAGCACCGGGCAGGTGTCGACTCTATACATCGTGTTACCACTTAGCGAGTCCTGTGTTTTTAATAAACGATCGCTACCCCTGGTATGTGCCGCTTCCTAATCAAAAGATAGGAGAGCACCCCTTCTCCGGGTTACGGGTCATTTTGCCGAGTTCCTTCGACATGGTTCTCTCGACGCGCCTAGTATACTCTACTTGTTCACCTGTGTCGGTTTGGGGTACGATCAGTTCACGGGAGGATCGCCCTCCCAATTCAAGTTTTTCCTGGAAGTTTCAACCGTCGTTGACTATGACAACGATCGCGACCGACTATTAAGATCCTCGTGACTATGGCAGGGCGATGCGCTCTGCTCTCTCGCGACCTCCACTCTAATCAAAAGACTAAAGGCCCCTACGGAAGATGAAAAGGCGAGGACTGAAATGAGAAAGGAAGGAGTTCGCAAGACGACTTCGTTCACCGTGAAAGTGCTTGAAAGGTGTCAAGAGGTGCGGAGCGGAGCCGGCATGTTCGCCCGCTGGGCGATTGTTCGCCCACTTCTTTTCTTCGCCTTTAGAGAAATCCGTGTCCGCCCCAGCAAGAAAAAACGTATATGGCGTGTGCGGAAGCGCAACGGCTTTCAAGGCCATCCCTTGCTTCAAAACTACAGGTTTTAGCCTCCGCTTGCTGGTCGCCAAAGACGAGAGCTTCGCCTTTGGAAGCGCCAGATGGCGAGGGCGACAGGCCAGCCGAGCCCCTCTGAATTAGTTGACGGCTTTGATGACTCGACGGTGAATATTAAGGAAAGGAGAGCGTGGGGAAGAGGGAGCAGCCTCGCCCGATCATCCAATTCGCTCCGACGATCCAGGCATGGTTCAAGAGTCAAAGCAACCGGCACTTTCGTGTACCATCGGACGGCAGCCCTTTCGGGGTTCCTTAGGGACCGATTCACTCTGCGAGATTGATTGAACGCAGAAAGCCTTCCACCGGCAGGCGATCGTGTTTTTCACAGGATTTCTTGTTACTCATGTCAGCATTCTCACTTCGATATCTCCGGTCTTGTCACCAAAAACCTTCCCGATTGATGAGCGCCCCGCCATCGACACTTGAAAAAGCTGCTTTCAAGGTCTCGCCGCCGGTGAATCACTTGAGCCCCGAGACATTTTCGTGCCATGGAGCTAGACCAGTGAGCTATTACGCTTTCTTCAAAGGATGGCTGCTTCCAAGCCCACCTCCTGGTTGTCGTCGCTCGATCACTTCCTTTTCCACTAAGTGATTGCTTAGGGACCTTAGCGTACAATCTGGGCTGTTTCCCACTCGACTTTGGATCTTAGCACCCAATCAATCTGTCTGTACTAAGGATGACGGCCTGTATTCGGAGTTTCACTGGGGTTAGTAAAGCGAAATGGGGCCACCCTAGCCCATTGAGTGCTCTACCTCGGCCATCGACATCATACGCTCTCTTGAACTAGATTTAGCGGAAAACCAGCTATATCCGATCTTGGTTGGCCTTTCACCCCTAGCCACAAGTCATCCTCAGATTTTGCCACATCGTGGGTTCGGTCCTCCAAGGCCTGTTAGAGCTCTCTTCAACCTGCTCATGGCTAGATCGATCGGTTTCGGGTCAAATAGGAAGAACGTAAATCTTCCACCTCGGAAAGCGCCTACACCTAATGGCTTAAGCCGCTGTTCCCATTTCCTCGCTGACCCATCATACGAAAGGTACGCCGTTAGAGTGAGTGCGCCGCGCTCCGCTCCTTCGACCGATTGTTCGTGATCGGATCTCAGGTTCTCTATTGCACTCCCGATTGGGGTTCTTTTCACCTTTCCTCATGGTACTTGTACGCCATCGGTCATTGAGGAATACTTAGGCTTAGAGGGTGGTCCCCTTTCTCGCGTAAAAGCGATCATCATTCGAACACGCGCGTTTTTCTTGGGAAGGATCGAACCATGGGAACGAATGAACAGGGCTATCACCTTCTTGGCCCGGATCTTCCAATCTTTTAGAAAACCAGTTCATCGCGCGCCCCACCCGTCATCAGTCTGTGTTGCCTATGCTTGCGCCCCAAAACGGTTGCTGACTTTTTACAACTCCGTAGGGCGGCGCTTCGACAACTTTTCTAACTACGCTTGCTGCTTGCTGGTTTTTCCATCATCCAATCCACAACAAATCGAATGAAACCGCTTCGGATTTCTTTTGATGGAAACCCTTGTTCCGCTCTCGCTCGCCGCTACTAACGGGGTCTCGGTTGATTTTCCTTCCTTTAGCTACTCAGATGTTTCAGTTCGCTAAGTTTGAAAAGTCCAAAGAGCGCAGACTAGCCACGGAGCTTGGATACGGTTTCCCCATCGGAGATCCATGGATCACAGAAAAATATCTCCAATGGCCTTCCGCCTCTGAAAGCGTCCTTCCTTCTCAATGCCCGGGCATCCATCCAATGCATGATTTTCGATAGCGTCGAACATGAGCGGACACCCACACAATCTCGATTTGACACAGCAACACTTTCCACCTCTCTTCCTTCCCTTGGATCAGATATGAAATCCTCACATTTCCAAGATGTAAGAGAAGCAAGCAACGGATTGAGCAACTAAGCGAAAGCCGCTATGCTGCTAGCGCATCCGCTTTCTTGCTTGATTTTTATACGATTTTTGAGCAACTAAGCGCTGAAAGCCGTTGCGCGTTAGCGCATCCGTTTTCTTGCTTGATTTTTATATGATTTTCTGAAGTGATCTGTCCAACTAAGTAGAAAAGGACACTAGAGTGTGGCTACACGTGGTATAGGGCTGCTCGTCCGCTTTGGTGTTGAGGGAGCTAAAGTGGAACTCTCACATACATGTTCCTTAAGTTTTAGCTCGCTAAATGATACAGATCCTCGCTGATGGATCGGCAAGTACTCCACGGTCGTTGCTATCAGCTAACGTTATGGGCCGTTAGTGGTGGTTCATTGCCTATAGTGTTGTAATCCGCAATCCAAGTTTTGTGATAACCGTGTTGTTTACTTTCAGTGTTGTTTATTGTTCACAGCTGGATTGAGCTCAGTTGAGAGTGTCATGCTCTGTCAATATCTGTTGCAGGAGTTGTCATTCTCTGTTATTAGAGTTGTCAATCTCGATGCAGGAGCTGTCGATTGCAGCCATTCTCGCAGTGTCAAGCTTGTGACTTGCGTTGTATCAAGGTTGGTAACAGCTTGTATCTCGATAGGACTGAATGTAGCCAGGAGTTGTCTTAGGTTAGTCTAATGTGCCAAAACGTTAGTCAAACCACCTAGGTTGTGTTTGTTCGAGAGTTCAGCTAGTCCTAGTGATCTGGGTTATCCTACGTTTTATCCCTGTTTCGATCTTTTTTCGACTATAGGGGTTTTGTAGCAGCCAAAGAGCATCCGTGTGATGAGAGTCATATTAAGGATATAATAATGCTTCCCCCTTGCGAGAAAAAGTAGGAAAATGGACTGAAATTGTTGGATAAGTGGATTTGCAGATCTCAACAATCGAACAGCGAATATTCCATCATCCAAACTAAGCTTCCTCAGATCCTAACCCATTGGTCATTATCGAGCCTCGTGACTCGGCTGTGTTGATATCTTCGTATTACTGTTATCATTCTATCTATCTGGTTATTGCTTTATGTGTTGGTTGGTATTTCACTCAAAAAGTTTAAGTAGAAGTGATTTCTTCCTCATTAGCTCCATTTTGATTCTCATTTGCATCTTGTGATGAATGAAGTGAACTTGAGCTCTCTAGTGCTTCTATTTTCTCTTGAAAGCATTTACTAGTATTCGATGAGATTACGAAAGACCGTAAAGACAAGTGATATGAACTGGTTTTGTATCCACCCACTTTCCTTCGTTATCTTCAACTCTTTCTCTTTTGGTAGAGGAAGGCATTCCCGAGATAAATGATGATTCTTGCTTTCGTATTGTTAATGTTTTCAATTGTACACGGAAGGGGTTTGTGACCACTACCATTTTAGTAAGGGATTTATCCTCATATTGTTGGAGAAACCATTCTTTGCTAACATGGCTCAGCCTAGCAATGGCTGGGAATTTCTTGTCCCATAATGCAAAAAAAAATGTCCGCCACTTTGTTGCTTTCAAGACGTTTTCTAATGAAGTCAAGCCCCTTCGGATGTCCGCTGCTGCACTATGTTGTGTCTTACCATAGACAAGAGGCATATACACCTTCTTCACCAACTTTCAGTTAAGGTGACGGCTAACGGCTTCCTTGACACTAGCTTCCGAGAGATTATGATGGAATCTCCTCTTTGAAGTCCTCTAATAGTGAGGAATATAGGTCATATACTTGATCCTCACCATCAACCCGTCAAAAGTTAGTACGCACCGCTAGATCCGGAAATAGCTCATTATCCGGTAATCGACGAGGATGCATCACATATATATGTGACAGCCGCAACCTCAGATTTGGGTTTAGCATTTACCTATTTCCTTCCATCCAACTGGAAGGATCCTCCATGTGCTCTCTATGACACTTGGCCTGATTGTTACTACCGGTATCTCTCCTCGCATGCAGTTGATGACCATCTCGCCCATGGCCTTTGTGAACACATAAGTGTCTTGCTAACCATAGAGTTTGGCCCTATGAATAAATAAATTGCACAAATCAAATACTTCATGTGTGTATTCGTATCTACAGACATGAGAAAGTAACAGGGAAATACTAGAATACCTCGACTACCTAACTGTCGTGGAATTGTCACAGCAGATGTCCTCATGAAAGGACTTAGTCGTAGGGCCATCGTACGGGTTTACCTAGAGGGGTTAAAGCGGACACAAGACACGGGAATTATACTGGTTCGCCCTTCGATGAAGGTAAAACCTACGTCCGGTTGTGATGTGATTGATATGGTTTCGCGACTAGGAGCAATAGCTTTGCCTTAGCCTCAATTCTCTGTCCCTAACTCGCCACTGGTCGCCCCTTATTTACGGGTTGGCCTTCGCCGGTCTGAGAGTCCCAATCCGGCTCATACAAGAGTCCGGCTTGATCTCCCTTTCTTGTCTTACAACACAAGCTACAATACTAAGGCGGTTTACATACATGGACTTTAATTCGCCTCTGGGCTCCAGGCCTCCATATGGGCTGGATCATGAACGAGGGTAAACCGCCCTTCCGGGCGGTTCACACTCGATAGTTGTATCCCCAACATTAGGCCCCAGATTGACTTGAACCGGTTCATGTTAATCTTCACACCTTCAGGAAGCTCTTGATCTCTTTTCACATTTTGTAAACCGCCAGCTGCTTGAACCGCCGTGATGTCATCTTCCGATCCGCGTGTCGTATGCGTCTGGCGTCATCTTTAATAAAGAAATCCAAACAGTAAGATTCCTGCATTTAATGCCATTCCGAAATCGAGGCGGCCGTGCACCGTCCGCCGCTTTTGACTCCTCGATTCTCGCGCCCGTTGATTGCTCCGGCTCCTTATAAATAGACCGGCCGCCTCCTGTCTCTTCTTCTTCTTCTTCTCCTTCCTCGCGACGCTCCAGTCTTGAAGCTCTGCCGTCGCCTCCGACCTTAGAACGACGCGTCAACGCCGGGCCGCCGCATCGACCTGACCGTATCAGAGTATTCCGGCGCTCCTCCTCGGCTTCGCTCATCAGGTAAGGTCCTTTTCCGAACCCTAGATCCCATCTGTAGATCTTGTTCATCCCGCAGTTCATCTCGTGTTCTTCACACCTGCTACGCCATGGCCATGCGATCCGGTCGTACCGTACATCCTGTGCGGGTGGCTGCACCGCTGTCCATTTAACCCTTCACGCATCTTCCTTTTTTCGTAGATCCTTGAGTTTAGAATACCCGAACCCTCCTGCTCTCTGCATAGGTCGTGAAGGTTTTTCTTACTGGAACTTCGGTAGATCTCGATTACTTCTACTCGCATGTGAAAACTGTTTGTCCGTACTTAGCAGTTATTTTTCAACTCTGCCTTATCCGGCGGTTTAACTGTTGATAGCTAATCCGTCACTCCATTAGTCCTCAGTTAAACCGGAATGGGAAGCCGGCTGCTGAATTGCCGGTTTAACAATATCTGCAATGCCTGACCCGTTTTAATGACAAACCGTCTCTTCCTTTCTCTCGCAGCTTAGTCGTTCAGAATGGCTCCTCAATTCTCAGCTTGCAACTGGGTCCGGTCCAAAATCACCGAAACACAACTCAACGGTTATGTCACTACTGGCGGTTTGGCTCCAAAAAATGTCCTCCATTGGCGTGTTCCGGAGGGCGAGTTTCCTCCCGAGCCTCAAGCGGGAGAAGTAATTGTCTTTATGCAGCACCTAGACTGGGGGTTCTGCCCGCCTGGTTCAAAATTTTTCCGGGATGTCCTTGCCAGTTTGCAACTCCATCCGCAAGATATCGGCCCAAATTCTGTGTCGAACATATGCAACTTTCAAGTCTTCTGTGAAGTCTATCTTCAAGAAGAACCCTCTGTGGAGTTGTTCCGGGACTTTTTCCATTTGAACCGGCGCACAGAATTTTCTGACGGTCCCAACACAGAGCTGGGCGGCGTTTCAATTCAGAAGAGGAAGGAAGTTGATTTTCCTCACACCAAACACCACAGCCATCCAAAGGATTGGAACCAAACCTGGTTCTACTGCCGGAACACCGCTCCTGCCAACGAAAACCCCTTGCCGGGTTACCGTCCTCACCGGCTCAGCAACCAGCATCCGCTGCCTTCACGCTTAACCGCCGCGGAACGGAAGAACTTCGCGCCGCAAATAATCAAGCTCCGGGCTCTAATGGCCAACGGCTTAACCGGCGTGGACCTTGTGCGTTGCTGGGTTTCCTGGGGCATTTTGCCACTAAGCCGCCGGCCCGGATTGATGCACGAGTACACCGGCAGCCTCAAAGATCCTCAAAGGCGTCACGAGCTGCCCATAACTGAACTTGAGGTCACTGAAATCGTCAAGAAGATGCTCGATGAGCCAATCTCCGTCTGCAGCCTAACCGGGTTGGCTCCATTTTGTGTTGCCAACAAACCGCCGGCGGTAAGCTCTACTCACCGCTTTTCAGGCTCTTAATACTCTGTTGATATACGCTAATCCTTGTTACTTCTCAGGCTGACAGCTCCTTCTGGAAACGCACCAAACCGGTTCGGGCGCCGCGTGTAAAGTCCAAGGCCACCAAGAAAGCAGGCAAGAAGAAGACCGCCGAGTCCTCTGATCCGCCGGAGGACGAAGAATCAGAAGCTGAGGTAAAACTTGACACTTACAAGGAAGCCGCCGTAAACCGGCTTTCCGCTTTGTGTTTCTTCTTGCATATGCTTGGCCCCTTTACATTCTTTTTACTGACAATTTTCTTCCAGGATGATCTTTGAAGCCGTCATGCCGAACCTGTTGAGGTAATCTTTCTTTCTTCGAATCCGACCTTGCGCGGTTAAGAGAATTCGTCGCTACCGTCCGGAAAGTGAAAAATATCGTTCTGTGCTTACTTGAATCCAAATCTTTCCTTGAAGACACAGCAGGCTGAAGAGCGCCCGTACAACCCGGCACAGGGCCAACGGATTACCTCATCCGGTTTACGGACACACCAACCCGAAGCGTCGCCCGAGGTGACTTGCTCTCCTGGCGTTATCCCTTAAAAGGTTTCTTCCGATGTCCTCTCAATCCGTCTGACCCGAATTATCAGGCCTCTTCCAACTCGTCTGGCGGTTCATCCACCACACAACTGCCTCCGCTGAACATTGCAGCAGGGTATGTAATTACTGCCTGTCACTTCGATTCACCATCACCTTGGTCCATTTGTTTTAATCCAATTCTGAATATTGCAGCACCAAGGCTCGCTTGAGCAAGAAAGCGAAAACCCTTGATCCTACTGCGGATGTTGATCCGGAAAAAATCCCAGAACAACCACACGAAAATCCTGACGCCGCCAAGGAAAGCTCTGGCGAGTTGTACAAAGATGATACTGCTGACCCGCCAGAAGTTGAACCGGAGGTCCAAGTGGAAACCTCACAGCCTGCTCCATCAAACCCGTCCTCCCGAGCTGGTCGTGGATCGTTGAACCGCCGAGCGAGCAAAAGCGACATCAAGCCCAAACAAGACCGCTGAAAACGATGATGTTATTGTGACAGTATCGGCTACACTGCTCCTAGCCAACCGGTCGCTTTAGCAAAGCACAGCATCAAAGAAAGTTCCACTACTATGAGCAAAGACAAGGGAAAACTGATATGTCGACTACTTAAAATTTCTCTGCCCAAGAACTTCATTCCGGCTTTCTGAACCGGCTTTACACAAGCCGTGACTTTGAAGCCGGTCTAGTAAATCGCATGAAGGACCGCTATGAGGTAATGAGTTGACCTTTCTTATCTTTTAACTGCATAGTAGCCCCCAAGGGTCGGTTTAACTTTGCAAAGTTAAACCGGGACTTAAGGTGTGTCTCCTCATAGCAAATTGAGATCAACTAGCCATTAGCCCCCAAGTGCCAAGTTGAATACTTGTATTAAGCTTGGGACTTGTATAATGAAACCACTAACATGCTTCCTTTGTCATCAGAATGAAATACACCAGCAAGCTGTGCAACTCAAGGACCTCCGAACCAATCTGGAAACCCAAATAGCAGAAGCCACCAAAGCCAAGGATGAGCTAAAAACTGCCCTGACCACCATGGAACAGCTGAAGGAGTGGTATAAATCCGAGCGGGTCAACTGGGACACCGAGAAAGCCGGTTTAATAAAGCGGGCGGAGGAAGCTGAGGCGGCCCTTAAACCGGTGACTGAAGAGCTTACCGGACTCAAGCGCCAAGTGCATGCCATGACCTCTGCCGTCTTTGGTAAGCAAATTCTCACTGAATATGCCTGTGTTAACGCTTCCGCCGGTTTAACTTGAGTTGTCTAAACCTGGTGTAGGCAAGCGTATTGCTCATCTGGGCTCTGACGTGCGGAAAAAGCTCAAGGCTTCTTACACCCTGATTGAACAGCTATATACCGGCGCCCAGCGGGTCATATGCGCCACTTCATATGACAACACGGCGCCGCCCCGATCGAGAGACGCTGGACGGATGTCCATGATTCGGGGCAGCTTGAAGAGATGAAGCGATCCGCAGCTCGGCTGGCACCCCTCGCCCTCGACTCGTGCCAAAGGCGTGGATAGCGGATCTTGATCCGGTGACATAGCCAAAGGATTTCCCAGCGCTCAAGAGAACGGTGGCGCCTTTGATAACGACATACAAGCGGATTACAAAGGAGATCGTCCGTTGGCGAAGTCAACTAGCCGCTGAAGCCAATCTGAGGTTCACGCTCTTTTATAGCGCAAACAACAAGCGGGTGGAATTTGTCATCCCGGAAGTGCGAGCCTTGTTCCTCAATCCGTAAGCACACTTACGCCCGGCGTTGATCCGCTGAGCTGATAAGTGAAGAAGCTGTCTTCGAGGCCTTAACCGGATTGGTGGTCTACCAATGACTTCCGGGCCGGGTGAGGAAGAAGAAGAAGCTGAACCGACGCCAGGCGCCGTCCCCTCTACCTCGCGCCAACCCGGTGAAGCAGCATAATTCGTCAGACCGGGTGATGTATCTAAAGCCTCAAGGCATAACTCCTCATGAAACGCCGGGCCTCCAAAGGCTTTGTAATAGGATAGTCAGTGCTTTATTTTGAACAATGCCGGTACAACCTCAATCTGTAAACTTTTACATGGCGGTTCTGGATAAGTTGGTTTTGAAGTAGTGGATCCTGCAACATATTTTGCCTGCCGATATCAGGCACACAGTTGGCTTTAGCCAATCCTGAAGCGGAGGCCTTTATAAACCATCACCGTCAAAGGAGAACGATCCCTGTGTACATAATACCGATTTACCATGTAAATCGTGGCGGGCATGATAAGCCCCCGGTTACTCCATAATGTGATGTTAACAGCAAAATCAAACCGGAACAAAATCGCCAGCTTAAAAATGTACCGAATTCTGACAACGTAAATCCGGTTTAAAGAGGTTTGTCGGTTTAAGAAGGCCAACAAAAGCCAAATGATTGGTAAAAAGACCACATGGAAGCAAAAACAATGAGAAAAATCGTTTTGCAAGGAAAGGCTGTACTGAGCCGGATCAGATGGTGTTACCATGGTCGGACAGGACCAAGCCCCCTGTACGGTGTAGCGATGGTTCAAGTCAGCCAGGTCCCCAACTGAACTCGTGGCATGATGCCGATCAAGTGGCATTGCAATGGTTCGGGTTCGACCAAAGCCCCCAAGTGATTCTATGGCCTTAGGCCGACCAAGAGGCGTGACTGGTTCAGACGTGACCATGTCCCCAAATGATCTGGTGGCTTTCGCCTGCCAAGAGGTGTTGCATTGGTTCGGACACGACCAAGCCCCCAAATGACAAAAATTTCTGAAAACGAGGCCAAGAGTTAAACCGGAGGCCGCTTCACAACAGCATCTCCATGTACTCGAACCGGTCTTTTATACCGAACAGATACCCCGCCTTAGCCGGGGATCCGGTTTATTGCCTTTATTCATAATATATACATTGTCTTGATATGTACATAAGTGGAGCCAATAGCTCAGGTATAATAAGTCCGAAGATGAGCTATGTTCCACGGCCTGTTGGTCTCCTCCTCTGACGTGCGTGAGTCCTTTCGCTCTTGAACATCAATCAGATAGTAGGACCCGTTGTATAGATTCTTGCTGACCACAAAAGGGCCCTCCCAAGGTGGGGATAACTTGTGCATATCTTTCTGGTCTTGAATGAGCCGCAGCACTAAGTCTCCTTCCTGAAAGGTTCTGGTTTTAACCCTCCGGCTGTGATACCGACGAAGATCCTGCTGGTAGACCGCCGAACGAGCTGCTGCCATATCGCGCTCTTCATCCAGTCGATCCAAATCATCTTGCCGTGCTGCTTCGCTATCTGCCTCAACATAAGCTGCTACTCGAGGCGAGTCGTGACGGATATCACTGGGAAGAACCGCCTCCGCTCCGTAGACCATAAAGAATGGCGTGTATCCAGTGGATCGGTTGGGGGTAGTATTTATACTCCATATCACCGATGGTAGCTCTTCCACCCAACAACCCGGCGTCCTCTCTAAAGGGACCATAAGCCGGGGTTTGATACCTTTCAAAATTTCCTGATTAGCTCGTTCCGCTTGACCATTGGATTGCGGGTGGGCTACGGAAGAAACATCAAGCCGGATGTGCTCTCGTTCACAAAATTCCTTCATAGCTCCTTTGGACAAATTGGTGCCATTGTCCGTGATGATCTTGTGGAAACCCAAACCGGAAAATCACCCGTTTGATGAACTGAACCGCCGTGGCGCATCACACTTGCTAACAGAGCTCGCCTCGACCCACTTGGTAAATTTATCCACCGCTACCAACAGGTGGGTCTTTTGTCCTTGGATCTTTTGAAAGGTCCAACCATATCCAACCCCAAGTCGCAAGCGGCCAAGTAATTGGAATCATCCTCAATTCTTGGGCTGGCACATGAGCACGCTCGAGAACTTTTGGCAACCATCACATCGTCGACCAGATCCTCCGCATCAGCTGGGCGATCAACCAATAGAAACCATGGCGGAACGCTTTGGCCACCAGGATTTTGAACGGCGTGGTGACCACAATCCCTTCATGAATCTCTCGCAATATCTCACAGCCCTCTTGAGGGGACACACAACGCTGAAACATACGACACACCGCAAGCGGTGCAACTCGCCATTAACAATGGTCATAGACTTAGACCGCCGAACTATCTGCCGGGCCAGCGTCTCATCTTCCGTAACTTCGCCCGGTTCATGTATGCCAAATAAGGAGCGCCCAATCCGGAATGACATGCAGGGCCGCCACTAATTGAGCCTCCGGATCAGGGATAGCCAAATCAATTTCATCGGGAAGCTTAAGCGGCGGTTTGTACAGCACATCAAGGAAAACGTTAGGCGGGACGGTTTACGTTGAGAGCCCAGCGGCTCAAAGCATCAGCCACCGTTCTTCCGACGATCCACATGGTCCACCTGATATCCTTTAAAATGTCCTGCAACAACATCCACTTCCCGACGATATGCAGCCATGAGTGGATCTTTGGAGTCCCAAGTACCGGATACTTCTTTGGGCCACCAAGTCCGAATCACCAAAGCATTTAACCCGGCTGAGATTCATTTCCTTAGCCATCCGGAGACCATGGAGCAAAGCTTCATACTCAGCTGCATTGTTAGTACAAGGGAACATTAGGCGGAGAACATAACAGAACTTGTCACCTCGTGGGGAAGTTAATACGACTCCAGCCCCCGAGCCCTCCAATTGCATGGACCCATCAAAGTGGATGGTCCAATAGGTGTGATCCGGCTTCTCTTCTGGCGCTTGCAACTCCGTCCAATCATTAATGAAATCCATAAGTGCCTGAGATTTTACAGCTGTCCGGGGCACATACCTTAAACCGTGCGGCCCAAGTTCTGTAGCCCACTTAGCAATCCGGCCAGTCGCTTCCCGGTTCAATATGATATCGCCCAAGGGGGCCGAACCGACCACTATGATGGGGTGCCCTTGGAAATATTGCTTTAGCTTCCGGCTTGCCATAAAAACTCCATATACTAGCTTCTGCCAATGCGGATATCTCTGTTTGGATTCGATGAGAACCTCGCTGATGTAATAAACTGGCCGCTGAACCGGATACTCCTTCCCTGCCTCCTTGCGCTCCACCACAATAGCCACACTTACTGCCCTGGCATTAGCAGCAACATATAACAGAAGCGGCTCCTTGTCAATAGGGGCAGCAAGAACAGGCGGATTGGCCAGCTGCCGCTTTAAATCCTCAATGCCTCATCGGCGGTGAGCTCCGCATTTAACTGATCCGTCTTCTTCAAAGATCTGGTACAAAGGGATAGCCTTCTCTCCTAGGCGACTGATAAACCGGCTTAACGCAGCAATCCGGCCTGTCAAACGTTGGACATCGTTGATACACTTTGGCTTAGCCAAGGAGGTGATAGCTGTAATCTTCTCCGGATTAGCCTCAATCCCCCGGTTGGACACAAGAAAACCCAACAATTTGCCTGCCGGAACACCAAAGACACACTTGGCCGGGTTGAGCATCATCTTGTACACCCGCAAGTTGTCAAAGGTTTCCTTCAAATCCTCAATCAATGTTTCCTTTCGCCTTGATTTCACCACGATATCATCCACATAAGCGTGCACATTCCGGCCGATCTGTCCGTGCAAACAATTCTGTATGCAACGTTGATAAGTTGCTTGAGCGCTCTTGAGCCCAAAAGGCATAGATACGTAGCAAAAGGCTCCAAAAGGGGTGATAAACGCCGTCTTCTCCTGGTCCTTAACCGCCATCTTAATCTGGTGATAACCGGAATACGCATCCAAAAAGCTCAAACGCTCACAACCCGCCGTTGCATCAATGATCTGGTCAATGCGGGGGAGGGCGAAAGGATCTGCAGGACAAGCTTTGTTAAGATCGGTGTAATCCACGCACATGCGCCAAGTGCCATTCTTCTTAAGGACCAAAACCGGATTAGCAAGCCACTCTGGATGAAAGACTTCGACGATAAACCCTGCTGCCAAAAGCCTAGAAACTTCTTCTCCGATGGCCTTGTGCCTTTCCTCATTAAACCGGCGAAGAAACTGTTTTACCGGTTTGTATTTCGGTCAACATTAAGAGTGTGCTCAGCGAGTTCCCTCGGTACACTGGCATGTCAAGGCTTCCATGCAAAATGTCGATTCCACGGATGAACTTCGATGAAGCGCGCTTTCCTATTTAGGATCCAAGTTGGCACGCGATGGTGAACTGCTTGGACGAATCGCGGGCACAAAATCAACAAGCTTCGTCTCACCACCGATTTGAACTTCAAGTCCGGATCATGCTCGTAGTTGGCTTCTTCAAAGGGGTCATATCCGCCGGATCAACATTATCTTTATAATACTTTAACTCTTCCGTGGCACAAACCGACTCTGCGTAAGCCGCATCACCTTCCTCGCACTCCAGAGCGATCCGGCAGCTCCCATGAACCGTTATCGTTCATTTGTGACCCGGCATTTTCAGCTGTAGGTAAACATAACAAGGCCGTGCCATAAACTTAGCATAAGCCGGCCGCCCAAAGAGGGCGAGGTAAGGGCTTTGAATTTTCACCACCTCAAATGTCAATGTTTCTGATCTGGAGTCATGTTCGTCTCCAAAGGTCACCTCCAGAGCTATCTTACCGACCGGTACGCCGACTTACCGTGCACCACTCCGTGGAACACTCGGCTGGGCGGCCTAAGATGCCTATCTGTTAACCCCATACCGGAAGGTCTCGTAGTACGTGATGTTGATGCTGCTTCCTCCATCCATAAGAACCTTGGTAAACTTGTACCCTCCTACCGGGTGCCACCACCAGGGCTAATCGACCGGATTGTAAACCGGGAGGATGGTCCTCTCTGCTCCACACAATCGGCTGCTCGGACCAGCGTAGGTAATACGGCGCTGCCGGTTCAACAACACTGACCGCCCGCTTCTGAAGTTTTCGGTCTCGTCGGTCCAAGCTGGTGGTAAAGACGTGGTACTGTCCACCATTCAACTGCTTTGGGTTGCTCTGATAACCCGACTGCTGCTGTTGTTGATTGTAGCCCCCTTGGTTCTGACTGTTCTGATTACCTTGATTATTTTGATTGCCTTGTCCGCCCGGATTACCACCGAATCCCGGGCCGGAATTTCCTCCACCGTAACCTGGGGCGGACCCTGAACCGCCACCGGGCCCTTGATCATACCGGAAAGAGTTGGAGTTTTTGAACTCCTGCATAATATAACAATCCTTCCAAAGGTGGTTCGCCGGTACCTCCTTCGTCCCATGCTTCGGACAAGGTTGATTCAATATGAAATTCAAGCGATCCGGGTTGTGACCGCCCGGTTTGACTGCCTGCCTCGCGCCGCTGACCCTTGTCCTGTAGCGTTGGTGTTAGCCACAAAGCCCATGTTGCCGTTAAACTACGCTTGTTCCTCCATTGGCTGCCGAATGATGCTGCTGGCCCACGAGTTGCCGTTCTGTTTTCCCTTCCCCACTTCATCATTCTCAGATTCGGGATCCTTGGTACTATCGTAATCAGCGCACTTTACCAAAACACCCATTAGAGTGCCCATGTCATGGCAAAACGCTTCATGCGACCCAGCTTCAATTTCAATGGCTCGAACCGCAATTGGCTTCCAAGGTCAGGATCGCGGAATCAGGTTGATCCGTCCGAAGAATGTAAAACTTCCAAACCTTGGCGCACCCAATGGGTTGTAGACTCTCCCTCCGCTCGACACAAGCTGCTAAATCCACCACAGACATGGGCTGTTTACAGGTGTCTTTGAAATTTTGAATGAACCGGTTATGAATCGGGTCCACGAGCTGATAGAGTTGGGCGGCAAGTTTTTCAACCAAGTCCGGCCGTACCTTCCAAGCATCATTGTGAAGTACTTCGCACATGCGGCTTCATCCACATCTAGCATCTCCATGGCCATCTCGTAGCTTTCTATCCATGCCTCTCGAGCCAAATCGGCGGTATAATTTGGCACCTTGCGCGCCCCTTGAAGTCCTTGGGCAAGCGACGCTTGTGAAAGCGGAACGAGGCAAGGTACCCCAAAGAGCCGACGTGACCCTGGTTCGAAGATGGTCAGACGAACCGCGCGGGCGGATGATCCTCTGCTTGTGCTGCTAACTCGCCTCCCTACGTGCCGGGCGCTGTCCACTACCACTTGAGCATCTTCAAAGCCGCTTTGCGGATTGTTGCCCTTGGCGGACCACGCCGCGCATTGCTTGATCGGCCGGTTAAATCGACGCGTCGGCTATAGCTCCGGCTCGGGCGGGGGGTGGAGTGGATCCGATCCCGACTGTACGAATACGCTTCTTGCTGAGCCAGGGCCGTCCTGAGGAGCTCCTTAACCCGGCGTGTCTCTACCGCCTGTGGTGAATCGCCTTCAATTGGAATCGCCTCCAACCGTGCCGCAGCTGCCACGAGATTATCCATCGGGTTGGAGTAGTGACCCGGAGGTGTCTGCACGGTCTGGGGCGCACCGGTATGATGGCGAGGTAGATCTACCACACGGGGCTGAACCGGTGCGGCCGTCCCAGGTGCTTCCGGCCGGTTTACCAACGGCGGCGGATTACTGGTCCCTGCCCCTGGGGTATTGAAAAGCTCCCTACCCTCAAAAACTGAAGGTAAACGGGACCTGTACTTCCTTTTCATGACTTCCTGTGACGCGCTCTGGTCCAGCCTGAGCCTATAAGCCTGCGCATCCAAAGCGGCTCGTTCCACTGCCATCCGTTCGTCCGCGGCCGCCAGGTCCGCTTTAGCATTAGTGATCTGTTCCTTTACCCTTGCGATCTCCGCGTTGTGCAGGTCCTGATCCGGTGGATTAGCCTCCGCCATGAGCACAGCTAATGCGTTGAAAAGTTCTGACAAAACTTGAGCCGGCGAGCGCCCAGGGCCTCCGCCCCCGGCTGCCATCACTGCTGTTGAACCGGCGACCAGGGGCGCCGCGGTCGAAGAGTGAAGCGCCTCCTGCGTGCCGGCCATGAAGACCCCAACCCGGTTGGGTAGATCAAAGGGGTCCGGAATACTCTCGCCGTCGGAACAGCCCCCGATCTGGCCATCCTGCAGCTGGTATAGAGACTCAGTCTCCCCGGCCGATGATTCGTCGCCAGAGTAGACGATAGTTTCGTCACCAGATGCTGATCCGTCCTCGTAGCCTCCGTGGACGACTCCCACAAAAACATGCCTGACCGCCGGTTTAGCCAGGGCAGGACTCTTCTTCGCCCGCTGAGCCGTCTCGACGAGGTTAGTGCGGACGTCCGGCCCGGGCCCTGACTCGCCGATCTTGCCGATGAACACGTGTATGCCGCCAAAGGGGACCCGGTACCCGTACTCCACTGAGCCGGCCTCGGGGCCCCAGTCCGCATCGTTGACGTAGAGCTTGCCGCGACGACTCTTAGTCATCCGGCCCACTGCATAGACTTCGAGTCCTTCGAACTTGCCCTCTAAGATCATCAAACCATCGTGCGATAGCCCCACGGTGGGCGCCAACTATCGTGGAATTGTCACGGCAGATGTCCTCATGAAAGGACTTAGTCGTAGGGCCATCGACGGGTTTACCTAGAGGGGTTAAAGCGGACACAAGACACGGAATTATCTGGTTCGCCCTTCGATGAAGGTAAAACCTACGTCCAGTTGTGATGTGATTGATATGGTTTGGCGACTAGGAGCAATAGCTTTGCCTTAGCCTCAATTCTCTGTCCCTAACTCGCGCCGGATCGCCCCTTATATACACGGGTTGGCCTTGGCCGGTCTCTGAGTCCCAATCCGGCTCATACAAGAGTCCGCTTGATCTCTCCTTTCTTGTCTTACAACACAAGCTACAATACTAAGGCGGTTTACATACATGGACTTTAATTCGCCTCTGGGCTCCGTGCCTCCATATGGGCCTGGATCATGAACGAGGGTAAACCGCCCTTAAAGGCGGTTCACACTCGTGAGTTGTATCCCCAACACTAACTCTTTCATTTCTTGAGTAATGTAGCGAGGCGAAGGATGCCTACGGAGTCAAAAGCCAACTTGATCTCAGCCTCGATATCCAACACGGTATTCTGATGTGCCGAAAAATATGAGGAACCTATCCCCTTTGTTATGGTATCCCCTAAGCAAAATGGCTTCTCTAGTATCAAACCTTGCCTCTGCCCATTCACATATGCTGTTTGGCCAAAAACATGACATGCAAACATACTGCTAAAGCTTGTTTGTAAGCTTTTGAGATTAATAGAAACAGGTTACCATTTGATTTCGACCACAAGAAACTCTTATTTGGCATTACGACCTGTTGATACTTGCAAGAAGAGCTTCAGTCTTCAAGCGCTCGCCTGTGAAACTCATTATCCGGAATGGCCCCACGGTGTTGATGTCTAGTGCTACATCATACCTGCAAGTTGCAATACTTTTCTTGCTATGGAATGTGAACTTACACATTTAGTAATGGAAGCAATCCTTGGTGCAAGACTAGTATAGCTTCACGAACCTCTCATCAAAAGTGGTATTTGCTGCAGAGTTTATGATAACATCCACTTCTTCTGCGATCTCTTTGGCTAACTCAGGAGCAATGCCAATGTAGGTTTCCCTGAAATTACCAACGACTGGAACCTGCTTGCTTAATACAAAGCTGTGGTAGTTTTTCCCATGAATTTCCTGTAAACATCTGAACAACTCAGTATCTTCTACCTGTATTGCAGACGGAAAATATGGTCATTTGCATGAAGAACAGAAAGTAGTCCGAAGTAATCATCATACCTCGTTCTTCAATCTTTTCATGGCTGCTTCATTGTCCTTGATCAACACGTATATTTTACCAACATAAGGATTTTTCCTTAAAATGGGATCGATAAGAACTGATGATCAGAATCATACAAAGTAGAATGGAAGAACAAAGGAAGGAAGTCAGGTAGCTTAGAGCAAGACAAAGGCAGAATGGAAGAACTGCCTAAAAGTGGGGGCAGTAAACTGTCTCACTCAAACGGCATTTGAAAATGCTACCCGCCCTTCCCTATTTCTGCATTTCATTCTTCTATTCCTTCTGCTTTCTTTTCTAGTTAAGCTGCTCATAAACTAGATCCATAAAACTCACTCAGCTACTGTCTTCTTTCTATAATTGGTCTCTAAGTCCAAGTAATCGATAAAGTCTAATCCTCTTCCCAGCTCCGCCACCTCCTTTCTACCGAGTATGCTCTACTTGAAAGAACATATTTATCAATAAATAAGTGCATTACTATATTCACAGCTACAAACTAAACCTAATTTCCAATATGTCATATGTATCACTTTGATGTTGTGGGATCACTGGCTTCTTGCTCAACGGATTTCGCTTCTGCACTTGACTTGAGAAGGGCGAAGCCTTCATGACCGGTACCGGTATCTGTTCAATAAGTCAGTACTTATACGACACTGAACAAAGGGTGAGATCGATGAAATGCCATACATGTTTGAATATTTCGTATCTTCTTCCAGCCATCAAACTTGTTCAATTCGTTTTCTTGAGATCTATGGAATAGTGATATCATACTTGAATCCACATTCCCAGTATTTGAGGAAGAAGTAGAATCTTAGTCCTTTCGAATTTCTAAGTTGGGAATTTGATATCGACTAAATCAAGAAACTTGATTTCACTATGATATGACCACTGAACCCTTTGATGCAACATTTCTTGTTTCCAAAAGATCTCAAATGGTTTCTGAAGCTTCCATGATCTTGTAAAAGAAAGAAACCCTTTCTATAAGTCATGAAGACGTGGACCAAAAGACTAAGAAACTGCACAATCTATTGATTGACTGAAAAACTCAAGCTGAGTAACTTGCTGGAATGCCCGGGGCAAGCTCCAGCAGATACAACAGATCCATATCCATAAACAAGAATGAAAAGCGGATTTCGATTAGTGAATGGATGCTATCCTAACCTGGCAAGAGATCCTGATCATTACGAGATGCTAATTTTAAACCTCCAATGCCTTAGAGCAGCAAATCCATCAACCCCGGACAAGAAAATCAAACAAAGTAGTGGCCAGGCTCAAGAATGGGAAAGTCAAGTTCTAGTACGGCTATCGCGATGTGGCCAATGGATAATAAATAACTTGCTAACCCAACCCAGCAATCAAACAGATGCTAGCAACGGCTTTCTAGCTAGAAAACCAAGCCTTGGATCTCCACATAGAAGACAATTCAGTCCAATACCAATGAAGCTAAGGCAATAAAGCAAAGGCAAGTTCCAATTATGTAGTGTAGTCGCTCTCATCCCCAAAAGGAAAGAAGATTTTGGATTTCACCCACTATTCGTTCCTCTATCCGAACGACACCACCGATCCGATGCCAACTCTTTTAATTGACATTAGTAACATTTTCCACACTTGCTTCGTTCTCCAATTCCTATTCTCATTCCAATTCTCATTCCATCCCTCGAGATAGCCGGGCGAGTGATTCTCTTTAAGGATCGAACTATAGCAATAGCAAACAAACCGAGCGAGGAAGCTTACTTACGAGGATGGATACCGATTCAGATGGATTTCGTATTCACTTATGAGGCTCGAATCTCCTCTTCCACACTGGCAGCACCTAAGTGAAACAAAAGTTATTTTATCGGTGGACTGGGTATCGAGGTCAAATAGCGACGCGTCTTGGCAGCCTCCGATGTGGGGTTCCAGGCGAGGTCGAGAATCTATATGGTCGGTGTTCACGCATGCTTGAATTCCATATCCATAGCTGTCAAAATGACGTTAGTAGGATCATCGGTCGGGAGTCAAGTCAAGGGAGTGAAGTTGAGGGAAAAGCTCTTTCTCTCCAAGTTTGAGCACTAGCCTAAAACTGGATCAAAGATTGGAATCTGGAATCCAAGTCTCTTCTTTCTTATACGAGTTTATTTCTTAGTAGAGTAATGTTTCCCTTTCCTTGACTGTCTTCCGGAGAGATTCCTTGATTTGGTATTTCACTACTCTAGTTGGAGTAACGTCCCTTGCTATCTTCATTACGACCTTGCCCTAGCGGTATAAAGTGACAAATCGAGTTCAGGTTCGATCCGCTCGTACACTAAACCTTACCAAAGAGCTCTTGCTCTTGCAGCAAGCTGTTGCACTACAAGCACAAGCTATTCTTGTAACTTGCTTGACACCTCGATGGACCTTGACACCTTGATGGAACAATGCGGCCGACTCACTCACTGCCGCCCTTTAGTAGGAATCAAGAGGAAGGAGCCTTAGCTGCTTCTATTCTATGCAATTCTCTTCTCATCCTCGCCTCGCTCGGCACATAAAATAACAATCCTGCTACTTCTCCTTACAACAACTGCTGAAGTGAGAGGCTAGGGGACTCGGTCGGCGGGATGAGTGCTGCTATATGGTTTGAACCCTCTATCGTAGATCATTCCTTTTACTGATTTCTAGCTTTTCGGAGGCACAAGTAGTTGATCACTTAGGCGTCGAGATTACGAAAGGATTGTTCTCTCTAGGCACATCTTAGGAAGGATTCCGTGTCCCTCCAACTCCATCCATTGGGCGGCGTCTTTTCATCCGGACAAGCTGTCGGGCGATAGCCATGTCGATCCCGTTCGTGAAAGAGCAAGGTCTTCCTAGTGGAGTCTAGAAAAAGAGCCGGGTATTCTGAGTGGATCCTGGAATGAGACCTGCTGCCTCTGGCTTGACCATTAGCTGCTCTATCTGTTATTGGCATGGCATTCCTGAACCCATAGAAAAATAAGGATTAGGAGACGTCCATCGAAATAGACTAGGAGGCCTCTCACTAGCGCTATATAAGGTGCCGAATTCCCTTTCACTTAAAGCCATTCCAACAATCTATTCGTCGTAAGCCCTTCAAGCAGCAATCCAAACGTCCCTCCATCTGCATCTCCCTAACAGTCTCTGCACGTGGATCTCTTCTACTAGTGATTCAATTGGGGCCAATCCTGCCGCATCCACTTCCTTCTATCAATTAGTGGAATCCCCAAAAGCGGAAGAAGTTCTTTGCGCTAAATACCTTCTTTGCAAGCCGTGGTCCCTAACGGATCGAATGGCCATCGAAAGCAGATTCATTTTATGATAGAAAAAGAATCGCTTTCTTCCGCACATGTATTCTGAAAGGACTCCATCTTTGGAAAAGCTCGTTTGCACCTTGCATCGAATTAAACCACTCCTTTCACCGCGGATAAAGACTTGGTGGGTGGGGATGAGGCGCTAAGGTAGGGTTCGGTCTGGATGAAACTATCTTTAACACGAGCTTCTTCCTTGTGCGAAGTACCAACTTATTGGAATTCAGCATTGCATATTCACTACCGAGATCTCTTATAAGTTTTGGGACCAGAATGAATTCTTCCTACAGACGCCATAAAGGGTGCGGTTTAGCAACCAAGCGTACAATGACCGAAACCAACAGCTCCATCATTTCGAGAACTTCTCTCTCGCATAGAGGAGATCTTGGCACTACTTTATGTGTTCAATCCAGGAGCCGCCCTCTTCTTCATATCTTGCTTGATATTGGTTTCATAATGAAAAGAGGAAGGAGTGTCGAAGCGATGTCGCTTCTCTGCTCTCAGCTCTTTGCTCGAGATGATGTGATCTGATCGATCAGTCTAGAATCTGTAACCAATTGGCTAAGTCGCTAAGTCATTGCGGACACTTGCCATCCTCTCATATCGAAAGAAGAACAATGACTTCCGGGGTAAAACGGAAGGCTAAAACCTTAGCCTCTTTTTCCATCCCAGAGGGTAGCGATTTCAAGAGTACTTGGTTTAAACTTCCAGTTTATTCAAGTAGTTTCACTCGATGAAAAATGCATGCAAAATGCATTCTATTGCTAATTCTCTGTCGTGCATTACACCTCTGTCCCAAGCTGTTCGTGTTAAGGTGGCCGATGGCGCGGAGTTAACTTCCTTGTTTCTTCGCTTGATTTGATCTTTGCAAGTATCTGCGATACCGCTCCATCACATCAGCCAAGGAGCCCCACATTCCGTGAGTGCAATGAATGCAACTCGAAGCCATTCTTATCTGTCTATGCCCCATATCTTGGATCCGGTCTGCGTATGAATAGTATTCAGTATCACAGCCGAGCAAGAGGATTGACTTACTCATTTCAAGCGGAAGTGGGGATTGAACCCAGCAGATACCTAGCAGCTAAAAGAGGTCCAAAGCACTGGATATGGCTCAAATAGTCCTTATAGAAATGATCTACGAACTAGAACCTTTCGATAAGAAAGATTAGTTACACAAGATATATTATTCTGTCTCACTTCCTATAGAAACCAAAGGGAGAAGGAGTGGGAGTTGAAAGTGACAGAGATAAAGTACCAGCAGCTGCAGTCATAGGTGGAAGCCTTTCTTTCTTCTTGCACGTATTGAGCTTGGCGCTCCTTGAGATCTCGGAATAGCTCCGAACCAGCGACCTTGGAGCGGTCTCCTCAAAACCACCGTGAACTACCCGCTGCGAGCCATGGTCCTTGTATGCTAAGGCGGAGATTAATTAATTGCTGCCATAGCGCCTATCTGTAGACAGATTGGATCGATAAATATAAAAAAACTTGTCAAGCTTTGCAAGGTCCCCTTCTCAGAACAGCAGCAAGTCAACACCAGGTCAAATTCTCCAATTACGGTAATATACCATAAACAATCATCATTTAGGAGCTATATTATCCCTCTAGGGGAGCTAGTATAGTTGGCCATAAGGTCACACCCTTCTTCATTCCATTTTCTATTTTAGAACTTGGGTTTCAAAGACTTTTCCCACAATAGAGGCTTTGTTCTTTTGAGCGTAAAGAATGAATCAAGTATCGACGGAATGGTATCTATCTTCTTAATATTCGTTTTCCAGGAATGAGCCAACCCACACAAGAGTGCCTACTAGGTTGTCACGAACGCAGAGGAAAAGAAGTAAGATACCCCGCCCGAGCAGGACCCCTTCTTCTTGTACCGCTAGTGGTCTTGGATGAAGAACCACAAGAGCAACCTGAGGTAGTCGAGGAGGAGCCATAAGAGCAAGATGGAGGTTAAAATGAGACAGGTGGTAATACTTCTTTGGAATTGCCGCTTGCACTACTGTGAGAGACTAGGACTAATCTTGGAAAGCCTCCGGTCCGATATGGCTATGAGCATGACATTGCAAATGGAGTTTCAGACTCTTATGTCTCACCAAGACACAAAGCATTCATTGCATCTCTACAATCAGTGTCTATTCCAAAGGATTGGAAGGCTGCAAAGCTGGATCCCCGTGGAAAGAAAGGCGCAATGAAGGAGGAGCTTGGTGCACTTGAGAAGAACAAGGCGTGGGATCTTCTTCCACTCCTAGCGAGGAAAAAGAGCAGTTGGATGCAAATGGGTGTTCACCGTAAAACAGACTCCAGAGGGTAAGGTGGATAGATAGAAGGCAAGGCTAATTGCAAAAGGTTATAGGAAGACAGGAGATATACTATGATGAGACCAAAGCACCAGTGGCGAAGATGGACACGGTGAGAACCTTAATCTCATGCGCAGTCAACTTACTTTGGGTGGCCTTTACATCAGCTAGATGTGAAGAATGATTTTCTTCATGGTGGTTATTTACAAGAAGAGATCCATATGGACATTCCTCCAGGTTTTGGAACAAAAAGACTGATGGGAAGGTTTGTAGGCTCAAGAAATCTTTGTATGGCTTGAAACATGCGCCACAGGCGTGGGACAGGTTCAGGAGAGTTGTTTGTGGTATGGGCTACTCTCGGTGTAATGGAGATCATACAAGATCCGGCATAGGCGAATCCATATCACCATTTTGGCGGTGTATGTGGATGATATTGTGATTCTTGGAGACGATGTTGAAGAAATCAAATATTTGAAGGCAAGGCGGGAGAAGCATTTGAGGTAAAGGATCTTGGACCTCTTGATACTTCCTTCAGATTGAAATTGTTCGGTCGAAGAAGGGGGTAACATTAAGTATAGTGAACAGGTAGCTGATTGTTTTACTAAACGAGTAGGTCCTTGTGAGGGTTTAGCAATTTGTAACAAGATAGGCATGTTAGATATCTTTAGCTAGGGAGTGTTGAGTATTGGGCTGGGCTATATAGTGTGTGTTAGGCCCCATGGCCCATGTACCTTGTATGTATAGCAGCAGGAGCAACGGAAGAGATTGATGATCACTCATCAAATAATACCCATGAAACGAATCCAGACTCAGTGAGTGGTGAAGACCACTGACCCCAATAGGAATACGGAAGACCTAATTATTGAAGAGAATAGTACAATTAACAACTAAACCTAAAGGGATCCACTTGTCACAGAAGCAGTCTATTAACTAATAGGAAGCGCCTATCTCTTACTTGATATCTGATTGATCTTGCAGAGCCGAATTGTTTGAACTTGATCGACCTTAAACGCTAGTTCAATTCCAGGATGACATCATATAATATACGCGAGGCTCAACCAATGATTTTGATTAGACACTTCTCCTTGTTGAATGAGAATGAAGGAAGAGTGCCGAACGACTAAAGCTAACAGCCAGCCCGGATACCTAAACTGAAGAGGATGTCCCGCCATAGCAAGATATGATACAGACCAATTAACTGGTAAGCCAACCTTCCCATTGCTTTTCTTTCAACTAACTAGAAAAGAAGGGGCTCTTACGCGACTAGGCCGAGGAAACCTCCACTCTGGCTGAACTAAAACACATCATCCCATCCATTCCATCAAGTAAGTACGGGTCCCCAGTGACATATTAAAGAATGCCAACTTTCTCCCAACCGGTCTGTGAGAAGAAATGCCTAGATACTCGGTATGAGGAGAGCTCGATAAGCAGGCAAAGAGCAGGGTTTGGTAGGTGAGCCTCTTCAGGGCAGGAAATTGGTCTATACCCACAGTTGCTTTTGTTTTTTCGTATGGCCATCTTAGGGTGATTTGCGAAGTTGTTGTTTCGATCGTAGCCTTTAAGAAAAGAAGTGTGTCTGCATCGATCGCATCAAGATTAATCTATGTTATTTTGCATCGCATTTCATTTCACTGGCTGCAGTTGGCCTTAGCTTTAGTAGCAGGGTTGGCGCTTTCTTTTCAATGAGGGAATGGTGGCGCTATCACCCATGGCACCTTCATCCTCAGCAAGAAGTGAGTAGTTGGCATTTCCGGTTTCCAAACAAATGGATACAAATTGACCTTGTGGATCCGATGATACCACGCTGGGAGACTTTCGGAAGAATAAGAAGAAGAAGGCGGATTCCATTCTTCAAGTCAAAGTCAAGGGCTCTTGGTAGTTTCCTATCAATAACGATCCTTTGGATCTATAATCATTGAAAGAGGTCTCTATATTACAACAATTGAGAGTTGCCTCTTGCTATCACTACCTCGTACCAATCAAGGAGCTCTAAAGCATCTGAGCTGGCAGGCGGGATCACTAGCTTCCGGTAATGTGTGCTTGTCACTTCACTCGAGCCTTGAGAAAATCCGCCAAAGCCTATATCTACAAAAACGAAAGAGAAAGAAATAAGCAAATCTGAATAAGTTGATAGGAGGGAGTGCGGTGTTCTGTTCAAGATTTCTCTCAAGCCTAAACCTTCAAAGCTAACTAGTAGGCTTTGGATCCATGGCTCGACCTGGTGGAAGGTACTCTCCGAGAGCAAAAGTGAGTTCTCTGAAAAACAGTGATTCTGCTTTCCTCCATAATTTGGCCCATAGTAAGAAAAGGTAAGGTTATGTAAGATATGGGAACTCGTAACCGACTACGAACACAACCGAGAGTTCACTACTGGTCAAGTACACCAATTCCGCTCATGTTAAACTTACTAGAAAAAACTCTAGTAAAATGGTAAGATGAATCAGTCAAAGGCAATTCAATATCCAAATCATCATAATAAGAATAGGGCCTCGATCGAGCATATACTACCGAGATAGAGAGCGAGGCAGATGGAGGGATTATGGTTCCAATTTTTTGGCAGGTGCTTTACGCTGTAAAAGCAAAGGAACTTTTCAAGAGTTTCGATGAATTGAAAACCGGTTCTGCTTCGCTCTTGCTTCGTGGTCTTGAGCAAGGAACTACTCAGATTCGCACCCTGATGTTTATTGGAAGGAAAAGCCAGAAAGCAAAGAGGTTTCGTTTATGTATGGTGGAAGGTTACATTTTCCAGTCGGAACGACGGAGCTCTAAATAAAAGGTATGAAATCCAACCGAACGGAGTCCAAACGAATAAAACATTCACGATGATTTTTCTTGGACCAGAAGACACCCAGGGGACTTAGAAATGAAGTCGGAAGAGCCACGAGGCGGCCACAAGGATGGAGTGAAGGTAATATGCCCTAGAGGCAATAATAAAGTTGTTATTTATATTTCCTTATATCATGATAAATGTTTATTATTCATGCTAGAATTGTATTAACCGGAAACTTAGTACATGTGTGAATACATAGACAAACAAAGTGTCACTAGTATGCATGTACTTGACTAGCTCGTTGAATCAAAGATGGTTAAGTTTCCTAGCCATAGACATGAGTTGTCATTTGATTAACGGGATCACATCATTAGAGAATGATGTGATTGACTTGACCCATTCCATTAGCTTAGCACTTGATCGTTTAGTATGTTGCTATTGCTTTCTTCATGACTTATACATGTTCCTATGACTATGAGATTATGCAACTCCCGAATACCGGAGGAACACTTTGTGTGCTACCAAATGTCACAACGTAACTGGGTGATTATAAAGGTGCTCTACATGTGTCTCCAATGATACTTGTTGAGTTGGCATATATCGAGATTAGGATTTGTCACTCCGATTGTCGGAGAGGTATCTGTGGGCCTTCTCGGTAATGCACATCACTATAAGCCTTGCAAGCAATGCAACTAATGAGTTAGTTGCGGGATGATGTATTACGGAACGAGTAAAGAGACTTGCCAGTAACGAGATTAAACTAGGTATTGAGATACCAACGATCGAATCTCGGGCAGGTAACATACTGATGATAAAGGGAACAACGTATGTTGTTATGCGGTTTGACCGATAAAGATCTTCGTAGAATATGTAGGAGCCAATATGAGCATCCAGGTTCCGCTATTGGTTATTGACCGGAGATGAGTCTCGGTCATGTCTACATAGTTCTCGAACCTGTAGGGTCCACACACTTAATTTCGGTGATGATAGGTAATATGAGTTTGTGTGTTTTGATGTACCGAAGGTATTTCAGAGTCCCGGATATGATCACCGACATGATGAGGAGTCTCGAAATGGTCGAGACATAAAGATTGATATATTGGAAGCCTATATTTGGACATCGGAATAGTTCCGGGTAAAATCGAGACTTTACCGGAGAGCCAGGGGGGTTACCGGAACCCCCCGGGGGCTAATGGGCCTTGATGGGCCCTAGTGGAGAGAGAGAGGGGCCGGCCAAGGCAGGCCGCGCGCCCCCTCCCCATGAGTCCGAATAGGACAAGGAAGGGGGGGCGGCACCCCCCTTGCCTTTCCCCTCTCCCACTCATTCCTCCCCCCTCCTAGTGGGACTAGGAAAGGGGAGACCTACTCCCACTAGGAGGAGGAATCCTCCTCTTGGCGCGCCCTGCTAGGGCCCCCCCCCCTTGATCCTTTATATACGGGGGCAGGGGGGCACCCCAAGACACACAAGTTGATCAGATGTTCTTTTAGCCATGTGCGGTGCCCCCCTCCACCATAATCCACCTCGGTAATATCGTGGTGGCGCTTAAGCGAAGCCCTGCGTCGGTAGCATCTTCATCACCGTCATCACACCGTCGTGCTGATGGAACTCTCCCTCGAATCTCTGCTGGATCGTTAGTTCGAGGGACGTCATCGAGCTGAACGTGTGCTGAACTCGTAGGTGCTGTGCGTTCGGGACTTGTATCGGTCGGATCATGAAGACATACGACTACATCAACCGCGTTGTTATAACGCTTCCGCTTTCGGTCTCCAAGGGTACGTGGACAACACTCTCCCCTCTTGTTGCTATGCATCACTATGATCTTGCGGGTGCGTAGGATTTTTTTTCGAAATTACTACGTTACCCAACAGTGGCATCCGAGCCAGGTTTATGCGTAGATGTTATATGCACGAGTAGAAGAAAAGTGAGTTGTGGGCGATACTAGTCATACTGCTTACCAGCATGTCATACTTTGATTCGGCGGTATTGTTGGATGAAGCGGCCTGGACCGACATTACGTGTACGCTTACGCGAGACTGGTTCTACCGACGTGCTTCACACACAGGTGGCTGGTGGGTGTCAGTTTCTCCAACTTTAGTTGAATCGAGTGTGGCTATGCCCGATCCTTGTTAAAGGTTCAAACATCACATACTTGACGAAATATCGTTGTGCTTTTGATGCGTATGTAAGAACGGTTTTTGCTCAGCCCATAGCAGCCTCGTAAAACTTGCAACAACAAAGTAGAGGAAGTCTAACTTGTTTTTGTAGGGCATGTTGTGATGTGATATGGTCAAGACATGATGCTAAATTTTATTGTATGAGATCATCATGTTTTGTAACGAAGTTATCGGCAATTGGCAGGAGCCATATGGTTGTCGCTTTATTTTATGAAATGCAATCGCCATGTAATTGCTTTACTTTATCACTAAGCGGTAGCGATAGTCGTAGAAGTAATAGTTGGCAAGACGACAATGATGCTACGATGGAGATCAAGGTGTCGCGCTGGTGACGATGGTGATCATGACGGTGCTTTGGAGATGGAGATCAAAGGCACAAGATGATGATGGCCATATCATATCACTTTTATTGATTGCATGTGATGTTTATCCTTTATGCATCTTATTTTGCTTAGTTCAACGGTAGCATTATAAGATGATCTCTCACTAAATTTTAAGGTACAAGTGTTCTCCCTGAGTATGCACCGTTGCGACAGTTCTTCGTGCTGAGACACCACGTGATGATCGGGTGTGATAAGCTCTACGTTGACATACAACGGGTGCAAGCCAATTTTGCACACGCAGAATACTCGGGTTAAACTTGACGAGCCTAGCATATGCAGATATGGCCTCGGAACACTCGAGACCGAAAGGTCGAGCATGAATCATATAAAAGATATGATCAACATAGTGATGTTCACCATTGAAAACTACTCCATCTCACGCGATGATCGGACATGGTTTAGTTGATATGGATCACGTCATCACTTAGATAATTAGAGGGATGTCTATCTAATTAAGTGGGAGTTCTTTAGTAATATGATTAATTGAACTTCAATTTATCATGAACTTAGTCCTGGTAGTATTAGCATATCTATGTTGTAGATCAATACCTCGCGTTTAGCTCCCTGTTTTATTTTTGATATGTTCCTAGAGAAAACTAAGTTGAAAGATGCTAGTAGCAATGATGCGGATTGGATCCGTGATCTGAGGATTATCCTCATTGCTGCACAGAAGAATTATGTCCTTGATGCACCGCTAGGTGACAGACTGATTGCAGGAGCAAATGTAGATGTTATGAACGTTTGGCAAGCTCGATATGATGACTACTTGATAGTTTAGTGCACCATGATTTACGGCTTAGAATCGGGGCTTCAAAGACGTTTTTGAAATGCCACAGAGCATATTAGATGTTCCAAGAGTTAAAATTAGTATTTTAGACTCATGCCCATGTCGAAAGGTATGAGACCTTTGACAAATAATTTGCCTACAAGATGGAGGAGAATAGCTCAGCTAGTGAGCATGTGCTCAGAATGTCTGAGTACTACAATCACTTGAATCAAGTGGGAGTTAATCTTCCAGATAAGATAGTGATTGACAGAGTTCTCTAGTCACTATCACCAAGTTACTAGAACTTCGTGATGAACTATAATATGCAAGGGATAACGGAAACGATTCCCAAGCTCTTCGTGATGCTGAAATCGATGAAAGTAGAAATCAAGAAAAGCATCAAGTGTTGATGGTTGACAAGACCACTAGTTTCAAGAAAAGGGCAAAGGGAAGAAGGGGAACTTTTGCTGCTCAAGTGAAGAAGCCCAAGTCTGGACCTAAGCCTGAGACTAAGTTCTTGTACTGCAAAGGGACTGGTCACTGGAAACGGAACTGCCCCAAGTATTTGGCGGATAAGAAGGATGGCAAAGTCAACAAAGGTATATTTGATATACTTCTTATTGATGTGTAGTTTACTAGTGTTTATAGAAACCCCTCAGTATTTGATACTAGTTCAGTTGCTAAGATTAGTAACCCGAAACGGGTGCTGCAGAATGAACATAGACTAGTTAAGGGTGAAGTAACGATGTGTGATGGAAGTGGTTCCAAGATTGATATGATCATCATCGCACACTCCCTATACCTTCGAGATTAGTTTTAGACCTGAATAATTGTTATTTGGTGCCAGCGTTGAGCATGAACATTATATCTGGATCTTGTTTGATGCGAGACGGTTATTCATTTAAATCGGAGAATAATGGTTGTTCCATTTATACGAGTAATATCTTTTATGGTCATGCACCCTTGAAGAGTGGTCTATATTTGTTGAATCTCGATAGTAGTGACACACATATTCATAATGTTGAAGCCAAAAGATGCAGAGTTGATAATGATAGTGCAACCTATTTGTGGCACTGCCGTTTAGGTCATATTGGTGTAAAGTGCATGAAGAAACTCCATTCTGATGGACTTTTGTAATCACTTGATTATGAATCACTTGGTACTTGTGAACCATGCCTCCACTAGTGCAGAACCGGCCTTTAGTGTCCGTTCGTCACGGCCTTTAGTGCCGGTTCGCCAACCGGCACTAAAGAGTGGGGACTAAAGGTCCCCCCCTTCAGTACCGGTTCGTCACGAACCGGCGCTAAAGAGCCACCACATGGCACGAGCCAGGCCCGGGTGCGTGTAGGACATTAGTACCAGTTGGTAACACCAACCGGTACTAAATGTTTGGGTGTTTTTTTGCTTTAATTTTGTGTTTTCAATTTGGCTTTATTTTCCATTTAATTCTTTTTTGATTGATGGTATTTCACGATACTACAAATTGTACACGTTATGCATATATATAAATAGATTTTCTCGTACGTAGAACCGCATATATATATATATATATATAATATCATCGAATGTCTCACAGCCAACACCATTAAATATTCACACATACACATGTATATACATATACAATTTCTCCTACATGTTTCCTTGGTGCCTTCGGAGCACGATGACAAGTGGTTCATGGGGGCGGTAGCGGGTAATAGTATTCTCCTTTGGGATCTATGACCTGGTCGAGCAAAAATCCGACTATTTCCGCTGGTAGGAGCTTATCCCGCACCTCTCTGAACTGTTAAGAAGGAGATCAATATGCATGTGTATTAGTTGTGTTACAAGATATCGATAATGGTGTGAATAGTGTTCTGACAACGTACCCTGTCCTGTCTTTGAGATCTACTCCTTTCGGACGACATCATGCGAATGTTCTCGCAAACGTAGAATGCACACAGTTCATTCCCCGGCGCCTGCTTCAGGGCCTTTACGAGAATGGAATTGAATCAGATAATGATTAATCAAGCATGATAATTAATTAATGGTATTGAAACAAGAATTGAAGAGATGGCTAGCTAGCTAGTACTACTTAATTACTTACCTTTGGTCGATGCCAAAACAACTTTTTTGGCCATTTGCCTGGAGTCACCTTGATGAACTTTGCCCAAGCCCTGCCCGCTGGCATAGAAAATTAATAAAGGGGTTATTAAATAGTTCATATCAGGAAATGACGAACTAATAATAGGCCGAGATATAGTTAATAATGATTGAAATTACATGTTGACTATCCCCTTCATGATGGTGTAGTCTTTATCTTCTTTAAGTAGCGAGTCGAGTACTTCAACTGTTGCTTTGTCAACTTTAATGTCTAACAAGATCCAGTGGTCTATCTTTTATTACTATCCTCTACTTTATGCAAGAGTCTCACGGTGATCTTCACCTTTCCTTTTTCATTTTATCCTTTGGCAAGCCTAGCACGTTGGAAAGAACATGATATACATATCTAATTGGATGTAGGGGAGCATGAATTATTAGTGTTGACATTACCCTTCAGGTAAAAGGTTGTGGGGCAAAACTATAAGCCCCTGTCTTTCTCTGTGTCCGATTAAAACTCCGTAACCACAAGTATTGTGTGAGTGTTAGCAATTATGAAGGACTAAGTGATAGTTGAGTATGTGGACTTGCTTTTAAGCTCTGACATAGAATCTTTCCGATGTTATGATAAATTGTAGTTGCTTCAATGACTGAGGTTATAGTTTGTTGGTGCTCAATAAGGTTTCTGATTCATACTTTCGCATTGTGAAAAGATCATCACTGGAACATAAGTAATCATATTACTATATATATATATATATATATATATATATATATATATATATATATATATATATATGTTGCTGTTATGAGAATAATCATCATGCCTTCATGTCCGTATTTTATTTTTATCGACGCCTCTACCTCTAAACATGAGGACATATTTATTGTTATCGGCTTTTAGCTTGAGGACAAGCGAGGTCTAGGCTTAGGGGAGTTGATACGTCCATTTTGCATCATGCTTTTATATCGATATTTATCGCATTATGGGCTGTTATTTCACGTTATGTCACAATACTTATGGCTATTCTCTCTTATTTTACAAGGTTTACATGAAGAGGGAGAATGCCGGCAGCTAGAATTCTGGGCTGGAAAAGGAGCAAATATTGGAGACCTATTCTGCGCAACTCCAAAAGTCCTGAAACTCCACGGAATATCTTAAAATAAATAAAGAAAAATCATCGCCAAAGATGAAGGCCAGGGGGCCCACACCCTGCTCACGAGGGTGGGGGCGCGCCTCACCTCGTGGGTCCCCCGGTGGCTCTCAACGCCCATCTTCTCCTATATGAAGTCTTTCGATGAGAAAAAAATAAGAAGCAACCTTTCGGGACGAGACTCCGCCGCCACGAGGCGGAACCTTGGCGGAACCAATCTAGGACTCCGGCAGAGCTGTTCTGCCGGGGACACTTCCCTCCGTGAGGGGGAAATCATCACCATCCTCATCACCAACGCTCCTCTCGTCGGGAGAGGGCAATCTCCATCAACATCTTCACCAGCACCATCTCATCTCCAAACCCTAGTTCATCTCTTGTATCCAATTCTTGTCTCCAAGTCCGGGATTGGTGCTAGTAGGTCGCTAGTAGTGTTGATTACTCCTTGTAGTTGATGCTAGTTGGTTTATTTGGTGGAAGATCATATGTTCATATCCTTTATGCATATTATTACCCCTCTGATTATGAACATGAATATGCTTTGTGAGTAGTTACGTTTGTTCCTGAGGACAAGGGAGAAGTCTTGCTATTAGTAGTCATGTGAATTTGCTATTCATTCGATATTTTGATGAGATGTATGTTGTCTAGCCTCTAGTGGTGTTATGTGAACGTCGACTACATAACACTTCACCATTATTTCCTAGAGGAAGGCATTGGGAAGTAATAAGTAGATGATGGGTTGCTAGAGTGACATAAGCTTAAACCCTAGTTATTGCGTTGCTTCGTAAGGGGCTGATTTGGATCCATATGTTTCATGCTATGGTTAGGTTTACCTTAATACTTTTGTTGTAGTTGCGGATGCTTGCAATAGAGGTTAATCATAATTGGGATGCTTGTTCAAGTAAGAACAGCACCCAAGCACCGGTCCACCCACATATCAAATTATCAAAGCTCCGAACGCGAATCATATGAGCGTGATGAAAACTAGCTTGACGATATTCCCATGTGTCCTCGGGAGCGCTTTTCCTATTATAAGAGTTTGTCCAGGCTTGTCCTTTGCTACAAAAAGGATTGGGCCACCTTGGTGCACTTTATTTACTCTTGTTACTTGTTGCTCGTTACAGTTTATCTTATCAGAAAACTATCTGTTACCGCTTATTTCAGTACTTGCAGAGAATACCTTGCTGAAAACCGCTTATCATTTCCTTCTGCTCCTCGTTGGGTTCGACACTCTTACTTATCAAAAGGACTACGATAGATCCCCTGTACTTGTGGGTCATCAAGACTCTTTTCTGGCGCCGTTGCCGGGGAGTGTAGCGCCTTTGGTAGGTGGAATTTGGTAAGGAAAAATTTATATAGTGTGCTGAAATTTACTGTCACTTGTTACTATGGAAAGTAATTCTCTGAGGGGCTTGTTCGGGGTATCTTCACCCCATCCAGTAGTGCAAAGAGTTTACCCTCAACCTACTGAACCTATTGAAAATGAAACTCCTTTTGAAATTCCTTCGAGTATGATGGAAAAACTGCTATCTAGCACTTTTACAGGAGATGGAACAAAGCATCCTGATGAACATCTACTCTATGTGGATGAAGTTTGTGGACTATTTAAGCTTGCAGGTATACCCGATGATGTTGTTAAGAAGAAGGTTTTCCCTTTATCACTGAAGGGAGATGCATTGACATGGTATAGGCTATGTGATGATACGAGATCATGGAACTGTAAAAGATTGAAATTGGAATTTCATCAAAAGTATTACCCTATGCATCTTGTTCACCGTGATCGCAATTATATATATAATTTTTTGCCTCGCGAAGGAGAGAGCATCGCTCAAGCTTGGGGGAGGCTTAAATCAATGTTATATTCACGCCCCAATCATTAGTGCTCAAGGGTGACAATCCTTCAGAATTTTTATGCTCGGCTTTCTGATAACAATCGCACCATGCTCGATACTTCTTGTGATGGCTCTTTTATGATGAAGACTATTGAATTCAGATGGAATTTATTGGATAGAATTAAACGCAACTCTGAAGATTGGGACCTCGACGAAGGTAAGGAGTCAGGTATGACACCTAAGTTTGATTGTGTTAAATATTTTATGGATACCGATATTTTCCGTAAGTTTAGCACTAAATATGGACTTGACTCTGAGATAGTAGCTTCTTTCTGTGAATCTTTTGCTACTTATGTTGATCTCCCCAAGGAGAAGTGGTTTAAATATCATCCTCCCATAGAAGTAAAAGCAGTTGCACCTATTAAAGTTGAAGAAAAGACTGTCACTTATAATGATCCTATTGTTCCTACCTCTCATGTTGAGAAACCACCTTTCCCTGTTAGAATAAAGGATCATGCTAAAGCTTCAACTGTGGTTCGTAAAAGCAATATTAGAACTTATACACCTCCCGAGCAAGTCAAAGTAGAACCTAATATTGCTATTGTTAAAGATCTCTTGTCTGATAATATTGATGGGCATGTTATTCAATTCTGTGATGAATCTGCTAGAATTGCTAAACCTTGTATTAAAGATAAACATAGACCTGTGGTAGGCGTGCCTGTTATTTCTGTTAAAATAGGAGATCATTGTTATCATGGCTTATGTGATATGGGTTCTAGTGCTAGTGTTATACCCTATGATTTATATAAAGAAATTAAGCATGAAATTGCACCTGCTGAGTTAGAAGATATTGATGTTACAATTAAACTCGCCAAAAGAGATACTGTTTCACCAGTGGGAATTGTTAGAGATGTTGAAGTCTTGTGTGGGAAAACTAAATATCCTGCTGATTTTCTTGTTCTCAGTTCTCCACAAGATAGCTTTTGTCCCATTATATTTTGTAGACCCTTCTTGAATACTGTTAATGCTAGGATAGATTGCGAAAAGAATGTTGTTACTATTGGCTTGGGTGATATGGTTCATGAGTTTAATTTCTCTAAATTTAGTAAACAACATCGTGAGGAAGAATTGCCTAGAAAGGACGAAATTATTGGTCTTGCTTCTATTGCCGTACCTCCTAGTGATCCTTTAGAACACTATTTGCTAGACCATGAAAATGATATGTTCATGAATGAAAGAAGGGAAATAGATGAAGTATTATTTAAACAGGAACCTATTCTGCAACACAATTTGCCTGTTGAAATCCTAGGGGATCCAACTCCACCCAAGGGTGATCCCGTGTTTGAGCTTAACGTTGCCTGATAATCTTAAATATGCTTATCTTGATGAAAAGAAAATATATCATGTTATTATTAGTGCTATCCTTTCAGAGCATGAAGAAGAAAGATTATTGAAAACTCTGAAGAAGCGCCGTGCCGCTATTGGATATACTCTTGATGATCTTAAGGGCATTAGTCCCACTCTATGTCAACATAAAATAAATTTGGAAGCGGATGCCCAACTAGTTCATGATCCTCAACGACGTTTGAATCCCTAAAATTAAAGAAGTGGTAAGAAAAGAAATAGTCAAGCTTTTGGAGGCAGGTATAATTTATCCCCTTGCTGATAGCCAGTGGGTAAGTCCTGTCCATTGTGTCCCTAAGAAGGGAGGTATTACTATTGTCCCTAATGATAAAGATGAATTGATTCCGCAAAGAATTATCACATGTTATAGGATGGTAATTGATTTCCGCAAATTAAATAAAGCTACTAAGAAAGATCATTACCCCTTGCCTTTTATTGATCAAATGCTAGAAAGATTATGCAAACATACACATTATTGCTTTCTAGATGGTTATTCTGGTTTCTCTCAAATGCCTGTGTTGGCCAAGGATCAATCAAAGACTACTTTTACATGCCCTTTTGGTACTTTTGCTTATAGACGTATGCCTTTTGGTTTATGTAATGCACCTGCTACCTTTCAAAGATGCATGATGGCTATATTCTCTGACTTTTTTGAAAAGATTTGTGAGGTTTTCATGGATGACTTTTCCGTCTATGGATCCTCTTTTGATGATTGCTTGAGCAATCTTGATCGAGTTTTGCAGAGATGTGAAGAAACTAATCTTGTCTTGAATTGGGAAAAGTGCCACTTTATGGTTAATGAAGGTATTGTCTTGGGGCACAAAGTTTCTGAAAGAGGTATTGAAGTTGATAAAGCCAAGGTTGATGCTATTGAAAAGATGCCATGTCCCAAGGACATCAAAGGTATAAGAAGTTTCCTTGGTCATGCTGGATTTTATAGGAGGTTCATTAAGGACTTCTCAAAAATTTCTCGGCCTAATTTATTACAAAAAGATGTACCATTTGTCTTTGACGATGATTGTGTAGAAGCATTTGAAATACTTAAGAAAGCATTAGTCTCTGCACCTGTTGTTCAGCCACCTGATTGGAATTTACCCTTTGAAATTATGTGTGATGCTAGTGATTATGCTGTAGGTGCTGTTCTAGGGCAAAGAGTTGATAAGAAATTAAATGTTATCCATTATGCTAGTAAGACTCTAGACAGTGCTCAAAGAAATTATGCTACTACCGAAAAGGAACTTTTAGCAGTTGTATTTGCTTTTGATAAATTCAGACCCTATATTGTTGATTCTAAAGTAACTATTCACACTGATCATGCTGCCATTAAATATCTTATAAAAAAGAATGATGCAAAACCTAGACTTATTAGATGGGTTCTCTTGCTGCAAGAATTTGATTTGCATATTGTTGATAGAAAAGGAGATGATAACCCCGTTGCAGATAACTTATCTAGGTTAGAGAATGTTCTTGATGACCCACTACCTATTGATGATAGCTTTCCTGATGAACAATTAAATGTCATAAGCACTTCTCATAGTACTCCATGGTATGCTGATTATGCTAATTATATTGTTGCTAAATTTATACCACCTAGCTTCACATACCAACAAAAGAAAAAGTTTTTCTATGATTTGCGACATTACTTTTGGGATGACCCACATCTTTATGAAGAACGAGTAGATGGTGTTATTAGACGTTGTGTACCTGAGCATGAACAGGAACAAATCCTACACAAGTGTCACTCCGACGCTTATGGAGGACACCACGCTGGAGATAGAACTGCACATAAGGTATTGCAATCTGGTTTTTATTGGCCTACTCTCTTCAAGGATGCCCGTAAGTTTGTCTTGTCCTGTGATGAATGTCAAAGAATTGGTAATATTAGTAGACGTCAAGAAATGCCTATGAATTATTCACTTGTTATTGAACCATTTGATGTTTGGGGCTTTGATTATATGGGACCTTTTCCTGCCCCTAATGGATATACACATATTTTGGTTGTTGTTGATTACGCTACTAAGTGGGTAGAAGCTATTCCAACTAGTAGTGCTGATCATAAAACTTCTATTAAAATGCTTAAGGAAGTTATTTTTCTGAGGTTCGGAGTCCCTAGATATTTAATGACTGATGGTGGTTCACATTTTATTCATGGTGCTTTCCGTAAAATGCTTGCTAAATATGACGTTAATCATAGAATTGCATCTCCATATCACCCACAGTCTAGTAGTCAAGTAGAATTGAGCAATAGAGAGCTGAAATTAATTTTGCAAAAGACTGTTAATAGGTCTAGAAAGAATTGGTCCAAGAAACTTGATGATGCATTATGGGCCTATAGAACTGCATATAAAAATCCTATGGGTATGTCTCCGTATAAAATGGTTTATGGAAAAGCATGTCACTTACATCTCGAACTAGAACATAAGGCATATTGGGCTATTAAAGAGATCAACTATGATTTCAAACTTGCCGGCGAGAAAAGGTTATTTGATATTAGCTCACTTGATGAATGGAGAACCCAAGCTTATGAAAATGCTAAGTTGTTTAAAGAAAAAGTTAAAAGATGGCATGACAAAAGGATATAAAAGCATGAGTTTAATGTAGGTGATTATGTATTGCTATACAACTCTCGTTTAAGATTTTTTGCAGGAAAACTTCTCTCTAAATGGGAAGGTCCCTACGTTATCGAGGAGGTCTATCATTCCGGTGCCATAAAAATCAACAACTTCGAAGGCACAAATCCGAAGGTGGTAAACGGTCAAAGGATCAAACATTATATCTCAGGTAATCCCATAAATGTTGAAACCAATATTATTGAAACCGTAACCCCGGAGGAATACATAAGGGACACTTTCCAGACTGTTTCAGACTCCGAAAAGGAATAGGTATGTGGTACGGTAAGTAAACCGACTCCAAAACAATTTTTAAGGCAATATTTCTCCGTTTTGGAATATTTAGAAAAGTAGGAAAATAAGTGGCAGTTCGGGAAGGACACGAGGGCCCCACGAGGGTGGTGGGCGCGCCCTACCCCCCTGGGCGCGCCCCCTACCTCGTGAGCACCTCGTGTGCCCTCCGGACTCCATTTTCTTGCATGATACGTATTTTGGTCGGTAAAAATTCATTATATATTCTCCCGAAGGTTTTGACTCCGTATCACGCAATTATCCTATGTTCTTGTTTGAGCTGTTTTACGTCAGGTTGTCAAGGCCGGGCATCATGTCGTTCCCCTCCTCCGACAATGGTGACAAAGATGCTTGGCTAATGAAGATAGAGCTGAAGAGGGAAGAACCCATGGAGATCAACGAGGATGAAGGGATCAAGAAGGCCACGGAGGACCAAGCTCCGGCAACAGAAGACACCCTCCAACTTGATCACAACTTTCTCACCCCAATTGAAATTGAAGCTTTCAAGATGATTGAGTTAGCTCGTATTCAAAACAAGTATCTCACAAGTGAAAATATTTTGTTGAAGGAGCATATTGTTGCACTCAAGGGCATTATCCGCAAGTTGGAGGACCTCTTACGCTCGATGTGCGACTATCCATCACCTCCACCTTCTTCACCGACAAAGAAGGAGACATAATCACATGGGTATGGGCACTCCCCTTGGCAACTGCCAAGCTTGGGGGAGGTGCCCCGGTATCGTATCACCATCACAACTCATATCTTTACCGTTTTTCTTAGTTCGATCCTTTTAGTAGTATCTTGATTTAGTAGAATAAAGTCATGGCATGATCTAGTTTTGAGTTTTGCTTTATGATCCCTCTTTGTAATAGAGTCCGTGAGCTATATAATAAAGATTAGTGTTTTTTTTTACTGTAAACAGTAGGGGAACCCCCTACTGTGAAAGAATTAATTAAATGGGGATGTTAAAGTTACATGGTTAGTTACAAATCCATTTCCCTTTGGGAAAGGACAAGAAAGCTACTTTATTGGAGCGAGGACAAAAGCAAAGGAATGAAGTATTTGTGCTTCTCCTTAACCCTATGAGTTAGGAGGGAAAAATCAGCCTTGAATCTACTAAGCCAAGCAGCACGGGATGGAGCAATCCCCCTAAAGTGTTTGTTGTTCCTTTCTTTCCATATACTCCATGCCGCCAGAAGGAAAACTTCCATGAAGAGTGGTCTCCCCCAAATGTCTTTCGTCATTGAGATCTTGGACAGACGAGTCCCCCATTGTTGCCAGGCAATACCTAGCGTGGCCCAACATTGGGTGCTGATAGAACATCCAAAGAACAAGTGCTCTAGGGTTTCCTCAATGTGTTGCCCGCATAGAATGCAATCATGATTGTTCCCGATGTTTTAGTGGCGTTGTTTAAGCATATTCCTTGTGTTTAAGCGGTCCGAAAGCAAAAGCCAGCCGAAAACTTTAATCTTCATGGTTGATTTGGATTTCCAGAGCCAATGAAAGGCACGATGACATTGGATGTCACGAAAGCAGAAGGCATAGTATTTATGAGTGGTATAATCCTTATCCCCCCAAACATACGTCCAAATGTCTTTGTGTTGGAAACATTCGACAAAAGTACGCTCCTGGTATCCTCTTGAATTTGTCTTACTACATCATATGCTTGTGGGGATAGAGGCAGATGAAACGCCTCATGCAGTGATGTAGTGGTCAAGAAATCTTTTACCGAGACGTCCTCCTCAGTGGCGTATGAGAAAGCACGTGGGTAATTTTCCGCAAGGATTCCCTCACACCAGTCATCTTTCCAAAAGAGAACTGTGGTACCAGTTACCACCTGGACTTTTGTGATTCCACGAAAAATCGGCATGAGTTTGGACACGTCTCTCCACCAGAAAGAACCGCAGGGATCAGTTGCATGTGGGATCTGGCCATCATAATAGGTGTCCTTAATAAGCTGAACCCAAGGCACATCCCAGTTGTTGTAGAATTTATGAAGAAATTTTAGGAGAAGTGCGTCCCCTTGAATTCGAAGGTCGATGACTCCCAAACCGCCACACTCTTTGGGCTTGCACACCATATCCCAAGAGGCCAAGGAGTTACATTTATCACCCTGATCTGTTTTTTTTTTGGTCCAAAGGCATTTTCGTCTAATCTTATCCAGCAGCTCAATGATTTTAGTAGGTAAGCGCAAGGTGCATAGTGCAAATATGACCAAAGAGGTAATCACAGAGTTGAGCAACGAAAGCTTTCCACCATAGGAGATCATGTTGAGGGTAGCAGAAAGCCTTCTCTCCACCATGCAAACAAGGGGCATCAGATCAAGAACCATTGGCCGTGTTGTCCCCAGAGGCAGCCCTAGGTATGTAAAAGGCATTTTCCCAACAACGCATTCAAATATGTGATCCAACTGATTGCAACGGTCCGTAGGGCAGTTAATGGGGATAATGGTTGACTTATGAAAGTTGATCTTCAATCCAATGGATGTTGCAAAATCAGTTAAAATGTTTTTCATTATCAAGGCCTGTCTCGGGCAGGCTGGAAGCACAAGTATGGTGTCATCAGCGTACTGAATTACTGGGTAATCGTGTTGGTTCCGTGCAGGGAAAGGCAGGTGGATTTCATTGCGTGCAAAGGCATCATTAATTGCCGCTTGGAGAAGGTCGGCGGCAAGGACAAAGATGAGAGGGGATAGCGGATCGCCCTGTCTCACCCCACACTTGCAGTGAAATTGGCGCCCTGGAGTGCCATTAAGGAGGACAGAAGATTTAACCGACGAGAAGATGCATCTGATCCAATCCAACCATTTGTCATTAAATCCCATGCTTGCCATAATTTCAATCATAGCCTCATGTTCAATGGTATCGAAGGCCTTGGCAAAGTCTAATTTAAGAAGGATGATTTCCTTTTTTGAAGATTGGCATTGATATATATATTCATACGCCCATGCGAGGCAATCTTGGATGGATCTCCCCTTGAGAAAACCATACTGGTTACGATGTATTATCTTCAAGATGACTTTTTAAAGGAGGTTTGCCAAGATTTTTGTGACAACTTTCAGGCAGCAGTTGAGTAATGTTATCGGTCTGAAATCATTAACTGAGGCTGGGGAGTTTATCTTGGGGATCAGTGTAATGAATCCATCATTTATACTCTCCAGGTTAAGGCCCCCCTCGTGGAATTGATTGCATAGTTGATAGAAGTCCTCCTTTATAATGTGCCAACATCGTTTTAAGAAAACCCCAGAGAAACCATCAGGACCAGGTGCGTGATCAGGCGGCATTTCCTTAATGACCCTATCAATCTCCTCGTGTGTGAACGGAAGAGTGAGCTGATCAAGACCCTCGACCCTCTTAATTATGCGTGACAGATCAAATTTCATAGAGTGTTGCTTGGTTGTGCCCATTCTTTGCTTGAATATCGAAAATAACTGATTCCTTGGCAGCATGGTCATCCACCGTGTCCCCATTGTCAGTGGTGAGAGTTGCAATATTGTTTCGCCTATATCTCTCCGAGGCAAGAGCTTGAAAGAATTTGGAGTTCTCGTCTCCAAATTTGACCCATCTCACCGTGCAACGTTCTTTCCAGTATAACTATTGATATTTCAGGAGCCTCAGTATGTGCGCTTTCAAAAAAATTCGGAAGTTGCCCTCTGGAATTGTTAAAGTTCTTTCATTTTCCAGATCATCCAGTTCATTTAGAGCTTTATTGGAGTTTGCAATTGCCACCGAGAGCTTAGATATCCCTTTGCTCCAATGCTTGAGGTCACGTCTTAAGTTCTTGAACTTTCTACATAGGATAGTGGCATAGTTCGTTGATTTGACCTGCTTAGCCCATGATTTTGCCACTGTTTCCATGAACCCAGGATGATGAATCCAGTAAGATTCAAATCTGAACAATTTTGAGCGGGGGATAGATGTTTCAATTGAGACTACGCAGGGCGTGTGATCAGACACGGGTTTGCCCAGAGGTTTAACCATGGTTTTGGGATATGTGGTAGTCCAACTATTACTGGTAAAGAACCAGTCTAATTGCTCAAGTAGTGGGTCCACCTGCATGTTGCTCCATGTGAAAGAACACCCCTTGATTGCAGTTCAATTAGGCTCTGTGTTCTAATGAAATCATTGAATATTATCATGTCATTAACATTACCCCCAGGTTTATTATGATTATCAGGTGCACGGATGAAATTGAAGTCTCCCACAAAGAGCTAGTTTTCATGAGAAGGTATATCAATCGCAAATAGCCAGTCAATTAATTTTTGACGTTGCTCTCCTTGACAGGGTCCATAAATATTGACGAGTGTCCAGTGTTGAGCAGATTGTGTGGAGGTAAACCTAGTGACCAGTGCAAAGTCTTCAGAGAACAAGGTGACAGCTGAGAAGATCGAGCTGTTCCACAAAGTCGCGATACCACCAGAAGCCCCATGGGACGCAACAAAAGCAAACTGATCAAAATTACGCGGGCAACAGGATTTAACAAAAGATAGATCAAAAGAGGTCTTTTTCGTTTCTTGCAAGCATACGACAGCACACCCATTAGACCTGATAGCATTCGAAAGCGCCAGCTGCTTGTCGTCCGAGTTCAACCCATGAACATTCCAACACAAAACGTTCTAGTTCACTAACGAAGACATTTAAATAAAAGAGGGGTAAACAATTAAGACGAGGCATCTTGTTCCTCCTCCAGAGGAGCCATGAGAGCATCTTCAGAGAGCTCGACAGGGGGTATAGCACAAAGGTTGGTGCCGATGTGCTGAATGACAGTGACAGGCGTTGGAGGGGGAGCCTGCTCTTCAGCAGTGTCACTGATTCTCACAGCAGCTAGGACCATCCGAGGCTTAACCTTGGAGGTTCTCATCTTGGTGTCAGAGACTGGGTGAGTGCGAAATCCATCATATTTGTTGGAGGGGCACTTCGGCGCAGAGAGATAGAACATTCAGGCACCACTGCTTTCCCTTTGCGTTTGTCAGCAACAGCAGCTGCATCAGAATGAACAACGTCAACCATGTTCTGTTGGTCCTGTAACACCTCATCAGGCACAGCAGTAAGGGCGAGCAATTGATTTCCTTGGCTAGATTCAGTAGCAGGTATGTTCTCCAACAGAGGTACAACACTAGTGTTATCCAAAGCCTCCAAATTGATCTCATCAGACTGATCATTATACAGAGTCAAGTTCCAATTGCCTGCAGCTGCAAAATCCTCAGTCAAGGCAGGAGCATTGCCATAGTGTGTGATTGTCTGAGTGGCCGAAGTGACAGTTAAGGCACCATCATTCTCTGAGAGAGTGAAGTTAAGAGCCACACGCTTGTGTCTAAAACCATAATTGGTGCTCCAGGGCTATAAGATGCAATTATGGGCATAATAGCAGCTTTCAGGTAGGTATTAAACTGGAGCATAGGCACACAAGCATTTAGAACCATGGCTGGGACAAAGTTACCTTGAGCAGACATGTTTAAGAGCATTCCAGCATTTGTCACAGTGAGAGAGATATCCAAAGCATTAGTTTCTTGAGGGGGAACAGAGTGGCTGGAAAGAGCCAGGTTGGCAGAGCTGGATGCTTCGTGGGGCCAGAACTGATTCATCAAACTAACAGGTACCAGCACATATGATTCAGAAACAGTAGCACTAGAGTCAGAACTGTCAAAAACGGAAATTGAATCGTTCCATGCCGATCCAGGGCTGTCATGGAGATTGTTCTGGGGCACAATTCCATGATCAACTTGAAGCCCTTCCTCAGCTAACCATTCCTGGAAGTTATATAGCATGGGTGGTGCCTGTGGTGGCGGTGGGGGCCAGACTCCCCACTCAGGATGGAAATCCACATCATTGCTTGCATCCACAACAATATTTTCACTGTCACTTTCTCCCATGTGTGCATTGGCAGCAGCATTCTGGAGCTGCCAGTTGTGCAGTTGCTGCTGGTAAATTTGTTCAGCAGTCAGGCCATTGCCATACAGGGGGTGTGGAATGCCATCAGCGGGGGGTGGATCCTCACCCACCGGAGGAACATCAAGCAGGTGTGCATTCCAGTCTGAACTGCGTAAAATAGTGACTACCACAGTCCAACTCTGCCTAGGGCCACCTAACTGACGCATAACCAAGCCCTTTGGAACCAGACGCAAGTGAATCACTCGAACTTTAACCAGAACAAACTTTCTATCATTCCTGGGATTGTGCCACTCCATCAGACTACCAAATTTGTCAACGGATTTGTGGATGTAGTACTGGGTCTGGTAGTCATAGGGAAAACCAATGTAAAGAAGCCAAACTTCAGGACCAAATGTGGTGAGCCTCATGTTAAGAGCAGCATCATGCGGAACAAAAGAAATCACAGTGTATTCATCTGCCTCATCCTCATATAATTCAAACGTGGTACCAACTACTGCATCACGCACCAAGAATCCACAAAACCAAATATGGCAATACCAAGCGGATGATCATCGAATTCGGTAGGGAAGAACTGAGACTCATGGAGCAAACCTTCCACGGTGTGACGCAGCTAGGCCTTGCGGTGATGAGGGACGAAGAGGTTAGCTTCCGCAATGGCCATGAAATCATGGCGCAGGGGGGGCACCGGGCCGATCACCATGTCATCGCGAACTCGTCGATCCGGCGGTCCAAGCTCAATCGTCATCCCATGGGGCAGGTAGGGGACGACATTGAGGGGGAAATTCGCCATGGACGAGGAGGGTGGAGGAGCAGAGGCAGGAGCAGAGGATGGTGCAGAGTGCGAGATAGAAGGCGTATTGGCAGCGGGGGTGGAGAACTTGGGTACCCAGACTCCTCGATCAACGGGCCTCGGCCAGCAATCAGCCACCACATGTCCCTGATGGCAACAGGATGAGTATCGGGCAGTCCTCGTCACCTGACTAGCAGGGGGGTCATTAATACACTTTCCCGTAAATGAGTGATTCCGATTATCAGACGTGTTGGACATAATATTTTCTGCCATCCTGTGACTAATTGAAGACCGGTGACAATCATGATAATCAAGCAATGAATCAGAATAAAGAGGCAAGCTCTCCAAATGATAATCAGTAGTATCAATTTGCAAGGCTCTGTTGGGTAATAATTGATTTGTGTCGTTTATAGGCGCAAAATATTCCTGTGAACTCATGGCTGGGTGTTTGGGCCGCCAACATAAACGTGCCACATTGGGTCGCATGCAGTGCTTTTGAGTATGGCCCAGGAAACCACAGTCATAACAACGGTATTGGGCTGGGCAGGCAAAGAAGAGATGAACAGAAGATCCACAGATGACACAGGCCGATGTATGTATTTGGGCTGGCACCAAATTTGGGCATGTGCAAGGCCTATCAAAACATACGGAGCAATAGGTGCCCGGGCATTTAATTGCCAAATGATCATTATCTCCACAGATTGAGCAACTCATTAATGTGTCGTAGATAAATTAAGGAGACGGGACAGAAGAAATTTTCCAAATTGAAGCAATCTTGTCCTCCGAGATTCCAGCGTTATGATGATCCAAAATATGTCGCAGCATGAAATGGGGAAGGAGTTTCCATTCATCATATTTGAATTTATGACCCATAAATTTCCCCTTGATAGTCTCCGAAGAATAATTACAGGGCGCTTTGAGATTAATTTTGAATCCACCGATATCCAAAACCGTTGGTAGTGTCACAATAGTGGCGACCTCCTTATTTTTAGCATTGATTGGGAAATGAAAGCTGCCAAGAGCTAAATTAGCATGTAATGAATGTTCCCTAGAATCTAGGGATTGAACCATATCGGGCATCTCCTGTCTGGTCACCGGAGCTAGTCGGGCAGCCGCCGTCGACGAGGATTCCGGTAGATCATCCCCACAGCTAGGAGTATCAATAAGACCAAATCTTGATAGAACCTCCATGGACGCAGCATCACAAACAGTTCCCTTCTGAGTAAAAGGTAGCTTAGATTTGATCGCCATAGGGGAACGAGCCAAAACCTCAGGTATTGATTGATCAAGATGCCAACTAAGACATGAATCCTTGAAACCACCATTGTCAGGACGGTAGAGACTAAAATGACAGACAAAATCCGGCCAAATTCTGTCCTTAGGTCCATAGATGAAATGACCTACTCTACTAGAAGCAACTGAAAACCAGTATCTTCATCCATGTAAATGGATCACATTGAGACCAGAAGGTAGACCACCAATGCAACATTGGAGAGCCACAGCAACCGATTCCTCATTGAGCAAGAAAGAGGCAGAAGAGAAGTGCACCACCAAGAAAAATTCCTTGGTTCCATCTGAGGGGGAAAAGTGAACCGAAGAACCAAAACGTCGACGCACCTGAGCCGCGACCGCAAGGCCGGGGGAGAAATCCCAGTGCAAGTGCCCCTCCATTGAACCCTAGATCAGCAAACGCCATGGTTGGTGGTGGTGGTGGTGGTGGAACGCCATAGCCATATCCAGTAGTTACCAATAAAGATTAGTGTTGAGTCAAGGGCTTGATTATTTTGCCATGATCTTGGGTGAATAAAAGAAAAAGAATAAAAAGAATCAAAGAGTCCATATTGATCTTATTGAGAGTAATGACTTCACATAGAACGAGTATGATGATTAAAAAGTTGTTGGGAGTTAACAAATATAGCTTTGGTCATCGTTGCAATTAATAGGAAGTAATAAGGAAAGAGAGGTTTCACATATGGATATATTATCATTCACATCTTTTATGATTGGGAGCACTCATTAAAATATGACATGCTAAAGAGTTGAGGTTGGACAAGGAAGACAACATAATGTGTTATGTTTTCTTACATCTGAGATAAAGTATGTTGTCATGGATCCTCTAACGTGTTGAGCTTGCCTTTCCCCCTCATGCTAGCCAAATTCTCAGCACCAAGTAGAGATACTACTTGTGCTTCCAAATACCCTTAAACCAGTTTTGACATGAGAGTCCACCATATCTACCTATGGATTGAGTAAGATCCTTCAAGTAAGTTGTCATCGGTGCAAAGCAATAAAAATTGCTCTAAACATGTATGATTGATTGGTGTGGGAGAAATAAGCTTTATACGATCTTGTGATATGGAAGTAATAAAAGCGACAGACTGCATAATAAAGTTTCATATCACAAGGGGAAATATAAAGTGACGTTCTTTTGCATTGAGATTTCTTGCATCCAACCATAAAAGCGCATGGCAACCTCTGCTTCCCTCTGCGAAGGGCTATCTTTTATTACTATCCTCTACTTTATGCAAGAGTCACGGTGATCTTCACCTTTCCTTTTTCATTTTATCCTTTGGCAAGCCTAGCACGTTGGAAAGAACATGATATACATATCTTATTGGATGTACGGGAGCATGAATTATTAGTGTTGACATTACCCTTCAGGTAAAAGGTTGTGGGGCAAAACTATAAGCCCCTACCTTTCTCTGTGTCTGATTAAAACTCCGTAGCCACAAGTATTGCGTGAGTGTTAGCAATTATGAAGGACTAAGTGATAGTTGAGTATGTGGACTTGCTTTGAAGCTCTGACATAGAATCTTTCCGATGTTATGATAAATTGCAATTGCTTCAATGACTGAGGTTATAGTTTGTTGGTGCTCAATAAGGTTTCTGATTCATACTTTCACATTGTGAAAAGATCATCACTTGAACATAAGTAATCATATGACAAAATCTATATATGTTGCTGTTATGAGAATAATCATGATGTCGTCATGTCCGTATTTTATTTTTATCGACGCCTCTACCTCTAAACATGAGGACATATTTATTGTTATCGGCTTTTCGCTCGAGGACCAGCGTGGTCTAAGCTTGGGAGAGTTGATACGTCCATTTTGCATCATGCTTTTATATCGATATTTATCACATTATGAGCTGTTATTTCACGTTATGTCACAATACTTATGGCTATTCTCTCTTATTTTACAAGGTTTACATGAAGAGGAGAATGCGGTACTGGAATTCGGCTGAAAAGCGACAAATAGTGGAGACCTATTCAGGCAACTCCAAAAGTCCCGAAACTCCACGGAATATCTTAAAATAAATAAAGAAAATCATCGCCAAAGATGAGCATGAGGCCCACACTGCTCACGAGGGTGCCCCGGGCGCCCCCTACCTCGTGGGCCCCCGGTGGCTCTCCGACGCCCATCTTCTACTATATGAAGTCTTCGATGAGAAAAACAAGAAGCAACCTTTGGGACGAGACTCACGCCACGAGGCGGAACCATGGCGGAACTAATCTAGGGCTCCGCAGAGCTGTTCTGCTGGGACACTTCCCTCCGGGAGGGGGAAATCATCACCATCGTCATCACCAACGCTCCTCTCATCGGGAGAGGGCAATCTCCATCAACATCTTCACCAGCACCATCTCATCTCCAAACCCTAGTTCATCTCTTGTATCCAATTCTTGTCTCCAAGTCCGGGATTGGTGCTAGTAGGTCGCTAGTAGTGTTGATTACTCCTTGTAGTTAATGCTAGTTGGTTTATTTGGTGGAAGATCATATGTTCAGATTCTTTATGCATATTATTACCCCTCTGATTATGAACATGAATATGCTTTGTGAGTAGTTACGTTTGTTCCTGAGGACAAGGGAGAAGTCTTGCTATTAGTAGTCATGTGAATTTGGTATTCGTTCGAAATTTTGATGAGATGTATGTTGTCTAGCCTCTAGTGGTATTATGTGAACGTCGACTACATAACACTTCACCATTATTTAGGCCTAGAGGAAGGCATTGGGAAGTAATAAGTAGATGATGGGTTGCTAGAGTGACAGAAGCTTAAACCCTAGTTTATGCGTTGCTTCGTAAGGGGCTGATTGGGATCCATATGTTTCATGCTATGGTTAGGTTTACCTTAATACTTTTGTTGTAGTTGCGGATGCTTGCAATAGAGGTTAATCATAAGTGGGATGTTTGTTCAAGTAAGAACAGCACCCAAGCACCGGTCCACCCACATATACAATTATCAAAGTACCGAACGTGAATCATATGAGCGTGATGAAAACTAGCTTGACGATATTCCCATGTGTCCTCGGGAGCGCTTTTCCTATTATAAGAGTTTGTCCAGGCTTGTCCTTTGCTACAAAAAGGATTGGGCCACCTTGCTTCACTTTTTTTCTTTTTTTTTGCGGGGAAGGGGAAGCTTCACTTTACTAACTAAGGGCATCTCCAATGTTAATCCCCAAAGCGGACATTGTATCCGTCCGCCGACCAGTGGGGCACCGGCGGAGCTTCAGCAAGGCTGAAAGGGCCATGGCCTGCCCTGGGTTTAAGCAACGAATTTTTTTTACATGAAGTCTAGCCCACAATAATGCATTGATTTTAAATTCGGTAGCTAAATATACCAGAGGTGGCTAAACTTGTCCGGCGCGGTCACTTTAGTGCCTAAACTTGTAAAATGTCAAAAACTGGTGCCACAACTTGTTCATTTGGTGCATATACGGTGCCTCGCTCAGATGCGCGCCGTATTTGCTTGTCGTGTGGCTTTGACAGCTGGCGTGGCCCACGGGTCGATGGGTGAGAGCGCAGGAAGAGATGACTCAAACGAGCGCAGCGGTTATTTTCCAGAAATCCCCGGAGCTTTTATTAATTATCACAAAAAGTCCTTGATATGTATAACCGTCCATACCCCAACCCCCCCTGATTCAGAGAACACAAAACCAAATCCTTAACCCTATGTAGGCGGCGGCGGCGGCGGACGTAGTTGATTTGTCACCGGCGGCGACGGCGGATGTAGTTGATTTGTCGCCGGCGGCGACAGCGGATGTAGTTGACTTGTTGCCGGCGGCGAGCTGTTGACCGAGAGTAGGTGGCGAGGCCGTCGGTGTTATTTCTCTGCTCCCCCTTGTCATCCGCTGCTCTTGTCCTCTGCCGCTCAGTGAGATGGCCGGCGCCGGTGGTCAGAACCACATCAAGGAGAAGTGGAAGTAGAGTAGCGGTCAGGTGATGATCCCCATTCTTTCTGGAGGTCTCTTCTTTCTGCTCGCCATGTTCCCCCTGCTCCCCTGCTCGCCGTGTTGCAAATGAAGGCATGGACTATGGCAGAAGGTTGTTGGGTTGCCAATATGAGGTAAATTTCAGAGGCTTGTATGATTTGGCTTCGAGCAAATGTAAGGTTCCTGTCTTTCGCACTGAGTACTTTTTTACATTTTCAGGATATCAGGGCTTGCGAATAGATCCAAGATGGGATGGCCAACAAGGAAAATTGTTGGTCTACAAGCCTTAAGGAACCCTCTCTTACACGCATCATATGACTAATATAGTGTTGAAAAGTGATTTTTTGTCTCTTTAGTTTTATTGTCAAAAACCTCCTTTGTGCACAAGAAAAACTTGCTTCCTGGGATAGTCCTTCTAAGCTCTTGGCCATAATCCCACAACATCTTGTACTGGTCATCATCCTCTCCTCTGATCGACCTAACTGCCGCTCTTCTTGCCCTTCCTAGCTTACTTCTCTTAGCAATCATGTTATATTGTGTCTGCACCTTCTCCGAAAACTTCCTCAAAGGCATTTTCTCATTATCTCTGAATTCACCTCTAAATTTTGTAGTCAGAAATGGGGCAGTGAGAGCTTTAAGGTCCCAAGCTTTGGTGCATGTGTGATTATCAAGATATTTATTGATCTGTATGCTACTACTCCTGTTATCTTTGCCTGCCTTCAAATACCAAGTACATCCAGGCTTGCAAATAGCTTCTAATTTAGTGGCCGTATTCCTTGTTTTCTTCACCTTCACTCTGTTTCTCACACTATAGGAAACCAGTGCAAGCCTGAGCTCTTTCATGTCACCTAATACCATGCCAACTTTGAAAGCAGGAGCATTAAGATCAGTGCATGGATTGAATGTGCTGAACCTATACTTGAGCTTATCTTTCTCATCTTTTGAAAGTTCCAAGTGACTATCATCTAGGACATCTTCAGGAAGTTCTCCTTCATAATCAGGCAAAATCTCCTTCTCTCTGTGATCATCAACATCTTTATCTACATTACTATCAAACAGGTCGTCATCACCATCTGCTACTTCATAATCACTCTTGTAGTAGTCCTCGTCTGTTACAATTTCTTCTGTGTTCTGATGTAAATCATCATCATCTTCAGAGCTTGTACTGTCACCATTCTCGCAGTTGTCAAATTCAGCCTCTAATTCTTCATTACCAACACGATAACTACAGCCTTCACCAAATGGGATGAAACTCTTTGCTCTGATATAACTAATATCTCCTGCACTTTCCGGTATTTCAGACCAGAAAACATTTTCTTTGCCCTTTCCTGACTTAACTTGAGTTATTACTTTTGTTGGTTCATTCAGTCCAGGTAGCAACACATCATCATCATTGTTTAGTAACTGCAGAGTGTCACCATGGTCTACCAGCAGGACCAAGTTCTTGTGTTCTACTGTTGCAGCAATCATGAGCACTATATCTGCATCACATGACATCAGGTGTAGACCATCACAAAAAGATTTACCGGGTTGGCACAAATGCACATCCATCTTGGAGTTTGCTCTGTCATGGCCCAGTTGGAGAAGGAAATCATCTATCCATATATTAGACCAAGTATCGCTCTGACAGTAGTCAAACCAGTCCACTTCATGATCTATATACTTCATGTTGCTACCAGATCCACAAAAAAAATCCCTTGTGATGGATTTCAACTGTGAACAGGCCATCAAATAGCCCTGCATTATTAAAATAGAACAAATATTCAGATAACTATGCTGCACATATATTCAGCACAGATTTCACTTATGTACAAAAGAATTAGTTACCTATTCAGTACACAACATCCATATATTTAGTTTACTAAACAGATAATTATTTAGTTTAATAAACACTTAATTATTCACTACTTTACATACAACTGCACACATTCAGTACATCTGTACTGCATAGCACAAACTGAGCACATATATTCAGTTTTGTGCAGTGCACACATTCAGTAGATAACCTGTCACCAAAATTCAGTTTAAGTGTACATCAGGTGTCACCAAAATTCAGTTTAAGTGTACATCAGGTGTCACCAAAATTCAGTTTAAGCATGAGCAGGTGCTGACAGGAAAGGCACCTACTTTCAAAACCCCCAAATAAACCCTAGCGAAAATCAGGATCAATGCAGCCATATCTGATCCGCAACAGTCCACATACACATCACGCATACCATGGAAGAAAGATGAAGATCAAGCACGGCAAAAGAGCCGGCAAACCCTACCCGACGCATACGCATGGAGGAGGAATAGAGAATCGGGATGAAGAGAAAACAGGAAGGGTGCGACTTACCATACGTAGGAGCTGCTTCGCCTGGAAGACGACGGCGAGGGTCATCCATCGCATCCGCCGCCGATCGCCGTGCCGCAACACCTTCGCCTCGGATTGATCGTGAGAAAGCAGAGACAAATATAGGCGCAAATATAGCAGGCAATCAGTTCCAGCCGTTGGAGAGACTTTTTTGCAATAATTAATAAAAGCTCCGGGGGTTTTCTGGAAAATAACCGCTGCTCTCGTCCGACTCAACTCTTCCTACACTCCCACCCACTGACCCGTGGGCCACACGCCAGCTATTAGGCCACGCAACAAGCAAATACGGAGGCGTACGAGCGAGGCACCGTATATGCACCAAATGGACAAGTTGTGGCACCAGTTTTTTGACATTTTACAAGTTTAGACACTAAAGTGACCGCGCCGGATAAGTTTAGGCACCTCTGTTGTATTTACCTCACGTAAAAATATGTACCTTCATGGAAAGATACGTTCTTTGATGAAAATGTCTCTTCATGAAAAGATAACTCACTTGATGAAATGATGTCTCTTTGTGAAACAAATATTAAGGAAAATCAAAAAAGCATAATGATTATTAGATTAACACATTACAAATTTAATTTATAAAACTATCCAAACACACGGCATTGAAATTATATCAAAAATTTAAAATGTCAATTTATTTAAGCATGTTAACATTTGAACTTTGCAAATCTATGCTCAAAGAAATGCACATTTTATATCTAAATATTTCAAAATATACACCAAAAATTCTAAAGGCGTGTAATAATAAATTAACAATAACCCGCATAATAATAATAAATTAAAAATAACCGCAGCAAAGTGTTGGCTTTACTCGCCTTTGTCTGATCGTGACATCCAAAAATTTCAACACGATTTGTATTATACTAGTTTTGGCCCGTGCGTTGCAATGGGAGACCGTGCTTCGCCATGGAGAAAACTTATGGAGGCATAATTGCATATCCTCTCCCACTATTGTCCTTGAAACCATGTTCATAATATACCTTATACCTCCACAATTTTTGAGTTCTCTTAGATTTAAATTGACGTTCTTTAGCGTCGATGCCACTTCTTAATTAGCCTAAAAAATAACAGCCTCCGAATGTAAACATCACATTTTTATTAACAACATTCGAATGTAAAAATAGTATCATTTGATGTCCAGAAGATCCTGCTCATCCCAAGATCCCATTCGGCCCATTTTCGGCTGTATGTTATGTGCACATTCAACCCTAGTTTGACTTTCTTCTGAAGCTAACGATTCAGTTTGTTACGGCCCATGGCCCTCTGGCCCCAACGGCAGAAGACCCGGGCTACAGCACCAAGACCACGGCGACTGGGCTGGAACGACCGCGTCACCAGGCCTAGCCCAGCAAGCGCTACGGAGGCCCAGAATGGAGCACCGGCAAGTAGGGTTAAGTACTGCGTCCCCTCGCTGGGTGCGGGGTGTGGAGAAACTAGACACTGGACGGCGACGGCTCCTTCTCTTATCCCCCTTTCCTTCCTCTAGAACCCTAAGTTCTGCTACCCAAATCCTGTATCATGTGATATATTCGAGTGGAGTGATAGCGGGGCCTTAACAATTGGTAATCAGAGCCACTAGATCCAGCCTTAATTTTTTCTCCACCCTCCCCAATCTGGCGGGGAGATTTCCTTCTATCATCCAGACAAGGAGGGGCAAGGCCACGACGATGGAGGAGCACACCAAGGCGATAGCGGATCTGACCGCGGCGATCGCGACCCTCACCACCAAGATCGAGGACATCCACCCCGTTGTCCACGAGCTGCAAGGATGGCGGCCCCAGATCGAGCAGTCCGTGGAGGAGATCCGATCGGAGGTGGGTCACTTGCGGACTCAGATCGACAAGGCCACGCTCCCATCGCCGGTGGACAAGGCTGCGGGGACCGCTCCACCACCTCCTCCCCTGCGGCTTAATGAGCTTCCGCCGCTGCTTCCTCACCTCGCGGAAGGATCGCGGCCCCGATTGCCGCCACCGACGGCCGACACACCCCATCTGCGCGCCGTCGACATCTTACCTCATGGTGACAACAGTCACGGGCCCGATGGCCAAGGCGTTCTCACTGATCTTCGGGGGAAATCGTCAGGGGAGACCCGTACCCCTCGATTGCCTCCGACCACTGGTACGTCCGATTTCTACCACCATGGTGAGCAGTCGTTTGCTGGGGATCGCGGGTACTTTCGATTGCCACCACCGTCGCGGTTTGACTTTCCATTGTTCGATGGATCCAATCCGCGTGCTTGGCGTCTCAAATGTGAAGCATACTTTCGGGTGTGCACCTTGAGTGCGGGCACATGGGTTAGTTGTGCTGCGATGTATTTCACCGACAACGCATTGTCATGGCTGCAGTCATCGCAAGCTCACTTGCATCACCAGGAGTGGGGAAAGTTTGCATCTGTTATTTGTGCACAGTTTGGTAGGGAAGAATTTCAGAATTTGCTGCGCCAGTTCAATCGCTTGCGACAAACGGGCACTGTCACCGAATATGCAGAGCAATTTACTCAGTTGATGCATAACTTATTAGCTCATCATAGTTCATGGGATCCTGCATTTTTTGTCACCCAATTCATGGATGGATTACAACGTGAAATACGTGCTGCTGTTGTTTTGCATCGACCCCAAACTCTGGATACTGCTGTGGATCTCGCGTGTTTGCAGGAAGAAGTTGTGGAGGCCCTTCAGCGGGACGAGAGGCGCCACCCCGCGCCGCCGCCAAGCTCTCAAGGGGGTCGGGCAATCCCTCGTATGGCCCTGCCATTACCCCCACCACCAACATCAACCGCTCGGCAAGGGGGCACTGCTTCAGAGTCACGCCCACCGGAGACATCTCGAGATCCACCGAACAACGACAAGCTAGCGACCCTGTGGGCTTATCGTCGAGCCAAAGGACTCTGCTTCACTTGCGGCGAACGCTGGAGTCGCGAGCATCGTTGCGCGCCTACTGTGCAACTCCATGTGGTGGAAGAGCTGATTGAGATGTTGCAAGGGCCAGCACAACCGACGCCATCCACAGAGTCAACTCCAAGCGAAGCGGACTGTTGCGTGCTCTCACAAGCAGCAGTGGATGGCGCTGAAGCGCCAACGACAATGCGCTTAAATGGCTGGGTGCAGGGCAAGGAGGTTCTCATGCTGGTGGACTCAGGTTCATCCCATAGCTTCGTGAGCTCTGCTCTGGCCACTCACCTCCAAGGAGTGAAGCCCGCTCAACGTGCTCTAGCTATGCGGGTGGCAAATGGGGGTATTCTGCAATCTGATCAAGAGATTCCAGCATGCAAGTGGAATTCACAGGGGGTTGCATTCACCACCAATCTCAGAGTTCTTCCGCTGGGCAGTTACGATGTGATTCTTGGGATTGACTGGCTGGCTTACCACAGCCCGATGAAAGTTCACTGGCTGGAGAAGACCATGGTGTTTCAGCATGAGGGACGAGAAGTGCAACTCTGTGGGGTTCGAGCAGACATCACCCAGTGTCAGATGATCTTGGGAGCGGAATTACATGAATTACTGCAACAGACAATGGTGGCTAGAGTGGTCAAGTTATGCACAGTGGCTGAAGACGCGAATGAGACTCCAATTCCTCAGGAAGTGGCTGAACTCTTGGAACAGTATGCAGCATTGTTCGAAGAACCCAAAGGTCTGCCACCACATCGCTCCTTTGATCATTCCATTCCCTTGGTGCCGGGAGCTCGACCAGTCAACATACGACCCTATCGGCACAGCCCGCACAGAAAGATGAGGTGGAAAGGCAAGTCACTGAGATGCTAGCTCAAGGAATAATTCAGCCCAGCTCCAGCCCGTTTGCATCGCGGTCCTTTTGGTTCAAAAGAAGGATTTGACTTGGCGATTCTGCATTGATTACCGGCACCTCAACTGTATCACAATCAAGAACAGGTTTCCCTTACCGGTGATTGAGGAACTTCTCGACGAGCTGGAAGGGTCATGTTGGTTTACTACCCTGGACCTGCGCTCGGGCTATCATCAGATCCGCATGAAACCAGAAGATGCCCACAAACGGCCTTCAAAACACATCATGGTCATTTCGAGTTCAAGGTGCTGTCATACGGCTTGACAGGAGGGCCATCTACCTTTCAGGGAGGGATGTATACAGTACTGTCACCATTGCTGCGCCATGGAGTACTCGTGTTCATCGATGATATCTTAGTGCACAACAATGACAAGAAGACTCATGTGACCTTGTTACGACAAGTGTTCCAACGTCTGGAAGAGCATCCGTTCAAGCTCAAGCGAAGCAAATGTTTTTTTGCTCGCCCCCGGCTCTTATACCTAGGACATGAGATCAGCGGGGAAGGTGTGCGGACAGACAACAAAAACATCAGCGCGGTTCAGACTTGGCCAGTACCTACTTGTGTGAAAGAAGTGCGAGGGTTCTTGGGCCTGGCAGGCTATTATCGGAGGTTCGTCCGAGGGTTTGCAGTCATCAGCCGCCCTCTCATGGATCTCCTGAAGAAGAATGTGGTGTTCCGGTGGACTCAACTCGAAGAGGCCTCTTTCATAGAACTCCAACAGGCGTTGTTCACAGCCCCGGTGCTCGCCCTGTCGGATTTCACTAAAACATTCGAGCTGGAAACTGATGCTTGCGATCAAGGAATTGGCGCAGATACTCTCGCAGGAGAAGCACCCGATTGGCTTCCTCAAGTCGTGCATTGGGACCACACAACCGCATGCTCTCCACCTATGAAAAGGAAGGTCTGGCCATTCTCTTAGCGGTCGACCACTGGCGGGCATATCTACAGAACGATGAGTTCATAATACACACGGATCAGCGCAGTCTCATTAACTTGGAGGACCAGCGGCTAGCGACGCCGTGGCAGCAGAGGATCATGGCCAAGCTGCTCGGGCTCCGCTACCGCATCATCTACAAAAAAGGAGTAGATAACCGTGCCGCAAATGCCTTATCGCGCCGGCCTCCTGTACCTCAAGGGGATCTTGCCACCATTACATCGGCAGTACCGGCCTGGCTCGAGGAAGTACAGAAAGGCTACGCTGAGGACCCAACAGTGCAACGGTTACTCGCAAGGCTGGCAGCAGCACCGGAAGCACAAGATGGCTTTCAACTCAGCCAGGGGGTGATCAAGCAGCATGGCCGGGTGTGGTTGGGTGACAACGTGGCATTGCAAAAACAGATTCTCGAGGCTCTCCACACCGGAGCAATAGGTGGTCACTCGGGGTTCAACGCCACCTACCGCCGAGTGCGGCGACTGTTTACATGGCCAGGACTCAAGCACCACGTCAAGCTCTTCGTGGACGCATGCCAGACCTGCAAACAAGCGAAGCCTGAACGAGTTTGATATCCAGGTCTTCTTGAGCCACTATCGGTTCCCACTCAAGCTTGGCAGATGGTGTCATTGGACTTTGTCGATGGGTTGCCTCGCTCGGCTGGTTACAACTCCATCCTGGTGGTCGTCGATAAATTTTCACGGTACGCCCACTTTGTCGCCATGTCTCATCCTTTCACAGCCTTCCAAGTGGCTCAAGCTTTCGTGGCTAACATCTACAAATTGCATGGGCTGCCGGAGTCGATCGTATCGGATCGCGACCCGATCTTCACTAGCGTCTTGTGGAAGGAGCTGTTCAGGCTGACTCATACCAAATTGCGCATGAGTACCGCTCGACACCCGCAGACAGACGGGCAGACAGAGCGCATGAATCAATGCATGGAGACCTTCCTGCGCTGTTTCGTCAATGCTACACCAACCAAGTGGTACGCCTGGCTGCCTCTCACGGAGTTCTGGTACAATACCTCGCTGCACTCCGCGCTGGGCACCACTCCCTTCGAGGTACTCTACGGACATGCGCCAAGACACTTCGGCATCATCGACCCCGTGGCGTGCGTGTCACCCAACCTGGCGGACTGGCTCCAAGATAGGGCGCAAATGGTGGCGCTCATTCGGCAGCACCTGTTGCGCGCGCGCCAGCACATGAAGGACTCGGCGGACAAACGTCGCTCAGATTGCACATTCGCGGTGGACGATTGGGTTTTCCTCAAGCTCCAACCGTATGTCCAATGGTCGGTGGCAACAAGGAGTAACCAGAAGCTCTCTTTCCGGTACTTCGGGCCATACAAGGTGTTGCAGCGCATTGGTGCGATGGCCTACAAGCTACAGCTTCCACCAACCAGCACCGTGCACCCGGTCTTCCACGTCTCGCAGCTGCGTCAAGCCCTTCCGCCCACGGAGCAAGTCCACCAGCAACTTCCAGCAGCAGCAGCGACAAGCCCCGTTCCTGAGGAGGTTCTGGACAGCCGAATGGTGCAGCGCGGCAACTCCGGAGATCCACAGGTCCTTGTTCGCTGGACGGACCAACCGGCGGAGTTTGCCACTGGGAAGACCGCATCGAGCTACAGCAACATTTCCCAAATGCCACAGCTTGGGGACAAGCTGTGTCTGAAGGAGGGAGGGATGTTACGGCCCATGGCCCTCTGGCCCCAACGTCAGAAGACACGGGCGACAGCACCAAGACCACGGCGACTGGGCTGGAACGACCGCGTCGCCAGGCCCAGCCCAACAAGCGCTACGGAGGCCCATAATGGAGCACCGGCAAGTAGGGTTTGTTGGGGAACGTTGTATAAAATAAAATTTTCCTACGTTCACAAGATCCATCTATGAGTTCATCTAGCAACGAGTGAGAGATGCATCTACATACCACTTGTAGATCGCGTGCGGAAGCGTTCAAGAGAACGGGGTTGAGGGAGTCGTTCTCGTCGTGATCCAAATCACCGGAGATCCTAGCGCCGAACGGACGGCACCTCCGCGTTCAACACACGTACGGTCAGCATGACGTCTCCTCCTTCTTGATCCAGCAAGGGGGAAGGAGAGGTTGATGAAGATCCAGCAGCACGACGGCGTGGTGGTGTATGCAGCGATCACGCTGCAGCAGGCTTCGCCGAGCCTGCGAGAGGAGAGGTGTAGCAGGGAGAGGGAGGCGCCAAGATGCAGGTGCGGCTGCCCTCCTCCCCCTTTATATAGGCCCCTGGGGCACCGCCCTGAGATCCAATCTCCCGGGGCGGTGGCCAGGGGAAGACTTGCCCCCAAGGCAAGTGGGCGCCCCACCCTAGGGTTTCCAACCCTAGGCGCGGGGGGCCAAGTGGGGCGCACCAGCCCACCGGGGCTGGTTCCTCCCACTTCAGCCCACGGGCCCTCCCGGATAGGTGGCCCCACCCGATGGACCCGGGACCCTTCCGGTGGTCCGGTGCAATACCGTAACCCCAAATTCTCGATGGCGAAATAGCACTTCCTATATATAATTCTTTACCTCCGGACCAATCCGGAACCCCTCGTGACGTCCGGGATCTCATCTGGGACTCCGAACAACATTCGGTTTTCTGCATACTCATATTCATATAACCCTAGCGTCACCGAACATTAAGTGTGTAGACCCTACGGGTTCGGGAGACACGTAGACATGACCGAGACGGCTCTCCGGTCAATAACCAACAGCGGGATCTGGATACCCATGTTGGCTCCCACATGCTCCTCGATGATCTCATCGGATGAACCACGATGTCGAGGATTCAAGCAACCCCGTATGCAATTCCCTTTGTCAGACGGTATGTTACTTGCCCGAGATTCGATCATCGGTATCCCAATACCTCGTTCAATCTCGTTACCGGCAAGTTACTTTACTCATACAGTAATGCATGATCCCGTGACCAGACACTTGGTCACTTTGAGCTCATTATGATGATGCACTACCGAGTGGGCCCAGTGATACCTCTCCGTAATACGGAGTGACAAATCCCAGTCTCAATCCGTGTCAACCCAACAGACACTTTCGGAGATACCTGTAGTGCACCTTTATAGTCACCCAGTTACGTTGTGACGTTTGGTACACCCAAAGCACTCCTACGGTATCCGGGAGTTACACGATCTCATGGTCTAAGGAAGAGATACTTGACATTGGAAAAGCTCTAGCAAAACGAACTACACGATCTTGTGCTATGCTTAGGATTGGGTCTTGTCCATCACATCATTCTAATGATGTGATCCCGTTATCAATGACATCCAATGTCCATATTCAGGAAACCATGACTATCTATTGATTAACGAGCTAGTCAACTAAAGGCTCACTAGGGACATATTGTGGTCTATGTATTCACACGTGTATTACGATTTTCGGATAATACAATTATAGCATGAATAAAAGACAATTATCACGAACAAGGAAATATAATAATAATCCTTTTATTATTGCCTCTAGGGCATATTTCCAACAGTCTCCCACTTGCACTAGAGTCAATAATCTAGTTACATTGTGATGAATCGAACACCCATAGAGTTCGGTGTTGATCATGTTTTGCCCATGAAGAGGTTTAGTCAAGCGGATCTGCGACATTCAGATCCGTATGCACTTTGCAAATTTCTATGTCTCCATCTTGAACATTTTCACGAATGGAGTTGAAGCGACGCTTGATGTGCCTGGTCTTCTTGTGAAACCTGGGCTCCTTGGCAAGTGCAATAGCTCCAGTGTTGTCACAAAAGAGTTTGATTGGCCCCGACGCATTGGGTATGACTCGTAGGTCGGTGATGAACTCCTTCACCCAAATTGCTTCATGCGCTGCCTCCGAGGCTGCCATGTACTCCGCTTCACACGTAGATCCCGCCACGACGCTCTGCTTGCAGCTGCACCAGCTTACTGCTCCACCATTCAACATATACACGTATCCGGTTTGTGACTTAGAGTCATCCAGATCTGTGTCAAAGCTAGCATCGATGTAACCCTTTACGACGAGCTCTTCGTCACCTCCATAAACGAGAAACATGACCTTAGTCCTTTTCAGGTACTTCAGGATATTCTTGACCGCTGTCCAGTGTTCCTTGCCGGGATTACTTTGGTACCTTCCTACCAAACTTACGGCAAGGTTTACATCAGGTCTGGTACACAGCATGGCATACATAATAGAACCTATGGCTGATGCATAGGGGATGACACTCATCTCTTCTATATCTTCTGCCGTGGTCGGACACTGAGCCGAGCTTAATTTCACACCTTGTAATACAGGCAAGAACCCTTTCTTGGACTGATCCATTTTGAACTTCTTCAATATCTTATCAAGGTATGTGCTTTGTGAAAGACCTATGAGGCGTCTCGATCTATCTCTATAGATCTTGATGCCTAATATATAAGCAGCTTCTCCAAGGTCCTTCATTGAAAACTCTTATTCAAGTAGGCCTTAATGCTTTCAAAAGTTCTATATCATTTCCCATCAAAAGTATGTCATCTACATATAATATGAGAAATGCTACAGAGCTCCCACTCACTTTCTTGTAAACGCAGGCTTCTCCATAAGTCTGCATAAACCCAAACGCTTTGATCATCTCATCAAAGCGAATGTTCCAACTCCGAGATGCTTGCACCAACCCATAAATGGATCGCTGGAGCTTGCATACCTTGTTAGCATTCTTAGGGTCGACAAAACCTTCCGGCTGCATCATATACAGTTCTTCCTTAAGATAGTCGTTAAGGAATGCTGTTTTGACGTCCATTTTCCATATCTCATAATCATAGTATGCGGCAATTGCTAACATGATTCGGACGGACTTCAGCTTCGCTACGGGAGAGAAAGTCTCATCGTAGTCAACCCCTTGAACTTGTCGATAACCTTTAGCGACAAGTCGAGCTTTATAGATGGTAACATTACCATCGCGTCCGTCTTCTTCTTAAAGATCCATTTGTTTTCTATCGCCGCCGATCATCGGCAAGTCTGTCAAAGTCCTTACTTTGTTTTCATACATGGATCCTATCTCGGATTGCATGGCTTCAAGCCATTTGTTGGAATTCGGGCCCGCCATCGCTTCTTCATAGTTCGAAGGTTCACCATTGTCTAACAACATGATTTCCGTGACAGGGTTGCCATACCACTCTGGTGTGGAGCGTGTCCTCGTGGACCTCGAGTTCAAGTAGTAACTTGATCCAAGTACCTTGATCATCATCATTAATTTCCTCTCCGGTCGGTGTAGGCATCACAGAACATTTTCCGAGCTGCACTATTTTCGGTTCAAGAGGTAGTACTTCATCGAGTTCTACTTTCCTCCCACTTACTCCTTCGAGAGAAACTCTTTTCCGAAAGGATCCGTTATTGGCAACAAAGATCTTGCCTTGGATCTAAGGTAGAAGGTATACCCAATGGTTTCCTTAGGGTATCCTATGAAGACGATTTTTCCGACTTGGGTTCGAGCTTTTCAGGTTGAAGTTTCTTGACATAAGCATCGCATCCCCAAACTTTTAGAAACAACAGCTTAGGTTTCTTCCTAAACCATAATTCATACGGTGTCGAATCAACGGATTTAGACGGTGCCCTATTTAAAGTGAATGTAGCTGTCTCTAGAGCGTATCTCCAAAATGATAGCGGTAAATCTGTAAGAGACATCATAGATCACACCATATCCAATAGAGTGTGATTACGACGTTCGGACACACCGTTACGCTGAGGTGTTCCAGGCGGCGTGAGTTGTGAAACGATTCCACATTTCCTTAAGTGTGTACCAAATTCGTGACTTAAATATTCTCCTCCACGATCTGATCGTAAGAACTTTATTTTTCGGTCACGTTGATTCTCCACCTCATTCTGAAATTCCTTGAAATTTTCAAAGGTCTCAGACTTGTGTTTCATCAAGTAGACATACCCATATCTACTTAAGTCATCTGTGAGAGTGAGAACATAACGATATCCTCCGCGAGCCTCAACACTCATTGGACCGCACACATCGGTATGTATGATTTCCAACAAGTTGATTGCTCGCTCCATTGTTCCGGAGAACGGAGTCTTGGTCATTTTGCCCATAAGGCATGGTTCGCATGTGTCAAATGATTCATAATCGAGAGACTCTAAAAGTCCATCAGAATGGAATTTCTTCATGCGCTTGACACCAATGTGACCAAGACGGCAGTGCCACAAGTATGTGGGACTATCGTTATCAACTTTACATCTTTTGGTATTCACACTATGAATATGTGTAATATTACGTTCGAGATTCATTAAGAATAAACCATTGACAATCGGAGCATGACCATAGAACATATCTCTCATATAAATAGAACAACCATTATTCTCGGATTTAAATGAGTAGCCATCTCGCATTAAACGAGATCCTGATACAATGTTCATGCTCAAACTTGGCACTAAATAACAATTATTGAGGTTTAAAACTAATCCCGTAGGTAAATGTAGAGGTAGCGTGCCGACGGCGATCACATCGACCTTGGAACCATTCCCGACGCCGCCGTCACCTCGCCCTTCGCCAGTCTCCGTTTATTCCGCAGCTCCTGCTGTGAGTTACATATATGAGCAACGGCACCGTATCAAATACCCGGGAGTTACTACGAGTAATCGGTAAGGTACACATCAATTACATGTATATCAAATATACCTTTAGTGTTGCCGCCTTCTTATGCGCTAAGTATTTGGGGCAGTTCCGCTTCAAAGGACCCTTCCTTTGCAATAAAAGCACTCAGTCTCGTGCTTGGGTCCATTCTTTGACTTCTTCCCGGCAACTGGCTTACCGGGCGCGGCAACATCCTTGCCGTCCTTCTTGAAGTTCTTCTTACCCTTGCCCTTCTTGAACTTAGTAGTTTTATTGACCATCAACACTTGATGTTCTTTCTTGATTTCAACCTCTGCTGACTTCACATTGAAAATACTTCAGAATAGTTTTCACCATCCCTGCATATTGTAGTTCATCACAAAGCTCTTGTAGCTCGGTGGGAGCGATCAAGGATTCTGTCAATGACCGCCTCGTTTGGGAGGTTAATGTCCACTGGGACAGGCGGTTGTGCAACCTGGACATTTTGAGTATGTGCTCACCGATGTAACTATTTTCCTCCATCTTACAACTATAGAACTTGTCGGAGACTTCATATCTCTCGACCCGGGCATGAGCTTGAAAAACCATTTTCAGCTCCTCGAACATCTCATATGCTCTGTGTTGCTTAAAACGCTTTTGGAGCCCCGGTTCTAAGCTGTAAAGCATGCCGCACTGAGCGAGGGAGTAATCATCAGCACGAGACTGCCAAGCATTCATAATGTCTTGGTTCTCTGGGATGGGTGCTTCACCTAGCGGTGCTTCTAGGATATATTGTTTCTTGGCTGCTATGAGGATGATCCTCAGGTTTCGGACCCAGTCCGAATAGTTGTTGCCATCATCTTTCAGCTTGGTTTTCTCTAGGAACGCGTTGAAGTTCATGGTGACATGAGCGTTGGCCATTTGATCTACATGACATTTTGCAAAGATTTTAGACTAATGTTCATGATAATTAAGTTCATCTAATCAAATTATTTAATGAACTCCCACTCAGATTTGACATCCCTTTAGTCATCTAAGTGTTACATGATCCGAGTCGACTAGGCCGTGTCTGATCATCACGTGAGACAGACTAGTCATCGTCGGTGAACATCTCTATGTTGATTGTATCTTCCATACGACTCATGTTTAACCTTTCGGTCTCTTGTGTTCCGAGGCCATGTCTGTACATGCTAGGCTCGTCAAGTTAACCCTAAGTGTTTTGCATGTGTAAAACTGTCTTACACCCGTTGTATGTGAACGTAAGGATCTATCACACCCGATCATCACGTGGTGCTTCGAAACGACGAACTTTAGCAACGGTGCACAGTTAGGGGGAACACTTTCTTGAAATTATTATAAGGGATCATCTTATTTACTACCGCCGTTCTAAGTAAACAAGATGCATAAAACATAATAAACATCACATGCAATTATATAAAGTAGTGACATGATATGGCCAATATCATATAGCTCCCATGATCTTCATCTTCGGGGCTCCATGATCATCTTGTCACCGGCATGACACCATGATCTCCACCATCATGATCTCCATCATCGTGTCTCCATGAAGTTGCTCGCCAACTATTACTTCTACTACTATGGCTAACACGTTTAGCAATAAAGTAAAGTAATTTACATGGCGTTGAATCAATGACACGCAGGTCATACAATAATTAAGACAACTCCTATGGCTCCTGCCGGTTCTCATACTCATCGACATGCAAGTCGTGATTCCTATTACAAGAACATGATCTCATACATCACAATATATCATTCATCATTCATCACAACTTCTGGCCATATCACATCACATGACAATTGCTGCAAAAACAAGTTAGACGCCCTCTAATTGTTGTTGCATCTTTTACGTGGCTGCAATTGGGTTCTAGCAAGAACGCTTTTTCTTACCTACGAATAACCACAACGTGATTTTGTCAACTTCTATTTACCCTTCATAAGGACCCTTTTCATCTAATCCGCTCCAACTAAAGTAGGAGAGACAGACACCCGCTAGCCACCTTATGCAACTAGTGCATGTCACCGGTGGAACCTGTCTCACGAAGCGTCACGCGTAAGGTCGGTCCGGGCCGCTTCATCCCACAATACCGCTGAAGCCAGAAAAGACTAGTAGCGGCAAGCAAGTTGACAAGATCTACGCCCACAACAAAATTGTGTTCTACTCGTGCAATAGAGAACTACGCATAGACCTAGCTCTGATACCACTGTTGGGGAACGTTGTATAAAATAAATTTTTCCTACGTTCACCAAGATCCATCTATGAGTTCATCTAGCAACGAGTGAGAGATGCATCTACATACCACTTGTAGATCGTGTGCGGAAGCGTTCAAGAGAACGGGGTTGAGGGAGTCGTTCTCGTCGTGATCCAAATCACCGGAGATCCTAGCGCCGAACGGACGGCACTTCCACGTTCAACACACGTACGGTCAGCGTGACGTCTCCTCCTTCTTGATCCAGCAAGGGGGAAGGAGAGGTTGATGAAGATCCAGCAGCACGACGGCGTGGTGGTGGATCGGCGATCACCGCAGCAGGCTTCGCCGAGCCTGCGAGAGGAGAGGTGTAGCAGGGAAAGGAGGCGCCAAGATGCAGGTGCGGCTGCCCTCCCTCCCCCCTTTATATAGGCCCCTGGGGCGCCGCCCTGAGATCCAATCTCCTGTGGGGCGGCGGCCAAGGGGAAGACTTGCCCCCAAGGCAAGTGGGCGCCCCACCCTAGGGTTTCCAACCCTAGGCGCAGGGGGGCCAAGTGAAGCGCACCAGCCCACCAGGCTGGTTACCTCCCACTTCAGCCCACGGGCCCTCCGGGATAGGTGGCCCCACCGGTGGACCCGGGACCCTCCGTGGTCCGGTACAATACCGTAACCCCAAATTCTCCCGATGGTCAAATAGCACTCTATATATAATTCTTTACCTCCGGACCAATCCGGAACCCCTCGTGACGTCCGGGATCTCATCCGGGACTCCGAACAACATTCGGTTTTCTGCATACTCATATTCATACAACCCTAGCGTCACCGAACCTTAAGTGTGTAGACCCTACGGTTTCGGGAGACACGAAGACATGACCGAGACGGCTCTCCGGTCAATAACCAACAGCGGGATCTGGATACCCATATTGGCTCCCACATGCTGCTCGATGATCTCATCGGATGAACCACGATGTCGAGGATTCAAGCAACCCCGTATACAATTCCCTTTGTCAGACAGTATGTTACTTGCCCGAGATTCGATCGTCGGTATCCCAATACCTCGTTCAATCCCGTTACCGGCAAGTTACTTTACTCGTACCGTAATGCATGATCCCGTGACCAGACACTTGGTCAATTTGAGCTCATTATGATGATGCACTACCGAGTGGGCCCAGTGATACCTCTCCGTAATACGGAGTGACAAATCCCAGTCTCAATCCGTGTCAACCCAAAAGACACTTTCGGAGATACCTGTAGTGCACCTTTATAGTCACCCAGTTACGTTGTGACGTTTGGTACACCCAAAGCACTCCTACGGTATCCGGGAGTTACACGATCTCATGGTCTAAGGAAGAGATACTTGACATTGGAAAAGCTCTAGCAAAACGAACTACACGATCTTGTGCTATGCTTAGGATTGGGTCTTGTCCATCACATCATTCTCCTAATGATGTATCCCGTTATCATTGACATCCAATGTCCATAGTCAGGAAACCATGACTATCTCTTGATTAACGAGCTAGTCAACTAGAGGCTCACTAGGGACATATTGTGGTCTATGTATTCACACGTGTTTGTTGGGGCTTAGCTTTGTTTCTCTTGCGGAGAGAGATGCATGATCTCAAAATATTGACTACACCCGCTACTCTAGATCATAACCATGTCTTGAAAAACAATAGTTGTATAGTACAAACCTTTGCTCCGTTCCTTCTAAATTTGCTTTCTATGCAACATCATGTGTGTTTCCATGGCCAGATGTCTTTCTGATAGGATCTGTGATCCTACCAGGTCTAGCTCGTAGGTTGTAGGGGTGGAAGGGGGCTTGGCATGGAGGAAGGCGAGTTCACCGGCGCTAGGGCGCCGTCGTGAGAGAGAGAGAGAGAGAGAGAGAGAGAGAGAGAGAGAGAGAGAGAGAGAGAGAGAGAGAGAGCAGGAGGCGGCGGCTAGGGTTAGGTCTCCCGGCTCCCTTCAGGAAGCTAAGCAAATATGATTGCTTCTGCTTAATCTCAAAACGGGTCCTTACATGAGTTTTTATAATCTCCAAATACGATAACTGGGCTAAGCCCCTAATAACGATAAGATAACTGGGCCAGGCCCCTAACTGTCTGGGCTGTAGTATATGCCGGCCATAACATCTCTCCCCGCCTGCACAAAAAGCTCGTCCTCGAGCTGGAAGGGGAAGCGCTTGTGGAACTCCTCGAGGTGATCAACGGGCGCCAAACACCTCCGCGTCAGCTGGGGCAGGCAGGTCGCCGAGCCCGGCGGCAGCGATGTCCTCCTCAATGTAGTCCGCAACCTCCAGGTAGAAGAGTCGCGGGCAGACGTGGCCGGGCACGTAGGGTAGGGCTCGTCGCAGTTGAAGCACAACCGTTGGCGGCGACACTCGAGTTGCTCGGCCGGTTTGAGCCGGCGGAACGGGCACGCCACGGTCGCGGCGAGGGGCGCCGCAGAAGCCTGAGCAGGCCGACCCTGCGCGGGAACTTTCGGCCAGGGTGGCGGCCCAGCGGCCCGGGGCGGTGACGCTTGCTGGATGGCCACCGCGAGGCGCTCGAATGCGCGGGCATAGTACATGGCCATCTGGAGATCCTTTGGCCCACGCATCTCCACGTCCACGCGAATGTGATCCGATAGGCCGCCAACGAAGAGCTCAGCCCGCTGACGAGCTGTAATGCCGGGGGCGTGGCACGCCAGTGCCTGGAAGAGGTCGGCGAAGTCTTGCACTGTGGTGAGGAAAGAAAGGCGCCCAAGCTCCGCCAGAGGGCTCCCGCGTATAGGCGGACCGAAGCGCAAGAGGCACAGATCGCGGAAACCTCCCATGGTGGCATGCCGCCCTCGTCCTGCTCGAGGGGGTAATACCACGTCTGGGCGGCGCCTCGTAGATGATAGGAGGCGATCCAGGTGCGGTCGGACGTGAGTGTGCGCTGCCCCCTAAAAAATTGGTCGCATTGGTTGAGCCAATTCAGGGGGTCGAAGGTGCCGTCGTAGGTCGCGAACTCCAGCTTGGAGAATCTCGGCTGTGGCTGGGCGTGAACGACGGGTGGGTATGTGTCATCTGCGCGGAACAGCGAGGGCGACGGCGCCGAGTGTGCGGGCTGCAGAGTACCGCCATGGAAAAGGGGCCCGTCCACACCATCGTAGTGACCCATGGCACCCGAGGGCCCGCCGAACTGCATGATCTGGGGCGGCACCGGCGGTGACAGCACGTGCGGCTGTCCTGAGGCCATTGTGTAGACCGGCTCGATGAACCCGGCGAGCCAGGCCGGTAGCGGAGATGGCGACTGGGGGAAATGGACCTGGTGGATGGGCACCCCGGGCGCCATCGACGGAAGGCCCGGCCCAAGATCGCCGGTGGCGGCGGCGGTGGCTGCTGCTGCTGCAGCAGCGTCATGATGGATGCGACGGACATCGCCGGTGGTGGCAGCTGCCACAAAAGCTGCTGCGGCCCCGTGATGGTGGTGACGGGGGCGGGCGACTGCAGCCCATAGTGCCCCGCAAGGAAGGTGCGGATGCCCTAGATCGCCTGAGTCAGGTCCCGGAGCGCCGGTGTCATCTCCTCCGGGGTGAGCACGGCGGGGACGGGCGCGGGTGGCGTCCAGGCGGCGGAGGAGACCGGCCCAGTCAGGGACGGCGTGCTGGCCGTGGTGGCCATCGGCGACGAAGAGGCGATCGACAGCGGGAGGGAGGGGGTGGGCGGTGGCGCGGACATGATCGAGCCTGAGACACCTGATACCAGATTGATAGGAGTTGGGTTCCTATCGGGTCTAGCTCATAGGTTGTAGGGGTGGAAGGGGGCTTGGCGTGGAGGAAGGCGAGGTCTCCGACGCTGGGGCGCCGTCGTGCGCGAGAGAGAGGGCGCAGGAGGCGGCGGCTAGGGTTAGGTCTCACGGCTCCCTTCAGGAAGCCGAGCAAATATGATTGCTTCTGCTTAATCTCAAAACGGGCCCTTGCATGAGTTTATATAATCTCCAAATACGATAACTGGGCTAAGCACCTAATAATGATAAGATAATTGGGCCAGGCCCCTAATTGCCTGGGCCGTAGTATATGCTGGTCATAACACTTTCCTTCGGATGACGTCCTGAGTCATGGGTAGCTTCTTAAATTGGCATTTTTCAATAAGTTTGCACTTCTCATCCAACTAAGCAAACTGACTTTGCTGAACGAATGATTGCTCAATGAACAAGTTCTTAAGAACATATATCACAGGAACACCAGGAATCTACGACGAAGCAAAATATACATGAGCTCATTCTGCTATGTCATTTATGTTAAGTACTTGTCGATTGTATTAATATTCTGAGCAAATTCTTTAACAAATCAAATTAGGGTGACAAAATGATAAAAGCAGATGCTAACTAATCTCCATACTTCCATAGCTTTGCATGGAGCTCAGAATCCTGGGTGGAAAGAGAGTAATGTTCCCGATTCTTACCACATACCATCGACATAGTACAATCCACCGCAGCGACCCTGCCTCGAGCTCATAAGGTAAAGAACGGCAAAACTATCCTGACCGAATGTATGTATTGTATATATAACCAAACTCTCAGTATTGTACTCCCTCCATTCGGAATTACTTGTCTCGGAAATGGATGTATCTAGAACTAAAATACGTCTAGATACATCCATTTCTGCGACAAATAATTCCGAACGGAGGGAGTACTTCCATAGCTTTGCATGGAGCAGTATTGTATATATAACCAAACTGAAAAATAAAACTAACGTGATCCGAATTCAGTATGCAATTTCAAAACTCTCAGTGAGGTTTCGTACTGTACTTTGGTTTAGTAGAACCAAACTAACCAGTGTGATGCCAAAGACCTAACAGTGGAGGCTTGAAGTTATCTCTACATAATTTGGATTGCATGAATTAACATATCAATGAGAGAGAGCCCCAAACCAAATTGGTTTATCAGGCAAGTGACAAGACAGAGAGAATTATCAGGCAAGTACATGACAGAGAGAAGAAAGTGCTCCATGCTTGAAACTACATCAACTGCCAGTGCGTACATAGGTTAGAGTGGTAAAGTTGTAGCAAACCTGACGGTGTCAAGGAGCTGGGCAGCGTAGAAGGCCTCAGAGTGAGACTTGGCGAGGCTCCTGACCTCGGCGTGCGCCCTGGACTCCTGGAGACGAAGAGGAGCTCGCGTAGTGGGTTGTCTTTGCACATGGACGGGAGGGCCGTGCGCCCGTGTGCGACAAACAGCGACGGGTGCTTCCCACAACGCTCAATTTCAACGAAATTTCAGTGAAATTTCTCATGGGGTCCGAAATATTTTTAACACGGAAATTTCGAGGTAGATTCAAACTGGTTTTTAAAATAAAATTTAAATCATGTTAGAATTTACTGAAATTAAGTGAAATTTGAAATCTCAATATCCGAAATAATTTCTGAAATATGCAAAACTTTGCTTGTTTCGGTGAGGTCCAAAATTATTTTGTTTCCGAAATTAAAAACTGGAGCAGTAGTAGCAGCAGATGATTCTGAGGGCATGATTGAGGGCTAGGTGGACTTGATGCGGCAGGAGCAGGTCGTGTCACTCCTGCGAGATCTGGACACTGATTACACGCACGTCGCCATGTCGGCCTCCTGGCTTAAGGTGGGGAACGGCCGCCTACCTAACGCCACCGCGTCGGCGGCTGACACGCCGTCCCATCCTGCTCCGGCTGCGGCGGGAGTATGGGGGCTGTAGTTTTTGTCCGGACTGGGCTTCCCGCAGACATTGTTGGCGGTGCCGCCAACAACGTCGCCCGGATGAGGGAGAGCGGGGCGTCGTCATCTCTCAGGGTGGACGACACGGTCCGGTCCGGCGGTCCGGCTCGTGGCCCGCTCGGCTCGGGCCGGCTCGGTCCTGGCCCGTTGAAAAAATCGGCCGGTCCGAGCTCAGGAATCTAGCCCGACAAAACTTTGGTCCGGTCCGGGCTTTAACCGAGCCGACCGAGCGGACCGAAGAACGTGGCGGGGGCATGGCGAGAGCGTGGCCGGGGCATGGCGAGAGCGTGGCGGGCGCCTGGTGGGGTGTGGCGGGGGCATGGCGGGGACGTGGCAGGGTCGTGGCGATTACTACTGGCGTGGCGGGGTATGGCAGCCTAGTCAATTTGTCCAAAGGTGCTTGGAGGCTGAATTGAAAACTGGATCAAATTTTCGCCGTTTCATGTCTAGTAAACGCTAGGTCTGGTCGCGGGAGCGTGCAGTCGTGCCCTGGAGATTTTTTTTTTTTTTTTGAGAAACTCGTGCCCTGGAGATATGCTGCTGGACTCACTTGGCCTGGGAAATATGTCCATTCCCGGATGGGCTGAGAAGAAGCGTAGTAGCAAAAAACAATTCTTTTTTGATCGAGGGTAGGCTAGAGCCTGTTTAAGCCTAGCTACTGGACTCGCCACTGTGCACCAACGAACACGACGTGGGAGGTCCTGCATCGCCGCATCGGGCATCGTCTTTTTCATCTCCGTCCACCGGCCGTCGTGCCAAATTCGTCGCCGATGAGCTCGCTCTGGTGATCTTCTTGGCTCCTCTGTCTCCTTCTGGAACTTCCAAAGCTGACATGTCCACGACGAGCCCGGCTGCCTCCAGCGCCCTCCCCGCGTTGCCATGCTCCGGCGCGTGCTCTGGTGGTGAACTCTGGCCGGTCCAAACGAGCCGCTCGGTCCGGCTCGGGCTTCGTCCCTGCCGGTCCGGTCCCTGGAAACTGGACCGTGACCCTGCTCGGTCCGGTCCGGTCCGGACCGCCGACGGCCGGTCCAAAGGACGGCTCGGTCAGGGACCGGACCGGCCCGGACCGTGTCCACCCTGAGTCATCTCTGTGCTAGACCGCGTCGGGGAGCCATATCCGCGTGGGGAAGGGGGAGGGGCGGACGGAGGAAGGATGAGCGAGTATGGGTTCATGGAAGGGATCTTAATTTATGGAGCCTTGAAAGCGGGTAGCGTGTTCGGATCGAAGCCGGTCAATTGTGGGATTTCCTTCTCTGCTCCACGTTTGTAGATCAATCTCTTGCTTTCTTTCGAGTTGGAGACGAATCAAACACCGAGGGAGCGAGGGTAAGAAGACGCCGGCTCTATCTCTATGTCAAAATCAATTGATTGAAAGAGAAAAAAGAGAGAAGAGGCCTGCTCGGTACCTGTGGTTCGGTGTTTCACGGCTTTAGGGTTTCCCATGGATGAGACCGGAGCAGCCGACCGCATCAGCTCCCTCCCCGACGATCTGCTCCACCTGGTCCTCCTCCGCATCCGCTACGCCCGCGCCGCCACGCGCACCAGCGTCCTCTCCTGCCGGTGGCGCCACGTCTGCTCCGGCCTCCCCGTGGTCTGACGTCACCCTCACCGACATCCCGCTAGACTCGCTCGGGCCCCGGGTGCACCTCCTCGACATCCGCACTCCGCAAGAGCGCAGGCCACAGGCCACCAGCGTCTCCTCGGTGCTCCGTGCCGCCGCCGCGCTCGCGCCAGTGGAGCTCCGCTTCACCCTCACGCAGTACGGGACGCCGATCCGTTCCCGCGTAGCGCTGCCCCGCTTTCACCGCGCCACCACGATCGAGCTGCACGGGCTATCGCTGAGCCTCCGCTTAGCCCACGTAGGGTCAGGGTTCCAATTGCTCGAGAGGTTAACCCTCTCAGGCTGCTACCTCGACCTCGACCACGCCGCCTTCGTCCCCTGCTACCCGCGCCTGCACGTGCTCACAGTGGACGGCTTCACCGTGCACTCGCCGTCACTGCAGGAGGTCCTCGTGGAGCGCCTCAAGGTGCGGATAGGCCGGGTAGACGTAAGCATGCTTAAGCAATTGACGACACTGTCCCTCTATGATGGCCGTGAGCTTCGGAGCACCATGTTGGCACCAATGGTGGAGAAGGTCTCCTTGAGGTGCACGTACCCCAGGTTCACGCATGGGCTTGGTCTTTGGGGACTTTTGGAGCTGGGCTTTGAGTCGCCGGAGAGGCATGGAGCGGAGGTGCACCCTCGCGTCGACGTCTTGTCCGGTTGTCCCTGCACATGTGCGCCCTAGTGTGTCTCCTGCATGTCCTGCCATATTTAATTTATAGATCTACCGACTAAATTGATCTTATTCATGAATATGCATGTCTTGCTGAATTGATTTTGCAGGGTCCATTATTGCCTTATTTTCAAAATGCACAGTGGAGCTTTGCGACAGACATAGGTAGACATAGGTAGACATGTGCGGTCTCAATGTATTTACCTCGCAATTTCATCCATAGCATCCAAAATTTTGCGGATCTCCAGCATGCTCGCATCGAAATCTGCAGTCATTCGCTTTATTTCCTCACGCTGTTTTGCCAGCGTTTCATCATCATCAGAATAGACCACTTGTCGCCCCTGTAAAAATTTAAAGGGCATTTGTAAACATTACAAATACTAGAAATTCATAAAGAAGTTGCAATGGAGTACAGTATAAATTAGATGGTACTAGAGGGGAAAACAAGCAGAGGGGGAAGCCAGCCAGCCCCGAGCAAGTGCAGCAGGCGCCGCCACACAGGCCCCCCAAATTTTGGCTAGAGATATTAGGGGAGCTCCTATACAGCCCTGCAGCGCTAGTAGCATGGGTCGGCCTACTAGCGTCCTGCTCCCAATTTTTTTAAATTGTAATTGTTAGGAAAATAAAAATATGAAATCAAGAAAGGTTTACATATTTAAAGAGAAAAGGTTCATCCATTTGAAAAAATACGTTGATATATTTTAAAAAGGTTCATCAACTTTGAAACAGTTCAACAATTTGAAAAAAGTTCATTCAATTTGAAAAAAATTTATCCAAATTGGAAAAAGTTCATCCAATTTAGCAAAAGTTCATTAAACCAAAAATGTGGTGATGACATCAAGCCAGCCATAGGGATGACCTTTACAGATTTGAACGCAGCCAAGGATTTCTATGAAGCTTATGCACATCATGTTGGTTTTTCAGTACGTGTAGGACAACATAAGACAGCCAATGGTGTCATTACTCACAAGCGTTTCTACTGTGATCGTGAAGGTTTCCGCGAGGAGCGGAAAGGTAAGGAAAACTTGTTACTTGGCACTGGCAGTAAGAGGAAATATGAGAGGAAAATCACTAGATGTGGGTGTGAGGCTAAACTTGCGGTCAAACGTACGGTTGATAATAGGTACATTGTGACTCTTTTCGAACAGGAGCACACACACACACTTGTATCGCCAACTAAAAAACAATTCATCAGATCAAACAGGAAAGTTAGCAAACAAGCGAAAATTACATTATGGAACCGCCATAGAGCTAGCATTGGCACATCCTTGGCATACAGGTTCCTTCGTGTAGATTTGGGGGGGTTTGAGCATGTTGGTTGTACGAAGAGGGACTTGCAGAATTACCACCGGAACCTTAGGTGCCTCATCAAGTCATCGGATGCTCAAATGTTCATTGACCAGCTTGCCAGAAAACATCTTGCAAATTCGGGCTTTTATTTTGATTATGTTCTTGATGATAAGGGTAGGCTGGTACATGTGTTCTGGGTGGATGCCACATGTAGGAAAAATTATGCTCTATTTGGAGAGCTTGTCTCCTTTGACTCGACGTACAGCACCAATCAATATAACATGATATTCACTCCCTTTACTGGAATCAATCACCATAAGGCAAGTGTTTGTTTTGGTGCTGCAATGTTACACGATGAGAAGGCAGATTCCTATAAGTGGTTGTTCCGCACATTCTTGAAAGCTATGGGAGGGGCTGCACCTAGGTTTATAATAACTGACGAATGCAGTAGCATGGACAATGCAATAAGGGAAGTTTTCCCAGCAGCCACACATAGGCTATGCATGTGGCATATTATGAAGAAGATTCCGCAGAAGGTTGGCCCTGATTTGAAGACCGATGAGGATTTCCATGAACGGTTAGGTCGGTGTGTGTGGTCTTCTGAAACTCCTACCGAGTTTGAGGAACGATGGAAGGAAATTATGTCGGAGTATGGGCTGGAAAATGATGATTGGTTCAGTAAAAGGTTCAGCCTTCGAGAATCATGGATACCAGCTTATTTCAAAGAAATAGCTTTGTCGAGGCTTATGAGGACCACTTCAAGGTCAGAGAGTGCCAATTCATTTTTCTCACGTATTATTGGTTACAAACATGCTTTGGTTGAGTTTTGGCTTCGATTTGACACAGCTTTGGAAGAACAACGTCATAAGGAGTTGCAAGAGGACCATGTCAGCCTACATACAATGCCTGTGTTGAAGACATCTTGGGGGATTGAAAAGCATGGCAGTGAGGTTTTCACGCATGAGGTATTTGAGGATTTTCAACATGAGTTGCTTGCTGATAGGGATCACTGCCTTGTTGAGATGATGACACATGAAGGTGAGGTGAAAACAGTAACTATACGTGATGGTTATAAGAAATTAAGGGTGGTAACTTACAACACAACAACCATGGTAGGTTCTTGCACATGTAAGTTGTTTGAGACACACGGTATCCCGTGTCGTCATCTGATCCATGTCCTAAGAACCGCCCAGGTAAATGAACTGCCAAAGCACTATGTACTCAAAAGGTTTAGAAAAGAGTGCAAAACAGAGCCAGTCTTTGATGAAGATGGCATTCTGTTGGAAGCCAATGAGAGCAGTTCAATTGATCCAGAGATACAAAAACTAGTTTCAGAAACACGAGAGAAGATGGAAGAACTTTTAGTACAAGCGAAGCAATCTCAGGTCGGCATACAATTCTTGAGAGATCACATTTTCGCACTTGGAGAGAAATTGTCTACTCTAGTTCCAGCGAAAGAACAAACTCAAACAGAAGAATATGAGGAATTCCTAGGTTGTTCCATTCCAAGTGAGGTTGATATCCATCCTCCAAATGATATCCGTTCAAGGGGTAGAATAAAAAGACTAAAGGGATACATGGATAAGGGTGGAAAGAAAGGACAGAAAGAGAAGAACAAGAAAAAGGAAGTGCAGAAGACATGATTATGGTACATTCATTTGGACTTAGTTTAGAGAATACTTCTAATATTTTGCATGCTAATAAATACAACACACTGATGTATCTATATTTGTGGATTTTTGAAATTCGTTTCAAAAAAATAGATATAATTTGTTGCTATTTTTCCTAATGCCCTGACCAATTGAACTTTTTTGTTCCAGGTTGCTTGGTGGCACTACTGGCTTCTGCAAGTTATTAGGACTAATATACTATGGCATTGTGTTGTTCTTATCTAGTGTACTGGAGCCATTAGCTATTGGCGCCAGACTTATGCAAGTTATTAGCTAGTTTACTGGAGCTATGTGCTCCATGACTGATCGATGTATAAAGCTGCAGATTTGGCACCAGTTAATGATGCTCTATTTTGTAACCGTGTACTACAGTAAAGCATGAGTACATATCTGATGGAAACCATATATTCAGTGAAAGCATGGAAACTTGATCATGTGCCGTTGGATATGAAGTTTGTGGTGTGAGATGAAAAGATGTACAAACTGCAAAAACAACCATGTAATATTAATGTACCGTGGTACAACATCGTAATGGAAGCTGAGCCATCCGTGCCTTAACCCATGGAGCTATCCCAATTCAATTTTCTTCCAGCAACAACTAGGGTTAGCAGATCTGGAGATGGTGGCTTCGCCCAGCAAGACGCCCTCGTTCCGCGCACGGCCGGCGACCGGCGACCGGCGCGACTAATTACTCTCCAGCGGCTGCCTTCTCTCCTCTCCGACGGGTGGCCCACTGCGCCAACCCACCACGACGCCCTTGTTCCCGCAGGGCCCGCGACCGACCGGCGCAGCTAATTTCGCTGCGGCAGCTGGCTTCTCTCCTCTCCGACGGCTGGCGCACCGCGCCAATCCTCCTCTGAGCGCTCCCCACATCGAATTGGTACTGGATCCGGGTCCGAAGGTATGAGGATTTCCATCACATTGTTCATCTTCTACGATGTGCCATATTCTCTTCTAGTTAGGCTAGATTAGACAAGGAAATATAGAGGGCAAGGTCGTGGATTCTGATTTTCTCATTCAAGATTAGTCTTCTGAACAGGATCTCCAAAAGCCTTTTTCCTCAACAGAAGCAGTTTCACTAGCCTCTCTGTAGATCTGAAAATGAGCATATATTTCCACATGTATAGTACATAATCAAAGAACTAATTATACACTGAAAAACTGAGTACACAAGATCAGTGTACACCCAAACCAAGATTCAGCAAGTTCAGTTTAGATTTTCGTCTTGAGGAAGTTGGTAAAGTCTAATTCATCTGGTATGTAGTTGTTATATTAATGCAGCAACAGGTAGGTCCTATCATGCTAATTTGACAATACTGTACAACATGATGGTGGTTCTAGGCATATTTATTAGTGTATAATTATTAAATTAAGGAAATCATTACTTCTTATAGACTTTTGTGTGAAGTTGAAACTGTTTGAGCATAGAAAAATTGCTTTCCTCTTACAAACTGTATATCTTCTCTGTGCCTTGAATGTTCTTTCTAACGGTTTATTTTATTCCATGCTATTCCGGAAGACACATATTGACCGACTCCTATGATAATTTGCTTCCACTTACAAACTGTATATCTTCTCTGTGCAGTAGCTATGGAATGCCACAGTGAATTGAGCAAGGCTCCACCTTTGGCTATTTGCGATGTCCAATCTGATGCAGAATCAGCCATCCACACTAGACCAAGTTCGGAAAATGTATTCACCACACCACAGAAAATGTACAGTGCACCATTCTGTGTAAGTACTCGTCTAACTAATATGTACTCCCTCCGTTCCTAAATATTTGTCTTTCTAGATATTTCAACAAGTGACTAGATACGGAGCAAAATGAGTGAATCTATACTCTAAAATATGTCTACATACATCCGTATGTGGTAGCCATTTGAAATGTCTAGAAAGATAAATATTTAGGAACAGAGGGAGTACATGCTTATAATTTCTTGTATTCCAGCATGCTAAATGCATTGGGATTTTCGTCAAAATTTCAGGGCTCATCTTGTACTCCAGAATGTGATGATGACATCAAGCCAGCCATAGGGATGACCTTTACAGATTTGAACGCAGCCAAGGATTTCTATGAAGCTTATGCACATCATGTTGGTTTTTCAGTACGTGTAGGACAACATAAGACAGCCAATGGTGTCATTACTCACAAGCGTTTCTACTGTGATCGTGAAGGTTTCCGCGAGGAGCGGAAAGGTAAGGAAAACTTGTTACTTGGCACTGGCAGTAAGAGGAAATATGAGAGGAAAATCACTAGATGTGGGTGTGAGGCTAAACTTGCGGTCAAACGTACGGTTGATAATAGGTACATTGTGACTCTTTTCGAACAGGAGCACACACACACACACTTGTATCGCCAACTAAAATACAATTCATCAGATCAAACAGGAAAGTTAGCAAACAAGCGAAAATTACATTATGGAACTGCCATAGAGCTAGCATTGGCACATCCTTGGCATACAGGTTCCTTCGTGTAGATTTGGGGGGGTTTGAGCATGTTGGTTGTACGAAGAGGGACTTGCAGAATTACCACCGGAACCTTAGGTGCCTCATCAAGTCATCGGATGCTCAAATGTTCGTTGACCAGCTTGCCAGAAAACATCTTGCAAATTTGGGCTTTTATTTTGATTATGTTCTTGATGATAAGGGTAGGCTGGTACATGTGTTCTGGGCGGATGCCACATGTAGGAAAAATTATGCTCTATTTGGAGAGCTTGTCTCCTTTGACTCGACATACAACACCAATCAATATAACATGATATTCACTCCCTTTACTGGAATCAATCAATCACCATAAGGCAAGTGTTTGTTTTGGTGCTGCAATGTTACACGATGAGAAGGTAGATTCCTATAAGTGGTTGTTCCGCACATTCTTGAAAGCTATGGGAGGGGCTGCACCTAGGTTTATAATAAATGACGAATGCAGTAGCATGGACAATGCAATAAGGGAAGTTTTCCCAGCAGCCACACATAGGCTATGCATGTGGCATATTATGAAGAAGATTCCGCAGAAGGTTGGCCCTGATTTGAAGACCGATGAGGATTTCCATGAACGGTTAGGTCGGTGTTTGTGGTCTTCTGAAACTCCTACCGAGTTTGAGGAACGATGGAAGGAAATTATGTCGGAGTATGGGCTGGAAGATGATGATTGGTTCAGTAAAAGGTTCAGCCTTCGAGAATCATGGATACCAGCTTATTTCAAAGAAATAGCTTTGTCGGGGCTTATGAGGACCACTTCAAGGTCAGAGAGTGTCAATTCATTTTTCTCACGTATTATTGGTTACAAACTTGCTTTGGTTGAGTTTTGGCTTCGATTTGACACAGCTTTGGAAGAACAACGTCATAAGGAGTTGCAAGAGGACCATGTCAGCCTACATACAATGCCTGTGTTGAAGACATCTTGGGCGATTGAAAAGCATGGCAGTGAGATTTTCACGCATGAGGTATTTGAGGATTTTCAACATGAGTTGCTTACTGATAGGGGTCACTGCCTTGTTGAGATGATGACACATGAAGGTGAGGTGAAAACAGTAACTATACGTGATGGTTATAAGAAATTAAGGGTGGTAACTTACAACACAACAACCATGGTAGGTTCTTGCACATGTAAGTTGTTTGAGACACACGGTATCCCGTGTCGTCATCTGATCCATGTCCTAAGAACCGCCCAGGTAAATGAACTGCCAAAGCACTATGTACTCAAAAGGTTTAGAAAAGAGTGCAAAACAGAGCCAGTCTTTGATGAAGATGGCATTCTGTTGGAAGCCAATGAGAGCAGTTCAATTGATCCAGAGATACAAAAACTAGTTTCAGAAACACGAGAGAAGATGGAAGAACTTTTAGTACAAGCGAAGCAATCTCAGGTCGGCATACAATTCTTGAGAGATCACATTTTCGCACTTGGAGAGAAATTGTCTACTCTAGTTCCAGCGAAAGAACAAACTCATACAGAAGAATATGAGGAATTCCTAGGTTGTTCCATTCCAAGTGAGGTTGATATCCATCCTCCAAATGATATCCGTTCAAGGGGTAGAATAAAAAGACTAAAGGGATACATGGATAAGGGTGGAAAGAAAGGACAGAAAGAGAAGAACAAGAAAAGGAAGTGCAGAAGACATGATTACGGTACATTCCTTTGGACTTAGTTTAGAGAATACTTCTAATATTTTGCTTGCTAATAAATACAACACACTGATGTATCTATATTTGTGGATTTTTGAAATTCGTTTCAAAAAAATAGATATAATTTGTTGCTATTTTTCCTAATGCCCTGACCAATTGAACTTTTTTGTTCCAGGTTGCTTGGTGGCACTACTGGCTTCTGCAAGTTATTAGGACTAATATACTATGGCATTGTGTTGTTCTTATCTAGTGTACTGGAGCCATTAGCTATTGGCGCCAGACTTATGCAAGTTATTAGCTAGTTTACTGGAGCTATGTGCTCCATGACTGATCGATGTATAAAGCTGCAGATTTGGCACCAGTTAATGATGCTCTATTTTGTAACCGTGTACTGCAGTAAAGCATTATCTTAAGTGACTGTATAAGATTGATGCTGCATAATGACACTGTGTTTGAAACCGAACTGATTGCTTTAAGTTTATTATTTAGACACTGATTTCGATTGCTGGAATGTCTGTGCGAAGTGCACGCGTGTTCTTGAGCTGGCAATGGTTTTGATTATGGTTGACGAAAATGATATAGGCAATGGCTTTGGCTGTTGTTTGTTCTACTTGGATTTACAAGGAACTGGGCAGACTTCAATATTATATTATTATTCTAATCTAACCGCACTTATGATATCGAATTAAGCTAGCTGTGCTATGGGGCTCATAATGGAGAGGCACAGGCGTACGTGGGGACATGTGCAGACTTGTGGTAATACTTGCAATCGGTAGGGGTTATGTGTAGAATAGAACTGCTGGCAGCAGGCGTTTTCCTGCAAAACTGCATGTAGCAGTTATGGCTTAATCTAGTCCATCGATATAAGATCCAACAGCCTCTGCTCAAGTTTCCATGCTTCCACAGAATATGGGGTTTCCACCTGATATTGTCTCCTTCTGTATTCCTCTCCTTCGGGAGTTTGATCAATAAAGCTTGGGTTTCCCCCAAAAGAAAATTTGACTGTGGGCCTTTAAAACTTTAGGCAGCATAGTGAGTTAAATGATAGTGCATTTTGTATTGGGTCACATTCAGACATGAGCGTCAAAATATGGTTGAAATTCCAACAGTGTTCACCTCTGAGTCTCAGGTGGTGTCATTTTCCAAGTTCAAAAAAAACAATTGGCAGCCGGCTCGGGAGATCCAACAGCAATGGCAATGGCTTGGCTTCTAGTCACCCTGTCCATTGTCCCTCCGAAGCATCATGAGCTGCTGATTCCATCCCCATCAGTAGCCGCCCGCCGACGAGAGCCGCTGGTGATGCTGGCGCAGCCGCTCTTCCCGGAGTTCGCCGCGGCGCTCGCCGGCCGCTACCGGTTCGTGCTGCTAGCGGACACCGACGCGGCGGCCGCGGCCGAGGCGAGGGCGCTGCTGGTGGGGGGCCTCCCGCTGGTCACGGCCCAGCACCTGGACGCGCTCCCAGCGCTCGAGCTTGTGGCGTGCACCTCCGTGGGCGTCGACCATGTGGACCTTGACGCGTGCCGGAGCCGAGGGCTCAGCGTGACCAACGCTGGCGCCGCGTTCGCAGCCGACTCGGCCGACTAAGCCGTCGGGCTTCTCGTCGCCGTGCTCCGGAGGGTGGCCGCCGCCGCCGCGTACGTCCGCAGCGGCAGGTGGACGACCGACGGCGACTACCCTCTCACCACCAAGGTTAGTACGACGACTCTGTTCTTGGCCATCCCAAAGAAGAGGATGGTTTGACTAGACTCTTGGCGATAGCAGGTGAGCGGCAAGCGGGTGGGGATCGTGGGGCTGGGCAACATCGGCTGCCGCGTCGCGCGCCGTCTTGCCGCCTTCGGCTGCGTGGTCTCCTACCACTCGAGGTCGCCCAAGCCGTCGGCGCCGTACCAGTTCGTCCCGGCGCTGCGCGACCTCGCCGCCGGCAGCGACGTGCTGGTGCTCTCCTGCGCGCTGACGGACGAGACCAAGCGCATGGTGAACCGGGACGTGATGGAGGCGCTGGGGAAGGACGGGGTGCTGGTCAACGTCGGCCGGGGCGGCCTGGTGGACGAGCCGGAGCTGGTCAGGTGCCTCCGCGAGGGCGTCATCGGCGGCGCCGGCCTGGACGTGTACGAGAATGAGCCGGCCGTGCCGCCGGAGCTGCTCGCCATGGACAACGTCGTGCTGTCGGACGGACCACAGGGCCGTGCTCACGACGGAGTCCATCGACGGCGTGCTTCAGGTCGTCGTCGCCAACCTCGACGCCTTCTTCTCGGGGAGGCCGCTGGTCAGCCCCGTGGAGCTCTGAAACAAGGACATCACTCAATGGTTAGATGAAATTGATCCGATGTATTCTGCGATAGTATGAAAACCATCCGATTTGCATGAATTTCATTTGTTTTGTTGAAATCCACTCTGAAATGTTTGTGGGCATGGTTGGATGGCCGGCTCCTGCGTCAATGTCCGTGGATTGGTCCCCACCATAGTGAAGGAGCTACCACAAAAGATATTGGGTGGGCCGGATAGTAAAACAATGAGGTAAATACACCAAAGGTGCCTAAACTTATCCGGCGCGGTCACTTTAGTGTCTAAACTTGCAAAATGTCAAAAACTGGTGCCACAACTTGTCCATTTGGTGCATATACGGTGCCTCGCTCGTACGCCGCCGTATTTGCTTGTTGCGTGGCCTGACAGCTGGCGTGTGGCCCACGGGTCAGTGGGTGGGAGTGTAGGAAGAGTTGAGTCGGACGAGAGCAGCGGTTATTTTCCAGAAAACCCCCGGAGCTTTTATTAATTATTGCAAAAAAGTCTCTCCAACGGCTGGAACTGATTGCCTGCTATATTTGCGCCTATATTTGTCTCTGCTTTCTCACGATCAATCCGAGGCGAAGGTGTTGCGGCACGGCGATCGGCGGCGGATGCGATGGATGACCCTCGCCGTCGTCTTCCAGGCGAAGCAGCTCCTACGTATGGTAAGTCGCACCCTTCCTGTTTTCTCTTCATCCCGATTCTCTATTCCTCCTCCATGCGTGTCGTCGGGTAGGGTTTGCCGGCTCTTTTGCCGTGCTTGATCTTCATCTTTCTTCCATGGTATGCGTGATGTGTATGTGGACTGTTGCGGATCAGATATGGCTGCATTGATCCTGATTTTCGCTAGGGTTTATTTGGGGGTTTTGAAAGTAGGTGCCTTTCCTGTCAGCACCTGCTCATGCTTAAACTGAATTTTGGTGACACCTGATGTACACTTAAACTGAATTTTGGTGACACCTGATGTACACTTAAACTGAATTTTGGTGACAGGTTATCTACTGAATGTGTGCACTGCACAAAACTGAATATATGTGCTCAGTTTGTGCTATGCAGTACAGATGTACTGAATGTGTGCAGTTGTATGTAAAGTAGTGAATAAACTAAATAATTATCTGTTTAGTAAACTAAATATATGGATGTTGTGTACTGAATAGGTAACTAATTCTTTTGTACATAAGTGAAATCTGTGCTGAATATATGTGCAGCATAGTTATCTGAATATTTGTTCTATTTTAATAATGCAGGGCTATTTGATGGTCTGTTCACAGTTGAAATCCATCAGAAGGGATTTTTTTTGTGGATCTGGTAGCAACATGAAGTATATAGATCATGAAGTGGACTGGTTTGACTACTGTCAGCGTGATACTTGGTCTAATATATGGATAGATGTTTTCCTTCTCCAACTGTGCCATGACAGAGCAAACTCCAAGATGGATGTGCATTGGTGCCAACCCGGTAAATCTTTTTGTGATGGTCTACACCTGATGTCATGTGATGCAGATATAGTGCTCATGATTGCTGCAACAGTAGAACACAAGAACTTGGTCCTGCTGGTAGACCATGGTGACACTCTGCAGTTACTAAACAATGATGATGATGTGTTGCTACCTGGACTGAATGAACCAACAAAAGTAATAACTCAAGTTAAGTCAGGAAAGGGCAAAGAAAATGTTTTCTGGTCTGAAATACCGGAAAGTGCAGGAGATATTAGTTATATCAGAGCAAAGAGTTTCATCCCATTTGGTGAAGGCTGTAGTTATCGTGTTGGTAATGAAGAATTAGAGGCTGAATTTGACAACTGCGAGAATGGTGACAGTACAAGCTCTGAAGATGATGATGATTTACATCAGAACACAGAAGAAATTGTAACAGACGAGGACTTCTACGAGAGTGATTATGAAGTAGCAGATGGTGATGACGACCTGTTTGATAGTTAGATAAAGATGTTGATGATCACAGAGAGAAGGAGATTTTGCCTGATTATGAAGGAGAACTTCCTGAAGATGTCCTAGATGATAGTCACTTGGAACTTTCAAAAGATGAGAAAGATAAGCTCAAGTATAGGTTCAGCACATTCAATCCATGCACTGATCTTAATGCTCCTGCTTTCAAAGTTGGCATGGTATTAGGTGACATGAAAGAGCTCAGGCTTGCACTGGTTTCCTATAGTGTGAGAAACAGAGTGAAGGTGAAGAAAACAAGGAATACGGCGACTAAATTAGAAGCTATTTGCAAGCCTGGATGTACTTGGTATTTGAAGGCAGGCAAAGATAACAGGAGTAGTAGCATACAAATCAATAAATATCTTGATAATCACACATGCACCAAAGCTTGGGACCTTAAAGCTCTCACTGCCCCATTTCTGACTACAAAATTTAGAGGTGAATTCAGAGATAATGAGAAAATGCCTTTGAGGAAGTTTTCGGAGAAGGTGCAGACACAATATAACATGATTGCTAAGAGAAGTAAGCTAGGAAGGGCAAGAAGAGCGGCAGTTAGGTCGATCAGAGGAGAGGATGATGACCAGTACAAGATGTTGTGGGATTATGGCCAAGAGCTTAGAAGGACTAACCCAGGAAGCAAGTTTTTCTTGTGCACAAAGGAGGTTTTTGACAATAAAACTAAAGAGACAAAAAATCACTTTTCAACACTATATTAGCAGGGGCGGAGCTACCTCCCGGCGACCCCGGGCAGCTGCCCGGGCTGCTCCGGCCATTCTCCACTAAGTAGTACACATAAACCATGATTAATATCACTAATTACAGGGGCAAATTCTGGACAACATCACTGTATACAGGCTTTGCCCCGGCTCCTTGAGCTGGCTGGCTCCGCCACTGTATATTAGTCATATGATGCGTGTAAGAGAGGGTTCCTTAAGGCTTGTAGACCAACAATTTTCCTTGTTGACCATCCCATCTTGGATCTATTCGCAAGCCCTGATATCCTGAAAATGTAAAAAAGTACTCAGTGCGAAAGACAGGAACCTTACATTTGCTCGAAGCCAAATCATACAAGCCTCTGAAATTTACCTCATATTGGCAACCCAACAACCTTCTGCCATAGTCCATGCCTTCATTTGCAACACGGCGAGCAGGGGAGCAGGGGGAACATGGCGAGCAGAAAGAAGAGGCCTCCAGAAAGAATGGGGATCATCACCTGACCGCTACTCTACTTCCACTTCTCCTTGATGTGGTTCTGACCACCGGCGCCGGCCATCTCACTGAGCGGCAGAGGACAAGAGCAGCGGAGGACAAGGGGGAGCAGAGAAATAACACCGACGGCCTCGCCACCTACTCTCGGTCAACAGCTCGCCGCCGGCAACAAGTCAACTACATCCGCCGTCGCCGCCGGCGACAAATCAACTACATCCGCCGTCGCCGCCGGCGACAAATCAACTACGTCCGCCGCCGCCGCCTACTAGGGTTAAGGATTTGGTTTTTTGTTCTCTGAATCAAGGGGGGGTTGGGGTATGGACGGTTATACATATCAAGGACTTTTTGTGATAATTAATAAAAGCTCCGGGGATTTCTGGAAAATAACCGCTGCGCTCGTTTGAGTCATCTCTTCCTGCGCTCTCACCCACTGACCCTTGGGCCACACGCCAGCTGTCAGGCCACACGACAAGCAAATACGGCGGCGTACGAGCGAGGCACCGTATATGCACCAAATGAACAAGTTGTGGCACCAGTTTTTGACATTTTACAAGTTTAGGCACTAAAGTGACCGCGCCGGACAAGTTTAGCCACCTCTGGTATATTTACCTCTATTTTCACCATGAGGTGTGTCTTATAACCAAAGGACAAAAACTGTTCGTAGGCCACAATTGTTAAGATATAAGGGGTTTTGGGGTCCGTGCCACTACTGAACTGCGATAGTGGAGCTTGCCACTCAAACTTCGTGAATTCGATATGTGCCATTAGCGCATCTCCAAGGGAGACCTGCAAACCTTCGGTATATGTTTGGTCGGACATATTAGTTCACTTCTGCAATTCAATGGGGAGCCGTATCGGTTCGTGAAGCGGTCTGAACGTTTGCTTTCCGGCAAATTGAAGACAAAAGTAGAGGAGATATACCGGAGTCCGGACATTCACTTGTGACCAACCAAAAGCCTCTGCATGGTCCTCCTCTCTTCTCACATGCATGCATGGGTAAATAATCCTATACGACCGGGTCGTACGTGCGACCCGGCCGCATGGGGAGGCTGGCAGGTGGGCCACCCTCACAAGGTGCTCTCTCACAAGCAGGTCGTACAGGATTCGCCTCCCATGCATGGTACCTCTCTCCTTTCTCTCTCTCTCTCCTTTCAACCGGACATCACACCATAATATCACACCACATGCTTGGTCCTCATCTATTTTTTCTCCTCCCAGCCGGATACTTTGTAATTAGTGTTGGATGGCTCGCTCCCGTATCATGTCCCTGGACCACGTCCGGACAAAAATACGGACATATACCAGAGGAATTTGCGGGTCGGCGTTGGAGATGCCCCTACCGCTTGCCAAGAAGTTAGCTACATGCCCTTGCATGTCGTCATCTCCGATAGTTGTTGTTGTCCATCTCCTTTGCATTGTTTCCTTCCATCTAGGACCTACCCTTGCCTCGTCAACCAAATGCCGAGAAGATCTAGTTGACTGTACCGGCCGGTGTGGAGCTTGAAAATATTGGCGAGGAAACTTGGTTGACCATTCCTACCTCGCTGACTTATGCATTAAATTACGGTGACCATTGCTTTTCTCACGGTGTGCCGCCTATAATATTGGTTGTTCGGCATGCGTCTGAGGCACCTTCACCACATCCCCTCCTCGTGCCTCACTTGCCAGATGCCTCCTTGGTGGTGTAATACACCGGAGACGGCCCCTCTGTCGGAGGCCTTGCAATAGGCCTGCCTCAGGACCCAGGCGGCCTAGCAAAGGTCCAGCGACAGGACGGAGCCCAGAGGCCCAGATAAGCATCAGGAGATCATCTTGGCGTGCAAACCAAGATGGCGAGGGCATGAGATCGGTTAGATCCTATGTAAACCCTAGCCCTCATCACCTATATAAGGTGGGGCTAGCTAGGGGTAGCCATTCCCATCTACAACTTATATTATCGGTAGCCATATATTTGTCTCCACTGTAAGCCCTCGAATGAGGTGCTCCAACATGAAAAACAATTTGAAGAAAGATGTAGGACATTACCTCACGGCAAGGGCCCAAACCTGGGTGACCCCTTTGTGCGACCTTCGCTTTGGTACTTTTGGCTGCGTTCACCACCCTGCTGGGGGTACTGAAGGTTTTCCAAACCGTCAGTTGGCACACCAAGAAGGGGTTGCACCGGCCGGAGAACGAATCCAGATTGGAGCTCCAATCACTCCTGCTAGAGCCTTAGCTTTTGATCCCTCACCTTTGTTGCGGACAGGCCAGGCTGGTTCGACGTCAACCCACCGATGTCCCTGGCCTGCACCATCTTCTTTGCGTTGTTGTCGTTCGTCATCGACTGCTATGACGAACTCCGCTTATGCATCCCACTGTCTCGACATATTGCATGCATGGCCCCATCGGGGTCCACTTCGTATACGCCGCTGGCCTCTGGCTTGAAGGACGATGACCTCACACCAACGGATCTGGGATCTGAGGCCAGAATCCTGGCTTCGAGACCAGGTCGCTACATCAACCTCAAGACATACCACCAACCCGCCCCGATGTCACATCTAGTTGCCCTGGTGTGCACCAACGGCTTCAACGATCACGTCCCAAAAGATTGCATCTGGGGCACATATGTCTCGGACTGCAATCTTAGCTCAGCTAGCCTCGTCTCACTCCCAAAAGAGGATGAAGAGGTCGACATCATCTCCATCTCGGTGACCAGGGACAGCAAGGCGACCCTACCACCAACATTAGCATCTGACAGCGAGGCAATCCCACATGCCATCACTCTGGAGAAAGCCCTGATGATGGCACCAGATGGCCCCACGGAACAGAACTCCTCAGCACCAAGCACGGCTCCGATCAACACACCAATGCAAGCAGAGCCGGGACAACACACATGGTCCCACTGGCTACAACACCCCCGGCTCGGAGCCAATTATCGTTGTTCCTACCACACCTCTAGCTCCCGTGCCTATCGGACAGCGCCCCAGCAGCTTCAATGTTCTTGGCAACGCCCCCGGGGTTCATGACTCCCTGGGCCGACATCTCTAGCCTCGCTAGGACAACAATGACGAAACCTATAATCATCGAATCCCAAATTTGGTGGTTAAACTCTATTGCTGTGACGATACTATAGGGGAGGTCATGCGGCAAAATAGCTCGATGCCAGAATGATAAAAAGCTGAACACCTCTTATTTGACTTTTCACTATTTTGAAATAAGAAAAAGATCCAAATCTAAAATGCAAAGGTCGTCTTATTCAAAACCTCAATCATCACATCCCCTCTCTCACACTTCACGGCTCGGAACACACTGTTCTTATAGAGAGAAAGGCGCTTTCCCATCTTCTTAACCTGAAATGAAGGGGTACCCCCGGGAAGAGATCCAGTGGAGACAGCTGGGCCTGTAGCTCAGAGGGTTAGAGAACGTGGCTATGAACCACGGTGTGAAAAGCTTCTCAAAAGCATCCAGAAATATCATAGAATTGTGATCGAGATCACCTTCACGAGAATCATCCTTTGCAAATTGGGGGAAGGGAACCAATCAAGTCACCAAGAAGTTCCTGAAACTTGGTTTAGTATTAAGATTCAGGCAATGCGGTTTCTCAGGACGCTCCTGCCCGTGAACAACCCTGCCATGTAGGCCATGGAAGCCTTCCGATAGGACCGTGGCCACCCAGTTACAACTACAACAAAGCATGGCAGAGGCTTCCGCACAGTAGGCGCGGTGGGAGGAAACAATGGTAAACAAAAGGTGATGCCGACCTTGTCGGCAACCAAGATCGACCACCAGCCTCACAGCCTCGGACTCGAGGCGGTCATCGGCTTCGATGAGAACGCGGACGTCGACCTCCTCGGAACACGAGTTCGCAGTCTCCAGGTAGTCGTGGTGCTCGCAGATAAGTTGCACGCCACGCGAGGAGATCCCAACTTCATCGCCGATTTGAGGTGGGCTCTTTGGAAAATGGTAGAGCTCCAACAAACTATTAGCAAATCCAGGTTGCGCCTAGCTGACATAGATATCGTCCTCCCACCGCAGGCCGACCGCCACAGGAAAACCGTGGGGGATTTGGGACCCAACTGTTGGCGCAACCAGCAAACGAGGTCAGAGCCCTGAGATAGGCGATCTTCATCGTCACCGGATGAAACCCGGTGTCACTACCTGTTGGGATTCGTTGCATGGAAAACAAAAAATTTCTATGCACACGCCATGATCTATACATGGAGATGCATAGCAACGAGGGAGAGAGTATGTCTACGTACCCTCATAGACCGTAAGCGGAAGCGTTTCACAACGCGGTTGATGTAGTTGAACTTTCTTCGTGCTCCAACCGATCTAGTACATCATGTGCACATAACATACAGCCGAAAATGGGCCGAATGGGATCTTGGGAGGAGCAGGATCTTCTGGACATCAAATGATATACTATATTTTACATTCAAATGTTGTTAATAAAAATGTGATGTTTACATTCGGAGGCTGTTAATTTTTAGGCTAATTAAGAAGTGACATCGACGCTAAAGAACATCAATTTAAATCTAAGAGAACTCAAAAATTGTGGAGGTATATGGTATATTATGAATATGGTTTCAAGGAAAATAGTGGGAGAGGATATGCAATTATGCCTCCACAAGTTTTCTCCATGGCGAAGTACGGTCTCCGTTGCAACGTACAGGCCAAAACTAGTATAATACAAATCGTGTTGAAATTTTTGGATGTCACGATCAGACAAAGGCGAGTAAAGCCCACACTTTCCTGCGGTTATTTTTAGTTTATTATTATTATGCGGGTTATTGTTAATTTATTATTACATGCCTTTAGAATTTTTGGAGTATATTTTGAAATATTTAGATATAAAAGTGCATTACTTTGAGCATATATTTGCAAAGTTCAAATGTTAACATGCTTAAATAAATTGACATGTTAAATTTTTGATATAATTTCAATGCCGTGTGTTTGGATAGTTTTACAAATTAAATTTGTAATGTGTTAATCTAATAATCATTATGCTTTTTTCATTTTCCTTAATATTTGTTTCACAAAGAGACATCATTTCACCAAGTGAGTTATCTTTTCATGATGAGACATTTTCATCAACGAACGTATCTTTCCATGAAGGTACATATTTCACCATGAGGTGTGTCTTTTAACCAAAGGACAAAAAACTGTTCGTAGGCCACAATTGTTAAGATATAAGGGGTTTTGGGGTCCGTGCCACTACTGAACTGCGATAGTGGAGCTTGCCACTCAAACTTCGTGAATTCGATTTGTGCCATTAGCGCACCTCCAAGGGAGACCCGCAATCCTTCGGTATATGTCTGGTCGGACATATTTGTTCACTTTTGCAATTAAATAGGGAGCCGTATCGGTTCGTGAAGCGGTCCGGACATCTGCTTTCCGGCAAATTGAAGACAAAAGTAGGGGAGACATACCGGAGTCTGGACATCCACTTGTGACCAACCAAAAGCCTCTGCGTGGTTCTCCTCTCTTCTCTCTCTCTCTCTCTCTCTCTCTCCGCACATGCATGCATGGTACCTCCCTCGTCTCTCTCTCCTTTCAACCGGACATCACACCATATATCACACCACATGCTTGGTCCCTGGACCACGTCCGGACAAAATTATGGACATATACCAGAGGAATTTGCGGGTCGGCTTTGGAGATGCCCCTACCGCTTGCCAAGAAGTTAGCTACATGCCCTTGCATGTCGTCATCTCTAACAGTTGTTGTTGTCATGCCATCTCCTTTGCATTGGTTCCTTCCATCTAGGACCCACCCTTGCCTCGTCAACCAAGGTCGGATTTTGAGTCTTCTGCCGTGGTCGGGTTTTGAGTCTTACTCAACTTCACACCTTACAATACAGGCTAGATCTCCTTCTTTGACTGGTCCATTTTGAACTCCTTCAAAATCTTGTCAAGGTATGTACTCATTGAAAATCTTATCAAGCGTCTTGATCTATCTCTATAGATCTTGATGCCCAATATGTAATCAGCTTCACCGAGGTCTTTTATTGAAAAACTCTTATTCAAGTATCCTTTTATGCTATCCAGATATTCTATATCATTTCCAATTAACAATATGTCATCTACATATAATATCAGAAATGCTACAGAGCTCCCACTCACTTTCTTGTAAATACAGGCTTCACCAAAAATCTGTATAAAACCATATGCTTTGATCACCTCATCAAAGTGTATATTCCAACTCCGAGATGCTTGCACCGGTCCACAGATGGATCGCTGGAGCTTGCACACTTTGTTAGCACCTTTAGGATTGAGAAAACCTTCTGGTTGCATCATATACAACTCTTTTTAAGAAATCCATTAAGGAATGCAGTTTTGACGTTCATTTGCCAAATTTCACAATCATAAAATGCGGCAATTGCTAACATGATTTGGACTGACTTAAGCATCGCTACGAGTGAGAAGGTCTCATCGTAATCAACCTCTTGAACTTGTCGAAAACCTTTTGCGACAAGTCGAGCTTTGTAGATGGTGACATTACCATCAGTGTCAGTCTTCTTCTTGAAGATCCATTTATTCTCAATGACTTGCCGATCATCGGGCAAGTCCACCAAAGTCTACACTTTGTTCTCATACATGGATCATATCTCAGATTTCATGGCCTCAAGCCATTTATCGGAATCTGGGTTCATCACAGCTTCTTCATATTTCGTAGGTTCGCCATGGTCTAGTAACATGACTTTCAGTACAGGATTACCGTACCACTCTGGTGCAGAACGTGCTCTGTTCGACCTACGAGGTCCAGTAGTAACTTGATCTAAAGTTTCATGATAATCATCATTAGCTTCCTCTCTAGTTGGTGTAGGCATCATGGGAACGGATTTCTCTGATGTGCTACTTTCCAAATTGAGAGAAGGTACAATTACCTCATCAAGTTCTAATTTCCTCCCACTCACTTCTTTCGAGAGAAACTCCTTCTCTAGAAATGTTCCATTCTTAGCAACAAAGATCTTCTCTTCGGATCTGTGGTAGAAGGTGTACCCAATTATTTCCTTAGGATATCTATGAAGACACACTTCTCCGATTTGGGTTCCAGCTTATCAGGCTGAAACCTTTTGACATAAGTGTCGTAACCCCAAACTTTAAGAGACGACAGCTTAGGTTTCTTGCCAAACCACAGTTCATACAGAGTTGTCTCAGTGGATTTAGATGGTGCTCTATTTAATGTAAATGCAGTTGTCTCTAATGCATAACCCAAAAACAATAGTGGTAAATCGGTAAGAGACGTCATAGATCGCACCATATCTAATAAAGTATGGTTACGACGTTCGGACACATCATTACGCTGTGGGGTTCCAGGTGGCGTGAGTTGTGAAACTATTCCACATTGTTTTGAATGAAGGACAAACTCGTAACTCAAATATTCTCCTCCGCGATCAGATCGTAGAAACTTTATTTTCTTGTTACGATGATTCTCCACTTCACTCTAAAATTCTTTGAACTTTTCAAATGTTTCAGACTTGTGTTTCATTAAGTAGATATACCCATATCTGCTCAAATCATCTGTGAAGGTTAGAAAATAACGATAACCGCCGCGTGCCTCAACACTCACCGGACCGCATACATCGGTATGTATTATTTCCAATAAGTCATTGGCTCGCTCCATTGTTTCGGAGAACGGAGTTTTAGTCATCTTGCCCAGAGGCATGGTTCGCAAGTATCAAATGATTCATAATCAAGTGATTCCAAAATTCCATCTGCATGGAGTTTCTTCATGCGCTTTACACCAATATGACCAAAACGGCAGTGCCACAAGTATGTTGCACTATCATTATCAACTTTGCATCTTTTTGCATCAAGATTAAGAATATGTGTATCACTACGATCGAGATTCAATAAACCATTTGCATTAGGTGTATGACCATAGAAGGTTTTATTCATGAAAACAGAACAACAATTATTCTCTGACTTAAATGAATAACTGTATTGCAATAAACATGATCCAATCATATTCATGCTCAACGCAAACACCAAATAACATTTATTTAGGTTCAACACTAGTCCCGGAGGTAGAGGGAGTATGCGATGGTGATCTTATCAACCTTGGAATCACTTCCAACACACATCGTCACCTCGCCCTTAACTAGTCTCTGTTCATTTTGCAACTCCTGTTTCGAGTTACTAATCTTAGCAACTGAACCGATATCAAATACCCAGAGGCTACTACGAACACTAGTAAGGTACACATCAATAACATGTATATCAAATATACCTTTGTTCACTTTGCCATCATTCTTATCCGCCAAGTATTTGGGGCAGTTCCGCTTCTAGTGACCATTTCCTTTGCAGTAGAGGCACTTAGTTTAGGCTTGGGTCCAGCTTTGGGTTTCTTCATGGGAGCGGCAACTTTCTTGCCATTCTTCTTGAAGTTCTCTTTCTTTCCCTTTCCCTTTTCTTGAAACTAGTGGTCTTGTTAACCATCAACACTTGATGCTCTTTCTTGATTTCTACCTTCGCCAAGTTCAGCATCTTTTCGTCATTCCTTGCATATTATAGTTCATCATGAAGTTCTAGAAGCTTGGTGATAGTGACTAGAGAACTTTGCCAATCACTATCTTATCTAGAAGATTAACTCCCACTTGATTTCAAGCAATTGTAGTATCAGACATTCTGAGCACATGTTCACTAGTTGAGCTATTCTCCTCCATCTTTTAGGCAAAGTACTTGTCAGATGTCTCATACCTCTCGACACAGGCATGAGTCTGAAATACCAATTTCAGCTCTTGGAACATCTCACATGCTCCGTGGCGTTCAAAACGTTTTTGAAGTCCCGGTTCTACGCCGTAAAACATAGCGCATTAAACTATTAAGTAGTCATCATATTGAGCTTGCCAAATGTTCATAATTTCTGCATCTGCTCCTGCAACAGGTCTGTCACCTAGCGGTGCATCAAGGACATAATTCTTCTATGCAGCAATGAGGATAATCCTCAGATCACGGACCCAGTCCGCATCATTGCTACTATCATCTTTCAACTTATTTTTCTCTAGGAACATATCAAAAATAAGGAAGCTATATCGCGAGCTATTGATCTACAACATAGATATGCAAATACTACTAGGACTAAGTTCATGATAAATTAAGTTCAGTTAATCAAATTACTTAAGAACTCACACTTAAATAGACATCCCTTAAGTCATCTAAGTGATACGTGATCCAAATCAACTAACCCATGTCCGATCATTACGTGAGATGGGGTAGTCATCAATGGTGAACATCTCTATGTTGATCATATCTACTATATGATTCACGTTCGACCTTTCGGTCTCCAGTGTTCCGAGGCCATCCATGTCTGTACATGCTAGGCTCGTCAAGTTTAACCCAAGTATGACGCGTGTGTAAAATTGTCTTTCACCCATTGTATGTGAACGTAGAGTCTATCACACCCGATACGTGGTGTCTCAAAACGACGAACTTTCACAATGGTGCATGCTCGGGGAGAACACTTTTACCTTGAAATTTAGTGAAGGGGTCATCTTATAATGCTACTGTCATACTAAGCAAAATAAGATGCATAAAAGATAAACATCACATGCAATCAAAATATGTGACATGATATGGCCATCATCTTGTGCTTCTGATCTCCATCTCCAAAGCATCGTCATGATCTCCACCGTCACCGACTCGACACCTTGACCTCCATCGTTGCGTCATGGTCGTCTCGCCAACTATTGCTTCTAGAACTATTGCTACCGCATAGTGATAAAATAAAGTAATTACACGGCGTATGCATTTCATACAATAAAGAGACAACCATAAGGCCCCTGCCGGTTGTCAGATATCTTACAAAACATGATCCTCTCATACAATAACTTATATCACATCATGTATTAACCATATCACATCACAACATGCCCTGCAAAAACAAGTTACACGTCCTCTACTTTGTTGTTGCAAGTTTTACGTGGCTGCTACGGGATTCTAGCAAGAACCGTCCTTACCTACACATAAAACTACAATGGTGTTTCATCAAGTTTTCTCTTTTAACCTTCTTCAAGGACCAGCCGCAGTCAAATTTGATTCAACTAAAGTAGGAGAAACAGACACCCGCCAGCCACCTTTATGCAAAACTAGTTGCATGTCAGTCGGTGGAACCGGTCACATGTGCGTGGATGGGTAAGGTTAGTCCGGGCCGCTTCATCCCACAATACCGTCGAATCAAAACAAGACGTTGGTGGTAAGCAGTATGACTATCACCGCCCACAACTCTTTGTGTTCTACTCGTGCATATCATCTATGCATAGACCTGGCTCATGATGCCACTGTTGGGAATCGTTGCATGGAAAACAAAAAATTTCTACGCACACGCAATGATCTATCCATGGAGATGCATAGCAACGAGGGGAAGAGTATGTCTACGTACCCACGTAGACCGTAAGAGGAAGTGTTTCCAACACGGTTGATGTACTCGAACTTTCTTCACGCTCCAACCGATCTAGTACCGAACGCACAACACCTCCGTGTTCTGCACACGTTCAGGTCGGTGACATCCTCGCCTTCTTGATCCAGCAAGACGGGCGAAGTAGTAGATGAGTTCCAACAGCACGGCGGTGTGGTGATGGTGATGGTGATGCGATCTCCACAGGGCTTCGCCTAAGCACTACGAAGATATGACCGAGGGAGTAAATGGTGGACGGGTGCGCCACACACAGCTAAGACAATGTTGTGTGTTCTTGTGTGGCGCCCCTCCCCACATATATATAGGTGGGAGGGGAGGGGAGGCAGCCAGGGTGCCCTAGGGCTTGGCCGCCGCCCCCTAGAGGCCCTGCCTTTGCCCTGTGCCCCCCCCCCCCCCTCCATGTATGCACAAGGGGGAAGGAAAGAGGGGGAGAGGGAAGGAAGGGGGAGTCCTACTCCATACTTTCCTTTCCCTTCCCCCTTTTCCTTCTCCTCCTCCTATGGCCGCCCCCTATAGGGCGCACCAGACCCTTGTGGGCTGGTGTGTTCCCTCACTTGGCCCATAAGGCCCATAGGATTGCCGGGGGTGCCCGAAACTCCTTCCGGTGACCCGATAAGTACCCGATACCCTCCAGAACACTTTCAGTGTCCGAATACCATCGTCCTATATATCAATCTTTACCTCTCGACCATTTCGAGACTCCTCGTCATGTCCATAATCTCATCCGGGACTCCGAACAACATTCGGTCACCAAATCACAGAACTCATACAATACTATATCATCAATGAACGTTAAGCGTGCAGACCCTACGGGTTCGAGAACTATGTAGACATGGCCAAGAAACCTCTCCAATCAATAACCAATAGCGGAACATGGATGCCCATATTGGCTCCTACATATTCTACGAAGATCTTTATCAGTCGGACTGTTATGACAACATACGTAATTCCCTTTGTCCATTGGTATGTTACTTGCCCAAGATTCGATCGTCGGTATCTTCATACCTAGTTCAATCTCGTTACTGGCAAGTCTCTTTACTCGTCCCATAATACATCACCTCGTGACTAACTCCTTAGTCGGTTGCTTGCAAGCTTATGATGTGTATTACCGAGTGGGCCCAGAGATACCTCTCCGATACTCGGAGTGACAAATCCTAATCTCAATCAATGCCAACTCAACAAACACCTTCGGAGATAACTGTAGAGCATCTTTATAATCACCCAGTTATGCTGTGACGTTTGATAGCACACAAGGAATTCCTTCGGTATCCGGGAGTTGCATAATCTCATAGTCGACGGAATATGTATTTGACATGAAGAAAGCAATATCAATAAAATTGAACGACCATTATGCTAAGCTAACGATGGGGCTTGTCCATCACATCATTCTCCTAATGATGTGATCCTGTTATCAAATGACAACTCATGTCCATGGTTAGGAAACCTTAACCATCTTTGATCAACGAGCTAGTCAAGTAGAGGCTCACTAGGGACACGGTGTTTGTTTATATATTCACACATGTATTTAGGTTTCCGATCAATACAATTCTAGCATTAATAATAAACCTTTATCTCCCCTCCCACCTATATAATAATAACCATTTTATTATTGCCTCTAGGGCATATTTCCATCACTACCCCCATGGGCTCCTCAAGTGCTTGGCCGCCTTGGTCATCACCCAGACCTCCATGATCACCTCGGTACAGGCACAACAACGAACCCGTGGTGGCCCGCTCACACCCCTGTCAGCCAAGATAGCTCCTCCATGCTTCGTGTATGAGGTGATTACACGCCCATTCCTGAAGCCCTTCATAGCCCAGGGCATTGACAAGTAATCCGGCGACTCGTAGTCGGACCACTGACTGAGTGACTACCTCACGGCTACATGGCAGGCGGTGACATCGGCAACATCTTACATTGTGTACCCTTATGCCTAACAGGCTCAGCATGCACATGGTTAAATGGGCTCACACCTAGTTCCATCCACACCTGGACAAATTTTGAAGTCGCCTTCGTCAGCAACATCGAGGGCACATATCAATGCCCTGACAGCGTGTACGGCCTCCACCATTGCATATAAGGAGACAACGAGCTTCTCCGGGAATTCATCTCACATTGGCTGAAAAAGAGAAACATGTTGATGATGGTGTACGACTAATAGGCAATAGACGCCTTCATCAACTGTGTCTAAGCCTCATTTCTCCGTCACAAGCTGGGCAAGAAGTGAGTCGATGGGAAGCTAAGAACAATGTTAGAACTAATGAAGGTCGACAATGACTACACAACCGACAAAGAGACGGCCCACATAGGATGAGCTACAAAAACAAAAACCACAAGAGACGGCAAGAGAAAGGATAAGCTACAATCTGACCTCGTCGCGGCAACGAATGAGGTTGGTTCGGGTGGGGCAAAGAAGCAACGATGGGACAACAAGTCCAAGCATCCAAGCTGCACCTATGAGGAAATCATGAACAGATCATGCAAGTACCATAGTCATGTGACCTACAAAGCCTCCCACTCCACCCACCACAAAATCTGCTCTAATAAATGACAAAAACTTGGTGAGGAACCAAAAAACATCGTCTAAAATCATTTTTTGTGACGGCCAACCGTCACCAACTTTTTTCCTCCCAAGTGTGGCACCCCAGCTCAGAGAAACCGAAACGCCCCGTAGTCCAGCCCAGAGATCGAGGAGAAGTCTCTGGAATACGACACTGCTTGACATAGAACAAATCAGCTCTTATTACAAAAATAATAATACAAGGGTCTGATGTTACAAAGAAGAACATCAGCACGGCGACACTACGCCTGCGGTACTACACTTGCTCTATGCTAGCAGCGGAACAACTCGTAGCAGCGGAATATTTCTAGCAGTGGAACGACGACGAAGGTGGTGAATCTCCACTCCGCAGGGACTCTGGCTGGGACACGATCTAGCTCGCATGAACGGAAACCACGACAAGCAATCAAGCAACCATGGCATCACCTGCAATCTGGCATGACACGCCAGGTCAGTAAATTGAATGTACTTGCAAGCTCACAACAACCATAAACATCAAGGCAAGACAATAACATAGCATTAACAGGTTAATTAATTAACAACTACCATGATGAAGCAACTACTAAGCATGGTATGAACTGATACAATACTGATAAATCACCATCTCAGATCTCCATAACCATATCTCTCTTGGCTAATCGGCCAAGCAATATACCATCTCGATCACCTCGTGATCAAAACCAAACGGTGATCATTCTGGTGATCACAACCATGGCCAACACTTGGTCTCAAATGGTGATCTTTCCGGCGATCACTACCTGACCAACACTTGGTCTCCAACATCATCAGCAATATCCTGTCAATCTGTACTGCTCAAAATATCAACACATCAATCACCTATAAGTCATTCCGTCATGTGAGTGTTGATCGAACTATGTGACCTAGTACGAACTTATGCCCATGACCGAGGACGCGGCTATCGATAGTTTAAACAAATACACTCTGCAGAGGTAGCGCACTTTACCCACACCACGGAACCCATGGCCTCGCACTCCCATTCGGGTGGACCAACGGCGTTCCGGCAAAACCGTCCTACTACCATGACACTCTCCCGGCCACTCCGACTCACTCCCCACTGGGCTAATCCTGAGTGCCCCGTGTCTACCAAAGACACAACGACCACCGTCGTGGCCAAAACAAGAAACCGTCCCAAACGGGGACAAGAGCTCTCAATACCAACTATGGGCACACAAGGTTATGTCTGCTTACCGGGCCATGGTACCGCACGCCCATAACCTTCCCTCGTTCGAGGCACCGGCAAGAGGCATGACAATAGCATCGCATTAGGGCCTTCCCATAAAGGCAAATGTGGTTGCACTGGAGAAAGCCCGGTTCGTTGGCACCTGATCAACTTAATGACGGAATTTATCCCCAAAAATATAACTGTGATACTGATACTCCGATATCAACTATCAAACTATAATCCAAGTCATGGCAATATCCAACAAATAATCCAAAGCTTAGTATCGTCATATCCAAATACTCCGAGGACAGTATAACACTACTATCATGATGAATCCAAGAACAATAATACTACTACTCAAATATCAAGAACTAACTATCTAGCTATCATCCACATGCAAGCATCATCTCCATCATCATACTCCAAAACATAATATCAACTAGCATCATGATGAAACTAACACTAGCCACTAATAATCCAAAGGCAACAGGATATCCAAAGTAATACTCCAAAATATAATAATAGATACCATCATGGAAATAATCATAATAGCCAGTAAGAATCCAAAGGCACATGTCATCCACAAAATCATCAAAAGTCCTAGAACTCCAGGCAATATCATGGCAACATCAAGATCAAAACAATACTCCGAGAAATGCCATGAACAAGATCACATGTAGCTAACGCAATATTTTAAACAAGTTCAAATGAATAAACCATGTCACTGCATTGCAATCATGCAAATGGAGGGTGTGGCTTGCCTGGGGATGAAGAAAACACTGGGAAGTAGCGCAAAAAAATCACGGAAAGAATTGTCGAAAAACGTTCTCTTTCGGAGGGGGATGATTAAGTGTAAGGGCAAAACGGCCATTTTCAGAATGTCAAAACATAATGAAGATTTTACCAACAGAACGGGCTCGACGAAACGAAGAAGTGGGCTTTGGATTCACCTCATTTGGAGTTGTGAGTACAAAGATATGAAGTGTTTTCTGCCAGGGACCTATCTGTAATGAAAATATTTTCAAACAGGGCTTGGACAGAAAAACAGAAAGAGTATTAGAAGGAAATTCACCTTTGGAGAAGAGAAAACGCATTCTGGGCTGAACTAGAAGAGGTATACGCTTTCGTTAAGCGAAGACGTAATCCAGTGGATTACGCCTCCACTTATCCAGCGTGGCAAAGGCGGGACCGGGCGACTGTCAGACTTACAGGCGGGTCCCACTGGCTCTCTCTCTCTCTCTTCCTGGCCTTCTCCTTCTTCTTCCCCGATGCGCGCCCGCATAGTAGAGGAGGTCGAGCGCTCCGGAAATGGCCGCCGGGGCTACAGGGCAGCTCCGGCGAGACTCCGCCCATGGATGAGCTCGTCGAGGAGAGCCGCATCCAGAGGGACAGGTCGCGGCCACCGGGACGGGTCGAGGCGACGACAGTTTGGACTCCGGCGGGGTGACTTCGGGTGGAGATGGGACTCGAGGCCATAGTGGCTCCGGCGAGGGGGAAAAGGCATGGGGATGGTCGCCGGAGTGGCGTTGTTCTACTGGTGGTGGTAGAAGCGAGGGAAGGGCTCGGGTTCGCTCCAATTTAGGAGGACCGAGGTGGCGGCCATGGTGGCAGGGGGAGACGAGGAGAGGCTCCGGGGCTCGGGAAAGTAGCTAGAGAGGAGTGTGGGAGTGAGGTGAGGTCGATGTGGTGCTCGGAAGGCCGCGGGGAGGGCCATTTATAAGCGGGCGAGGGAGGCCGAGGCCGAGTGCCGCCGCTCGAGCTCGGCCAAAGCTCTGACTAGCTCAGCGAGAACGGGCGGGCACGGGAAGACGACGAAGCATTGATGCAGGGATCACGGAGAGGTAGACGACGCCAGGGAGCAGAGGAAGAAGCCGAGCACCATTAAAACATGTCGGGGCACTGTGCTCCCGTGGGCATTCGGCGGCGAGCGTCGGTGAGGAAACAGACGGAGGGGGAGAGGGGTCCAGGGGAACGGCGACGACGCGGGCCAGCTGCTGGACACGCTCACGCGCGCGAAGGTGACGAGAGGAGGAGGGGTCAGCACAAACAGCCCTTGGGCCGCCGCCATCTGCGCCTGAGCGTGCGTGCGAGCACGCCATTGTCGCGATCACCGCATGCACCGCATGTAGCGGGGTGTTGGGGAACGTTGCAGAAAATAAAAAAAATTCTACGCTTCACCAAGATCAATCTATGAGTTCATCTAGCAATGAGAGAGAGGAGTGCATCTACATACCCTTGTAGATCGCGAGCGGAAGCGTTCAAGAAAACGGGGTTGAGGGAGTCGATCGCCGTGATCCAAATCACCGATGATCCTAGTGCTGAGCGGACAGCACCTCCGCGTTCAACACACGCACGGTTGGGAAGACGTCTCCTCCTTGATCCAGCAAGGGGAAGGAGAGGTTGATGAAGATCCAAAGACGACGGCGTGGTGGTGGATGCAGCAGCGATCTCGGCAGGCTTCGCCAAGCGTCTGCGAGAGGAGAGGTGTAGCAAGGGGAGAGGAGGCGCCAAGAGCATGGGTGCGGCTGCCCTCCCTCCCCTCTTATATAGGCCCCTAGGGGGCGCCGCCCCGAGATGGGATCTCCAGGGCGGCGGCCAGGGTGGCTTCCCCAAGCAGTGGGCGCCCCACCCCTAGGGTTTCCCAACCCTAGGCGCAGGGGGCCAAGAGGCGCACCAGCCCACCGAGGCTGGTTCCTCGCACTTCAGCCCATGGGGCCCTCCGGATAGGTGGCCCCACCGGTGGACCCCCGGGACCCTTCCGGTGGTCCCGGTACAATACCGGTGACCCCCGAAACATTCTCGATGGCAGAAACCTGACTTCCTATATATAATTCTTTACCTCTGGATCATTCCGGAACTCCTCGTGATGTCCGGGATCTCATCCGGGACTCAGAACAACTTTCGGGTTACTGCATACTCATATCTCTACAACCCTAGTGTCACCGAACCTTAAGTGTGTAGACCCTACGGGTTCGGGAGACATGCAGACATGACCGACACGCCTCTCCGGTCAATAACCAACAACGGGATCTGGATACCCATGTTGGCTCCCACATGCTCCTCGATGATCTCATCGGATGAACCACGATGTCGAGGATTCAAGTAACCCCGTATACAATTCCCTTTGTCAATCGGTACGTTACATGCCCGAGATTCGATCGTCGGTATCCCAATACCTTGTTTAATCTCGTTACGGCAAGTCACTTTACTCGTTCCGTAATGCATGATCCGTGACGGACACTTGGTCACATTGAGCTCATTATGATGATGCATTACCGAAAGGGCCCAGAGATACCTCTCCGTCATACGGAGTGACAAATCCATCTCAATTCGTGCCAACCCAATGACACTTTCGGAGATACCGTAGTGCACCTTTATAGTCACCCGATTACGTTCGACGTTTGGCACACCCAAAGTACTCCTACGGTATCCGGGGGTTGCACAATCTCATGGTCTAAGGAAATGATACTTGACATTTGGAAAAACTCTAGCTAAACGAACTACACGATCTTTGAGCTATGCTTAGGATTGGGTCTTGTCCATCACATCATTCTCGCAATGATGTGATCCCGTTATCAATGACATCCAATGTCCATAGTCAGGAAACCATGACTATCTGTTGATCAACGAGCTAGTCAACTAGAGGCTCACTAGGGACACGTTGTGGTCTATGTATTCACACGTGTATTATGATTTCCGGATAACACAATTATAGCATGAATAATAGACTATTATCATGAACAAAGAAATATAATAATAACCATTTTATTATTGCCTCTAGGGCATATTTCCAACAGTCTCCCACTTGCACTAGAGTCAATCATCACATTGTGATGAATCGAACACCCATAGACTTCTGGTGTTGATCATGTTTTGCCCTAGGGAGAGGTTTAGTCAACGGATCTGCTACATTCAGGTCCGTATGTACTTTACAAATATCTATGTCTCCATCTTGAACATTTTCACGAATGGAGTTGAAGCGACGCTTGATGTGCCTGGCCTTCTTGTGAAACCTGGGCTCCTTGGCAAGTGCAATAGCTCCAGTGTTGTCACAGAAGAGTGCAATCGGCCCCGACGCATTGGGTATGACTCCTAGGTCGGTGATGAACTCCTTCAGCCAGATTGCTTCATGCGCTGCCTCCGAGGCTGCCATGTATTCCGCTTCACATGTAGATCCCGCCACGACGCTTTGCTTGCGACTGCACCAGCTTACTGCCCCACCATTAAAAATATACACGTATCCGGTTTGTGACTTAGAGTCATCCAGATCTGTGTCGAAGCTAGCGTCGACGTAACCCTTTACGACGAGCTCTTCGTCACCTCCATAGAAGAGAAACATATCCTTTGTCCTTTTCAGGTACTTCAGGATATTCTTGACCGTTGTCCAGTGTTCCTTGCCTGGATTACTTTGGTACCTTCCTACCAAACTTACGTCAAGGTTTACATCAGGTTTGGTACACAGCATGGCATACATAATAGATCCTATGGCTGAGGCATAGTGGATGACACTCATCTCTTCTTTATCTTCTGCCATGATCGGGCATTGAGCCGAGCTCAATCTCACACCTTGCAATACAGGTAAGAACCTTTTCTTGGACTGATCCATATTGAACTTATTCAATATCTTATCAAGGTATGTGCTTTGTGAAAGACCTATGAGGTGTCTTGATCTATCCCTATAGATCTTGATGTCTAATATGTAAGCAGCTTCTCCAAGGTCCTCCATTGAAAAACACTTATTCAAGTAGGCCTTAATGTTGTCCAAAAGTTCTATATCATTTCCCATCAAAAGTATGTCATCTACATATAATATGAGAAATGCTACAGAGCTCCCACTCACTTTCTTGTAAATGCAGGCTTCTCAATAAGTCTGCATAAACCCAAACGCTTTGATCATCTCATCAAAGCGAATGTTCCAACTCCGAGATGCTTGCACCAGCCCATAAATGGATCGCTGGAGCTTGCATACCTTGTTAGCATTTTCAGGGTCGACAAAACCTTCCGGCTGCATCATATACAGTTCTTCCTTAAGATGGCCGTTAAGGAATGTCGTTTTGACGTCCATTTGCCATATCTCATAATCATAGTATGCGGCAATTGCTTACATGATTCGGACGGACTTCAGCTTCGCTACGAGAGAGAAAGTCTCATCGTAGTCAACCCCTTGAACTTGTCGATAACCCTTAGCGACAAGTCGAGCTTTATAGATGGTAACTTACCATCTGTGTCCGTCTTCTTCTTAAAGATCCATTTGTTTTCTATCGCTCGCCGATCATCGGGCAAGTCTGTCAAAGTCCATACTTCGTTTTCATACATGGATCCTATCTCGGATTGCATGGCTTCAAGCCATTTGTTGGAATCTGGGCCCGCCATGGCTTCTTCATAGTTCGAAGGTTCACCGTTGTCTAACAACATGATTTCCAGGACAGGGTTGCCATACCACTCTGGTGTGGAACGTGTCCTCGTGGACCTACGAAGTTTAGTAGTAACTTGATCCGAAGTACCTTGATCATCATCATTAACTTCCTCTTCAGTTGGTGCTGGCACCACAGGAACTGAAGGAAATATGCCCTAGAGGCAATAATAAAAGTTATTATTTATTTCCTTATATCATGATAAATTTTTATTATTCATGCTAGAATTGTATTAACCGGAAACATAATACATGTGTGAATACATAGACAAACAGATAGTCACTAGTATGCCTCTACTAGACTATCTCATTAATCAAAGATGGTTGTGTTTCCTAACCATAGACATGTGTTGTCATTTGATTAATGGGATCACCTCATTAGGAGAATGATGTGATTGACATGACCCATTCCGTTAGCTTAGCACTTGATCGTTTAGTATATTGCTATTGCTTTCTTCATGACCTATACATGTTGCTGTAACTATGAGATTATGCAACTCCCGTTTACGGAGGAACACTTTGGTACTACCAAACGTCACAACGAATCGGGTGATTATAAAGGAGTACTACAGGTGTCTCGAAGGTACTTGTTGGGTTGGCGATTTGAGATTAGGTTTTGTCACTCCGATTGTCGGAGAGGTATCTCTGGGCCTTCTCGGTAATACACATCACATAAGCCTTGCAAGCATTGCAACTAATGAGTTAGTTGTGAGATGATGTATTACGGAACGAGTAAAGAGACTTACCGTAACGAGATTGAACTAGGTATTGGATACCGACGATCGAATCTCGGGTAAGTAACATACCGATGACAAAGGGAACAACGATGTCGTTATGCGGTTTGACCGATAAAGATCTTCGAGAATATGTAGGAACCAATATGAGCATCCAGGTTCCGCTATTGGTTATTGACCGAGAATGGTTCTAGGTCATGTCTACATAGTTCTCGAACCCGTAGGGTCCGCACGCTTAACGCTTCGATGACAGTTCATTATGAGTTTATAAGTATTGATGTACGAAGGTTGTTCGAGTCCCGGATGTGATCACGGACATGACGAGGAGTCTCGAAATGGTCGAGACATAAAGATTGATATATTGGAAGCCTATGTTTGGACTTGAAAGGTTCGGATGAAAACAGGAAGTTCTCGAACACCGGGGTTACGGAACCCCGGGGTCAATGGGCCTTGATGGGCCATAGGGAGAAGAGGAAGGGCGGCCAGGGCAGGCCGCGCCCCTCCCCTCTAGTCCGAATAGGACAAGGAGAGGGGGGGCGCCTTCCCTCTTCCCTCCCCAATCCTATTCCAACTAGGAAGGGGGGAGTCCTACTCCGGTGGGAGTAGGACTCCTCCAGCGCGCCTCTAGGGCTGGCCGCACCCCCTTGCTCCTTTATATACGGGGCAGGGGGCACCCCAAGACACACAAGTTGATCTACGGATCGTTCCTTAGCCGCAGGCGGTGCCCCCTCCACCATATTCCACTTCGGTCATATCGTCGCGGAGCTTAGGCGAAGCCCTGCGCCGGTGAAGTCATATCGTCGCGGAGCTTAGGCGAAGCCCTGCGTCAGTGGAGCGTCATCATCGTCACCACGCCGTCGTGCTGACGGAACTCATCTCCGACGCTTTGCTGGATCGGAGCCCGGGGATCGTCATCGAGCTGAACGTGTGCTGAACTCGGAGGTGCCGTACGTTCGGTACTTGGATCGGTCGGATCGTGAAGACGTACGACTACATCAACCGCGTTGTTATAACGCTTCCGCTTTCGGTCTACAAGGGTACGTGGACAGACACTCTCCCCTCTCGTTGCTATGCCATCACCATGGTCTTGCGTGTGCGAGGAAAATTTTGAAATTACACGTTCCCCAACAGTGGCATCCGAGCCTGGTTTTATGCGTTGATGCCATATGCACGAGTAGAACACAAGTGAGTTGTGGGCGATATAAGTCATACCGCTTACCAGCATGTCATACTTTGGTTCGGGCGGTATTGTGAGATGAAGCGGCCCGGACCGACATTACGCCAGACGCTTACGCGAGACTGGTTTCACCGCTTGAGCACTAGTTGCTTAAAGGTGACCGGCGGGTGTCGTTTCTCTCACTTTAGTTGAACCGAGTGTGGCTACACCGGTCCTTGCGAAGGTTAAAACAGCACCAACTTGACAAACTATCGTTGTGGTTTTTATGCGAGGTAAGAACGGTTCTTGCTCAGCCCGTAGCAGCCACGTAAAACTTGCAACAACAAAGTAGAGGACGCCTAACTTGTTTTTGCAGGGCATGTTGTGATGTGATGTGGTCAAGACGTGATGCTATATTTTATTGTATGAGATGATCATGTTTTGTAACCGAAGTTATCGGCAATCGGCAGGAGCCATATGGTTGTCGCTTATTGTATGAAATGCAAAAGCCATGTAATTGCTTTACTTTATCACTAAGCAGTAGCGATAGTCGAGAAGCAATAGTTGGCGAGACGACAACGATGCTACGATGGAGATCAAGGTGTCGCTACCGGTGACGATGGTGATCATGACGGTGCTTGGCGATGGAGATCACAAGCACAAGATGATGATGACCATATCATATCACTTATATTGATTGCATGTGATGTTTATCCTTTATGCATCTTATCTTGCTTTGATTGACGGTAGCATTATAAGATGATCTCTCACTAAAATTATCAAGAAGTGTTCTCCCGAGTATGCACCGCTGCGAAAGTTCTTCGTGCTGAGACACCACGTGATGATCGGGTGTGATAGGCTCTACGCTCAAATACAACGGGTGCAAAACAGTTGCGCACGCGAATACTCAGGTTAAACTTGACGAGCCTAGCATATAACAGATATGGCCTCGAACACGGAGACCGAAGGTCGAACGTGAATCATATAGTAGATATGATCAACATAGTGATGTTCACCATTGAAACTACTCCATCTCACGTGATGATCGGACATGGTTTAGTTGATTTGGATCACGTAATCACTTAGATGACTAGAGAGATGTCTGTCTAAGTGGGAGTTTTTAATATGATTAATTAAACTTAAATTTATCATGAACTTAGTACCTGATAGTATTTTTGCTTGTCTATGTTTACTGTAGATAGATGGCTCGTCTTTGTTGTTCCGTTAAATTTTAATGCGTTCCTTGAGAAAGCAAAGTTGAAAGATGATGGTAGCAATTACACGGACTGGGTCCGTAATTTGAGGATTATCCTCATTGCTGCACGGAAGAATTACGCCCTGGAAGCACCGCTGGGTGCCAGCCTGCTGTAGGGCAACGCCGAAGTTGTGAACGTCCGCGAGCAAAGCTGATGACTACTCTATAGTTCAGTGTGCCATGCTTTACGGCTTAGAACCGGGTCTTCAACGACGTTTTGAACGTCATGGAGCATATGAGATGTTCCAGGAGTTGAAGTTAATATTTCAAGCAAATGCCCGGATTGAGAGATATGAAGTCTCCAATAAGTTCTATAGCTGCAAGATGGAGGAGAATAGTTCTGTCAGTGAACATATACTCAAAATGTCTGGGTATAATAATCACTTGATTCAACTGGTGTTGGGGAACGTAGTAATTTCAAAAAATTTCCTACGATCACGCAAGACCATGGTGATGGCATAGCAACGAGAGGGGAGAGTGTCCGTCCACGTACCCTCGTAGACCGAAAGCGGAAGCGTTATAACAACGCTGTTGATGTAGTCGACGTCTCCACGATCCGACCGATCCAAGCACCGAACGTCACGGCACCTCCGAGTTCTCGCACACGTTCAGCTCGATGACGATCCCGGACTCGATCCAGCAAAGTGTCGGGATGAGTTCCGTCAAGACGACGGCATGGTGACGATGTTGATGCTCCACCGACGCAGGGCTTCGCCTAAGCTCCATGACGATATGACTTCTCCGCGCAGGCTTCTCCTAAGCTCATGACGATATAACCGAAGTGGAATATGGTGGAAGGGGCACCGACACGGCTAAGGCAAGATCCGTAGATCAACTTGTGTGTCTTGGGGTGCCCCTGCCCCGAGATATAAAGGAGCCAAGGGGAGGTGGCGGCCCTAGGGGAGGCGCGCAAGGAGGAGTCCTACTCCCACCGAGTAGGACTCCCCCTCTCCTAGTTGGACTAGGATTGGAGGAGGGGAAGAGGAAGGGCGCCCCCTTCCTTGTCCTATTCGGACTAGAGGGGGGGGGGCGCAGCCCACCTTGGCCTGCCCTTCCTCTTCTCCCATGGCCCATTAAGGCCCATGGACTTCCCGGGGTTCCGTAACCTCCGGTACTCGATAAAATCCCGATTTCACCCGGAACACTTCGATGTCCAAATGTAGGCTTCCAATATATCAATCTTTATGTCTCGACCATTTCGAGACTCCTCGTCATGTCCGTGATCACATCCGGACTCGAACAACCTTGGTGCATCAATACTTATAAACTCATTATGAACTGTCATCGAACGTTAAGCGTGCGGACCCTACGGGTTCGAGAACTATGTAGACATGACCTAGAACCATTCTCGGTCAATAACCAATAGCGGAACCTGGATGCCCATATTGGTTCCTACATATTCTACGAAGATCTTTATCGGTCAAACCGCATAACGACATCGTTGTTCCTTTGTCATCGGTATGTTACTTACCCGAGATTCGATCGTCGGTATCCAATACCTAGTTCAATCTCGTTACGGTAAGTCTCTTTACTCGTTCCGTAATACATCATCTCACAACTAACTCATTAGTTGTAATGCTTGCAAGGCTTAAGTGATGTGCATTACCGAGAAGGCTCGAGATACCTCTCCGACAATCGGAGTGACAAAACCTAATCTCAAATACGCCAACCCAACAAGTACCTTTGGAGACACCTGTAGTACTCCTTTATAATCACCCGATTCGCCAGACGTTTGGTAGTACCAAAGTGTTCCTCCGTAAACGGAGTTGCATAATCTCATAGTTATAGGAACATGTATGGGTCATGAAGAAAGCATTAACATACTAAACGATCAAGTGTTAAGCTAACGGAATGGGTCATGTCAATCAGATCATTCAACTAATGATGTGACCTTGTTAATCAAATAACAACTCCTTGTTCATGGTTAGGAAACATAACCATCTTTGATTAACAAGCTAGTCAAGTAGAGGCATACTAGTGACATCTGTTTGTCTATATATTCACACATGTATTATGTTTCCGGTTAATACAATTCTAGCATGAATAATAAACATTTATCATGATATAAGGAAATAAATAATAACTTTTATTATTGCCTCTAGGGCATATTTCCTTCATCTCCCACTTGCACTAGAGTCAATAATCTAGATTACAAAGTAATGATCCTAACACCCATGGAGTCTTGGTGCTGATCATGTTTTGCTCGTGGAAGAGGCTTAGTCAACGGGTCTCGCAACATTCAGATCCGTATGTATTTTGCAAATCTCTATGTCTCCCACTTGGACTTGGTCCCAATGGAATTGAAGCGTCTCTTGATGTGCTTGGTCCTCTTGTGAAATCTGGATTCCTTTGCCAAGGCAATTGCACCAAGATTGTCACAGAAGATCTTCATCGGTCCCGATGCACTAGGTATAACACCTAGATCGGAAATGAACTCTTTCATCCAGACTCCTTCATTTGCTGCTTCGAAGCAGCTATGTACTCCGCTTCACATGTAGATCCCGCCACGACGCTTTGTTTAGAACTGCACCAACCGACAGCTCCACCGCTTAATAAAAATACGATCCGGTTTGCGATTTAGAATCGTCCGGATCGGTGTCAAAGCTTGCATCGACGTAACCATTTACGACTAGCTCTTTGTCACCTCCATATACGAGAAACATATCCTTAGTCCTTTTCGGTATTTCAGGATGTTCTTGACCGCTGTCCAAAGGATCCACTCTGGATTACTTTGGTACCTTCCTGCCAAGCTTACAGCTAAGCATCGTCAGTCTGGTACACAGCATTGCATACATGATAGAGCCTATGGCTGAAGCATAGGAACATCTTTCATTTTCTCTCTATCTTCTGCTGTGGTCGGGCATTGAGTCGACTCAATCTTACACCTTGTAATACAGGTAAAAACCTTTCTTTGCTCGATCCATTTTGAACTTCTTCAAAACTTTATCAAGGTATGTGCTTTGTGAAAGTCCAATTAAGCGCCTTGATCTATCTCTATAGATCTTGATGCCCAATATGTAAGCAGCTTCACCGAGGTCTTTCATTGAAAACTTTTATTCAAGTATCCTTTTATGCTATCCAGAAATTCTATATCATTTCCAATCAATAATATGTCATCCACATATAATATTAGAAATGCTACTGAGCTCCCACTCACTTTCTTGTAAATACAGGCTTCTCCAAAAGTGCATACAAACCCATATGCTTTGATCACACTATCAAAGCGCTTATTCCAACTCCGAGAGGCTTGCACTGCACCATAAATTGATCGTTGAGCTTGCACACTTTGTTAGCACCCTTTGGATCGACAAAACCTTCTGGTTGCATCATATACAACTCTTCTTCTAGAAATCCATTCAAGAATGCGGTTTTACATCCATTTGCCAAATTTCATAATCATAAAATGCGGCAATTGCTAACATGATTCGGACAGACTTAAGCATCGCCACTGGTGAGAAAGTCTCATCGTAGTCAACCCTTGAACTTGTCGAAAACCTTTTGCAACAAGTCGAGCTTTGTAGACAGTTACATTACCATCGGCGTCGGTCTTCTTCTTAAAGATCCATTTATTTTCAATGGCTTGCCGATCATCGGGCAAGTCAACCAAAGTCCATACTTTGTTCTCATACATGGATCCCATCTCAGATTTCATGGCTTCCAGCCATTTTATGGAATCTGGGCTCACCATCGCTTCTTCATAGTTTGTAGGTTCGCCATGGTCAAGTAACATGACTTCGTAATAAGATTACCGTACCACTCAGTGCGATTTTACTCTGGTTGACCCACGAGGTTCAAGAGTAACTTGATTTGAAACTTCATGATCATCATCATTAGTTTCCTCACTAATTGGTGTAGTTGTCACAGAACCATTTCTTGTGATGAACTACTTTCCAATAAGGGAGCAGATACTGATTATCTCATCAAGTTCTACTTTCCTCCCACTCACTTCTTTCGAGAGAAACTCCTTCTCTAGAAAGGACCCGAATTTAGCAACGAAAATCTTGCCTTCAGATCTGTGATAGAAGGTGTACCCAACAGTCTCCTTTGGGTATCCTATGAAGACACATTTTTCCGATTTGGGTTCGAGCTTATCTGGTTGAAGTTTCTTTACATAAGCATCGCAGCCCCAAACTTTAAGAAACGACAACTTTGGTTTCTTGCCAAACCACAGTTCATAAGGCGTCGTCTCAACGGATTTTGACGGTGTCCTATTCAACGTGAATGCGGCCGCCTCTAAAGCATAACCCCAAAACGATAGCGGTAAATCGGAAATAGACATCATAGATCGCACCATATCTAGTAAAGTACGACACGACGCTCGGACACACCATTTCTCTGTGGTGTTCGGGTGGCGTGAGTTGCTAAACTATTCCACATTGTTTCAAATGTAAACCAAACTCAGAACTCAAATATTCTCCTCCACGATCAGATCGTAGAAACTTTATTTTCTTGTTACGATGATTTTCCACTTCACTCTGAAATTCTTTGAACTTTTCAAATGTTTCAGATTTGTGTTTCATTAAGTAGATATACCCATATCTGCTCAAATCATCTGTGAAGGTGAGAAAATAACGATATCCGCCAAGGCCTCAACATTCATTGGACCACAAACATCAAGTATGTATGATTTCCAACAAATCAGTTGCTCGCCCATAGTTCCGAGAACGGCGTTTTGTCATCTTGCCCATGAGGCACGGTTCGCAAGTACCAAGTGATTCATAATCAAGTGATTCCGAAGCCCATCAAGATGGAGTTTCTTCATGCGTTTTACATCGATATGACCTAAACGGCAAGTGCCACAAATAAGTTGCACTATCATTATCAACTCTGCATCTTTTGGCTTCAATATTATGAATATGTGTATCACTACTATCGAGATTCAACAAGAATAGACCATTCTTCAAGGGTGCATGACCATAAAAGATATTACTCATATAAATAGAACAACCATTATTCTCTCGATTTAAATGAATAACCGCCTCGCAATAAACAAGATCCAGATATAATGTTCATGCTCAACGCCGGCACCAAATAACAATTATTTAGGTCTAAAACTAATCCCGAAGGTAGATGTAGAGGTAGCGTGCGATCTGCGATCACATCGACTTTGGAACCATTTCCAACGCAAGATCGTCACCTCGTCCTTAGCCAATCTTCGCTAATCCGTAGTTCCTGCTTTGAGTTGCAAATATTAGCAATGTAACCAAGATCAAATACCGTGTACTATCATGAGTATTAGTAAGGTACACATCAATAACATGTATATCATATATACCTTTGTTCACCTTGCCATCCTTTTTATCCGCCAAATACTTGGGGCAGTTCCGCTTCAAATGTCCGGCCGCTTGCAAGCAAAAAACACTCGATTTTGTGCTTAGGTCCAGACTTGGGTTTCTTCTCTTGATCAGCAACTTTCTTGCTGTTCTTTTGAAGTTTCCTTCTTCTTCCTTTGCCCTTTTCTTGAAACTAGTGGTCTTGCTGACCATCAACACTTGATGCTCTTTCTTGATTTCTACCTCCATGACTTTTAGCATCGCGAAGAGCTCAGAATTGTCTTAGTCATCCCTTGCATATTATAGTTCATCACGAAGCTCTTGTAGCTTGGTGGCGTGATTGGAGAATTTGTCAATGACACTATCATCGGAAGATTAACTCCCAGCTGAATTAAGTGATTGTTATACCTGACATTTTGAGTATGTGCTCACCGACGTAACTATTCTCCTCCATCTTGCAGCTATAGAACTTATTGGAGACTTCATATCTCTCAATCCGGGCATTTGCTTGAAATATTAACTTCAACTCTGGAACATCTCATATGCTCCATGACGCTCAAAACGTCGTTGAAGACCCGGTTCTAAGCCGTAAAGCATGGCACATCTGAACTATTGAGTAGTCATCACTCTGCTTTGCCGACGCTCACAACTTCGGCTCAAGATCTCGCAGCAGAGCTCGTCACCCAGCGGTGCTTCGGGGCGTAATTTTTCGTGCAGCAATGAGGATAATCTCAAGTTACGGACCCAGTCCGTAATTGCTACCATCATCTTTCAACTTTGCTTTCTCAAGGAACGCATTAAAATTCAACGGAACAACAGACGAGCCATCTATCTACATCAAACATAGACAAGCAAAATACTATCAGGTACTAAGTTCATGATAAATTTAAGTTTGATTAATCATATTAAAAACCTCCCACTTAGACAGACATCTCTCTAGTCATCTAAGTGATCACGTGATCCAAATCAACTAAACCATGTCCGATCATCACGTGAGATGGAGTAGTTTCAATGGTGAACATCACTATGTTGATCATATCTACTATATGATTCACGCCGACCTTTCGGTCTCTGGTGTTCCGAGGCCATATCTGTTATATGCTAGGCTCGTCAAGTTTAACCTGAGTATTCGCGTGCGCAACTGTTTTGCACCCGTTGTATTTGAACGTAGAGCCTATCACACCCGATCATCACGTGGTGTCTCAAAGACGAAGAACTTTCGCAACGGTGCATACTCGTGGAGAACACTTCTTGATAATTTTAGTGAGAGATCATCTTATAATGCTACCGTCAATCAAAGCAAGATAAGATGCATAAAGGATAAACATCACATGCAATCAATATAAGTGATATGATATGGTCATCATCATCTTGTGCTTGTGATCTCCATCGCCAAGCACCGCCATGATCACCATCGCCACCGGTGCGACACCTTGATCTCCATCGTAGCATCGTTGTCGCCTCGCCAACTATTGCTTCTACGACTATCGCTACTCCTTAGTGATAAAGTAAAGCAATTACATGGCGTTGCATTTCATACAATAAAGCGACAACCATATGGCTCTCGCCATTGTCGATAACTCGGTTACAAAACATGATCATCTCATACAATAAAATATAGCATCACGCCTTGACCATATCACATCACAACATGCCCTGCAAAAACAAGTTAGACGCCCTCTACTTTGTTGTTGCAAGTTTTACGTGGCTGCTACGGGCTGAGCAAGAACCGTTCTTACCCACGCATCAAAACCACAACGATATTTCGTCAAATAGACTCCGTTTAACCTTCTCAAGGACCGGCGAGCCACACTCGATTCAACTAAAGTGAGAGAGACAGACACCCGCCGGTCACCTTTAAGCAACGAGTGCTCGGAGCGGTGAAACCAGTCTCGCGAAGCGCACGCGTAATGTCGGTCCGGGCCGCTTCATCTCACAATACCGCTGAACCAAAGTATGACATGCTGGTAGGCAGTATGACTTGTATCGCCCACAACTCACTTGTGTTCTACTCGTGCACATGACATCAACGCATAAAACCTGGCTCGATACCACTGTTGGGGAACGAGTAATTTCAAAAATTTCCTACGATCACGCAAGACCATGGTGATGGCATAGCAACGAGAGGGGAGAGTGTCCGCCCACGCACTCGTGAGACCGAAAGCGAAGCGTTATAACAACGCTGTTGATGTAGTCGACGTCTCCACGATCCGACCGATCCAAGCACCGAACGACGGCACCTCCGAGTTCGCACACGCTCAGCTCGATGACGATCCCGGACTCGATCCAGCAAAGTGTCGGGATGAGTTCCACAAGACGACGGCGTGGGACGATGTTGATGCTCCACCGACGCAGGGCTTCGCCTAAGCTCCGCGACGATATGACTTCTCCCGCGCAGGCTTCTCCTAAGCTCCGCGACGATATAACCAAGTGGAATATGGTGGAAGGGGCACCGCACACGGCTAAGGCAAGATCCGAGATCAACTTGTGTGTCTTGGGGTGCCCCTGCCCCAGATATAAAGGAGCCAAGGGGAGGTGGCGGCCCTAGGGGAGGCGACAAGGAGGAGTCCTACTCCCACCGAGTAGGACTCCCCCCTTCTCCTAGTTGGACTAGGATTGGAGGAGGGAAGAGGGAGGCGCCGCCCCCTTCCTTGTCCTATTCGGACTAGAGGGGAGGGGCGCAGCCCACCTTGGCCTGCCCTTCCTCTTCTCCCATGGCCCATTAAGGCCCATGGACTTCCCGGGGTTCCGTAACCTCCCTACTCCGCTAAATCCCGATTTCACCCGAACACTTCCGATGTCCAAATGTAGGCTTTCAATATATCAATCTTTATGTCTCGACCATTTCGAGACTCCTCGTCATGTCCGTGATCACATCCGGACTCAACAACCTTCGTGCATCAATACTTATAAACTCATTATGAACTGTCATCAAACGTTAGCGTGCGGACCCTACGGGTTCGAGAACTATGTAGACATGACCTAGAACCATTCTCGGTCAATAACCAATAGCGGAACCTGGATGCCCATATTGGTTCCTACATATTCTACGAAGATCTTTATCGGTCAAACCGCATAACGACATACGTTGTTCCCTTTGTCATCGGTATGTTACTTACCCGAGATTCGATCGTCGGTATCCAATACCTAGTTCAATCTCGTTCATGGTAAGTCTCTTTACTCGTTCCGTAATACATCATCTCACAACTAACTCATTAGTTGTAATGCTTGCAAGGCTTAAGTGATGTGCATTACCGAGAAGGCTCGAGATACCTCTCCGACAATCGGAGTGACAAAACCTAATCTCAAATACGCCAACCCAACAAGTACCTTTGGAGACACCTGTAGTACTCCTTTATAATCACCCGATTACGTTAGACGTTTGGTAGTACCAAAGTGTTCCTCCGTAAACGGAGTTGCATAATCTCATAGTTATAGGAACATGTATGGGTCATGAAGAAAGCATTAACATACTAAACGATCAACTGTTAAGCTAACGGAATGGGTCATGTCAATCAGATCATTCAACTAATGATGTGACCTTGTTAATCAAATAACAACTCCTTGTTCATGGTTAGGAAACATAACCATCTTTGATTAACAAGCTAGTCAAGTAGAGGCATACTAGTGACATACTGTTTGTCTATATATTCACACATGTATTATGTTTCCGGTTAATACAATTCTAGCATGAATAATAAACATTTATCATGATATAAGGAAATAAATAATAACTTTTATTATTGCCTCTAGGGCATATTTCCTTCAACTGGGAGTTACTCTTCCGGATGATAGTGTCATTGACAGAATTCTCCAATCACTGCCACCAAGCTACAAGAGCTTCGTGATGAACTATAATATGCAAGGGATGACCAAAACAATTCCCCGAGCTCTTCGCAATGCTAAAAGTCATGGAGGTAGAAATCAAGAAAGAGCATCAAGTGTTGATGGTCAACAAGACCACTAGTTTCAAGAAAAGGGCAAAGGAAAGAAGAAGGAACTTCAAAAGAACAGCAAGAAAGTTGCTGCTCAAGAGAAGAAACCCAAGTCTGGACCTAAGCCACAAATCGAGTGTTTTTACCGCAAGCAAACCGGACATCGAAGCGGAACTGCCCCAAGTATTTGGCGGATAAGAAGGATGGCAAGGTGATCAAAGGTATATGTGATATACATGTTATTGATGTGTACCTTACTAATACTCGCAGAGTACTGGTATTTGATACTGGTTCTTGCTAATATTTGCAACTCAAACAGAACTACGGATTGCGAAGATTGGCTAAGGACGAGGTGACGATGCGCGTGGGAAATGGTTCCAAAGTCAATGTGATCGCGGTCGGCACGCTACCTCTACATCTACCATCGGGATTAGTTTTAGACCTAAATAATTGTTATTTGGTGCCGCGTTAAGCATGAACATTATATCTGGATCTTGTTTGATGCGAGACGGTTATTCATTTAAGACAGAGAATAATGGTTGTTCTATTTATATGAATAATATATTTTATGGTCATGCACCCTTGAAGAATGGTCTATTTTATTGAATCTCGATAGTAGTGATACACATATTCATAGTGTTGAAACCAAAAGATGCAGAGTTGATAATGATAATGCAACTTATTTGTGGCACTCGCCGCTTGGGTCATATCGGTAAAACGCATGAAGAAACTCCATACCGATGGGCTTCGGAATCACTTGATTATGAATCACTTGGTACTTGTGAACCATGCCTCATGGGCAAGATGACTAAAACGCCGTTCTCCGGAACTATGGAGCGAGCAACTGATTTGTTGGAAATCATACATACCGATGTTTGTGGTCCAATGAATGTTGAGGCACTTGGCGGGTATCGTTATTTTCTCACCTTCACAGATGATTTGAGCAGATATGGGTATATCTACTTAATGAAACACAAATCTGAAACATTTGAAAAGTTCAAAGAATTACAGAGTGAAGTGGAAAATCATCGTAATAAGAAAATAAAGTTTCTACGATCTGATCGTGGAGGAGAATATTTGAGTTACGAGTTTGGTTTACATTTGAAACAATGTAGAATAGTTTCAGCAACTCACGCCACCCGAACACCACAGAGAAATGGTGTGTCCGAACGTCGAATCGTACTTTACTTGATATGGTGCGATCTATGATGTCTCTTACTGATTTACCGCTATCGCTTTGGGGATATGCTTTAGAGACGGCCGCATTCACGTTAAATAGGGCACCATCTAAACCGCTGAGACGACACCGTATGAACTGTGGTTTGGCAAGAAACCAAAGTTGTCGTTTCTTAAAGTTTGGGGCTGCGATGCTTATGTGAAGAAACTTCAACCAGATAAGCTCGAACCAAAATCGAGAAATGTGTCTTCATAGGATACCCAAAGGAGATGTTGGGTACACCTTCTATCACAGATCTGAAGGCAAGATTTTCGTTGCTAAATTCGGATCCTTTCTAGAGAAGGAGTTTCTCTCGAAAGAAGTGAGTGGGAGGAAAGTAGAACTTGATGAGATAATCAGTATCTACTCCCTTATTGGAAGGTAGTTCACCACAAGAAATGGTTCCTGTGACAACTACACCAATTAGTGAGGAGACTAATGATGTTGATCATGAAACTTCAGATCAAGTTGCTACTGAACTTCGTAGGTCAACCAGAGTAAAATACGCACCAGAGTGGTACGGTAATCCTATTCTGGAAGTCATGTTACTTGACCATGGCGAACCTACTAACTATGAAGAAGCGATGGTAAGCCCAGATTCCGCGAAATGGCTGGAAGCCATGAAATCTGAGATGGGATCCATGTATGAGAAATAAGTATGGACTTTGGTTGACTTGCCCGATGATCGGCAAGCCATTGAGAATAAATGGATCTTTAAGAAGAAGACTGACGCTGATGGTAATGTAACTGTCTACAAAGCTCGACTTGTTGCAAAAGGTTTTCGACAAGTTCAAGGGGTTGACTACGATGAGACTTTCTCTCCCGTGGCGATGCTTAAGTCTGTCCGAATCATGTTAGCAATTGCCGCATTTTATGATTATGAAATTTGGCAAATGGATGTAAAAACTGCATTCTTGAATGGATTTCTAGAAGAAGAGTTGTATATGATGCAACCAGAAGGTTTTATTGATCCAAAGGGTGCTAACAAAGTATGCAAGCTCCAGCGATCAATTTATGGTCAGTGCAAGCCTCTCGAGTTGGAATAAACGCTTTGATAGTGTGATCAAAGATATGGTTTTATACAGACTTTTGGAGAAGCCTGATTTACAAGAAAGTGAGTGGGAGCTCTATAGCATTTCGATATTATATGTGGACGATATATTATTGATTGGAAATGATATAGAATTTCTGGATAGCATAAAAGGATACTTGAATAAAAGTTTTTCAATGAAAGACCTCGTGAAGCTGCTTACATATTGGGCATCAAGATCTACAGAGATAGATCAAGACGCTTAATTGACTTTCACAAAGCACATACCTTGATAAAGTTTTGAAGAAGTTCAAAATGGATCGTGCAAAGAAAGGTTTTTACCAGATTATAAGGTGTAAGATTGAGTCGACTCAATGCCCGACCACAGCAGAAGATAGAGAGAAAATGAAAGATGTTCCTATGCTTCAGCCATAGGCTCTATCATGTATGCAATGCTGTGTACCAGACCTGACGATGCTTAGAAGTAAGCTTGGCGGGAAGGTACCAAAGTAACCCAGAGTGGATCATGGACAGCGGTCAAGAACATCCTGAAATACCGAAAAGGACTAAGGATATGTTTCTCGATATGGAGGTGACAAAGAGCTAGTCGTAAATGGTTACGCCGATGTAAGCTTTGACACCGATCCGGACGATTCTAAATCGCAAACCGGATACGTGTTTTTATTAAACGGTGGAGCTGTCGGTTGGTGCAGTTCTAAACAAAGCGCCGTGGCGGGATCTACATGTGAAGCGGAGTACATATGCGCTTCGAAGCAGCAAATGAAGGAGTGCGGATGAAAGAGTTCATTTCCGATCTAGGTGTTATACCTAGTGCATCGGGACCGATGAAGATCTTCTATGACAATATCGTGCAATTGCCTTGGCAAAGGAATCCAGATTTCACAAGAGGACCAAGCATATCAAGAGACGCTTCAATTCCATTCGGGACCAAGTCCAAGTGGGAGACATAGAGATTTGCAAATACATACGGATCTGAATATTGCAGACCCGCTGACTAAGCCTCTTCCACGAGCAAAACATGATCAGCACCAAGACTCCATGGGTGTTAGAATCATTACTGTAATCTAGATTATTGACTCTAGTGCAAGTGGGAGATCAAGGAAATATGCCCTAGAGGCAATAATAAAAGTTATTATTTATTTCCTTATATCATGATAAATGTTTATTATTCATGCTAGAATTGTATTAACCGGAAACATAATACATGTGTGAATACATAGACAAACAGATAGTCACTAGTATGCCTCTACTAGACTAGCTCATTAATCAAAGATGGTTGTGTTTCCTAACCATAGACATGTGTTGTCATTTGATTAATGGGATCACCTCATTAGGAGAATGATGTGATTGACATGACCCATTCCGTTAGCTTAGCACTTGATCGTTTAGTATATTGCTATTGCTTTCTTCATGACCTATACATGTTCCTGTAACTATGAGATTATGCAACTCCTGTTTACCGGAGGAACACTTTGGGTACTACCAAACGTCACAACATAACTGGGTGATTATAAAGGAGTACTGCAGGTGTCTCCGAAGGTACTTGTTGGGTTGGCGTATTTCGAGATTAGGTTTTGTCACTCCGATTGTCGGAGAGGTATCTCTGGGCCTTCTCGGTAATACACATCACATAAGCCTTGCAAGCATTGCAACTAATGAGTTAGTTGTGAGATGATGTATTACGAACGAGTAAAGAGACTTACCGGTAACGAGATTGAACTAGGTATTGGATACCGACGATCGAATCTCGGGTAAGTAACATACCGATGACAAAGGGAACAACGATGTCGTTATGCAGTTTGACCGATAAAGATCTTCAGAGAATATGTAGGAACCAATATGAGCATCCAGGTTCCGCTATTGGTTATTGACCGAGAATGGTTCTAGGTCATGTCTACATAGTTCTCGAACCCGTAGGGTCCGCACGCTTAACGCTTCGATGACAGTTCATTATGAGTTTATAAGTATTGATGTACCAAGGTTGTTCGAGTCCCGGATGTGATCACGGACATGACGAGGAGTCTCGAAATGGTCGAGACATAAAGATTGATATATTAGAAGCCTATGTTTGACTTGGAAAGGTTCGGATGAAAACAGGAAGTTACCGGAACACCGGGGTTACGGAACCCCGGGGGTCAATGGGCCTTGATGGGCCATAGGGAGAAGAGGAAGGGCCGGCCAGGGCAGGGGCGCGCCTCCCCTCTAGTCCGAATAGGACAAGGAGAGGGGGGCGCCCTTCCCTCTTCCCCTCCCCAATCCTATTCCAACTAGGAAGGGGGAGTCCTACTCCGGTGGGAGTATGACTCCTCCAGCGCCGCCTCTAGGGCTGGCCGCACCCCCTTGCTCCTTTATATACAAGGCGGGGGGCACCCCAAGACACACAAGTTGATCTACGGATCGTTCCTTAGCCGTGCGGTGCCCCTCCACCATATTCCACTTCGTCATATCGTCGCGGAGCTTAGGCGAAGCCCTGCGCCGGTGAAGTCATATCGTCGCGGAGCTTAGGCGAAGCCCCGCGCCGGTGGAGCGTCATCATCGTCACCACGCCGTCGTCTTGACGGAACTCATCTCCGACGCTTTCTGGATCGGAGCCCGGGATCGCCATCGAGCTGAACGTGTGCGTAACTCGGAGGTGCCGTGACGTTCGGTACTTGGATCGGTCGGATCGTGAAGACGCACGACTACATCAACAGCGTTGTTATAACGCTTCGCTTTCGGTCTACAAGGGTACGTGGGACAGACACTCTCCCCTCTCGTTGCTATGCCATCACCATGGTCTTGCGTGTGCGTAGGAAATTTTTTGAAATTACTACGTTCCCCAACAGGAACATCTTCCTGAGTTGCTCTACTCACCGGTTCAAGAGGTAGTACTTCATCAAGTTCCACTTTCCTCCCACTTACTTCTCTCGAGAGAAACTCTTTCTCCAGAAAGGACCCGTTCTTAGCAACAAAGATATTGCCTTCGGATCTGAGGTAGAAGGTATACCCAATGGTTTCCTTAGGGTATCCTATGAAGACGCATTTTTTCGACTTTGGTTCAAGCTTTTCAAGTTGAAGTTTCTTGACATAAGCATCGCATCCCCAAACTTTTAGAAACGACAGGTTAGGTTTCTTCCCAAACCATAATTCATACGGTGTCGTCTCAACGGATTTAGACGGTGCCCTATTTAAACTGAATGTAGCTGTCTCTAGAGCGTATCCCCAAAATGATAGCGGTAAATCGGTAAGAGACATCAAAGATCGCACCATATCCAATAAAGTGCGATTACGACGTTCGGACACACCGTTACGCTGAGGTGTTCCAGGCGGCGTGAGTTGTGAAATGATTCCACATTTCCTTAAGTGTGTACCAAATTCATGACTTAAGTATTCTCCTCCACGATCTGATCGTAAGAACTTTATCTTTCGGTCACGTTGATTCTCTACCTCATTCTGAAATTCCTTGAACTTTTCAAAGGTCTCAGACTTGTGTTTCATCAAGTAGACATACCCATATCTACTCAAGTCGTCAGTGAGAGTGAGAACATAACGATATCCTCCGCGAGCCTCAACGCTCATTGGACCGCAAACTTCAGTATGTATGATTTCCAATAAGTTGGTTGCTCGCTCCATTGTTCCGGAGAACGGAGTCTTGGTCATTTTGCCCATGAGGCATGGTTCACATGTGCCAAATGATTCATAATCGAGAGACTCTAAAAGTCCATCAGCATGGAGCTTCTTCATGCGCTTGACACCAATGTGACCAAGGCGGCAGTGCCACAAGTATATGGGACTATCGTTATCAACTTTACATCTTTTGGTATTCACACTATGAATATGTGTAACATCACGTTCGAGATTCATTAAGAATAAACCATTGACCATCGGGGCATGACCATAAAACATATCTCTCATATAAATAGAACAACCATTATTCTCGGATTTAAATGAGTAGCCATCTCATATTTAAACGAGATCTAGATACAATGTTCATGCCCAAAGCTGGCACTAAATAACAATTATTGAGGTTTAAAACTACTCCCGTAGCTAAATGTAGAGGTAGCGTGCCGACGGCGATCACATCGACCTTGAAACCATTCCCGACGCGCATCGTCACCTCGTCCTTCGCCAGTCTCCGCTTATTCCACAGCTTCTGTTTTGAGTTACAAATATGAGCAACGGCACCGGTGTCAAATACCCAGGAGCTACTACGAGTACTGGTAAGGTACACATCAATTACATGTATATCACATATACCTTTAGTGTTGCCGGCCTTCTTGTCCGCTAAGTATTTGGGGCAGTTCCGCTTCCAGTGTCCGCTTCCCTTGCAATAAAAGCACTCAGTCTCAAGCTTGGGTCCATTCTTTGACTTCTTCCCGGCAACTGTCTTACCGGGCGCAGCAACTCCCTTGCCGTCCTTCTTGAAGTTCTTCTTACCCTTGCCTTTCTTGAACTTAGTGGTTTTATTCACCATCAACACTTGATGTTCCTTCTTGATCTCTACCTCCGCTGATTTCAGCATTGAATATACCTCAGGAATGGTCTTTTCCATCCCCTGCATATTGAAGTTCATCACAAAGCTCTTGTAGCTCGGTGGAAGCGATCAAGGATTCATCAATAACGCGTCATCCGGGAGATTAACTCCCAGCTGAGTTAAGCGGTTGTGCAACCCAGACATTTTGAATATGTGCTCACTGACAGAACTATTTTCCTCCATCTTACAGCTAAAAAACTTGTCGGAGACTTCATATCTCTCGACCCGGGTATGAGCTTGGAAAACCATTTTCAGCTCTTCGAACATTTCATATGCTCTGTGTTGCTCAAAACGCTTTTGGAGCCCCGGTTGTAAACTGTAAAGCATGTCGCACTGAACGAGGGAGTAATCATCAGCACGAGACTGCCAAGCGCTCATAACGTCTTGGTTCTCTGGGATGGGAGCTTCACCTAGTGGTGCTTCTAGGACATAATCTTTCTTTGCAGCTATGAGGATGATCCTCAGGTTCTGGACCCAGTCCGTATAGTTGCTGCCATCATCTTTCAGCTTGGTTTTCTCTAGGACTGCGTTGAAGTTGAGGTGGACATGAGCGTTGGCCATTTGATCTACAAGACATATTTGCAAAGGTTTTTAGATTAAGTTCATGATAATTAAGTTCATCTAATCAAATTATTTAATGAACTCCCACTCAGATTAGACATCCCTCTAGTCATCTAAGTGATACATGATCCGAGTCGACTAGGCCGTGTCCGATCATCATGTGAGACGGACTAGTCATCATCGGTGAACATCTCCATGTTGATCGTATCTTCCATACGACTCATGTTCGACCTTTCGGTCTCTTGTGTTCCGAGGCCATGTCTGTACATGCTAGGCTCGTCAAGTTAACCTAAGTGTTTATGCATGTGTAAATCTGTCTTACACCCATTGTATGTGAACGTTAGAATCTATCACACCCGATCATCACGTGGTGCTTCGAAACAACGAACTTTCGCAACGGTGCACAGTTAGGGGGAACACTTTCTTGAAATTATTATGAGGGATCATCTTATTTACTACCGTCGTTCTAAGTAAACAAGATGCAAAAACATGATAAACATCACATGCAATCAAATAGTAGTGACATGATATGGCCAATATCATATAGCTCCTTTGATCTCCATCTTCGGGCTCCATGATCATCTTCGCCACCGCATGACACCATGGTCTCCATCATCATGATCTCCATCATCGTGTTCCATGAAGTTGCTCGCCAACTATTACTTCTACTACTATGGCTAACGGTTTAGCAATAAAGTAAAGTAATTACATGGCGTTGAATCAATGACACGCAGGTCATACAATAATTAAGACAACTCCTAAGGCTCCTGCCGGTTGTCATACTCATCGACATGCAAGTCGTGATTCCTATTACAAGAACATGATCTCATACATCACATATATATCATTCATCATTCATCACAACTTTTGGCCATATCACATCACAATCACATGCTGCAAAAACAAGTTAGACGTCCTCTAATTGTTGTTGCATGTTTTACGTGGCTGCAATAGGGTTCTAGCAAGAACGTTTTCTTACCTACGTAAAAGCCACAACGTGATTTGTCAACTTCTATTTACCCTTCATAAGGGCCCTTTTCATCGAATCCGCTCCAACTAAAGTGGGAGAGACAGACACCCGCTAGCCACCTTATGCAACTAGTGCATGTCAGTCGGTGGAACCTGTCTCACGTAAGCGTACGTGTAAGGTCGGTTCGGGCCGCTTCATCCCACAATACCGCTGAAGCAAAGTAAGACTAGTGGTGGAAAGAAAGTTGACAACATCTACGCCCACAACAAATTTGTGTTCTACTCGTGCAAAGAGAACTACGCATAGACCTAGCTCATGATGCCACTATTGGGGAACGTTGCAGAAAATAAAAAAAATTCTACGCTTCACCAAGATCAATCTATGAGTTCATCTAGCAACAAGAGAGAGGAGTGCATCTACATACCCTTGTAGATCGCGAGCGGAAGCGTTCAAGAGAACGGGGTTGAGGGAGTCGTACTCGCCGTGATCCAAATCACCGATGATCCTAGTGCTGAACGGACAGCACCTCCGTGTTCAACACACGTACGGTTGGGGAAGACGTCTCCTCCTTCTTGATCCAGCAAGGGGGAAGGAGAGGTTGATGAAGATCCAGCAGCACGACGGCGTGGTGGTGGATGCAGCAGCGATTTCGGCAGGGTTTCGCCAAGCGTCTTCGAGAGGGAGAGGTGTAGCAAGGGGAGAGGGAGGCGCCAAGAGCATGGGTGCGGCTGTCCTCCCTCCCCCCTCCCTCTTTATATAGGCCCCTAGGGGGCGCCGCCCTGAGATGGGATCTCCAAGGGGCGGCGGCGGGGTGGCTTCCCCAAGCCAGGTGGAGGCGCCCCCACCCCTAGGGTTTCCCAACCCTAGGCGCAGGGGGCCAAGGGCGCCACCAGCCCACCAGTGGACTGGTTCCTCCAACTTCAGCCCATGGGTCCCTCCGGATAGGTGGCCCCACCCGTGGACCTCGACCTTCCGTGGTCCCAGACAATACGGTGACCCTCAAACATTTCCGATGGTCAAACCTGACTTCCTATATATAATTCTTTACCTACGGACCATTCCGAACTCCTCGTGACGTCCGGATCTCATCCGGACTCAACAACTTTCGGGTTACTACATACTCATATCACTACAACCCTAGCGCCACCGAACCTTATGTGTAGACCCTACGGGTTCGGAGACATGCGAACATGACCGAGACGCCTCTCCGGTCAATAACCAACAGCGGATCTGGATACCCATGTTGGCTTCTACATGCTCCTCGATGATCTCATCGGATGAACCACGATGTCGAGGATTCAAGTAACCCGTATACAATTCCCTTTGTCAATCGGTACGTTACATGCCCGAGATTCGATCGTCGGTATCCCAATACCTCGCTTAATCTCGCACGGCAAGTCACTTTACTCGTTCCGTAATGCATGATCCCGTGACGGACACTTGGTCACATTGAGCTCATTATGATGATGCATTACCGAGTGGGCCCAGAGATACCTCTCCGTCACACGGAGTGACAAATCCCAGATCTCGATTCGTGCCAACCCAATGACACTTTCGGAGATACCCGTAGTGCACCTTTATAGTCACCCGATTACGCCAGGACGTTTGGCACACCCAAAGTACTCCTACGGTATCCGGGGGTTGCACAATCACATGGTCTAAGGAAATGATACTTGACATTTGGAAAAGCTCTAGCTAAACGAACTACACGATCTTTGAGCTATGCTTAGGATTGGGTCTTGTCCATCACATCATTCTCCCAATGATGTGATCCCGTTATCAATGGCATCCAATGTCCATAGTCAGGAAACCATGACTATCTGTTGATCAACGAGCTAGTCAACTAGAGGCTCACTAGGGACACGTTGTGGTCTATGTATTCACACGTGTATTATGATTTCTGGATAATACAATTATAGCATGAATAATAGACTATTATCATGAACAAAGAAATATAATAATAACCATTTTATTATTGCCTCTAGGGCATATTTCCAACACGGGAGAGATGGGCTGGAAATTGTTTTCTACGGGGAAGTTCTTCCAGGGTTGATCTCAACTACGGTGGTAGTTTGGTGAAAACGGCTCTGGTTAAAAGGTAATCACCCTCTAAAGTTTGTTGCAGTAAACTTGGGTGAGCACTGGTGATCAACAGGAAGGTGATTGGGAGAAATGGAGTTGTCTAGGAGGTTTAGGGTAAGAAGGACTTTCATCTTGGTAACTTCGAGAAGATTTGGATAAATATTTAATGTAGTTGCTTAACAACCACGTACATAATCTGGTCAGAAACTAGATTAAGATGATGCACTCAAATGGTGATTCCATTTGGGCTGAAATTTGGCAAGGCTTGATGATTTGGTCATTTAAAGATGCTGCACAAATTTCCTACCAATTGGATTCACCAAAATGGTACTTCCTTCACAGCTATCTTCACTGACCAGAATCTTGCAAGAATTTTGGAGAAATAATGGCTAGGTTAAATGGTGCCAAATTTTGTGGAGAGAATTTATTTGGGTAGGAGAACAATCTGGTAGTTTCTCATAATTAATGAAGCAAAATAAAATGCACTTGCTTCACAACCTGAAAATATTGCCAGAATCCAAGATTTGGTCATGTGCTCATATAGATGATTGGATGGGTCTGAAATTTAGAGGAGACTAATTATATGAGCACATGAAGAGGCATGCAAAATTTCAACTCATTTGGATAACCCTAGCTAACACTTCCTTCACAATGCCTTCTGACTGACAGAAAGTTCGAAAAATTGCTGAGAAAGATTGGCTAGGCGAATAAAGTTGAATTTTGGCATGAGGAAATTATTAAGGCATAAAAGAATGCCCAACAAGTTTGGGAGCAAACAAGATTGGATAGATGGCACTTCCTTCACAGAAAGGCACACTGGGCAGAAATGAAGATTAATTATTGATGGATTATTCTTGGGCTAGGACAGGAAAGTTTGGGCATATTTGAGCAACATATGACACAAAGAAATTATGAGAATTATTTGGGAATTTATGGATGCACATAAATATAGGTTGCTTCACAACCTAGGGCAGATAGGGTTATTCCTTTAATAGAAAAAGGAATATTCCCTAGAAAAAGATTTTAGGGTTTGGTCAAGCAGTGAAGTGACATGATGTTGACAGGGTTTTGAGAATGATGAGCCACTTGGGAGGGGAAAAGAGGATGATTTCCCAGGTGGCAATGCCACGGAACCACTCCAAAAAGAAAAACAGAGCAAAAATCAAATAAATCAAAAGAAAAAAGAAAAGGGCCAAAATCCAGGCTGTTACACCAGGGTAGCCCTCTTGGGTGCATTGATGACATTCTAGCCTTGTTTCATGCGAGCATTTGACCGTCACTATGTATGTCCATATTCTGCGATGATTTGTGACATCACGCAAAATGATCAGTGGGTTGGGAAAGGATGAAAAAATGTTCGGTGGGCTTGAAAATAAAGTTTTGGGTTTTATGGAGTTCCAACAATCAAAGCATAAGACAACCCTCGAAACTAAAAAGTCACAACATTTTGAAGCATAAGAAGTCGGACTGCTCACATAGCTCACATGTGTCTTTCATGCAGATTAGTAGTGGTTCACAATATTCAAGTTATATTGGTTTTTACTACTTATTAGTTTATATAGGTAGTTACTCATATGTTTCAGAAATACTTATCCCTTGGAAGTTGACAACCGGTAAGTCTCCAATATGATGCCTTGATCTGCTGCAACTCCATAGCCACATCGAACTGGAAGATGAGCTCGTGAGCCATCATGAGTCGCATCCTAGCACAACCCACATGTGTATCCGTCCCACTCATCACCTGACGGACCATGTTCTTGAACTGAAGGACGAGCCGGCAGGTCGGCCTCATCACCAGCGAGCGCCCAAACCCTCCTCAACCCAAACCACTCCATGAAACCCCCCTCTTGATCCAAAACCTCTCAAACTAGAATCATCGTCAACAAGTGGGTCACAAAGTGTAGTCCAGGGGAATGTAGAAATGGGTAGAGATGACGATGGAGAGACATCGAAGTGAGCAGTTGGGTGCCGCTCCTCCCAGTCCACTGTGCAGAACATTCAGTCGAGCTTGACCAAGGTTGCATGACCACGCTCGTTGGACCATGTAGAGTCCCTGGCGAACGGTCATTTCGATTCGAGCAAATAATGACACCATTTTTCTTTGTATTTTCCTAGCGATGAGGATGTCGAGTAGGGGCAACCCTAACGGGAGTACGTAGTAGCCATGGAAGCGCCACTCGGAGCGACGCAAGTGTGACATCACGAAAGGCAAAGACGGTGAGGCGTCTCCTGAGACGGGGCGCGATTAGGTGAAAGATTTAATCGCCTGCCCCGTTTTGCTTCTCACTTTAATCTGGGCCCACCTTCCATTGAGATAAACTAGGGCAAGGTGAAATGGAGCAAATGATCAAATCCTAATCCCCGCGATTGGTGCGGAACGGAGTGTGAAGATGAAGAGGGCGTGTCGTGCGGTGTCGCTAAACACAAGGCAAAGTTGTACCATTGGATGGCATAGCAAAGAGAGTATTAGTGGTAGAGTACTCCTAACAGAAGAAATGATTGAGGCTAACCAACCTATGATTAGATGGTTAAGAGAACAGTGGTATCTCCAGTCCACCAGAGTTCAAGTCCAACACTTGACATTGGTGTTCACTTTTTTTTGAATTAATTCCAGGTCTTTCGATGATGTGCGTTCAGTGGGAGAAGACGTTCATGTCGATTACGAAGACGTCTGTAGCAACTTCGTCAGTCTCAAGATGATGCAACGGCTGAGTCTTTCGAAGGAGCTCATAGGAGTAGGGTGTGCATGTGCGTGTGCGCGCGTGCGTTCACAGGGATGAACTCGTATATGTGCGTATGTATGAGCGTCAGTATACCATGTTAAATTAAAATAAAAACCACGGTTGAGCCTGGCCCGGTAGAACTTGCACCGGCTAAGATAAACCTACACCGGCGTGCAGACCCCGAGAAGGAGACGTGGCGTATCTACCCTCCTACGCTAGCTGTTCTTCTCGGATCCGTTGATATATCAGAGAGCTTCACCAAACCCGCAGTTAACTAAGATTATATTCCCTTAATTCGCGTGCGCTTAGCTAGCAAGCACATGCATGGATATGCATGATCACCAGCATGCGCCCACCAATCACATGCGCCAGCGGATCGTCACATGCATAAGCCTGATTCGACCCGACAACCCCACCAATTAAGAAAACAAGAGACGCGAGAGGACATAGGTCGCAACTCGCAACCAGGAGCGGGGGTTCCGCCGCACGTTAGCCCGCCACTGCCATCGAGGGAGGGCATCGGGCGCCTATAAGATGCACCAAGACAGCATGTGCTGAGCCCATCCATCGATCCGCGCTGACCCCTGTCGTCGTGTGTACTCAACTTCCTCCTCCACTAGCTAGCTAAGCTCCATCCGCATCCATCCATGGCGTCCGTGAAGCTCGCCGTCGTCCTCTTGGCGTGCGCCGCGCTCATGGCGGCGGCGGCGGCGTACGCGCCCTACCGGCCGGAGCCCGAGCCCTGCAAGACGCAGGCCATGTACTTCAAGAACTGCCTCCTCCTGGTGAGCGAGTGCGAGAAGTGCTGCACGGGCGTGGTGGCCGACCCCGCCTGCTACTGCGAGGTGGAGCGGGAGGCGCTGATCGACTGCGCGCCCGGCCACCACTGCAGCCGCGCCGACAAGAAGGTCAAGATCGCCGAGATGAACCTCTCCTGCATGAAGAACCTCAAGTGCAAGCATGCGTGATGGCATTGGCCGGTACCTTAGCTACGGTATATTATATCTCCGTTTGTGTGTCGATTTCCGAGTGTTGCTGTGGGCTTTGTGGTCTGGCTTTCTTCAGACTATGATGATGTTTATGTTGTGTCGCCGTCCTCATGTAAACTTTGGTATAACATGATGCCCGATCTAAAACTATCCACATCGTCGCTGTACGCTTCTATCATGTACTTTGTCTGTCGAGATCATGCATGCATATGCATCTCTACTATTCTTCTTCAGGGATCAAGACATTTACCTCGACAAAAGTGTGCAAGTGTTGTTTTTAATTTCTTATCATCGTTCCCAAATTCACATTCAGAACGCGTCAGTACCCTCTTTCGCGTGAATTTTCTCGGTTGACAACTTAGCATCCAAGATGGTTTCCAAATTCGTACTTCAGCGTTTAGAAACCGGATCCAAAGATCTTTATCTTTACCTATACTAATAAAGCGGCTATCGCTTCTGGTCATCCGTCATTTAAATTACCATTCAAGTTAGTAAAAATTACCCACCAATGCCACCCGTAAGTGAAAAACGATTCAAGTTTTCGGACTAAAATTCGCCGCCTCCTTCGCTGATTTATAGGGACGCGACGACTAAAAATCCCCAGCCTGCACAAATTTTATCTATCTTTTCTCACCCATGTATGCGTTCATGGGCCGGCCCATGGCTTTACTCCCCTGTTTCTTCTCATTTTACTTATTTGTCTTTTGTGTTTTCTTTTTTTAAAATTAATTCGGGATTTAATATTCTAAAAGCAGCGAGTTTTAAAAAAATGTTTGAAAAATCATAAAACACATGTGAATTTAGAAAACCATAAATTTTTTGCAGATTCAAAAAATGTTGGTGGTTTTGCACAACTGTTCGCAAAGTTGTACAAAAATCACAATTTGGAAAAAGTGGTCGGGAAATAAAATCATGTTCATGATTTTGAAAAAATGATCATGTATTCAAAACATATTCGGGAATCCGAAAAAAAATGTTGGCATTTTAGAAAATGTTCACAAAAATAAAAATAAAATATTTGATTTTTAAAATTTGTTCCCCAATTTAAAAAAATATCATCGATTAAAAAAATGGTTGTTGAGTCAAAAAATGTTAATGAGTTTGAAACCGGTTCATACATTTTAAAAACTTTGTAATAAAACTAATGTTCATGATGTTTTTTGAGAAAATAAAAAATTTCAAAAAAAAAGTTTGTTGATTTGGAAAATTGTTCATTGGTTCAAAAGTATTTTATGTCTAGGATTCGATTAGTTTTTGGAAAGTCTATATATATATTGGCGTTGAGAGTAGTTCGTGGTATGAGATTTGTTTTTAAAGTTTTAAACGCTCCCTTGTGCAACATAATGACAAGTGTGGCATGCACTGGCATACTCACAGGATAGCTTTGGGATTTACCGCCTCGAATGCATTGTGATCACGTGGACATCGCGACCATCATCGGCTAGGGTGAGGACAAAAAATTGGCAACATGATGAGCCACTGTGTTAAAATAGAGTACACTCAAATATCAGGATATTATGTCATACTTATTTGATTGGCCATAATTTTTTGTCTCCCGTTGCAACGCACGGGCATATTTGCTAGTGTTATATAACATGGTACTCGAAAACTATCAGTCCAAATCACGTTTTATATGGTTTGAGAAAAAAAATCAACTGTATCCTGTAATATTGTCTGTTCTTTTGTATTCTAGTACTGGCTTCCATCGTATGATAGTTGTGTGCATCTGTTGGTGCTATGACAACAATAATTCCTACGCATTCTTGGTACTATGAGCTAATGATCCTGCGACTCTGACTTTTTGATAAAGCTAGGGGGCCAGGCCGTACTTTATCAACTCAAAACGTAGCACTAAGAGGAAATTATCAATAAAAGTATGTATATCCTTGGTGTTACAGTGCATTTGTGTATGAGTATCAATAAGATTTTGATACCCGTGTACAGGACGTGTATCAATAACATGATGACATTCCCCTAAAAAGTATTTTGATATTCATGTTTGTGTATGAGTATCGATTTTCGAATGCTACCGTGGTCCTGGTGGTTTGGTTTGTTTAGGCTGATGTGTACTGTTTTTTTTTTTCAAAAAACTACAAAATTGTCGAAGGCTAGTCTATCAAGAACACAAATATGGATTAATGTCATGTGTGTATGCATATTAATATTTAGTAGATCATGGCCAAAACAAACCTTGAAGTTGTAGACGAAAGCTAAATCAGACTCTGAACTTGTCATCCCGGTCTATTTTAGACCCTTGACCTGCTTGGCACACTGGAAGTACTACAATCCTGACCGGGATAACCTGCTACTCTCACAGACGAGAATTTGGGCCGGCCCACTATACCACAACAAGAATTTGGGCCATTGCGAGAAGTGCTGCTTCGGGTGGTGGAGAACCAAGCGTTTATTTTCAAAAGCAGAGTTGCATAACTTCGAGTTTATTTTTAAGGGTCGTGCTGTTAATTATGAAGCACATAGATTAGCTCGTTTTTCTATTTCTCAGGGTCTGGGTCGCCACGTCTGATTTGGCACCTCTCATGACCCCCGTTGTATCCACATCATGTGGATTTCGGTGATGAATAAATGAATTTTTCACCCCTCAAAAAAAAAAAAGAGAGAACCCAGCGTGCTACTGCGAGGTGGAGCGGGAGGAGGAAATCGAGTGCGCGCTCGGCCACCACGATCGCCGAGATGAACCTCCCCTGCATTAAGGACCTCAAGTGCAGGCACGCGTGATGGCCTGCGTACTACTGCGTGATCATCCACCTTATTAGCTGCTTCCTCCTACAAGTGTATCGATCTCATTTCTCGTTTGTGTGCCGATTTCCGAGTGTGCCTGTTTGGTTTGTTCCGACTGTATGTGTGTGCTGGTTGTGTATGATATGATGTGTCTGCTGATTACTTGTTTCTCCAAATCGTCATCATCATACGTTTCTATCATCTCCTCCAACTTGTTTGTCTGGTATGACAACACTAATTCCTATGCAATTCTTGGTGCTAGCTAGCTATTTGTAGTCAAGAAATCAAGATCACACAGCACTAAAATGAACTCGTCAATGACAAGTCTTAGGAAATTACATCAACGTTGCTATACACACGATACTAGCTAGCTAGCACCAAGAATTGTCAATGTCAATGATGTCTATGCATGATTTACAGACGATACTAATAATCAAGCCGTTGGTGTCATCAAGCTCTTTGCAGGACACCGTTCGATTGCACATCATGCATGCATCGTCCATTCACCAGTCGTCCGTAAAGTAGTTTCGAAATTACATACATACTACTCCCTCCGTTCCCAAATATTTGTCTTTCTAGCCATCTCAAATGGACTACAACGTACGGATGTATGTAGACATGTTTTAGAGTGTAGATTCACTCATTTTGCTCCGTATGTAGTCATTTGTTGAAATCTCTAGAAAGACAATTATTTAGGAACGGAGAGAGTACATAGGTTGGAGCATTTCATAAATAAAATAAAAAAGCATCTCATGTGATATATGTTCATTCGGCTAAATGATCCCTGCTCTGTTATGCTGCTGCCTTTGCAACCTTGCGAGGAACTTCATGTCTACCTGATGCTTCCTCTTCGCCTTCATGTAGTAGTACCTCCGCCCTGGTATATTGGTAGCCTTTGTATTTTGAGTCAAACTATGACAATAGATTTAATTAATAAAATATTAATACATGTCACTATAACTATATCGTTCAATTCATATTTAAACATATTTCGATAGTATTATTTTTACTATATATAACTTATATTTTATTAGTTAAAATCATGGTCAAAATATGACACTAAATACAAGGGGGGCTTTTTTTAGGACTACAAGGGGACTAATGTAGTACTTCGCTAGGGATCTTTTTTCATGTGCATATGATGTATGGGAATCGTCTGCATATTTTTATTTTTATTTTGAGGGGTGGAATCGTCTGCATAAATAATTCCGTCTTTGCGCAAACAGGCCATGCGCTCAAGGCCTGCTAGCTGCGGCCCAGAGGCTAGCCAGCCATTCAGTGCGGGTGCACCTATGTGCCGCCCGCAGCGAGTCAAACCACAGCTCGCCTGCAGGGACTGGTACTAGCCAGGACCAGTAACAGCGTGCCAAGTCAAAAACAATATTTATACAATGTAAAAATGTTCGTGTATGTCAAAAAAATTTGTTTCATAGATTAAAAAAATATTTAACATTACAAAAAGGATCACGAATTTCAAAAAAATGTGTTTGTGACATTTCAAAAAATGTCTGTGCAATGTAAAGAAACGATTGCATTGTTCAAAATATAGTATTTTATCATCCAAACATTCTTCCAATGTGTATTTAAAAAAGGTTAACATGTATTTACAAAAAAATCAAAACATTTTTGTAAAAATGTTAATCATATATTTGAAAATTGCTAAAACGTGTATAAAAAAAATGTTCTAGATGTATACAAAAAATGTGCACCGTGTATGAAAAAAGTGGACGTTAAACATCTATCAAAAAAATGTTAATCATGAATTCTTTGTCATATAAGGGGCTAAGGGTCAGAATTGTTTTATTTATGAAGTACTGAACCATGAGTGATGTAGCATCCTCTCAAAGACACCTTTATCAAAATCAGATTAGGAGAGTACTGAACCATGAGTGAGGCACCCCGTTCATCCTTCAACTACCGAACTCCATAAATAAAACAATTCTGACCCTTAGTCCCTTCTCACGCCTTTGTCATGACACATTTGCTCCTTCCAAAGGCAGCTTTATCACCCACATCGCCCCATTCACTGCTCACACTTCAGCAAAATAGTTGATGTTTTTCCTTTCATGTTTCACACCCGTGAAAAGACAGTTGTTACTTGTCCGATTCAATACAGTATCAAAATATGCGGGGCTAATATTTTCTTACATAATTTCCTAACTTTCAGTTCTGGATCTTCGATGTAGCTAATTAAGCGAATGAGAATAATCCTCAAGTTACGGACCCAGTCCGTGTAATTGCTACCATCATCTTTTAACTTTGCTTTCTCAAGGAACGCATTAAAATTCAACGGAACAACAGCACGAGCCATCTATCTACAATAAACATAGACAAGCAAAAATACTATCAGATACTAAGTTCATGATAAATTTAAGTTTAATTAATCATATTAAAAACTCCCACTTAGACAGACATCTCTCTAGTCATCTAAGTGATTACGTGATCCAAATCAACTAAAGCATGTCCGATCATCACGTGAGATGGAGTAGTTTCAATGGTGAACATCACTATGTTGATCATATCTACTATATGATTCACGTTCGACCTTTCGGTCTCCGTGTTCCGAGGCCATATCTGTTATATGCTAGGCTCGTCAAGTTTAACCTGAGTATTCCGCGTGTGCAACTGTTTTGCACCCGTTGTATTTGAACGCAGAGCCTATCACACCCGATCATCACGTGGTGTCTCAAAGACGAAGAACTTTCATAACGGTGCATACTCGGGAGAACACTTCTTGATAATTTTAGTGAGAGATCATCTTATAATGCTACCGTCAATCAAAGCAAGATAAGATGCATAAAGGATAAACATCACATGCAATCAATATAAGTGATATGATATGGTCATCATCATCTTGTGTTTGTGATCTCCATCTCAAGCACCGTCATGATCACCATCGCCACCGGCGCGACACCTTGATCTCCATCGTAGCATCGTTGTCGCCTCGCCAACTATTGCTTCTACGACTATCGCTCTGCTTAGTGATAAAGTAAAGCAATTACATGGCGTTGCATTTCATACAATAAAGCGACAACCATATGGCTCTCGCCATTGCCGATAACTCGGTTACAAAACATGATCATCTCATACAATAAAATATAGCATCACGTATTGACCACATCACATCACAACATGCCCTGCAAAAACAAGTTAGACGTCATCTACTTTGTTGTTGCAAGTTTTACGTGGCTGCTACGGGCTGAGCAAGAACCGTTCTTACCTACGCATCAAAACCACAACGATGGTTTGTCAAGTTGGTGCTGTTTTAACCTTCGCAAGGACCGGGCGTAGCCACACTCGGTTCAACTAAAGTGAGAGAGACAGACACCCGCGGTCACCTTTAAGCAACGAGTGCTCAAGCGGTGAAACCAGTCTCGCATAAGCGCACGCGTAATGTCGGTCCGGGCCGCTTCATCTCACAATACCGCTGAACCAAAGTATGACATTTGGTAAGCAGATGACTTATATCGCCCACAACTCACTTGTGTTCTACTCGTGCATATGACATCAACGCATAAAACCAGGCTCGGATGCCATGTTGGGGAACGAGTAATTTCAAAAATTTCCTACGCACACGCAAGACCATGGTGATGGCACAAGAACGAGAGGGAGAGTGTAAGTCCACGCACCCTGAGACCGGAAGCGAAGCGTTATAACAACGCAGTTGATGTAGTCGCACGTCTTCACGATCCGACCGATCCAAGTACCGAACGCACGGCACCTCCGAGTTACGCACACGTTCACTCGATGGACGATCCCGGGCTCCGATCCAAAGAAAGCGTCGGGATGAGTTCCACAAGACGACGGCGTGGCAGGACGATGATGATGCTCCACCGACGCGGGGCTTCGCCTAAGCTCCGCGACGATATGACTTCACCGGCGCAGGGCTTCGCCTAAGCTCCGCGACGATATGACCGAAGTGGAATATGGTGGAGGGGCACGCGACACGGCTAAGGAACGATCCGTAGATCAACTTGTGTGTCATGGGGTGCCCCCGCCCCGTATATAAAGGAGCAAGGGGGGTGCGGCCGGCCCTAGGGAGGCGCTGGAGGAGTCCTACTCCCACCGAGTAGGACTCCCTTCCTAGTTGGACTAGGTCTTGGGAAGGGGAAGAGGGAGGCGCCGCCTCTCCTTGTCCTATTCGGACTAGAGGGGGAGGCGCGCCTGCCCCTGGCCGCCCTCCTCTTCTCCCTTATGGCCCATCAAGGCCCATTGATCCCCGGGGTTCCGTAACCCCGGTGTTCCAGTAAAATCCGTTTTCATCCGAACCTTCCAAGTCCAAACATAGGCTTCCAATATATCAATCTTTATGTCTCGACCATTTGAGACTCCTCGTCATGTCCGTGATCACATCCGGACTCAACAAACTTCGTACATCAAAACTTATAAACTCATAATAAACTGTCATCGAACGTTAAGCGTGCGGACCCTACGGGTTCGAGAACTATGTAGACATGACCTAGAACCATTCTCGGTCAATAACCAATAGCGGAACCTGGATGCCCATATTGGTTCCTACATATTCTTCAAGATCTTTATCGGTCAAACCGCATAACGACATACGTTGTTCCCTTTGTCATCGGTATGTTACTTACCCGAGATTCGATCGTCGGTATCCAATACCTAGTTCAATCTCGTTACGGCAAGTCTCTTTACTCGTTCCGTAATACATCATCTCACAACTAACTTATTAGTTGCAATGCTTGCAAGGCTTATGTGATGTGTATTACCGAGAAGGCCTAGAGATACCTCTCCGACAATCGGAGTGACAAAACCTAATCTCAAATACGCCAACCCAACATGTACCTTTGGAGACACTGTAGTACTCCTTTATAATCACCCATTACGTTGTGACGTTTGGTAGTACCCAAAGTGTTCCTCTGGTAAACGAGAGTTGCACAATCTCATAGTTACAGGAACATGTATAGGTCATGAAGAAAGCAATAGCAATATACCAAACGATCAAGTGCTAAGCTAACGGAATGGGTCATGTCAATCACATCATTCTCCTAATGATGTGATCCCATTAATCAAATGACAACACATGTCTATAGTTAGGAAACATAACCATCTTTGATTAATGAGCTAGTCAAGTAGAGGCATACTAGTGACTGTATGTTTGTCTATGTATTCACACATGTATTATGTTTCCGGTTAATACAATTCTAGCATGAATAATAAACATTTATCATGATATAAGGAAATAAATAATAACTTTATTATTGCCTCTAGGGCATATTTCCTTCACTTGCTTTTAAAATTGGTATTGATTCTACCGGTGGCAACGGCAAATGTTGAGAGAGCATTTTCTGCCATGAGTATAGTCAAGAGCAAGTTGAGAAATAAGATGGGTGATAGTCTTTTGGATGATTGCCTAGTTACATACATTGAGAGGGATGCTTTCTCCGAGGTGAATGAAGATGACATAATTTATACCTTCATGGCAATGCAAAAGCGTAGGCCAGAAACATAGTCTTTTTGAACTGCTCAAGGTATGTACTATGGTCAGTGTTTCTATTTGATACCTTCATGGCTGTACTATTTACTATGTAGGCTTATTTATGCAAAACTGAGATTGAATTGTGAATTTTAGTGTGTTTGTAAGACCATATTGATCTATTTCTTTGTCCTATTGATAATTAGTTAGAATGTTCACATGCCATATTAGTTATAAAAAAAATTTGGGGCGGACCACCCTGTCGTCAAAAGCTAGCTCCGCCACTGGTCCCAGTTGACTGAGTTCTAGCCTTCTAGGCATACCCCTAAAGGAAATATAGACTTTTGGGTGATGTTATCAGACTTGTCGACTCAAGAAGTGATCTTCTATCCATGTTGACATCGCATGTTGCTTATGTTGTTACGCACATATGTTGCATACGTTCTACAAGGAGGAAGTACTACCATATTTGTAGGAATATCATGCTTTCAGTTTGGAATTTAATCGGTCAATGATCCAGAATCAGGAGCATGCTCTCAGGTGGTGCCATTACTGAGACACATGGCGCCGGTTGCTACTTTGTCGATGCAATGCACGTTGGTTGCAAATAAGCTTTATGGATTGGTGTTGGTGTTTATAAGATGTTTTGACCCGAATGCTACGGATGGAGACCTCGCCATTTTGCATGTAGCATGGGAGGAATTTGTCTGGCAAGAGATATATCAGAGGATACGATTTTATTTTAAGATTAGCATAGTTTAGTTAACTGATGTATCAAACATTACCACTCCTTCCGATTCATATTAGTTGTCATTCAAACGGATGTATAGCTAGCACAAAGATAATTTATTTAGAGGCAATGGTGGTGCATTGGTGTTGGTTCCTGTTCCAAAATTATTCAAGCTCTTTTGCTTCAGCTGATCTATTATTGCCCCTGGTCCCATGCAAACCAATGGTTGGGCTTGGGATGTTCATGTTTGCGCGATGTTTCAATAATTGTCAGTCGACTGCTCAAAGGAGCAACGTCGACGTCAAACAAAGAAGGGCGCGTCTAGCAAGCGGCAGGGCACTCGCTAGCGCTCCGCGTCGGCTGTCTCTTTTATCGTTTATGTTCCCATTAAACAAAAAAGGAAAGATTCTTTCTCATCGGAAAAAGGGTAGAAAAGGCATGCAACGTGTTTTTAATTACGGATTGGAAGGCACCCACGTGTAAACACATTAATTTAGAGTTCATTTTCATTTTAGAAGCCATAACTTTTGAACCAAACATCGAAATTAAGATCCGCTTTCACCTTTGGAACCCTCACGACGTGCTCTTTGAAACTAGATCCCGCATGGGTATGTTTCGACGAACTAGTCTTCCTGCCAACTAAACATCAATATATGCAAGAACTAGACTACATTCGCGCTAATCGAGCATATATATGTGTGCCAAATAGTCATGCCAACTAAACATCAATGTGTGTGCAACTAGACTATATTACAGCGCCAACTGAGCATATATGTGTCAATAGTCCTGCGAACTAAACATCAATACATGTGCAACTAGACTACATTGCCGCGCCAACTGAGCGTATGTGTGTGTAAGTGTGTAACTAGTCCTGCCAACTAAATGTCAATGTGTGTATAACTAGACTACATTGCCGCGTCAACTGAGCATATGTGTGTGCCAATAGTCCTGCCAACTAAACATCAAAGTTGTCATGGTTGCTAGACTGCAATCTCATAGGAAGTTGAATCATGCAGATCCAAAAATTGGTTTTGCAAAAAGTTGCACGATGTAGTACTAAAGTTGCACAATACAGTACTAAAGTTGTACCATATAGCACCAAAGTTGGCATAAAAAAAATTCGTCGAAACATACTCATGCGGGATCTAGTTTCAAAGATCTCATCGCAGGAGTTTCAGTAGTGAAAACGGATCTGAATTCCGATGCGCGGTTTGAAAGATATGACTTTTTAAAATTTAAAACTTTAGAATGAATACGCGTGGATCTGTTTTGTTCGAAATGAAGTAATCAGTATGAACGCATTTAATGCTAACATCCATATGCACTAAAAGACAAAAAATTAACAGCCACATGCATGCGGGACGTGGCCGCTCCATTCAACCAAATAGTGCGTATGCACTTTTTAGATTTCAGGAACAAAGAATTGGCGCGGCGAAGCGCGCGTATGCTTCTTGACACGTGTACGAACCATGGATGGCATGGTTCCACATCAGTGTCCGACCCGATCTCGACCCAACACAAGCATATTCGCCGTGACATAACCTCCTTTGGTCCCACTATGCGAGAGTGGATAGCGGCGTCCCACCAACCAACCACCTGTGACGTGCACATCATCCAGCGCTTTGCGGATCCTGCAACCAGAATGATAACGGCGCCGCGAACGCCAAGCGTGCCCGCCGCGTACTCCGTCCGTCTACAAATAACGGAGCGACGAGAGGATAGCGCTCCCCACCTTCCCCACCTCGCGCCTCGCAGCCTGACGTACCAACCAACCAACCCCGGCCGGCGCAGCTCCAGTCACTACCTCCCCGCCCCGCCACGATGGTCGCCACGGCCAAGATCCCGCAGCGGCAGCTCTTCATCGACGGCGACTGGCGCGCGCCCGCGCTCGGCCGCCGCCTCCCCGTCATCAACCCCACCACCGAGGCCTCCATCGGTCCGTACCCGATCCATCCATCTGGTTCTCTGCTTTCCCTTCGTTTCTGGATGCGCTGGCTGACGGGCTAGGTCCGCGCAGGCGAGATCCCGGCGGGCACCTCGGAGGACGTGGACGCGGCGGTGGCGGCCGCGCGGGCCGCCCTCAGGAGGAACCGCGGCCGCGACTGGGCCCGCGCGCCCGGCGCCGTCCGGGCCAAGTACCTCCGCGCGATCGCCGCCAAGGTATGTACTCTGCTGCTTCCGCGCGCAACTCAGTAGGCTTATGTGTTGTAAATTGATTTTTGAAACACTACAGGCTGTGTATTAATGGTGCCTACTCAGTCGGTCAACCAGTCAACCTCTCAGTATTTTACCTACTTCTCATTATGGGTGCCAATGAATGCTAGATTTGTCAGTGATCCAGTACGAAATCACAGTCTCTTCTGGAAGAGAAGAAATTGGCGAGTAGCAACATGAATGGTAGTGGTGAAGAGCAAAAATCACTTTTCGTCCTGGATCTGTCCTGGATCTTCTCCACGAACAGATATGAACAGCTGCTAGTTTTTGTTTGGCGTTTTTTTTTTCTCTGGCATAGGTTGCTCTGTATCGAATTATGCATGATCACACAATTACTGTTATGGTGTATCACAGTAGCACACCCTGTTTATGTGCCCCAAAAGGGATTTAACAAAAATTAGAACCGCTTGGATATGGATGATAGCCTTTTTACTCTAAATGAGGAAACGGAATTAAATCTGCTTTTCATCTTGCATTTGTAAAACGTTGTAATGTTCACATGTATGTCAGTTTTTGATGCATTTGATTTCCTTTGCCTTCAGATGATTGAGCGGAAATCTGATCTGGCTAGGCTAGAGGCACTTGATTGCGGCAAGCCTCTTGATGAAGCGGCATGGGACATGGTATGCGATCCACCTTTTGAATCTTTGCATGCATTGTATTTTTGTACACATGATGTACTGATGTGCACAATGTTCTTTTTATCAGGACGATGTTGCCGGCTGCTTTGAGTTCTTCGCAGGCCATGCTGAAGCCTTGGACAAAAGGCAAAATGCTGCAGTTGCTCTCCCGGAGAATTTTAAATGCCATCTTAAGAAGGAACCTATTGGTGTTGTTGCTCTAATCACACCTTGGTATTTTCCATTCCCTTCCTGTCCTGCTTGTATCTCTACATATGATTGAAGCATGCTACCGCAAACCATTCATATAGTAAAGGAGCTTTAAATTGGTGTCGATGACTATTAGGCTTAGCCATCACAATCATGTAATTTGATACTCCCTTTGATCCATACTACTTGTCGCTGCTTTAGTACACTTTCTCTCTCTTTCCTTGTCCGCATATTGTGCTCATGTACTCTGGATTTGTAAGTACTATCGAGTGTTCAAACTCACGCAGCTGAGACTGTCATTTTCGTGTGTGTGTGCGTATGCATGTGAAAGTTTTGGCTAGTGTAACTAAACTTATTAGGGATCAATACGACCCTCAACCCTGTGTTTTTTCCTCATCTAAATATTTCTTTTCCTTACTGGCCCTGGCAATCTGTTGTCAGCCTTGCTCGCTTAATCTAATTACGTAGATCTCATTATTTTAGAGTCTTACTGCTGAATGAGAACAGTTGATCCAGTAATTTGTTATTGATTACATTCAACTTTGTGGTTTTAGTTGTATTTTTCTTTTTTATAGTTTTATGCTATAACTTTAAATTATTTGGTCCTGACATATAATATTCTTTGTTTGACATATGTTGCTACAGGAACTATCCTCTCCTGATGGCTGTATGGAAGGTAGCCCCTGCTCTGGCAGCTGGTTGTACAGCTGTACTGAAGCCATCTGAATTAGCTTCCGTGTAAGTTTAACTTCTGTCCGCGTTTCCATTTTATGAGCAATGGGAATTGAAATATCTCTATATTTTTGTAAATACCAGGACTTGCTTAGAGCTTGGTGATGTCTGTAAAGAGATTGGTCTTCCATCAGGTGTCTTGAACATTGTGACTGGATTAGGTCATGAAGCTGGGGCTCCTTTGTCGTCACACCCTGACGTCGACAAGGTTCATATATTTGTCCTATATCTTTTTGTGACCCATCTATGTCAATGGAGTATATTACTCACGATGGCTTATTTGAGCTTTTAGGTTGCATTTACCGGGAGCTATGCAACCGGTCAAAAGATTATGGTTGCTGCAGCTCCTACAGTCAAGGTTTGTTCCACATGTCTCTATTTTTTTAATCATTGTAGTAACTTATCACCAAGTATCTGTTTTTTCCCCTCCTTTAGATTTTTAGAATATTTACCAAGATACTAAGAGTGCTCTCCTGATAGCAGACCATTCTCACCTCTTTTTTTTTTGCATCTTTTCTTGACAGCCTGTTACATTGGAACTTGGTGGCAAAAGTCCTATTGTAGTATTTGATGATGTCGACATTGACAAAGGTACATGCTGCTGCATGCTGAGACTTATCCAATTCGAAATGCCCTATGTGGAATCACTTCATACTGCATGGTGTTACACACCCCAAAGCCTTCATTTGGTGTCTGGTGTTTGTCATGATAAATGATTGTTAGAACTTAGGATTAGTACCTCTAAAATGATTAAAAAGAATGATGTCTATAATTTGACCAGACTTTCTGCTTGTTCAAACTGGTGTAATTTTTTATGGAGGGTACATACAAGCTGAATAATGAAACGAAGGATACATTTGGTTCCTAGCTAAGCTGGGCTATAGCCCAAGTAACTTATCCCGGCTTTGTTGTGCTAGCCTTGGCTAGCTATTTGGTTTAATCTTACTAATCCTAGCTTTTGGAGGATAGTTACATTTTGTAGGGAAGCCCCCTCAAAGATCCATATGAGTTACCAAAGAGTTGTTCTTGTGTGCGATTCTTGCCCGAAAGTGCAAGCGGATTCGGCTCACGCAACTACTTTAGAAATCATCCCACCAAATAGTAAATTCTGGTTGTTCCAAAACGCACAACCTTGCTTGGCTAGTCTAGGGGTTTTCTTGGTTGAGGCCCAAACATACCGGAAATTATTTCATCACTAATTTTTGGTGACAAGCAAGGCAGTTATTTTGAACTGATTATTATAACATGAGTAGTATGCTTTAGCTCTGGAAACCTTTACGATCTAAATGTTTCTAGACAGTGATTCACTCAAGTTAGTTGATACATACATTTTGATTGAATAATATAATTCTTTTAAGTACCTTTTGTGACATTTAGTTAGATTTGATTGCTGATCCTTGTATTTAAACAGCTGTTGAGTGGACTCTATTTGGGTGCTTTTGGACCAACGGTCAGATTTGCAGTGCGACATCTCGTCTTCTTATCCATGTAAGTATTGATGTTGCAACTTTAACTGTAATGCTAATGAAGCACTCTACATGTTTGATGTGATTCAACGATAGCTCAGATCGGTCATCAATGCACTACTATCAGTTCACATGACATATGTCATTGCGTTTTGTACAGTATGCTTTTCTTAGTAACACATGGACTGCCCGTTGTTTAAAGTACATGTTTTAGCACATTAAGCTGGGTTGCTGTACTGTATGGCTGGCAATCGGGAGCAAATTTTAAAATGTTGCTCTGGAATCTTTATCCCAGATTTATTAATTTATTGCTCTTGAGCATATGGCAGTCAGTTTGCACTCCTGACATCAAACTCTTCGCAGAAAAACATTGCTAAAGAATTCGTCGACAGGATGGTTGCATGGTCCAAAAATATCAAGGTGTCAGACCCGCTTGAGGAAGGTTGCAGGCTTGGGCCAGTTGTTAGTGAAGGACAGGTACTACATGTTAGCTTTATATAAATTCAGAGAGGAGAGAACAGGGCAGGTCCTTTTGTCTTTTGGCTGGATTTATGTTCTCCTTTAATTTATTTATAGCGATATACTCCCTCCGTTTCTAAATATAAATCCTTTTAGAGATTTCAGTAGGAACTACATATGGATGTATCTAGATTCACTCATTTTGTTCCGTATGTAGTCCATATTTGGAATCTCTAAAAAGACTTGTATTTAGGAACGGAGGGAGTAGTTTCCTCCTTTGAGTTAGCAGCTGTAGCCGCTCTTGTTCTTGCTAGTTATTACAAACTGCAACTTATACTTGGAGGACCTGTGTCCAAATGCACTGAAGCACCACATTCTTTGGATTTATTTTTATGTTTTTCACTCCAAGAATTCATGTTTCTGTCATAGGCCATGACACTGACTGAGAAAAATAAACATCATGGCCAATCCATCATCATCCAGCTTTGTAAAAATGTTCTTTGTGTCTGCATATTACCCGTTGCTTAGACTCATTCCTTGTTAGTAGTCTTACTTGTGGTATTGTCCGGTTTCAGTATGAGAAGATCAAGAAGTTTGTAGCGAATGCTAAAAGTGAAGGTGCCACCATTCTGACTGGGGGTGTCAGGCCCAAGGTAATTCCCAGTTGATAGATGCTTTTTCTTGTACAGGCATTCACGTGCGCTACTAGAACAGAGCTAACGTTTTGTGTTTTTGCAGCATCTGGAGAAAGGTTTCTTCATTGAACCCACAATCATCACTGACATCAACACATCAATGGAGATTTGGAGGGAGGAAGTCTTTGGTCCAGTCCTGTGTGTGAAGGAATTTTCTACCGAAGAGGAAGCCATCGAACTGGCCAATGATACTCAGTGAGCTACTTATCCGTTTCAATAGAGCATCTGCTGTTTTGATGAGGATTTGCAGCATATATGCTATATAGCCTGTTGCTTGTGAGCTTACTCTGATGACTGCTCCTCTTTCCACAGTTATGGTCTGGCTGGTGCTGTGATTTCTGGTGACCGTGAGCGATGCCAGAGATTAGCCGAGGTATGTCTAACTGAAGGAGTCTTAACATTTTCTGTTGATAATGTTGATAGCTTTATCTGCTACTCCCAAGTTGGTGTTACTTGAGTATTGTTGCAAATCGCTCTTGGGACTGTTCTGCTAACAAGTGTCCAATGGCAATTCCAACTACAGGAGATCGACGCGGGATGCATTTGGGTGAACTGCTCGCAGCCTTGCTTCTGCCAAGCTCCATGGGGCGGGAACAAGCGCAGCGGCTTTGGGCGCGAGCTAGGAGAAGGGTGAGCCGAGATCATGTTCTCTGAGGCATCCTATAACTGTCGAGTGTTTTTACCTGACGCAGTCCGCGCCTTTTGTTTTGCAGGGGCATCGATAACTACCTGAGCATCAAGCAAGTCACCGAGTACACATCTGATGCGCCGTGGGGATGGTACAAAGCTCCGGCTAACTAAGATGTAATTGAGCTGGCTCGAGGACCTGGATCTGTTCCATCAGGATAAATCTGTGCGCCCGCCTTTGTAGTGGTGAATAAATGTAGTTTGCCATGTACTGCTGAACCTTTCTCGCAAAATAAATGGCGTGAGTTTCGTGGACATAGGCCGTGTGTGACATCGATTTACTTTGCAAAATTAAGATGGTTAGAGTATCTCCAACAGCTTCCCAATAATATCCGAGTCAATATCGATGATCTGAATATTGTCCTCGCAACGCAAAGGACGTAGACGGTGTTTGAGATGAAAGACTTGGCTAAAACCAGGCTCTGTTTAGGAGAGAGCTCCTACAGTCTTTTTGGATTATATAAAGTGTGGGTGTTGCATATTGGGAGTTCTTGTTCCTTAGTCTGCATATATAGAGGGTTCTTTAAATATTTAACATTAATATGGACAAGTCTCACCTTCATAAAACACCAAGTCATAAGATCCCTTAACATAGATGAAGAATGGGGAATTTTAAGAAGGTGAGACTATGATCCCCCAAGACAAAATGGTTAAAATAATTGCAGTTATTATAGAGCTATCATATGATAGTGGAAACTCAACAATATGTAACTCTTATTGTCCCTTTACGAAACTCACCTCACACGGGTCATATGGGAGCAATTTTTAACGAGGCATGTGCGTTTCAAAGTAAACATCCAAGGAGGAGTGTTAAGCAAAATTAATACAGTATATGCAATGCTACTCAATTGACTTCTACGAGTCATACAAATAATAAGTAGTGTCATTAGTAACATGTCATGAAGCATTGGAAACCTATCAAAAGGTTAATGTGAGGTTATTACTTTTTTTTGCGGGTGAATGTGAGCTTATTACTAAAATGCTATAAGTGGGCCATGAGATGGAGAGTTTCTATAAGAAAGTTGATTTGAGCTCAGAACGACGTTGTAAAAAGAATATAACAAAGAGCTTATAAGTTTCTTTCCATAAATTTTGATGTTCTCTTTTGTGCAATGTGTTTATTTATACCTATTAAACATTGCGAATTTGAGATGGAGTTCAACATCGATCTTATGATAATTTGGCTATTTCTTGAGAAACCTCTAAAAATGGAGGCTACATCTATTAATCTCCTAAAATTCTAAGCTCCCTAGATTTGAAGTCTTCTGATGCGTCAAAGGCTGTAGGGGTCGTTAGGCCCCGTATGTAAGGGTGTGTGTCGTTGGTTGAGGGTTTGTGTTTGTTTTTTTTTTTTTTTTTGGTTTCTCTTCTCTTTCTACTTTTATTATTTTTCATATTTTAAGTCATGAATAATTATTAAAATTTGTGAACATTCTTTAGGTTCTTGAATATTTTTAAAAAATCCTGATATTTTCAAAATTAATGAATATTTTTAAAGTTCACGAATATTTAAATGATTTAGAATATTTTTAACATAAAAAAATTATTTCAAATTTGTGAATAAATCCATGATTTTTTAAATCACTGAAATTTTTAAAATTCATGGTTTGAAATTTGAAACATTCTAAAAATCCATAAAAATATTTTGATTTAAAAATGTTTTCAAAATAAAATGATAGCCAGCTTTTTATGAGATAGCAGTGGAGCGAGTGAAAAAAATGTTATGCGAGCGAGTAGCAGCTTAGTGGACCAGCCCGTTTGATTGTTACATTGGTAGTTCCAAAAAAAAGTGCTAAAAAAGTTCCACAATTTCAACATGGAATGAAAACTTTCAAGGGGCTCACACCATGATCATTGTCTGACACCAAAACCGAAATGTGACAACACAATCACACATCGAACAATTCCAATCTTCTCTCAAACAAATATCATTTCTAGCAGCACCCATCATAATATACAAACGAAAAAAACATCGTCAAAACGTAATTAATACTCAAGTCAACGCAGATAAAACCAAACCAGGCAAACAACTGCAATAACCCGCTAGAGAAAATAAGACAATACTATGAGTGAAGAACTGTGTGGCGAAGGACGCGTTAGCATTAGCTATTTGTGAAGCGTCGATTCGGGGACGGACTGGCTGCTGAATGTACCGGCCAATTGTCGAGATGGTATGTGTGACCGCGTCATCATGTCGATTTGGAGGATCTTGTCCTTGCGATCAGATTTAGCATATGAAAAAGATGTTCCATCTCCAGCGGTCTCGGGTGATTATCTCCAAAGTTATTTATGTTCATTGGATTTATCAAGGAGATACAATACAGAAGATATCATTAAGGGGAAGACGCCGATGAAGGAGGAAGGGCCTGTTATACATGAGAGAGTGGAATCCCGGCTTTCCCGTGGCCACCACCACCGGCAAGCAAGGACGCCCCGTCCGTGGATGGGGCTTTCTCCATGGTTGATGGATCAACGACGACTAACATGGTTCTGAGGAGGCGCAATGGAAGCGTCATTTTTGCTGCATACCGATGTTTATTCAACCGTAACAATGCACTTGAAGCTGAGCTGCGATAATGCAAGGTATGTCATTAACGGTCCAACATTGTAACTATCCTATTATAGTCCAATCAGACTCTTCGGAGGCATTGACAGCGATGACCGGGGACAAATTAACCCAGACTACATATTGGCATTTGGTGACTAAGATCAAGCATCTTATGGTCGGTCGAGAGTTTATTCTAATCCTCTAGTATAACATTGTGCTCTCTAGTTTTAAAGAGCCCACATTCAATTGAGATCTCGAATTAAAATTGGGTCATCTGATTTTGACCGGGTCAACAATCTCTCAAAGCTATCTCATTCAATTCTTTTATACTATACAATATGCTTCATAATTTTTAAGTCCTTACAATTAATTGAGGTTTTCAATTTAAATTTGGGTCACCTAACTTTGACCGGGTCAATAATTTCTCAAGGAGCTCTCCCATTCAATTCTTTTAACTCCCTATGATTCCTAATTTTGAAGCTCTTGCATTCAATTGAGATATTCAATTTTAAATTTGGTTTATGATTTTGACCGGGCCAACTATTTTTTAAATCAATCAACAACAACCAACCCACAAATACATATCAATCCCACTCACCCTCCCACCACCTAATAAATAAGCGCCATTATGTGATATTGTAGCACGAATATAATACATGCCAGCTACCAACGTCAAAATTTCCTCACATAAATATACGCTAGCTAGCAGATAACACACAACCACACCACAAAAGGTCCATCAAATCACCGCATTATAAATAAAAATAAAACACACTCCATAATCTCCCCCATCCGTCAAACTAAATATTCCATCAGTTTCATAATATAAGGGGTATTTGTTTTTTGGAAAGCCAAATTTCTTTTGACCAGGTTCAGAGCAAAAACTATCGACATTAATAAAAACTATAAAATTCATTTCATGATGAATCTAATCATACAGATTTGATATTATGGATTTTGATATATTTCTCTACAAATTTGATCAAACTTAAAATGTTTGACTTTTAAAAAAAGTAATACACCTTATTTTTAGAAACAGAGTAAGTAATTCTTTTAACAAACCAAACAACAACAACGGCGCAGCAAAGCATGCCCAACTCTTCTAGTAAAAATTAAGCATGAGCAAATTATTCATATGGTAAAAACTCTATTACCCTCGCAAAAAAAAAGTGCTCTACATTCTTTTTAGAGAATGAGAAAATTTTTAGGGGTTTTAGAGAATGAGGTGGGGTATAGAGAATTTGATAGTCTCTCTGAAAAGGGCATATGCGGTAGAGTTGAGTTGCCTAAAAATCAAAATCCCCCCTTCACTTCCCCGTGGCGGTCCGATGCCGCCGCACGCCGGCGTCGACCTCCCGCGCGCCATCTGCGCCGCCGTCATCAAATGCTCCTTCAAGCCGCACGCCCACCTCCTCGCCGCCGACCCGTCCCTCCTCGCCGCCGCCCTCGGCCGCCTCTCCCCGCTGCCCTCCGCGGCCCTCTCATTCTTCCGCGCGCTGCCGCCCCCGCACCCGCTCGACGCCACCCTCGCCCTCGTCCGCCTCCTCGCCGCGCACCCGCGCCACCACCCGGTCGCCCGCTCCCTGCTGCGCGACCTCTCCCTCCGCCACCCGCTCTCCTCCCCGCTCATCCTCCCCTCGCTCCTCGCCGAGCCCCACGTCCCGAGCTGGCTCCTCCTCGCGCTCGCCCAGGGCGGCCGCGCCGGCGACGCCGTCCGGGTCTTCGACCACATGCGCGCGGCGGGCCTCGCGCCCGACGCCCACGCCTGCACCGCGCTCCTCACCTCGCTCGCCAGGGCCCGGATGACGGCCACCGCGCGCAGGGTGTTCGACGAAATGGGCCTGGCCGGGGTCGCCATGAACACGCACGTCTACAACGCCATGCTGCACGTGTGCCTCAAGGCCGGCGACGCCCTGCGCGCCGAGGCGCTGATGACGAAGATGGACGCCGCCGGAGTCCCGCTGGACCTCTTCTCCTTTAACACCGCCATCGCTCTGTACGTCAGGAAGGGGATGCAGTACGAGGCAATGTGCATGCGGGACCGGATGACGACTGACGGTGTCGAGGCGGACATCGTCACCTGGAACACCGTGATCCACGGGATGTGCAAGGAGAGGAGGATGAAGGAGGCAGCCCAGCTCCATAGAGACATGGTGGCGGCAGGCGTAGAGCCAGACACGGTGACGTACACCACACTGGTTGATGGGTATTGCCGGGCGGGCGATGTGGGGGAAGCGATGAAACTGCGAGAGGTGATGGAGGCAAGGGGGATGTTACCGGGTGTGGCTATGTACAACGCGATCATTAGGAAGCTTTGTGAGGATGGCAAGATGAAGGAAGTGAACGGGTTGCTTAGCGAAATGGATGAGAGGAAGGTGCAGGCTGACCATGTGACGTGCAACACGCTGATCAACTCGTACTCCAAGAAGGGGGACATGCCCTCGGCGTGCAAGGTCAAGAAGAGGATGATGGAGTCAGGGTTGCAGTTGGATCAGTTCACTTACAAGGCTCTCATCCATGGATTCAGCAAGGCCAAGCAGCTAGATGAGGCCAAAGAGGCCTTGTTTGAGATGATGGGTGCAGGTACTCCAAATTTCTCTTATTTTGTGGTTTAAATCAGTAGTATTAGCCCGGTAAGGACTAAAGACTGAAGGATTTAATGTCTAACCACCCAGCAGTAGTTCGAGTTTTGTGTGATCCTTATGTTACAATAGAAAACAGTCAGTGTGCAATTAGACTAACTCTTTACATCACTTCACTGGTTACATAGGCATATTAGTCTCTTCTGATGATGTTTGGTTTATCTGTATGCAGGATTTTCACCCAATTATAGTGTATTTTCATGGCTCGTTGATGGTTTCTACAATAAGAATAATGCAGATGCAGTGCTACTCATTCCTGATGAGCTTATGAAAAGGGGCCTTCCTCCAGATAAATCAGTATACAGGTCTCTGATCCGAAGGCTCTGCAAGAAGGGCCTGGTTGATCTTGCACAAAAAGTACTTCACCAAATGCAAGGCAAAGGCCTAGAAGCTGACTGTCTGGTGTATGCCACACTTGCATACGCACAGCTGAGCACAGGGAAGCTGGCTGCTGCTTCCGATACATTGGACGAAATGGCGAAGAGGCAGCTGTCTGTGACGCCACAGATCTACAACTGCCTGTGCACTTCTTATGGGGATGATAAGGAGACACTGAACATGTTCTGGGTTCATGCCATCGAGAGAGGCTTGATTGGGAAGAGTGTGTACAAACTGATGCACCAAGCAAGGCTGAAATCACTGGATCCCGCAGTTGAGAACGAGGGACATGTTCCTATTTCAAGGCCGAGCTTGCCAGCGCCTGCGAAATGAGACCTGTGCGGACTTATGCGGCAGTTTCATATACCATTACCATATGCTCCCTTTGTGAACCTTCCAACGTGCAAGGGTACGAAACACACTCTGGTAATTCGTGGGATCTCTCTGTTCTTTGTTGGTCTACTGTGACGCTGATCTCGTGTATTTACTGCTTATCAAAAATTGTTTTCAGGTGCCCTGTGAATCGGCATTGCATCTTCTTGGCGCTGAAGGTTGCGAGCTGTGCTCCTGTCATATCCATATCGCGTGCACGAACCTTGTCAACAGAAGCATATTCAATGTATGGCAGCAATAGGATAGTTGAGGTGGTGGAGAACACCTTGTTAGCCGGATAGAAGCAGGACATGTTTGATGCTTTGGTTTAACTAGGGATTCACAGCGCAATCTGTTTTTTTTTTCAGTTAAGAGTGTGCTAACTCAATTATGTGTCTCTGATACAAATTCTGTTTCGAGGGAAAAGGAAGCAATGTGCATGCTTATCTATTTTCTGAGCTCAACAAGGTAGCAACAAATAGACAAATAAAACCCAGATGCTTAGACTACATTAGACCTGTTCTGTTCTGGATGGATCCATTCATTTGCCTTTTTGAGAATGTATATTTGAAAATGGGCTGTTTTTCTGGTACTACTCCTAGATGACAAAACTTCTATCCTGTTTTGCTATTCAGTTAGTAAAAAGAAAAGAATTAAAATCACATTTGTGAGGCTTTGGGCCTGTTTGATAACTGGGCCGGGCCAAGCAGCCCAACCCAAGTGACAGAAGTGCAGTGTTGACCCACTGGAATTACTTCTTGAGCTACAGGAAGAAGAAGATAAGGTGGTGGCCATGCCGCGCGCTCACCTCGCAGCAACCATGCCGCTGCTAGCCCCAGCCGCTAAAACCCTGCTCCCGTCCCGCCTCCCGCCTCCGCCTTCGTCTCGCCTCCACCTCCGCCGCGCCACCGCCACCGCCGCCGGCGGGAGGGGCGACGGTGCGGCCGCAGCTTCGGCGGCGTCCGGCACGTCGGCCAGGGACCGGCGGCTGGCCAGGGTGCGGGAGGAGCGGCGGCGCCGCGAGTACGACCGCGAGCACACCTACCCCGGCTGGGCCAGGTCCGTCGGCCTTCTCCCCCCGTCGCCTCCTCCCTGAACCCCTCTGCTTTGTGTATGGACTGTTTTTGTGTTTGGATCCCGCCTGTTGAAATGAATGTATGAACCCTCTGCTCAGTTAGCTAGCTAGCTCACTGGTGGTTCGCTGTGGTGGTTTAGGGTCCTGGAGAACGCCTGCAGGGACGACGAGGAGATGCGCGCCATCCTCGGCGACAGCATCGGCAACCCGGAGCTCATGAAGCAGAGGGTGCGTCGTCTGTAGAAACAACTGAGGTTTTCATTCCTGGGGCCTCAGAGTGCAGTTCATCTGATGTACTGAAATTGTAGAGCTTTGTGTGCTTGCTGCGCAGATACAAGAGAGGGTGCGCGCGAAAGGCAGGGAGGGGTTCAACAGACCCAAGACGGGCTCCATCGCCGCGTTCAAAGTCAGCTTCCGAGAGTGAGTTGTCGTGCAGATGATGCACACGCATGTATTTTTATCTTCTCAGCACGCATGATAGGTGACAGTTATTCTGGAGAGCTTCAATCAGTAGCGGCATTCATCGCCAAACATCGATTTGCTCTCTCTGTATCCATGATTCTGTTCTCATTGATAATAACTGAAATTCTTTTTTAGTGAAATAATAATGACACAGCATCTCCAGAAACATCCATAATCCAACACAACTTCTGCTTTCATCCAGTATTTCCCATTTTTCAATCTGAGGTGACAATCTGAATTTGGCTACTCTAGTCCATACATCAACAATGTAACAGCTAAGTTGACAATCAAAATCACACACAGTTGATATGATGGTTGTTGTGAAAGCAATAGTAGTTTTTTCCAGGTTCAATGAAGTTGAGGCTCATGAACACTGAATCTCGTTTATCTTTGTACCGTTGCAGCTTCAACCCGTTAAATGCTTTCATCTAGTAGTTTTTTCCAGGTTCAATGAAGTTGAGGCTCATGAACACTGAATCTCGTTTATCTTTGTATCGTTGCAGCTTCAACCCGTTAAATGCTTTCATCTGGTTTGAGCTCTTTGGAGAACCAACCGACCGAGATGTTGATCTTCTTGGCGGTGTAAAGTGGCACTGTATAATTTTCTTTGGATTCTCCTTAGTAGAAAGCAACCACCCTGTCTTGACACCAACTGTTTCTTCACAGGTTATTCAGGCTTGGTATGTCATGGGAAGACTAGGAGCTTTCAACTCTTCAAATTTGCAGGTCGGACTTGTTTGATATTGGAACCTACAATGCCATCATGTTTTTATTTCCATTTCCAGTTGGAGTCCTCCACTCATGAAGCCCAAGTGATAACTGAAAGCTAATACTGTGCATCCGCTTTCAGGAGAAACCCTCCGAGTTTTTTGGAAGCACGAAATAATTTGCACATGATATCTGGTGTCTTTTAAATTTTGGGGAAAAAAAATGCAAGCAGTACTGTGATCCGTGAACCACCTCTCTTCCTGTTTTTTATGCAATTTGTGAACCATCTTTGGGATATCACCTAAATAGTATTGCAAACTCAACCCAGCAATCACATGGGCCAAGATATAGATAAAAAATGTTCGATGTCTTATAGTACTGTTTCCTATTCTTTATCATCTGGTTACATCTATGTATCAGACATTGTAAGTTTGTGTATATAAAGCTCGCATGCTTCTTCTGATGTTCTATGATAAGATCGTTGTTTCCCTCACTATATTAGACTTGTGATTTGTAAGATTTGATCTCAGCTGGCCAACTCAATGCTGGATTTCGACCCTTCATATGATTCTGAAGAAGCTTCTGCTGTAATGCCTTCATCTTTCCATGATATCAGTGATGTCGAGTTTCAAGACAATTGGGGCAGAGTATGGTAAGGATTGGAAACATTCAATAAGTTTGAAGCCTTGTAAAGTGGTGTATGCTACTCTGGAAATAATCTTCTATTAATTTCAGGGTGGACCTTGGGACTTCAGATCATCTTGGATTGGATGTACTACTGAACTGTCTCACACAATTAAGCTCGGAGTAAGGCATCCCTCACTGACGTAGTACAGTACAGTAGCAATTTAACTTGGAGGAAGTATCATCACAGATAATGGTTTTCAATTAGATTGTGGAGATAAATTGGCACTGGCACCTTAACTCTGTAACCATATATTAGCTGAACCCCAATTGTGAGACTTGAAAGATAATTGTATAACCAAACGTGCAGCTTTTAAAAACCCTCCTACACAACATCACAACGCATAATATAGATTACAAAATGTGATAGGACAGTTTTCCAGATTTAACCATCACAGTGACTGTAACTCACCCGGTCTGTTGATTTGACAAACACTGCAGGCATTTGGGCATCAAACAGATTGTTTTTGGCGGCAGAAAACTGGGCGACTGGGAGGAAGGCATGACAAGCTCTGACTATGGATACAAGCACTTCAAAATATAGGAATCAACAAGTGGTATGTGGCTCGAAGCCTATGAGGGATCACGCAGCCCTCAATAGTCGAGTTAAATTCTGTTTAGGAACGAGTTGGGAGTCCCAACTCCCAGGAGCGGCTGGATTTGGATTACGTGCTCATGTGTGTGTATGTATGTAAATAATTTCCAAAGGCCAGTGTCCCTGCTCTAGCACCGAATGGTCAAGAGCATAGAGGCTCTTTGGCTGCTTTCCTTAGCCGCCAAGATGCCTTCGAGAAGACGGTGGATGAGAAATTCACAAGGTTGCCTCCTTTGCTAGTGATGTCAAGTCAGTCCAGTAAAATGATGGCAAGGCCACTGCTTCCCATTCCGCAAGCCGAAATGCGGAGTGATGATGAGAGCGATGCTTCAGCACACATTGAGTTCCCCCCTCGGTGACCGTGGGTAGCTCTTCACCATCTATGGCCGCCGATGTTCTGGAATCTTAGTCTAGTGGGATGTTAGCTCTTCTTTTTTTATGTCAAAAGGTGGGAATTTAGGCTAGACGGCTTCATGAGTCTATGGTTATGAGAGTTTGAGAGGTAGAATCGATGGCTAGAGCATTTTTCATGTGGTTGGACTTCTATGTGACTGTTTTCTCTACTTCTGTGAATGAACCAAGATTTGGGGGATTGAGTTTATGAAAATTGTGTTTTCTGTCCTCTGTCTGTATTTTGCTATCTTATTCATTTGTGTTGCAGAGTTTGGGTATCTTGTCATACATGAATGCGATGAACCAACATGGCAAGTTCAGAAAGAAGCTAGACAATCACACGGTACGAATCAATTAGAACAATCCTGAAACAACACTAGACATGTCCCTGAAACATCTTACTGAAAAACAGGCATTCAGCAGTCAAAACGTGTAAAACAAGCACGATCTTGAAACAAACATCTTAAAAAGATATCGCCCTTTAGAGATGTAATAACCAGGACTAGCACTATGCTTAGGAATTGATTTGTGCATCAGAAGCATCTCATAAGTACCATTTTATTTCATTATAATATGAAAATGAGAATAATAGCAATCCTCACCTTTTTCCTAAAGGGCCAAAAACCTAAATTTGCCCTCCCAAACTTAACAAGAATGCACAGATTTATCCTAATTAAACTGCAATTCATAAAATGAATAGATTTTGTATATTTAATTTGAGGGATTTCACATGGAGAAATCTCTTAAAAACTTATAGGGGGGTTGATTCCTTATTTTGTTGGACATGCATGAAAACTTTCATTGGGGATATGGTCAACTGTTGCATTACTTGTCAACAGGCCAAACTAGAAAGAGTGCCATATTCAGGTCTGCTTTGTCCATTACTTGTTCCTACTCAAGCTTGGGAAATGATTACAATGGATTTTATTAGTGGATTGTCTGCCTCTAGTCGTTCCAATTGCATTTTAGTGATTACTGATAAGTTCACAAAATATGGGCATTTTATTCCCCTGCAGCATTCCTTTAATGCTCAAAGGGTGGCTTAGGTATCATTGATAATGTGTATAAATTACAAAACATGCCGAAGTACTTTTTTTTGACAGGGACCCTATATTTGCAAGCACCTTCTGGCAAGCTGTGACTAAAGCCACTAGGTATTGAACTGAAAATGAGCACAAGTGCACAACCAATCATCGTGAGACAGATGGTCAGGCATAACGCGTTAATCAACATGTTGAAGGCTATCTTTGATGTTTTATTAGCGCTCATCCTCATCAGTGGTCTAAATCGTTATCCCCTTTGTGAGTTTTGGGACAATACTAATTGGCACTCAGCTGTGGGCAAAAATCCTTTTGGAGATCTTATATAGAGCTAGAGGCAACGGCTTTGAAGGAGTTTTATGCGATTGTTTGATGTATCAGAGCATCTAGCCGGGCGCCTCAAACCCCCCTCCTTCATAGAGGGGTGCACCAACCACTACGCCATCGAATGGTTTTTGCCTACTAACATCGTTTGCTTTGTTTTATTCTTTTTCCATCTGGTGAAGCCCCAAATTTTGGGAAGCTTCTAGAAGCTTCCCAAACTGGTTTTTGTTTTCTTTTTTTATCTTTTTTTGTAATGTTTTTGTTTTTGTTTTTCGCTCTATTCCTTTTTTGCTAAATGCGTGAACTTTAAAACAAATCGATGATTTTTTTTTTCAAAATGCACAAAAATTGAATTCTATGAACTTTTTTGAAAATCAATGAACTTTTTGCAAGTTGATGAAATTTTTTCAAATTCGATGAACGTTTTTTTTTTCAAATCAATGAACTGTTTTCCAAATTCTATGAACTTTTTTTCAAAATCGATGATTTTTTCAAATTCGGTGAACTTTTCTAAAATCGACGAACTTTTTTTCAAATTTTGTGAACTTTTTTCAAATTCGACAGAATTTTTGCAAAATTGATTAACTTTTTTTCAGACTTGATGAACTATTTCTAAATTCATGAACTTTTTCAAATGTGCGAACTTTTTATAATTTTGTATGAACATTTTGAAATTCGTGAATTTTTCTCAAATTTGCCAACTTTTTTCAATTTTATGAACCTTATTCAAAATCATGGTTCATTCAATTTTTTGTGAATTCCTTTTGCAATTTATGTTTTTCTTTCTGAAATAATTTACACAAATCGAATAGCACTGTTTTCATGTTAGTAGACAACCAAGTGAGCTTGGCCTAATGGTTGTCGTACCAGGCCGTCAAGTTAGGCTCCCCGAGTCACTGCCCGATAAAATATACCTACCCAGATGGACGCCTTAAACCGGCCTCAATGCCAGGTTGACCGGCATCTCTTATCCAGCCCAAATATGAGACGGGGTATAAAGAGGCCAGGGCGCGACCAGCTGCGTCGGCCTCGACCCACTCTGGCCCACCCGATTTCATATATATTTTTCCCCATCCACACCTTGGACCAAACCCTAGCCACTTCACTCCACTCGCTTCCAGTTCCCTCCGCCACCCAAGCTCCCGTCTAGCGATATCCGGCCTTCTCCGGCATGGTGGACAATAGATCTGACTTTGACCAGTCCGGATCCGTCGACTAGAGTGTCGTCATGTGCGTGTTGGAGGAGGGAATGTCCGTCCACATTGCACTCCACCGCTCCCGGGAGGGCAGCGCCCGACCGACGGCGGGATCTATCCAGCGCGAGTCCATTCGTTGGCGCATCGGGCGCTCGGATCCTCCGAGGCTGGATCATCGCGGTCCTCTCGGGAGCCTTCTAAACTCCCTTTCCCCATCACCGGCCCACCAGAGTATGAGTGCCACCGGGACCGGTGTGCCCACCGTGGGAAGGGGAGGATGAGGGTGGCCAAGGCCCGCCTCGCTGCTGACATGGCGGCGGCGCGGGCTGCCGGAGAGGAGGAAGCCATCCGCGCCCGCATTGTAAAGAAGCGACAGCGGAGGAACACTCGCGCCCTTGCCCAAGAGCAGAATCCGGCGGTCCATGCCATGGTGGGACTGCCCTCCAAGGAGGACAACGACGGGTCGGACAACTCCGACGATGAGCAGATCCGGCTTGATCCCTACTATGTTTTCGACCGCTACTTCCGCAAGAAGGACGGCAAGGGCGCCGTGAAGGGCAAGGGCAGCCGGGGGTGATCTTCTGCATAGCTGTTAAACATGTGAAATTTTGGTTGTCCTATGGCATGTCCTGATATAGTAGCTGAACGATTTGTATAATGCATCGTTTACGTAGTTGCATGAGTTCGTATGGCTTTGATGTATGCTACATGCACGCAAATGTGTACGACCAAGATCAGGGACTCACGGGAAGATATCACAACACAACTCTAGACACAAATCAAAATAATACAAGCTTTATATTACAAGCCAGGGGCCTCGAGGGCTCGAATAAGAGTCAGCGGAAGCAACAATATCCGAGTACAAACATAAGTTAAACAAGGATGCCTTAAGAAGGCTAGCACAAAAGCAACACGATCGAGGAGGCAAGGCCTCCTGCCTGGGACCTCCTAACTACTCCTGGTCTTCGGTGGCCTCCATGTAGTAGTATCCGTCGGCGGTGGCATCTGGCTCCAAGGATCCACCATCTGGTTGCGACAACCGGAAAGAAGGAAGAAGGGGAGGGGGGGAAAGGGGTAGCAAAGCAACCATGAGTACTCATCCAAAGTACTCGCAAGCATCAGATCTATACTGAGTATGCATTGGTATCAAATGGAAGGGCTGTATCTGTGGACTGAACTGCAGAATGCCAGAATAGAGGGGGAAGGCCTAGCCTATCGAAGACTAGCATCTTCAAGCAGCTCCAAGCATCTTGCAGCATGTAGAAGAGTAAAGAATAGCAGTTTATATTTAACAAACATGTTGTAGTAACAAAGCCCAGAGATCCTTCCTCGACTCCCTGCGAGAAAGCAATCCCGGAGCCACATAACTTAAGTATCCATTTCTAGTTGTATTAGATCAAGATATAAGTCTGAACGTCCATTACCGTGGACACGGTATTCGAATAAAGATCTTCCCTGCAGGGGTGCACCATGTTTTCCAACATGCTCAATCACTCTGGCCAGACACACCTTTCTGGGGTCAATGCCCGGCCTCGGAAGATCAACACGCCGCAGCCCGACCTAGGCTCAGCAGAGAGGTCCCCGCCGGTCTACCTCCTAAGCACTCCGGGGTCTGGGCCCATCGCCCGTTGCACTCCGGGTCATTACGTGCAGGGCGGACCTAGGCACCACCTCTGGGGTGCCGGCCCAGCCGTGCCGCAATGCTGAACTGGACGTCTGACAAAGCTTCGGCTGATACTGCAACATCGAGGCCCATAACTATTCTCGTGTGGTGGTTGGTGCGTAAAGGCCAAAGGCCAATTCAGAACAAATACCCAAACCATAGTGTATTATTAGCTCGCGGAGACGAGCAGAGACTCACGATAATGTGACCCCGTCGCTCCGTCTCGAGGAAATACGGCAAGGGTAAGCCCAGCCCACTCGAGGGCTGCCGGACTTCCCAGCCGTGCCTCGTAACCATCTTGCGGGTGCTCTCCGGGCCCGCCCGACTTTCCCAAAGGTCTCAAGTAATGTCAAGGTAACCGTGTGCTCAAACATCAAGGGGAAAACCCAAGGAATCACCCTCGGAGGATTCCACTCGATGTAATCATCAAGGTGAACGTAAGAGGAACCACCCTCGAGGTTCACACTTGAGGGGTTGCCCGACAGAGCCATATCGGGAATGGTGAAGGAGGAAATCACCCTCGATGACCACGACCGAATAGCTACACTATAGAATTAACATCAGGAGTGCGTTATGAGGGATCACCCTCGGCACTCGATAGTAGCTCTGTAGAGTCGAGCAACAAAAGGGGCGTGATGTGATGTGAAGTGTCGGGCTCTGGTCGTCGATCATATTGATCGAGTCGTCGATGATGAAGCAGGGGCAACAAGGACAAGTGGGGGTCACTGATGGGTAACTAACCAACCTATACTAAGCAGTTTAGGATAAGCAGGTATGTAACAATAGCAGGTACAAAAGCAGGCTATGCATCATAATAGGAGCAAACAATAATAGTAGCAAAATCTAATGCAAGCATGAGAGTATAGAATGGGCGATATCGGGATGATCAAAGGGGGGGCTTGCCTGGTTGCTCAGACAAGAAGAAGGGGTCGTCGTCGACGTAGTTGATCACAGCGGCATCAGCGGCAGCCTCGGGGTCTACCGAAGAGAAGAGGGGGAAGAAACAGTAAATACGCGCAAACATATGCACAACATGATTGTAAGCGGGGCTAGAGGTGTTCTAACGCAGTGCTAGGCATTACTGGCGAAGGGGGAAACATCCGGGAAAGTTTTCCCGGTTTCGGACATCTGTCAGGCAGATGAACCGGAGGGGGAAGTTTGCAGGTTCACTATGCTAGGGACGTGTGGCAGACGAACGGAGAACGTATCTGGATTCTTCTCAAAATTCGGAGCAACTTTCATATAGAAAACATTTTCATCCGAGTTACGGTTTATTTTCTATGAATTTTCAAAGTTTTAAAATGGTTTCTAACATTATTAAAAACTAAAAGGTGAATACTGCATCACCATGACGTTAGCAGGACGTCATCAGTCAAGGTTGACCATTGACTGGTCAAACAGGGCAGTGGGGCCGTCTGTCATAGACACATTTTAACTAAACAGGGTTAATTAGACTAATATGCAATTAGGTTAATTAAACATAATTAATTAGGGTTAATTAACAAGATTAAATAATTAATTAATTAAATTATTATTATTATTTTCATAACACTTTTTTTCTTCTTCTTTTAACAGGGGCGGGCCCCACTGGTAAGTGGCCCAGGAGGCCACGAGGTTAACGGCTGAGGGTGTTAGGCGTGGCGCCGTGCACCCAACAGGCAACAGGGCGCCGGCCACGATAACGCCAGAGGGGCAGCTGGCAACGGCGAGGCCGCTGGCTGCGAAGCGGCGCGGTGAGGCGACCGAGCGGCGGACGGGCCGGCAGCGAGCCGAGGTAGGGAGAGCGGGCGAAGCGCCGTCGCGGGTCACGGTGGTGGCGGGCGGCGGCCGGAGAGGCGGGTCTGCAGGGCTACTACAAAGGGCGGGCGCCATCAAGAAGAGCAGCGCCGCCGGGGCGGCGAGGGCGAGGCCTCGGCTCGCTGGCGGGGCCGAGCGAGCACCGTGCTCGGCAGGGGAAGCGGAGTCACGGCGTCATGGCTGGACGCCGGCGAGGCCGGTAGCCGCGGATGGGCGCGTGAGCGCAGCCGAGAACGGGCGGGAGCCCAAGGCACGACGGGCGTGAGCGTGGGCAGCCACGGCGAGTGTCGGCGTTCTTGGAAAGCAGCGGGTGCGGCGTGGGCGATGGAGCATGGAGGTTTCGGTCGAGCCCAGGGGCTCGTTTGAGTCGAACTTCGGGGTGCACGCGCCTCCTGGCGTTCAGAGCACGACGACAGACTTTGGGCACGAGCTAGGCTTCGATGGCCGCGGCGGCGAAGCAAACGACGGTGATGAGCTCGGGCACGACATTGACGGTAGCCTACGACATCCAAACGAAGGGGAGGGACAGAGGGATTGAACGGGCGGCTCACCAGGATCCCGTAGGGGTGCAAAGGCAGGCTCGAGGAGGATCGACGGTGCCAGAGTTGGTGACGAACGGCGATGGGTCCGAGTTGAAAGCGAGGTCAATGGCGGAGCTCGGGGCCGGTCCAGCTTGATCCCGTGCACGAGGAGGAGGAAGCAGACGACAGCGGATCCGCGGGACCGCCCGGCTCGGTGTGGGAGCGATGGCGGCCGTGAGGTCGACGGCAACAATGGTGACAGAGGCGTTCGGGAGTGGGCGGATCTGGGGGGGAACGAGCGCGTGGGTGAGTGATAACCCACAAGTATAGGGGATCGCAACAGTTTTCGAGGGTAGAGTATTCAACCCAAATTTGTTGATTCGACACAAGGGGAGCCAAAGAATATTCTCAAGTATTAGCAGCCGAGTTGTCAATTCAACCACACCTGGAAACTTAGTATCTGCAGCAAGGTGTTTAGTAGCAAAGTAATATGATAGTGGTGGTAACGGTAACAAAAGTAAAGACAGCAAAAGTAATGTTTTTGGTATTTTTGTAGTGATTGTAACAGTAGCAACAGAAAAGTAAATAAGCGTAAACCAGTATATGGAAAACTCGTAGGCTCCGGATCAGTGATGGATAATTATGCCGGATGCGGTTCGTCATGTAACAGTCATAACATAGGATGACACAGAACTAGCTCCACTTCATCAATGTAATGTAGGCATGTATTCCGAATATAGTCATACGTGCTTATGGAAAAGAACTTGCATGACATCTTTTGTCCTACCCTCCCGTGGCAGTGGGGTCCTATTGGAAACTAAGGGATATTAAGGCCTCCTTTTAATAGAGAACCGGAACAAAGCATTAGCACATAGTGAATACATGAACTCCTCAAACTATGGTCATCACCGGGAGTGGTCCCGATTATTGTCACTTCGGGGTTGCCGGATCATAACACATAATAGGTGACTATAGACTTGCAAGATAGGATCAAGAACACACATATATTCATGAAAACATAATAGGTTCAGATCTGAATTCATGGCACTCGGGCTCTAGTGACAAGCATTACGCATAGCAAAGTCATAGCAACATCAATCTCAGAACATAGTGGATACTAGGGATCAAACCCTAACAAAACTAACTCGATTACATGATAAATCTCATCCAACCCATCACCGTCCAGCAAGCCTACCATGGAATTACTCACGCACGGCGGTGAGCATCATGAAATTGGTGATGGAGGATGGTTTATGATGACGACGGCCTCCGGAGCCCCGAACGGACTCCAGATCAGCCCTCCCGAGAGAGATTAGGGCTTGGCGGCGGCTCCGTATCGTAAAACGTGATGATTTATTCTCTCTGAATTTTTTCTCCCTGAAAGCCATAAATAGACTGGGAGTTGGCGTCGGAGGGTCTTCAGGGGGCCCACGAGGTAGGGGCGCGCCCAGGAGGGGGGGGGGGGCGCCCCCACCCTCGTGGACAGGGTGTGGGCCCCCTGGTCTTCATCTTTGGCGAGGATTTTTTTATTATTTATTCTAAGATATTCCGTGGAGTTTCAGGTCATTCCGAGAACTTTTGTTTTCTGCACATAAGACAACATCATGGCAATTCTGCTGAAAACAGCGTCAGTCCGGGTTAGTTCCATTCAAATCATACAAGTTAGAGTCCAAAACAAGGGCAAAAGTGTTTGGAAAAGTAGATACGATGGAGACGTATCAACTCCCCCAAGCTTAAACCCTTGCTTGTCCTCAAGCAATTCAGTTGACAAACTGAAAGAGAAAAAGAAAAAAATTTACAAACTCTGTTTGCTCTTGTTGTTGTACCTATGTCAAGCCAGCATTCAGGTTTTCAGCAAATATCATAACTAACCACATTTGCAATAATTCTCAGGTCTCATATTTACTCATATCAATAACATAATCAGCTAGCAAGTCATAATAATAAATCTCGGATGACAACACTTTCTCAAAACAATCATAATATGATATAACAAGATGGTATCTCGCTAGCCCTTTCTGAGACCGCAAAACATAAATGCAGAGCAACTTCAAAGATCAAGGACTGACTAGACATTGTAATTCATGGTAAAAGAGATCCAATCATAGTCATACCCGATATAAATTATCAATAATGAATGCAAATGACAGCTGTGCTCTCCAGCTAGTGCTTTTTAATAAGAGGGTGATGACTCAACATAAAAGTAAATAGATAGGCCCTTCATAGAGGGAAGCAGGGAATTGTAGAGGTGCCAGAGCTCGGTTTTGAAATAGAGATAAATTATATTTTGAGCGGCATACTTTCATTATCAACATAACAACTAAGAGATGACAATATCTTCCATGCTAAACAAATTATAGGCGGTTCCCAAAAAGAATGGTAAAGTTTATACTCCCCCTCCTCCACAAGCATCAATCCATGGCTTGCTCGAAACAACGAGTGCCTCCAACATTCAACGGGTCCCAGGGGGAGTTTTTTTTGCAATTATTTTGATTTGGTTTCCATAAAGCATGGGACTGGGCATCCCGGTGACCAGCCATTTTCTCGTGAGTGAGGAGCGGAGTCCACTCCTCTTGAGAATAACCCGCCTAACACGGAAGATAAGGGCAGCACTAGTTGATATATGAGCTATTCGAGCATGCAAAACAGAATGTTCATTTGAAGGTTTAGAGTTTGGCACATACAAATTTACTTGGAACGGCAGGTAGATACCGCATATAGGAAGGTATAGTGGACTCATATGGAATAACTTTGGGGTTTAAGGGATTGGATGCACAAGCAGTATTCCCGCTTAGTACAAGTGAAGGCTAGCAAAAGACTGGGAAGCGACCAACTAGAGAGCGACAACAGTCATGAACATGCATTAAAATTAATAAACATTGAATACAAGTATGAGTAGGATATAATCCACCATGAACATAAATATCGTGAAGGCTATGTTGATTTGTTTCAACTACATGCGTGAACATGTGCCAAGTCAAGTCACTTAAATCATTCAAAGGAGGATATCACCCCATCATACCACATCATAACCATTTTAATAGCATGTTGGCACGCAAGGTAAACCATTATAACTCATAGCTAATCAAGCATGGCACAAGCAACTATGATCTCTAATTGTCATTGCAAACATGTTTATTCATAATCAGCTGAATCAAGAACGATGAACTCATCATATTTACAAAAACAAAAGAGGTCGAGTTCATACCAGCTTTTCCCATCTCAGTCAGTCCATCATATATCATCATAATAGCCTTTCACTTGCACGACCGAATGGTGTGAATAATAATAAGAGTGCACGTGCATTGGACTAAGCTGGAATCTGCGAGCATTCAATAAACAGGAGAAGACAAGGCAATATGGGCTCTTGGTTAAATCAACAATGATGCATATAAGAGCCATCTCAACAATTTAATCATGGTCTTCTCCTACTGACCCCCAAAGAAAAGAAAGGAAAATAAAACTATTTACACGGGAAAGCTCCCAACAAGCAAAAGAAGAACGGGAAATAATTTTTTTGGGTTTTCTTTTTAATTACTACTACTACAGCAGGAAAAATAAACTACTACTAATTTTTTCTGGTTTAAGGTTTATTAAACACACAAGAAGAAAGCAGGAAAAAGAAAATAAACTAGCATGGATATTACAGTGAAAGAGTATGAGCACCAACATCTAGCAATGAGTGTGTGTGAACATAAATGTAATGTCGGTGAGAAATACATACTCCCCCAAGCTTAGGCTTTTGGCCTAAGTTGGTCTATTGCTAGGGATAGCCTGGCGGATACTCGTAGGTGTAGCTGGGGTCATACTGCGATGCAGCTGCTATCGCCTCCTGAGCTGCAGCGTGGCATCGAGCCGCCTCTGCTCTCCTCTCGTACTCATCTGCCTCCTGTCTGGTAATAATATATCTTCCTCTCATCTGAAAATCAAAGAAGGCAGGAGCAGGAAGAGTAACATGGACAACATGCCGTTTGTTAAAGATTAGTCGATACTGGAGAGGTGGTTCAGTCCTCTCAACAAACTGGTAGGAAACCATAGAATCAAAATCTAAATAAGTAGGGGGTAACTCCATGTCACCCTCACGAATGTCTATCTCAAGAAAATTAGCTAAGCGGGTTGCATAAATTCCTCCAAATAAATCTCCGTTATGTCTATTATATGCAACCTACGAGCTACAATGGCTCCCATATGATAAGATTGGTCTCCTAACACAACACTTCTGAGAATGCTGAGATCAGGGGCACACATGTGACATGCTTCATCCTTAGCATTTATGCATCTACCTATGAAGAGAGCAAAATAATGTATAGCAGGAAAGTGAATGCTCCCTATAGTGGCTTGTGTTATATCTCTAGATTCCCCCACAGTTATTCTAGCAATAAAGTCTCTATATTTAGATTTAGGGGGATCCCTGATACTACCCCAAGATGGAAGTTTGCAAGCAAAAGTGAAATCCTCTAAGTCCATGGTATAAGATTTGTCATAAAGGTCAAACATGACTGAAGGAGAATTACGCGAAGATGAAAACTCAAACCTCCCCACAAATGAACTTGTGAGATCACGATACTGGGGGCATTTGTCAGCCTCAAAGTCCTCAAGACCAGCATTACGCAAATATGCGTTAAATTCCTCCTTGATTCCCGCTTGATCCATAAAATTTTCCGAAGGCCATTCACAGGGCCTCACAAGAGCGTCTCTTGGTGGTTCCTCGTCAGCATCACGCATTGCAAGCCTGGGACTTTGCTTCCTTGAAGAACCACCTTGGAACATCTTCCTAAACATATTGTTTTCTCTGAAAAAATTCTGAAATTTTTTGCGACTTCAAACAAAAGTGAACCAACTTCAATAAAACTGATAGCAACTACTCATACAAGTGCCTAGAGCATATATCAAGCATTAGAACTACTTGGAACCATATAAATTTTACATGCAAGCTCAAGAACATGGTCACCTATGCAGCACAAATTTGCAAAGAATAAAGCACTAGAACAAAAACTAATTGGACCAATGGAGGAGTCACATACCAAGGAACAATCTCCCCAAGCAGTTTTGCGAGAGGTGCTTTGAGCAAGGAGATCGAAAATCACAGCAAAAGTGGTTGGAACTCGTGCTTGAGTTGGTTTTTCGGGTTTGTGTGAGGCAGAGGAAGAAGATGGGTGAAGGGATAAGTGGAGGAGGGCCACCGTGGGCCCACGAGGCAGGGGGCGCGCCCAGGGGGGTAGGGCGCACCCTCCACCTTCGTGGCCAGGTGGCAGCTCCCCCTGCGGTAAGTTTTGCACTAAAAATCCTCAAATATTCCCGAAAAAATCATATTAAATTGGCATGGCATTCTGAGGACTTTTATTTTCGGGATATTTTTATATTGCACGGATAAGTCAGGAGACAGACAGAAAAATACTATTTTACTTTATTTCTACTAAATAACAGAAAATATAAAGAGGGTATAGAAGGTTGTGCTTCTAGTTTCATCCGTCTCATGCTCATCAAAAAGAATGCACTAACAAGGTTGATCAAGTCTTGTTAACAAACTCATTTTGATAATCATGGAACCGGAGAAATTTCGAATAACACTATGTTACCTCAACGGGGATATGGACATCCCCAATAATAAGTATATCATATTTCTTCTTGACAGTAGGGAGAGGAAATTCAAAACCTCCAAATATAATCGATGGAATTTTTCCAATATAGTTGATACTATGAACTTGAGGTTGTTTCCTCGGAAAGTGTACCGTATGCTCATTACCATTAACATGAAAAGTGACATTGCCTTTGTTGCAATCAATAACAGCCCCTGCAGTATTAAGGAAAGGTCTTCCAAGAATAATAGACATACTATCATCCTCGGGAATATCAAGAATAACAAAGTCCGTTAAAATAGTAACGTTTGCAACCACAACAGGCACATCCTCACAAATACCGACAGGTATAGCCGTTGATTTATCAGCCATTTGCAAAGATATTTCAGCAAGTGTCAACTTATTCAAGTCAAGTCTACGATATAAAGAGAGAGGCATAACACTAACACCGGCTCCAAGATCACATAAATCAGTTTTAACATAATTTCTTTTAATGGAGCGTATAGTAGGTACTCCTGGATCTCCAAGTTTCTTTGGTATTCCACCCTTAAAAGTATAATTAGCAAGCATGGTGGAAAATTCAGCTTCCGTGGTATATTTCTTTTATTTGTAACAATATCTTCAATATATTTAGCATAAGGATTCATTTTGAGCATATCAGTCAATCGCATACGCAAAAAGATAGGTCTAATCATTTCAGCAAAGCGCTCAAAATGCTCATCATCCTTTTTCTTGGATGGTTTCAGAGGAAAATGTGACGCCCGGGTATTTAAGCTACAGTGAACCTCTGCTAATGATGCCACGTCACCTCGATTACTGTTACAAATCTCGTGATAGTTCGAAACCGATTCAAATTCAAATTCAAAATCAAGTCAAACATTAAAGGTTTTCTAATATTAAAACTAAAATGTTCGGGTGGTTCCAAATAATTCATAAGTAATTATTGTGGAGGAACCACACTTTTATAAAAGTCATAAATACTCTAAAATGTTTTGAATAGTAGCAAAAACAATTAGTTGAATTCCTTTTACAATAAATAAAATATTAAACTATTTTATTTAGTTACCCAAATTAATGTGGCAGTAGTATGTATAAGCAATACCAATTTAGGAACCATTGGTGTATTTTGTAGAACTAAAATAAAGGAAATCTAGACATAAAACAGAAAAGAAAAGTAAAAAAAAGGCAAAGCAAAAACAAATGAAAGCATATGAGAAAGAGAACCCCCGGCCGATCGGCCCAGTTGGCCATCGGGCCCTGTGCCGCCCACGCCGCTAACATAACCCTCCCCACTCCCAAACCCTAGCCACTACCGCACACGATCCCCCACTCTCCGCCCGATCCCCACTCTCCCTCGCTCGCCTCTCCTCTACCCCCTCTCCTCTCGATCCCATCTGGATCGGGAGGGCCCACCTCAAGCCCGTCCTCCCCATGAATCGCGCCGCCGCCTGACCCGCCGACCTACCTCGTCCCTGCAGCCCCTTCTCGACCCGATCGCCGGCGCTCCGCTCCGGCGCCACCACGCGCTGCTCGAGGACCTCGCCGCTGGCGCCGCCCACCGACTCCGCCCGCCATGTCCCTAACGCCCTCGCGCTGGCGCCGCCCGTTTATGACAGCGCCGTGGCGGAACCCGCCGGAATGCCTCGCCCCCGTCGCCGCGCCCACGTCTCTCCATCACCGGTCGCCATCACGCTCAACACCGCCCGTCGCCGCCGCCGGATCGCCTCGCCCTCCTCCCCACCGTCGCCATCGCGCCGACGCTTCTTCCTCCAACGGACGGTGAGGACCCGGTCCTCCTTCCCCGCTTAGCGCTTACGCGGCGGCCCTCTCGCTCGCCGCCCTGTCGCCGCCCGCCGCGCCAGTGTCGATTACTGCAGCAGCGGCGCCCCGCTTTGTTTCGCCCCTCCCGTGAACGCGCTTACCGCTTCGCTGCCAACTCCGTGCCTCGCCGCACCACGACGGCCGCCGATCGCGCCTCACCCCAGCCTCTGCTGCCCGCTCGATTAAATCGCCGTGGCGGCGCTTCACCGGGCGGCCACGCCACTACCCGAACGCCCAGCCGCGTCGGGCCATGGCCTCCGCCGTGCAGCGCCGCCGGCTCTCGCGCGCGCCCGCCGGCGCCCTACAGCCATGGCTACCTCGCGGCGCCCATGGCTCGGCGCTCTCAGGGCGCGTGCCCAAGCGGGGTGGCGCCCGCCACGCCCGCTCCATTAACCGCCCGCTCCAAGGGCCAAATGGGCCATCGCCGGCCAGGTCCCACCGGCCCCCCTTTTTCTTAAAAAAAGGAAGTAAAAATAATAATAATTAATTAGTTAAATAATTAATTAAAAAGCTAATCAACTTAATTAACTAGGGATTAATTAGTCTAATAACTGGATTAGTTAAAACTGAGAATTAATTAACTAGACAGTCAATGACAGGGGGCCCCACCCATTGACTACCAAAGTTTAATCGTCAACTGGGTTCCCTCGTCCCATTTGTCACCAAAGGTACAATTTTTGTGTACACTGTTGGGTACATCTAGCAATTTAACATTAATTTAGAATTAAAATAAATTAGAAAATGAATTAAAACTTTGAAAATTAATATAAAATAATCCGTAACTCGGATGGAAAAACTTTGTACATGAAAGTTGCTCAGAACGACGAGACGATTCGGATACGCAACCCGTTCGTCCGACACACCCCCTAACCTATCGAACTCGCAACTTTCCCCTCCGCCCTTCCGCTCAAAACGCTAAACACCGGGATATTTTCCGGATGTTTTCCCCTTCACCAGTATCACCTATCCTGCGTTAGATCACCTCTAGCACCGCATTTGTCATGTTATGCTTTGATTGCTCTGTTATTTATTATGTTCCCCCTCCGTTACTTTTTTCGGTAGACCCGAGAGGCTGCTGGTACCCCTTCGTGATCGACTACGGTGTTGACGACCCTCTCTCTTGCCGGAGCAACCAGCAAGCCCCCTTGATCACCGTGATATCGCCTACTCTTCTCTATACCGCTTGCATTAGAGTAGTGTAGCATGTTATCGCTTCTCATTATACCTATCCCGATGCATAGCCCGTCCTTGTTACTATCAAGTTGTTATTTTTACGCAATCCTATATGCTTAGTATAGGATGCTAGTATTTTCATCTGTGGCCCTACATTCTTGTCCGTCCGCCGTGCTATACTATCGGGCCGTGATCACTCGGGAGGTGATCACGGTATATACTATATACTTTATACATGATACATGTGGAGACTAAAGTCGGGTCGGCTTGTGGAGCACCCATGAGTGATTCACGGATTGGGGCTGAAAGGACCTTTGTCCCGACGGCCCTCTGGATGGATCTTTGTGGCGGAGCGGCAGGCAGGTTGAGACCACCTAGGAGAGAGGTGGGCTGGCCTGTTCGGCGCTCACGGATACTTAACACGCTTAACGAGATCTTGGTATTTGATCTGAGTTGGCTACGAGCTTATACACACTAACCAACTACGTGGGAAAGATATGGGCACTCGGCGTCGTGGTATCAGCCGAAGCATTTCAGACGTCAGCGACGGAGCGGCGCGCGCCGGATTGGACTGGAACGCCACTAGGCTAGGTATGCTTCCGGCCGCCCACGCAACGTGCAGGTGTGCTCAGGGCGATGGGCCGAGACCCCTGCGCGCTTAGGTTTAGACCGGCGTGCTGGCCTCTCTGTTGTGCCTAGGTGGGGCTGCGACGTGTTGATCTTCCACGGCCGGGCATGACCCAGGAAAGTGTGTCCGGCCAAATGGGATCAAACGTGTTGAATAAGTTGGTGCGCCCCTGCAGGGAAGTTAATCTATTCGAATAGCCGTGATCTTCGGTAACAGGACGACTTGGAGTTGTACCTTGACCTTATGACAACTAGAACCGGATACTTGATAAAACACACCCTTCCAAGTGCGGATACAACCGGCGGTCGCTCTCTCGTGGATACGAGGAGGGATCGCGGGTAGGATTATTGCTATGTGATGTTACTTGGAGGACTTCAACCTACCCTCCTCTACTGTTGCAAGACGGTGACCGAAGCGTAGTCTTCGATAAGACTAGCTATCCCCTCTTATTCGGCATTCTGCAGTTCAGTCCATCGATATGGCCCTTTACACATATATCCATGCATATGTAGTGTAGCTCCTTGCTTAAGTAGTACTTTGGATGAGTACTCACGGTTGCCTTGTTTCCGCTTTTCCCCTACCTCTATTCGATTGCTGCAACCAGACGATGGAGCCCAGAGCGACGCCACCGTCGATGGCGACTACTACACCGGAGGTGCCTACTACTACGTGCAGCCCGGCGCGGCGACCAGGAGTAGTTTAGGAGGATCCCAGGCAGGAGGCCTGCGCCTCTTTCGATCTGTATCCCAGTTTGTGCTAGCCTTCTTAAGGCAACCTTGTTTAACTTATGTCTGTACTCAGATATTGTTGCTTCCGCTGACTCGTCTATGATCGAGCACTTGTATTCGAGCCCTCTAGGCCCCTGGCTTGTATTATGATGCTTGTATGACTTACTTATGTTTTAGAGTTGTGTTGTGATATCTTCCCGTGAGTCCCTGATCTTGATCGTACACATTTGCGTGCATGATTAGTGTACGATTAAATCGGGGGCGTCACAAGTTGGTATCAGAGCCGACTGCCTGTAGGAATCCTCCTTCCACACTCCTTGGCCGAAGTCGAGTCTAGACATTGCAAAAACTTTTACTAACTTGGCTGTGTGCCTTACGGGCCCACGTCGTCATCGGGTGGTACTAGGATCTTTTACTCCTCGATCTTTACTCTGGGACTCTGAACTCTCTTCTATTCGGGTTAAATGATTTTTACTAAAATCTAACTTTAGGATCTCGTTACTACTTCCTCCCGGAGAACCCCTCACTACAGGTGATTGCTCCGTGAACCAGAAGAATTTGAAGATACTCTTCGATATTCTCTCGAGACCTTGTGCCTGTCGCTTTTGTAATTCCCTACCACCGAAACGTCCCTATGGATGAATACTTACGCCTGTCGTTCTTACTTTTATTCCCAGTTAATCTTGTTATTACAAGATACCCCGAAGTTTTCCCTATTGTTCCGAGAATACTTTGTGCCTACTGCCTAGCAGTTCTTTGCCACATGAATACCCCCCTTCAAATAAATCGCACTTGTCGAGTATCCGCTCATCCCCAGTTGTTCATGTGTTACACAAAAGTCTTCAAAATAATATTCGATCTTCCGAAAATCCTTTGGGGCCTTTGGCTCTTGAAATTCTTGCTTGCTTGCATTATGGTTAATCCCATAAGTCCCGTAGTCATATTGACATTCCTTGTCATTATCATTTGAGTCTGTTGACTCAATATGTTTGTGAATACACGCAATCATCATTGACCCTTATAAATTACTTTTCTGGCTGAGCTGCCATTCTTTTAACTGGAATTGATTCTCGACCAATCCCATTGTCTTTGATTGTACCCTAAGGGTATTCAACTTATCCACCCCTAATCTGAGCATTGCTTCTGATCCCTTGATTTGGAAATCATAATTCCTTTGCATTTGACAATTGAGTTAGTCAGTTGTTTCTATAATCTGCTTCCCCTAGTTGAGTACCGATGCTCACGTCAGATCCCTTGTGGACCACCAGATCCTTTGTTGGATTTTATCTGACAACGCCCTTCATATTCAATAACCTTGTGAGCGTTCCTCGGATACATAATGCCTTTGTAAATTGTATCGTCTGCTTTCTCAACCATGCTCTGCCTTCGAGCTTGAGTTAATTACTTCTAAAAAGATTCTGGTATATGATTCTAAGATGCCCCGACGAGTTGAACCTATGCCTTCCTTAATATGTGTGAACTCGAAAGTTTTCACGAGTCGTACTCTTCTGGTATTTTGCCAGATAAAATTTCAACGCCATAACTTCATCAAAAGCGAGAAGTGAATGAAAGGGTATGCATTGGAGAAGTGGGAGTCGACCTTGAACCTTTGTGTTCATGCCCATGGACACGATATAGATCCTATCATGGAAGCTTCTTGTAACAATAACTATTTCCTTGATAACTAACATATGGTATCTGTGAGTTGAGCCCTTGCAACCGTGGTTGCGACCATGATTGTTCTTCTTTGATCCCATTTCTCGGACAAGTTAAAACAATTGTCTTCTATGGATCAATACACCAGTCCAACCTTTACTTTGATCTTGTGTCGAGTATTACCCCCCTGGTATCTCGAGATTATCATGGGACTGCATAACTTTTTATGAGTTCTTCATCAAGTGCTACCTTCCCACCGATTCCAATTTTTCGCGGGCTCTGAGTTATTAAACACTCAAAGACACCGATAACTGAACCGAGTCCGCACTACGGTTCAACAACTCTTCAGTAAGCTTCTATAAGTACGAGTTTGTACCCGATCACGCCATTCCTAGCCTGTTTGGCTATATCATTGTCGTGATCATCAACATTCTGAGCTCATCCAGGATATCAATTGAATCCATGATGAGAAATACCATCCTTGCCCTTGATGAATTGTATTATCATCGACCACTTTATTGCCTTCCGTTCAACACAAGTTGTTCGTGTTTTGTGTAAACCTTGAGATCCCTGCTACCCAGCAGTTGATCTTCCTTACCTCGGAAGTATTACCATCTCCTTTTGTCAAGGATGTGGTGAGAATTTCACCACCTCTTAAGAATTCTTGATATCATAATACTTCTTGCCATCTTCGTTCATTCCTTGGCCCCCGTATTGTTTTCAACCGGAATACCGACAATTGAGCTATGACGTGTGAATTCAAAACTTCTAGCAAGCCTCTTGCTTTGAAGTGAAATTCTTAGACTATTGATTATTGAATCACCATTCCGACGTTGGTCATGCAACCCAGCCCATATTTCGGGTGCACCTTTCAACCAATGTTTAATTGTGTATGTTTTCCTCGAGCATACATCATTATACCATTCGAGCTGACAAATGTCATCTTCTTGTTCACATTATCTTGGAAATCCATCCGTTTGGAATCCTCGATGAATTGTCGCTGAGCCCATCAGCCACCTTCTCATCCCCTCCTTGGTTTAAGGATGAACTATTGCTTCAAGAACCCGCTCCCGTAGTTCATTTCCTGAGAATTTTGAAATGTCATTTCGTCTATTTGTGTTGCACCTTTTCTTCTCGGACATCCCGAGTCCGAGGTATCATGACACCAATCGGATCTGAATCTCGGTCAGATATGATGGTTGGGACAACTTTCCAAGAGTTATGATGTTGATCCTTTGATGACCCGGTAACATGATGCCATGCCTAGCACCCCCCGGTGGAGGACCTATCATTATAGATTCCTTTTCAGAAGGTTATCCATTCATCCTTGAGGAAATTGTAAGACTTATTCTACAAGTTATTCTGATGGATCCTTCGTGTTTCCAAAGTCTGATCTTCACGAAGACCATGTCAATGCTATCTCAAGCATGTCTATGGTACTATGATTTTCAACAGAACATTTGGAGCCCAATGCTAAATGTTTCTCACTCAATTATCCAAACACTGTTGTATGGGTAATATCGTGAAATTCCTCCCCTTACTTTAATGGTCTTCTACTTTCTATCTTGTCATGGGTATCATGCCCCGCTTGTCCTTGGGAAGGATATACCCCTGAAATATGTGTTTAAACACATTTTTCCTTTCCATTGTTTTGTTTAAACTGATAATCGAATTTTCCTTCCATTGGTTGATTTAACGTTTCTTGTGACCTATATGATCTAAGCAGTAATATTCTCCTGCTTATGTAAACACCTCGGTGTACAACTCTGTCAGCAAGACCCTGTTACCATTGTTGATGACATTTCGGTAACCACCGATGGACGAGAACTTTGCCTATTGGTCCGCCTCGTTCAACGAGCGGGAAAATGGTTCTCTTCGTCCCTTGCCCTGGGTATCGACGTTGTAGCCGACATAATCGACATGCTATCCTCCGACATGTCTTTCTTGCATGACCATGTAAGATGTCAACGTCCTTTCTACGTTTAACCCACTTGGTGGGCCCATAACCCACAATTCCACATGATCGAAACCTGACTCTCCTGTACAACCTATTGTCAAGGTTATTCCCCATGTTGACTTCGTATGTAATTCACGGGCCACCTGACTAGTGGTCTATTATGGTATCAGACACAATACTTATTCCCATTGCCTTGAATCCTCTTTCACACTTCGTTTTAGGCAACGAACGATTGCCTAAGCGCTTGAAAACTTCTATTTTTCACCTCCTTACTTTGCTCTCGATATTTTCTTAAGATTCAAATCGAGAGTAACTTCCGCCACCTTCCTCGATGTTATCGACCAGATAGTCAACCTTGTAGAGGTCTGTCGTTTTGAAGCTACCCCTTATCCTTTCCGTAAGTACGATGAAGATCCCCAAGGAAGGATGACAACTTCACCATAATGACCCGAAGGATAGAAATGAAGACATCAATGAAAGGGATCAACCTCTTCGAGAAGAGCAACCAAGACCGAGAAGATCCGTTAGATTTTCCGTAACCCAATCCCTCCCTCCTTACTCCCCTCTTAAATCTCGGGACGAGATTTCTTGTAGTGGAGGAGAATTGTGATGCCCGGGTATTTAAGCTACAGTGAACCTCTGCTAATGATGCCACGTCACCTCGATTACTGTTACAAATCTCGTGATAGTTCGAAACCGATTCAAATTCAAATTCAAAATCAAGTCAAACATTAAAGGTTTTCTAATATTAAAACTAAAATGTTCGGGTGGTTCCAAATAATTCATAAGTAATTATTGTGGAGGAACCACACTTTTATAAAAGTCATAAATACTCTAAAATGTTTTGAATAGTAGCAAAAACAATTAGTTGAATTCCTTTTACAATAAATAAAATATTAAACTATTTTATTTAGTTACCCAAATTAATGTGGCAGTAGTATGTATAAGCAATACCAATTTAGGAACCATTGGTGTATTTTGTAGAACTAAAATAAAGGAAATCTAGACATAAAACAGAAAAGAAAAGTAAAAGAAAAAAATGGCAAAGCAAAAACAAATGAAAGAATAGGAGAAAGAGAACCCCCCCCTGGGCCAGTCGGCCCAGCTGGCCATCGGGCCCCAGCCGCCTGGGCCGCCTCAAAGATAACCCTCCCCACTCCCGAAACCCTAGCCACTACCGCACACGATCCCCCCACTCCTCTGCCCGATCCCCCACTCTCCCCTCGCTCGCCTCTCCCTCTACCCCCCTCTCCTCTCGATCCCATCTGGATCGGGGAGGGGCCCGACCTCGAAGCCCGTCCTCCCCGCTGAACGCGCGCGCCGCTGAGACCCGCCGACCTACCTCGTCCTGCAGCCCCTTCTCGACCCGATCCGGCGGCGCTCCGCTCCCGGCGCCACCACGCACCGCTGCTCGAGGACCTCGTCGCTGGCGCCGCCCACCGACTCCGCCCGCCATGTCCCTTAACGCCCTCGCGCGGCGCCCGTTTATGATCCGCGCGTGGCCGGAACCCGGAATGCCTCGTCCCGTCGCTCGCGCCCACGTCTCTCCATCACCGGTCGCCATCACGCTCAACGCCGCCCGTCGCCGTCACCGGATCGCCTCCTCGTCCTCCTCCCACGGTCGCCATCGCGCCGACGCCCCTTCCTCCAACGGACGGTGAGGACCCGATCCTCCTTCCCCGCTTAGCGCCTTACGCGCGGCCCTACTCGCCTGCCGCCCACAGCGCCGCCGCCGCCCGCGTCGACTACAGCACGACGGCGCGCTCCGCTTTTGCTCGCCTCCCGTGAACGCGCCCACTCGACCCGTGGCCAACTCGGTGCCCGCCGCACCACGATCGCCGTCGACCGCGCCCTCACCCCAGCCTCTGCTGCCCGCCCGATTCGCCGCCGTGGCGGGCGCTTCACCGGGCGGCCACGCCCACTACCCGAACGGCCAACGCGTGGGCCATGGCCTCCGCCGTGCCGCGCCTGCCGGCTCTCTCGCCGCTCCGCCGACGCCTGCAGCCACGGGCTACCACGCGGCGCCTCATGGCTGGCGCTCTCCTTTGGCGCGTGCCCAGCGGGTGGCGCCCAGCCCCACGCCCGCTCCATTAACCGCCGCCCGGTGGCCAAATGGGCCCTTGCCGGCAGGTCCCACCGCCCCCTTTTTCTATAAAAAAGGAAGTAAAAAACAAATAATTAATTAGTTAAATAATTAATTAAAAAGCTAATCAACTTAATTAACTAGGGATTAATTAGTCTAATAACTGGATTAGTTAAAACTGAGAATTAATTAACTAGACAGTCAATGACAGGGGGCCCCACCCCTGTTGACCAGTCAAACTTTGACTGGTCAACTGGGTTCCCCTGGTCCCACTTGTCAGCCTGTGTACAATTTTTGTGTACACTGTGCTGGGTACATCTAGCAATTTAACATTAATTTCGATTTAAAATAAATTAGAAAATGAATTAAAACTTTGAAAATTAATATAAAATAATCCGTAACTCGGATGGAAAAACTTTGTACATGAAAGTTGCTCAGAACGACGAGACGATTCCGGATACGCAACCCATTCGTCCGACACCCCCCCTAACCTATCGAACTCGCAACTTTCCCCCTCCGGCTCCTCTGCCTGAAAACGCGAAACACCGGGGATATTTTCCCGGATGTTTTCCCCCTTCACCGGTATCACCTATCCCTGTGTTAGATCACCTCTAGCACCGCATTTGTCATGTTATGCTTTGATTGCTCTGTTATTTATTATGTTCCCCCTCCGTTACTTTTTCCGGTAGACCCCGAGGCGCTGCGGTACCCCTTCGTGATCGACTACGGTGTTGACGACCCCTCTCTCTTGTCGGAGCAACCAGGCAAGCCCCCCCTTTGATCACCAGATATCGCCTACTCTTCTCTATCTGCTTGCATTAGAGTAGTGTAGCATGTTCTTGCTTCGTTATACCTATCCCGATGCATAGCCTTTGTCCTTGTTACTATTGTTGTTACCTTTACGCAATCCTATATGCTTAGTATAGGATGCTAGTATTTTCATCTGTGGCCCTACATTCTTGTCCGTCGCTGCGTGCTATACTATCGGGCCGTGATCACTCGGGAGGTGATCACGGTATATACTATATACTTTATACATGATACATGTGGAGACTAAAGTCGGGTCGGCTTTTGGAGCACCCATGAGTGATTCACGGATTGGGGCTGAAAGGACCTTTGTCCCGACGGCCCTCTGGATGGATCTTTGTGGCGGAGCGACAGGCAGGTTGAGACCACCTAGAGAGAGGTGGGTCTGCCTGTTCGGCGCTCGCGGATACTTAACACGCTTAACGAGATCTTGGTATTTGATCCGAGTTGGCTACGAGCTTATACGCACTAACCAACCACGTGGGAAAGATATGGGCACTCGGCATCGTGGTATCACCAAGCATTTCAGACGTCGGCGATGGGCGGAGCGCGCCGGATTGGATGGAACACCACTAGGCTAGGTCTGCTTCCGGCCGCCACATAACGCTTGTGTGTGCTTTCGAGGCGATGGGCCTGCACCCTGCTGGCGCTTAGGTTTAGACCGGCGTCTGGCCCTCTGTTGTGCCTAGGTGGGGCTGCGGCGTGTTGATCTTCCGCGGCGGGCATGACCCAGAAAGTGTGTCCGCCAAATGGGATCAAACGTGTTGGGTAAGTTGGTGCACCCTGCAGGAAGTTAATCTATTCAATAGCCGAGATCTTGATAACAGGATGACTTGGAGTTGTACCTTGACCTTATGACAACTAGAACCGGATACTTGATAAAACACACCCTTCCAAGTGCGGATACAACCGGCGGTCGCTCTCTCTCAAGGATACGAGGAGGGATCGCGGGTAGGATTATTGCTATGTGATGTTACTTGGAGGACTTCAACCTACCCTCCTCTACTGTTGCAAGACGGTGACCGAAGCGTAGTCTTCGATAAGACTAGCTATCCCCTCTTATTCGGCATTCTGCATTCAGTCCACCGATATGGCCCTTTACACATATATCCATGCATATGTAGTGTAGCTCCTTGCTTGCAGTACTTTGGATGAGTACTCACGGTTGCCTTGTTTCCCCTTTTCCCTACCTCTATTCGATTGCTGCAACTGCAGACGATGGAGCCCAGGAGCCGACGCCACCGTCAATGACGACTACTACATCGGAGGTGCCTACTACTACGTGCAGCCCACCGACGCGGCGACGGGTGAGTAGTTTAGGAGGATCCCTGCGGGAGGCTGCGCCTCTTCGATCTCAGATCCCGGTTTGTGCTAGCCTTCTTAAGGCAACCTTGTTTAACTTATGACTGTACTCAGATATTGTTGCTTCCGCTGACTCGTCTATGATCGAGCACTTGTATTCGAGCCCTCGAGGCCCCTGGCTTGTATTATGATGCTTGTATGACTTATTTATGTTTTAGAGTTGTGTTGTGATATCTTCCCGTGAGTCCCTGATCTTGATCGTACACATTTGCGTGCATGATTAGTGTACGATTAAATCGGGGGCGTCACAGAAAAGGCATGGGTTTCTGAACCCATGGTTCTCTTTCTTTACCATGTTTCGTAGCAACGAAGTCTCTTTTATCATAACATTGATTCTTTGATTGTGGGTTATCAAGATCAACAACAGGTTCAACTTCTACATCATTATCATTACTAGGTTGAGAATTATCATGAACATCATCATTAACATTTTCACTAGGTTCATGTTCATTACCAGATTGTGTTTCAGCATCAGACATAGAGATATCATTTGGATTATCAGGTGGTTCAGCAATAGGTTCACTAGAAGTTTTCACAGTTCTATCATTTTTCTTTTTCTTCCTTTTAGAAGAACTAGGTACATCAATATTATAGAATCTTGCTCGATTCTCTTAGGGTGGCCTTCAGGATACAAAGGTTCCTGAGTCATTCTACTAGTTCTAGTAGCCACTCTAACAGCATAATCATTTTTCTTACTATTCATTTCATCAAGCACTTCTTTCTGAGCTTTAAGTACTTGTTCTACTTGAGTGGTAACCATAGAAGCATGTTTGCTTACAAGTTTAAGTTCACCTCTAATATTAGCCATAAAATCACTCAAGCGTTTAATCATAAAGGTATTCTGTTTTAATTGTCTACCAAAATAAGCATTAAAGTCATCTTGGTTAAACATAAAGTTATCAAACTCATCCAAGCACTGACTAGCAATTTTAGTAGGAGGGACTTCAGCTTTATCATATCTATAGAGAGAATTTACCTTTACTACCCGTGTCGGGATATCGGGATCGGAGGTTCTTGATGAATAAAGAATTGAGATCATATACTTCTTCAACAAAGGTAAATTAAGACCATGTATTTCTTGAGAGGAGGTAAATTCTTAACATCTTCAGCTTTAATACCTTTTTCTTTCATAGATTTCTTTGCCTCTTGCATATCTTCAGGACTGAGAAATAGAACACCTCTCTTCTTCGGAGTTGGTTTAGGAATAGGCTCAGTAATTGGCTCAGGAGCTGGCTCGGGAGTTGGCTCAGGAGGTGCACAATTATTTTCATTTGTCAACATATTATTCAATAAAATTTCAGCTTCATCTGGTGTTCTTTCCCTGAAAAGAGAACCAACACAACTATCCAGGTAATCTCTGGAAGCATCGGTTAGTCCATTATAAAAGATATCAAGTATTTCAGGTTTCTTAAGAGGATGATCAGGCAAAGCATTAAGTAACTTGAGAAGCCTCCCCCAAGCTTGTGGGAGACTCTCTTCTTCAATTTGCACAAAATTATATATATCCCTCAAAGCAGCTTGTTTCTTATGAGCAGTAATAAATCATATCCTGGGTACTACCCACACAACCAGGATCAAGAGAATTATACCATATCTTAGCATCACCCTTTAATGAGAACGGAAATATTTTGAGTATATAAAAGTAGCGCGATTTCTCATCATTAGTAAACAGGGCAGCTATATAATTTAACTTAGTAATATGTGCCACAACAGTTTCAGATTCATAGCCATAAAAAGGATCAGATTCAACCAAAGTAATTATATCAGGATCAACAGAGAATTCATAATCCTTATCAGGAACACAGATAGGTGAAGTTGCAAAAGCAGGGTCAGGTCTCATCCTATCTCTAAGAGATTCTTTACTCCATTTAACTAGCAGCCCCTTAAGTTCATATCTATCCTGGCAAGCAAAAACAACTGCAGAAGATTCCGCATCAAAAAGATAACCCTCAGGAATAGCAGGAATATTTTCATCATCACTTTCATCATTGTATTCAGTTTCAATAGTTTCTCTTTCTCTAGACCTAGAAATTTGTTCATCTAGAAATTCACCAAGGGGCACAGTAGTATCAAGCATAGAAGTAGTTTCATCATAAGTATCAAGCATAGCAGAAGTGGCATCATCAATAACATGCGACATATCGGAACGAATAGCAGAAGCAGGTTTAGGTGTCGCAATCTTAGTGATAACAGAAGGTGAATCAAGTGCAGAGCTAGATGGCAGTTCCTTACCTCCCCTCGTAGTTGAGGGATAAATTGTTGTCTTAGTGTCTTTCAAGTTCTTCATAGTGTCCAGCATATATAAATCCCAAGTGACTCAAAGAATAGAGCTATGCTCCCCGGCAACGGCGCCAGAAAAAGGTCTTGATAACCCACAAGTATAGGGGGTTGCAACAGTTTTCGAGGGTAGAGTATTCAACCCAAATTTGTTGATTCGACACAAGGGGAGCCAAAGAATATTCTCAAGTATTAGCAGCTGAGTTGTCAATTCAACCACACCTGGAAACTTAGTATCTGCAGCAAGGTGTTTAGTAGCAAAGTAATATGATAGTGGTGGTAACGGTAACAAAAGTAAAGACAACAAAAGTAATGTTTTTGGTATTTTTGTAGTGATTGTAACAGTAGCAACAGAAAAGTAAATAAGCGTAAACTAGTATATGGAAAACTCGAGGCACCGGATCAGTGATGGATAATTATGCGGATGCAGTTCGTCATGTGTGATCATAACATAGGGTGACACGAACTAGCTCCAGTTCATCAATGTAATGTAGGCATGTATTCGAATATAGTCATACGTGCTTATGGAAAAGAACTTGCATGACATCTTTTGTCCTACCCTCCCGTGGCAGCGGGTCCTATTGAAACTAAGGGATATTAAGGCCTCCTTTTAATAGAGAACGGAACAAAGCATTAGCACATAGTGAATAAATGAACTCCTCAAACTATGGTCATCACCGGGAGTGGTCCCGATTATTGTCACTTCGGGGTTGCCGGATCATAACACATAATAGGTGACTATAGACTTGCAAGATAGGATCAAGAACACACATATATTCATGAAAATATAATAGGTTCAGATCTGAATTCATGGCACTTGGGACCTAGTGACAAGCATTAAGCATAGCGAAGTCATAGCAACATCAATCTCAGAACATAGTGGATACTAGGGATCAAACCCTAACAAAACTAACTCGATTACATGATAAATCTCATCCAACCCAGCACCGTCCAGCAAGCCTACGATGGAATTACTTACGCACGGCGGTGAGCATCATGAAATTGGTGATGGAGGATGGTTGATGATGACGATGGCGACGAATCCCCCTCTCCGGAGCCCCGAACGGACTCCAGATCATTCCTCCCGAGAGAGATTAGGGCTTGGCGGCAGCTCCGTATTGAAAAACGCGATGATTTCTTCTCTCTGATTATTTTCTCCCCGAAAGCCAATAAATAGAGTTGGAGTTGGCGTCGGAGGGTCTCCAGGGGGCCCACGAGGTAGGGGGGCGCGCCCAGGAGGGGGGGCGCCCCCACCCTCGTGGACAGGGTGTGGGCCCCCTGGTCTTCATCTTTGGCGAGGATTTTTTATTATTTATTCTAAGATATTCCGTGGAGTTTCAGGTCATTCCGAGAACTTTTGTTTTCTGCACATAAAACAATATCATGGCAATTCTGCTAAAAACAGCGTCAGTCCGGGTTAGTGTTGGAAATATGCCCTAGAGGCAATAATAAAATGGTTATTATTATATTTCTTTGTTCATGATAATTGTCTATTATTCATGCTATAATTGTGTTATCCGGAAATCGTAATACATGTGTGAATACATAGACCACAACATGTCCCTACCGAGCCTCTAGTTGACTAGCTCGTTGATCAACAGATAGTCATGGTTTCCTGCCTATGGACATTGGATGCCATTGATAACGGGATCACATCATTAGGAGAATGATGTGATGGACAAGACCCAATCCTAAGCATAGAACAAAGATCGTGTAGTTCGTTTGCTAGAGCTTTTCCAAATGTCAAGTATCATTTCCTTAGACCATGAGATTGTGCAACTCCGGATACCGTAGGAGTGCCTTGGGTGTGTGCCAAACGTCACAACGAATCGGGTGGCTATAAAGGTGCACTACGGTATCTCCGAAAGTGTCTGTTGGGTTGGCACGAATCGAGACTTGGATTTGTCACTCCGTATGACGGAGAGGTATCTCTGGGCCCACTCGGTAATGCATCATCATAATGAGCTCAATGTGATGAAGTGGTTGATCACGGGATCATGCATTACGGTACATGTAAAGTGACTTGCCGGTAACGAGATTGAACGAGGTATTGGGATACCGACGATCGAGTCTCGGGCAAGTAACGTACCGATTGACAAAGGGAATTGTATACGGGATTGATTGAATCCTCGACATCGTGGTTCATCCGATGAGATCATCGAGGAGCATGTGAGAGCCAACATGGGTATCCAGATCCCGCTGTTGGTTATTGACCGGAGAGTCGTCTCGGTCATGTCTGCATGTCTCCCAAACCCGTAGGTGTTGGGGAACGTAGCAGAAATTCAAAATTTTCCTACGTGTCACCAAGACCTATCTATAGAGAAACCAACAACGAGGGGAAGGAGAGCGCATCTACATACCCTTGTAGATCGCTAAGCGGAAGCGTTCAATTGAACGGGGTTGAAGGATTCGTACTCGTCGTGATCCAAATCACCGGAGATCCTAGTGCCGAACGGGCGACACCTCCGCGTTCAACACACGTGCAGCCCGGTGACGTCTCCCATGCCATGATCCAGAAAGGAGAGAGGGAGAGGTTGAGGAAGACTCTGTCCAGCAGTAGCACAATGGCGTGGTGGTGGTGGAGGAGCGTGGCAATCCTGCAGGGCTTCGCCAAGCACCGCGGGAGAGGAGGAGGGAGAGAGGCAGGGCTGCGCCATGGAGAGGACAAAACTCATGTGTTGGCAGCCCCAAAGTCCTCAAGTATATATAGGGAGAGGGAGGGTGCGCCTCTAGGGTTTCCACCCCAAGGGGCGGCAGCCCCAAACCCATCTAGGGTGGCGGCCAAGGGGGAAGAGGAAACTTGCCCCCAAGCTGGGTGGGGCGCCTCCCCAAACCCTAGGCGCCTTGGGCCCTTGGGGGCGCACCAGCCCACCCGGGCTGGTCCCTCCCACACTTGGCCCATGCAGCCCTCTGGGGCGGTGGCCCCACTTGGTGGACCCAGGACCCTCCGGTGGTCCCTGACGTTACCGATAAAACCCAAACTTTTCCGGTGACCAAAACAGGACTTCCCATATATAAATATTTACCTCCGGACCATTCCAGAACTCCTCGTGACATCTGGGATCTCATCCGGGACTCCGAACAACATTCGGTAACCACATACAAACTTCCTTTATAACCCTAGCGTCATCGAACCTTAAGTGTGTAGACCCTACGGGTTCGGGAACCATGTAGACATGACCGAGACGTTCTCCGGTCAATAACCAACAGCAGGATCTGGATACCCATGTTGGCTCCCACATGTTCCACGATGATCTCGTCGGATGAACCACGATGTCAAGGACTCAATCAATCCTGTATACAATTCCCTTTGTCTAGCGGTATTGTACTTGCCCGAGATTCGATCGTCGGTATGCCGATACCTTGTTCAATCTCGTTACCGGCAAGTCTCTTTACTCGTTCCGTAACACATCATCCCGTGATCAACCCCTTGGTCACATTGTGCACATTATGATGATGTCCTACCGAGTGGGCCCAGAGATACCTCTCTGTCACACGGAGTGACAAATCCGAGCCTCGATTCATGCCAACCCAACAGACACTTTCGGAGATACCAGTAGTGCACCTTTATAGCCACCCGATTCGTTGTGACCTTTGGTACACCCAAAGCATTCCTACGGTATCCGGAGTTGCACAATCTCATGGTCTAAGGAAAAGATACTTGACATTAGAAAAGCTTTAGCATACTGAACTACGATCTTTGTGCTAGGCTTAGGATTGGGTCTTGTCCATCACATCATTCGCTAATGATGTGATCCCGTTATCAACGACATCCAATGTCCATGGTCGAAACCGTAACCATCTATTGATTAACGAGCTAGTCAACTAGAGGCTTACTAGGGACATGGTGTTGTCTATGTACCCACACATGTATCTGAGTTTCCTATCAATACAATTATAGCATGGATAATAAACGATTATCATGAACAAGGAAATATAATAATAACTAAATTATTATTGCCTCTAGGGCATATTTCCAACAGTCTCCCACTTGCACTAGAGTCAATAATCTAGTTCACATCGCCATGTGATTAACACTCACAGATCACATCGCTATGTGACCAACATCCAAAGAGTTTACTAGAATCAATAATCTAGTTCACATCACTATGTGATTAACACTCAATGAGTTCTGGGTTTGATCATGTTTATGCTTGTGAGAGAGGTTGTAGTCAACGAGTCTGCAATATTCAGATCCCTATGTATTTCGCAAAACTTTATGTCATATCGTAGATGCTGCTACCACGTTCCACTTGGAGCTATTCCAAATTGTTGCTCCATTATACGTATCCGTATCTCTACTCGAGCTATCCGGATAGGTGTTAACTTGCATCGACGCAACTCTTTACGTAGAACTCTTTATCACCTCCATAACCGAGAAACATATCCTTATTCCTCTAAGGATAATTTTGACCGCTATCTGGTGATCCACTCCTTGATCACCTTTGTACCCTCTTGCCAGATATGTAGCAAGGCACACATCAGGTGCCGTACACAGCATAGCATACTGTAGAGCCTACATCTAAGGCATAGGGGACGACCTTCATCCTTTCTCTCTTTTCTGCCGTGGTCGAGCTTTAACTCTTAACTTCATACCTTACAACTCAGGCAAGAACTCCTTCTTTGACTGATCCATCTTCAACACCTTCAAGATTATGTCAAGGTATGTGCTCATTTGAAAGTATTATTAATTTTTTTGATCTATCTTATAGATCTTGATGCTTATTGTTCAAGTAGCCTAATCCAGGTTTTCCATTGAAAAACACTTTTCAAACAACCCTATATGCTTTCCAGAAATTCTACATCATTTCGATCAACAATATGTCAACAACATATACTCATCAGAAATTCTATAGTGCTCCCACTCACTTCTTTGGAAATACAAGTTTCTCATAAACTTTGTAAAACCAGAATCTTTGATCATCTCATCAAAGCGCACATTCCAACTCCGAGATGCTTACTCCAGTCCCTAGAAGGATCATTGGAGCCAAGATACCTTTAGCATCCTTAGGATCGACAAAAACTTTACGATTGTATCACATACAACCTTTCCTTACGGTGGTAAGGAAACTCGTTTTGACATCCATCGCCAGATTTCATAAATGCAGCTAATGCTAACATGATTCCGACGGACTTAAGCATCGCTACGGATGAGAAAATCTCATCGTAGTCAACTCCTTGAACTTGTGAAAAACTCTTCGCCACAAGTCGAGCTTCATAGATGGTGACATTACCGTCCACGTCCGTCTTCTTCTTAAAGATCCATTTATCTCAATGGCTTGCCGATCATCGGGCAAGTCCACCAAAGTCCATGCTTTGTTCTGATACATGGATCCTATCTCGGGTTTCATGGCTTCTAACCATTTGTCGGAATATGAGCCAACCATCGCTTCCCCATAGCTCGTAGGTTCATTGTTGTCTAGCAACATGACCTTCAAGACATGATTACTGTACCACTCTGAAGTAGTACGCATCCTTGTCCCCCTACGAGGTATGGTAGTGACTTGATCCAAAACTTCATGATCACTATCATAAGCTTCTACTTCAATTGGTGTAGGCGCCACAGGAACAACTTCATGTGCCCTGCTACACACTTGTTGAAGTGACGGTTCAATAACCTCATCAAGTCTCCACCATCCTCCCACTCAATTCTTTCGAGAGAAATTTTTCCTCGAGAAAGGACCCGTTTCTAGAAACAATCACTTTTGCTTCCGGATCTGAATTAGGAGGTATACTCAACCATTTCGGGTATCCTATGAAGATGCATTTATCCGTTTTGGGTTCGAGCTTATCACGATGAAACTTTTTCACATAAGCGTCGCAGCCCCAAACTTTCAAGAAACGACAGCTTAGGTTTCTCTAAACCATAGTTCTCATGGTGTCATCTCAACGGAATTACGTGGTGCCCTATTTAAAGTGAGTGCGGTTGTCTCTAATGCCTAACCCATGAACGATAGTGGTAATTCGATAAGAGACATCATGGTACACACCATATCCAATAGGGTGCAACTATGATGTTCGGACACACCATCACACTATGGTGTTCCAGGCGGTATTAATTGTGAAACAATTTCCACAATGTCTTAATTGTGTGCCAAAACTCGTAACTCAGATATTCATCTCTATGATCATATCATAGACATTTTATCCTCTTGTCACGAAGATCTTCAACTTCACTCTAAAATTACTTGAACCATTCAATAATTCAGACTTGTGTTTGATCAAGTAAATATACTCAGTATCTACTCAAATCATCTGTGAAGTAAGAATATAACGATATCCACTGCGTGCCTCAGCACTCATTGGACTGCACACATCAAAATGTATTACTTCCAACAAGTTGCTTTCTTGTTCCATTTTACTGAAAACGAGGCTTTCAGTCATCTTGCCCATGTGGTATGATTTGCATGTCTCAAGTGATTCAAAATCAAGTGAGTCCAAACGGTCCATTTGCATGGAGTTTCTTCATGCATATACACCAATAGACATGGTTCGCATGTCTCAAACTTTTCAAAATGAGTGAGTCCAAAGATCCATCAACATGGAGCTTCTTCATGCTTTTATACCAATATGACTTACATGGCGATTGCCACAAGTAGGTGGTACTATCATTACTATCTTATATCTTTTGGTATGAACATGTGTATCACTACGATCGAGATTCAATAAACCATTCATTATAGGTGCAAGACCATTGAAGGTATTATTCAAATAAACAGAGTAACCATTATTCTCCTTAAATGAATAACCGTATTGCGATAGACATAATCCAATCATGTCTATGCTCAACGCAAACACCAAATAACAATTATTTAGGTTTAACACCAATCTCGATGGTAGAGGGAGCGTGCGATGCTTGATCACATCAAGCTTGGAAAACTTCAACACATATCGTGACTCACCTTTAGCTAGTCTCCGTTTACTCCACAGCCTTTTATTTCGAGTTACTAACACTTAGCAACCGGACCAGTATCTAATACCCTGGTGCTACTAGGAGTACTAGTAAAGTACACATTAACATAATGTATATCCAATATACTTCTATCGACCTTGCCAGCCTTCTCATCTACCAAGTATATAGGGTAATTATGCTCCAGTGGCTGTTCCCCTTATTCCAGAAGCACTTAGTCTCGAGTTTGGGTTCAACCTTGGGTTTCTTCATTAGAGCAGCAGCTGATTTGCTGTTTCATGAAGTATCCCTTCTTGCCCTTGCCCTTCTTGAAACTAGTGGTTTCACCAACCATCAACAATTGATGCTCCTTCTTGATTCCTACTTTCGCGGTGTCAAACATCGTGAATATCTCAAGGATCATCATATTTATCCCTGATTTGTTATAGTTCATCACGAAGCTCTAGCAGCTTGGTGGCAATGACTTTGGAGAAACATCACTATCTCTGGAAGATCAACTCCCACTCGATTCAAGTGATTGTTGCACTCAGACAATCTGAGCACAAGCTCAACAATTGAGCTCTTCTCCCTTAGTTTGCAGGCTAAGAAAATCGTCGGAGGTCTTATACCTCTTGACATGGGCACGATCCTGAAATCCCAATTTCAGCCCTCGAAACATCTCATATGTTCTGCGACGTTTTGAAAAACGTCTTTGGTGCCTCGACTCTAAACCGTTTAACTAAACTATCACGTAGTTACCAAAACGTGTATGTCCAATGTTCGCAACATCCACGAGGCGGCGTTTGGGGTTCAAGACACCGAAGCGGTGCATTAAGGACATAAGCTTTCTTCTGTCCGCATAATTTCTCTTGTCAACTTTCAACTATATTTTCTCTAGGAACATATCTAAGCAGTGGAACTAAAGCGCGAGCTTACGACATAATTTGCAAAGATCTTTTGACTATGTTCAGGATAATTAAGTTCATCTCATGAACTCCCACTCGAATAGACATCCCTCTAGTCATCTAAGTGATTACATGATCCGAGTCAACTAGGCCGTGTCCGATCATCACGTGAGACAGACTAGTCATCATCGGTGAACATCTTCATGTTGATCGTATCCTCCATCGACTCATGCTCGACCTTTTGGTCTCTTGTGTTCGAGGCCATGTCTGTACATGCTAGGCTCGTCAAGTTAACCTAAGTGTTTGGCGTGTGTAAATCTGGCTTACACCCGTTGTATGTGAGCGTAGAATCTATCACACCCGATCATCACGTGGTGCTTGAAGCGACGAACTTTCATAGCGGTGCATAGTTAGGGGAACACTTTCTTGAAATTTTAATGAGGGATCATCTTATTTACTACCGTCATTCTAAGCAAATAAGATGCATAAACATGATAAACATGACGTGCAATCAAATAGTGACATGATATGGCCAATATCATTTTGCTCCTTTTAATCTCCATCTTCGGGGCTCCATGATCATCATCGTCACCGGCATGACACCATGATCTCCATCATCGTGTCTCCATGAAGTTGTCTCGCCAACTTATTACTTCTACTACTATGGCTACCGGTTAGCAATAAAGTCAAGTAATTACATGGCGTTTGTTCAATGACACGCAGGTCATACAATAAATTAAGACAACTCCTATGGCTCCTGCCGGTTGTCATACTCATCGACATGCAAGTCGTGATTCCTATTACAAGAACATGATCAATCTCATACATCACATATCATTCATCACATTCTTCTTGGCCATATCACATCACATAGCATACCTGCAAAAACAAGTTAGGCGTCCTCTAATTGTTGTTTGCATGTTTCTGTGGCTACTATGGGTTTCTAGCAAAACGTTTCTTACCTCATAAAAACCACAACGTGATATGCCAATTGATATTTACCCTTCATAAGGACCCTTTTCATCCAATCCGTTCCGACTAAAGTGGGAGGCGGCACCCTCTAGCCACCTTATGCACCAAGTGCATGTCGATCGGTGGAACCTGTCTCACGTAAGTGTGCGTGTAAGGTCGGTCCGGACGCTTCTTCCCACAATACCGTCAAAACAAGATTGGACTAAACGGCAAGCATATTGAACAAAATCAACGCCCACAACTACGTTGTGTTCTACTCGTGCAAAGAATCTACGCAATAGACCTAGCTCATGATGCCCTTTGTTGGGGAGCGTGGCAGAAATTCAAAATTTTCCACGTGTCACCAAGATCTATCTATGGAGAAACCAGCAACGAGGGGAAGGAGAGCGCATCTACATACCCTTGTAGATCGCTAAGCGGAAGCGTTCAAGTGAACGGGGTTGAAGGAGTCATACTTGTCGTGATCCAAATCACCGGAGATCCTAGTGCCGAGCGGACGACACCTCCGCGTTCAACACACGTGCAGCCGGTGGCGTCTCCCATGCCTTGATCCAGCAAGGAGAGAGGAGAGGTTGAGGAAGACTCCGTCCAGCAGCAGCACTGTGGCGTGGTGGTGGAGGAGGCGTGGCAATCCTGCAGGCTTCGCCAAGCACCGGGAGAGGAGGAGGAGAGAGGCAGGGCTGCGCCATGAGAGGACAAAACTCATGTGTTGGCAGCCCCAAAGTCCTCAAGTATATATAGGGAGAGGGAGGTGCGCCCCTCTAGGGTTTCCACCCCAAGGGTGCGGCAGCCCCAAACCCATCTAGGGTGGCGGCCAAGGGGGGAAGAGGGAAACTTGCCCCCAAGCTGGGTGGGCGCCCCCCCAAACCCTAGGCGCCTTGGGCCCTTGTGGGGCGCACCAGCCCACCAGGGCTGGTCCCTCCCACACTTGGCCCATGCAGCCCTCCGGGGCAGTGGCCCCACTTGGTGGACCCCCGGGACCCTCCCGGTGGTCCCGGTACGTTACCGATAAACCTCGAAACTTTTCCGGTGACCAAAACAGGACTTCCCATATATAAATATTTACCTACCTCCGGACCATTTCGGAACTCCTCGTGACGTCCGGGATCTCATCCGGGACTCCGAACAACATTCGGTAACCACATACAAACTTCCTTTATAACCCTAGCGTCATCGAACCTTAAGTGTGTAGACCCTACGGGTTCGGGAACCATCTTGAACATGACCGAGACATTCTCCGGTCAATAACCAACAGCCGGATCTGGATACCCATGTTGGCTCCCACATGTTCCACGATGATCTCATCGGATGAACCACGATGTCAAGGACTCAATCAATCCCGTATACAATTCCCTTTGTCTAGCGGTATTGTACTTGCCCGAGATTCGATCATTGGTATGCCGATACCTTGTTCAATCTCGTTACCGCAAGTCTCTTTGCTCGCTCCATAACACATCATCCGTGATCAACCCTTGGTCACATTGTGCACATTATGATGATGTCCTACCGAGTGGGCCAGAGATACCTCTCCGTCACACGGAGTGACAAATCCGATCTCGATTCGTGCCAACCCAATGACACTTTCGGAGATACCGTAGTGCACCTTTATAGCCACCCGATTACGTTGTGACGTTTGGTACACCCAAAGCATTCCTACGGTATCCGGGAGTTGCACAATCTCATGGTCTAAGGAAAAGACACTTGACATTAGAAAAGCTTTAGCATACGAACTACACGATCTTTGTGCTAGGCTTAGGATTGGGTCTTGTCCATCACATTATTCTGCTAATGATGTGATCCCATTATCAACGACATCCAATGTCCATGATCAGGAAACTGTAACCATCTATTGATCAACGAGCTAGTCAACTAGATGCTTACTAGGGACATGGTGTTGTCTATGTACTCACACATGTATCTGAGTTTCCTATCAATACAATTATAGCATGGATAATAAATGATTATCATGAACAAGGAAATATAATAATAACTAATTTATTATTGCCTCTAGGGCATATTTCCAACAGAGGGTCTACACACTTAAGGTTCGGTGGCGGCTAGGGTTGTAGAGATATTAATATGCAATAACCGAAAGTTGTTCGAGTCCTGATGAGATCCGGACGTCACGAGGTGTTCGGAATGGTCGGAGGTAAAGATTTATATATAGGAAGTCAAGTTTCGCCATCGGGAAAGTTTGGGGTCACGGTATTGTCTGGGACCACGGAAGGGTCCGAGGTCCACCGGTGGGGCCACCTATCCCGGAGGGCCCCATGGGCTGAAGTGGGAGGAACCAGCCTGGTGGGCTGGTGCGCCCCCCCAGGCCTCCCCTGCGCCTAGGGCAGGAAACCCTAGGGTGGGGGCGCCTTGGCTTGGGGGCAAGCCACCCCTTGGCCGCCGCCTTCCTTGGAGATCCCATCTCTAGGGGCGGTGCCCCAGGGGCCTATATATAGTGGGGGAGGGCAGCCGCACCTAGCCCCTGGCGCTCTCTCCCTCTCCAACACCTCCTCCTCTCAGAGCTTGGCGAAGCCCCGCCGAGATCCTCAGCTGCATCCACCACCACGCCGTCGTGCTGCTGGATCTCCATCAACCTCTCCTTTCCCCTTGCTGGATCAAGAAGGAGGAGACGTCTTCCCCAACCATACGTGTGTTGAACGCGGAGGTGTCGTCCGTTCGGCACTTGGTCATCGGTGATTTGGATCACGACGAGTACGACTCCATCAACCCTGTTCTCTTGAACGCTTCCGCTCGCGATCTACAAGGGTATGTAGATGCACTCCTTTTCCCCTTGTTGCTAGATAACTCCATAGATTGATCTTGGTGAAGCGTAGAAATTTTTTGATTTCTGCTACGTTCCCCTACAGTGGTATCAGAGCTAGATCTATGCGTAGTTACTATGCACGAGTAGAACACAAAGCAGTTGTGGGCGTAGATGTTGTCAATTTTCTTGCCACTACTAGTCTTATCTTGCTTCGGCGGCATCGTGGGATGAAGCGGCCCGGACCGACCTTACACGTACGCTTACGAGAGACAGGTTCCACCGACTGACATGCACTAGTTGCATAAGGTGTCTGTCTCTCCCACTTTGGTTGGAGCGGATTCAATGAAAAGGGTCCTTATGAAGGGTAAATAGAAATTGGCATATCACGTTGTGGTTTTACGTAGGTAAGAAACATTCTTGCTAGAAACCTATAATAGCCACGTAAAAACTTGCAACAACAATTAGATGACGTCTAACTTGTTTTTGCGGCAAGTGCTTTGTGATGTGATATGGCCAAAGGATGTGATGAATGATATATGTGATGTATGAGATGATCATGTTTTTGTAATAGGAATCACGACTTGCATGTCGATGAGTATGAAAACCGGCAGGAGCCATAGGAGTTGTCTTTATTTTTGCATGACCTGCGTGTCATTGAATAACGCCATGTAAATTACTTTACTTTATTGCTAAACACGTTAGCCATAGTAGTAGAAGTAGTCGTTGGCGTGACACCTTCATGAAGACATGATGATGGAGATCATGATGATGGAGATCATGGTGTCATGCCGGTGACGAAGATGATCATGGCGCCCCGAAGATGGAGATCAAAGGAGCAATATGATATTGGCCATATCATGTCACTATTTGATTGCATGTGATGTTTATAATGTTTTGCATCTTATTTGCTTAGAACGACGATAGCTTAAATAAGATGATCCCTCGAAATAATTTCAAGAAAGTGTTCCCCCTAACTGTGCACCGTTGCGAAGGTTCGTTGTTTCAAGCACCACGTGATGATCGGGTGTGATAGATTCTAACGTTCGAATACAACGGGTGTAAGCCAGATTTACACACGCAATACACTTAAGTTGACTTGACGAGCCTAGCATGTACAGACATGGCCTTGGAACACGGAAGACCGAAAGGTCGAGCATGAGTCATATAGAAGATACGATCAACATGAAGATGTTCACCGATGTTGACTAGTCCGTTTCACGTGATGATCGGACACGGCCTAGTTGACTCGGATCATGTTTCACATAGAGGACTAGAGGGATGTTTATCTGAGTGGGAGTTCATTGAATAATTTGATTAGATGAACTTAATTATCATGAACTTAGTCTAAAATATTTACAATATGTCTTGTAGATCAAATGGCCCACGTTAATGTTGCCCTCAACTTCAACGCGTTCCTAGAGAAAACCAAGCTGAAAGATGATGGCAGCAACTATACGAACTGGGTCTGGAACCTGAGGATCATCCTCATAGCTGCCAAGAAAGATTATGTCCTAGAAGCACCGCTAGGTGAAGCACCCATCCCAGAGAACCAAGACGTTATGAACACTTGGCAGTCTCGTGCTGATGATTACTCCCTCGTTCAGTGCGGCATGCTTTACAGCTTAGAACCGGGGCTCCAAAAGCGTTTTGAGCAACACGGAGCATATGAGATGTTCGAAGAGCTGAAAATGGTTTTCCAAGCTCATGCCCGGGTCGAGAGATATGAAGTCTCCGACAAGTTCTTCTGTTATAAGATGGAGGAAAATAGTTCTGTCAGTGAGCACATACTCAAAATGTCTGGGTTGCACAACCGCTTGACTCAGTTGGGAGTTAATCTCCCAGATGACGCGGTCATTGACAGGATCCTTCAGTCGCTTCCACCAAGCTACAAGAGCTTTTTGATGAACTTCAATATGCAGGGGATGGAAAAGACCATTCCTGAGGTATATTCAATGCTGAAATCAGCGGAGGTGGAGATAAAAAAGGAACATCAAGTGTTGATGGTGAATAAAACCACTAAGTTTAAGAAAGGCAAGGGTAAGAAGAACTTCAAGAAGGAAGGCAAGGGAGTTGCCGCGCCCGGTAAGCCAGTTGCCGGGAAGAAGCCAAAGAATGGACCCAAGCCCGAGACCGAGTGCTTTTATTGCAAGGGAAGTGGTCATCGAAGCGGAACTGCCCCAAATACTTAGCGGACAAGAAGGCTGGCAACACCAAAGGTATATGTGATATACATGTAATTGATGTGTACCTTACCAGTACTCGTAGTAGCTCCTGGGTATTTGATACCGGTGTCGTTGCTCATATTTGTAACTCAAAACAGGAGCTGCGGAATAAGCGAAGATTGGCGAAGGATGAGGTGACGATGCACATCGGGAATGGTTCCAAGGTCGATGTGATCGCCGTCGGCACGCTGCCTCTACATTTACCTACGGGATTAGTTTTAAACCTCAATAATTGTTATTTAGTGCCAGCTTTGAGCATGAACATTGTATCAGGATCTCGTTTAATTCGAGATGGCTACTCATTTAAATCCGAGAATAATGGTTGTTCTATTTATAAGAGAGATATGTTTTATGGTATGCCCCGTTGGTGAATAGTTTATTCTTAATGAATCTCGAGCGTAATGTTACACATATTCATAGTGTGAATACCAAAAGATGTAAGGTTGATAATGATAGTCCCACATACTTGTGGCACTGCCGCCTTGGTCACATAGGTGTCAAATGCATGAAGAAGCTCCATGCAGATGGACTTTTCGAGTCTCTTGATTACGAATCATTTGACACGTGCGAACCATGCCTCATGGGTAAAATGACCAAGACTCTGTTCTCCGGAGCAATGGAGCGAGCAACCAACTTGCTGGAAATCATACATACTGATGTGTGCGGTCCAATGAGTGTTGAGGCTCGCGGAGGCTATCGTTATGTTCTCACTCTCACTGATGACTTGAGTAGATATGGGTATGTCTACTTAATGAAACACAAGTCTGAGACCTTTGAAAAGTTCAAGGAATTTCAGGGTGAGGTTGAGAATCAACGTGACAGAAAAATAAAGTTCTTACGATCAGATCGTGGAGGGGAATATTTAAGTCACGAATTTGGCACACACTTAAGGAAATGTGGAATCGTTTCACAACTCACGCCGCCTGGAACACCTCAGCGTAACAGTGTGTCCGAACATCGTAATCGCACTCTATTGGATATTGTGCGATCCATGATGTCACTCACCGATTTACCGCTATCATTTTGGGGCTATGCTTTAGAGACTGCCGCATTCACTTTAAATAGGGCTCCATCGAAATCCGTTGAGATGACACCGTATGAATTATGGTTTGGGAAGATACCTAAGCTGTCGTTTCTAAAAGTTTGGGGATGCGATGCTTATGTCAAGAAACTTCAAACTGAAAAGCTCGAACCCAAGTCGGAAAAATGCGTCTTCACAGGATACCCTAAGGAAACCATTGGGTATACCTTCTACCTCAGATCTGAAGGCAAGATCTTTGTTGCCAAGAACGGGTCCTTTCTGGAGAAAGAGTTTCTCTCGAAAGAAGTAAGTGGGAGGAAAGTAGAGCTTGATGAAGTACTACCTCTTGAAACGGTAAGTAATGCAACTCAGGAAGATGTTCCTGTGGTGCCTGCACCGACTAGAGAGGAGGTTAATGATGATGATCAAGGTACTTCGGATCAAGCTCCTACTGAACTTCGTAGGTCCACAAGGACACGTTCCGCACCAGAGTGGTACGGCAACCCTGTCTTGGAAATCATGTTGTTAGACAACGGTGAACCTTCGAACTTCGTAGAAGCCATGAAATCCGAGATAGGATCCATGTATGAAAACGAAGTATGGACTTTGACTGACTTGCCCGATGATCGGCGAGCCATAGAAAATAAATGGATCTTTAAGAAGAAGACAGACGCGGATGGTAATGTGACCATCTATAAGGCTCGACTTTTCGCTAAGGGTTATCGACAAGTTCAAGGGGTTGATTATGATGAGACTTTCTCACCCGTAGCGAAGCTGAAGTCCGTCCGAATCATGTTAGCAATTGCCGCATTCTATGATTATGAGATATGGCAAATGGACGTCAAAACGGCATTCCTTAACGGCCATCTTAAGGAAGAACTGTATATGATGCAGTCGGAAGGTTTTGTCGATCCTAAGAATGCTAACAAGGTGTGCATGCTCCAACGCTCAATCTATGGGCTGGTGCAAGCATCTCGGAGTTGGAACATTCGATTTGATGAGATGATCAAAGCGTTTGGGTTTACACAGACTTATGGAGAAGCCTGTGTTTACAAGAAAGTGAGTGGGAGCTCTGTAGCATTTCTCATATTATATGTGGATGACATCTTGTTGATGGGAAATGATATAGAATTCTTGGAAAGCATAAAGGCCTACTTGAACAAGTGTTTTTCAATGAAGGACCTTGGAGAAACTGCTTATATATTAGGCATCAAGATCTATAGAGATAGATCGAGGCGCCTCATTGTTCTTTCACAAAGCATACCTTGACAAGATATTGAAGAAGTTCAATATGGATCAGTCCAAGAAGGGTTCTTGCTCAGATTGCAAGGTGTGCGATTGAGCACGGCTCAATGCCCGACCACGAAGAAGATAGAGAAAAGATGAGTGTCGTCCCTATGCCTCAGCCATAGGGTCTATTATGTATGCCATGTTGTGTACGGACCTGATGTAAACCTTGCCGTAAGTTTGGTAGGAAGGTACCAAAGTAATCCGGCATGGAACTTTGGGCAGTGGTCAAGAATATCCTGAAGTACCGAAAAGGACTAAGGACATGTTTCTCGTGTACGGAGGTGACGAAGAGCTCGTCGTAAAGGGTTACGTCGATGCTAGCCGACGACACGATCTGGATGACTCTAAGTCACAGACCAGATCGTGTTTATTTTGAATGGTGGGGCAGTAAGCTGGTGCAGTTGCAAGCAAAGCGTCGTGGCGGGATCTACATGTGAAGCGGAGTACATGGCAGCCTCGGAGGCAGCGCATGAAGCAATCCAGGTGAAGGAGTTCATCACCAACTTAGGAGTCATACCCAATGCGTCGGGGCCGATCACACTCTTCTGTGACAACACTGGAGCTATTGCACTAGCCAAGGAGCCCAGGTTTCACAAGAAGACCAGGCACATCAAGCGTCGCTTCAACTCCATTCGTGAAAATGTTCAAGATGGAGACATAGATATTTGTAAAGTACATATGGACCTGAATGTCGCAGATCCGTTGACTAAACCTCTCCCTAGAGCAAAACATGATCAACACCAGAACTCTATGGGTGTTCGATTCATCACAATGTAACTAGATTAGTGACTCTAGTGCAAGTTGGAGACTGTTGGAAATATGCCCTAGAGGCAATAAGAAAATGGTTATTATTATATTTCTTTGTTCATGATAATTGTCTATTATTCATGCTATAATTGTGTTATCCGGAAATCGTAATACATGTGTGAATACATAGACCACAACATGTCCCTAGTGAGCATCTAGTTGACTAGCTCGTAGATCAACAGATAGTCATGGTTTCCTGACTATGGACATTGGATGTCATTGATAACGGGATCACATCATTAGGAGAATGATGTGATGGACAAGACCCAATCCTAAGCATAGCACAAAGATCGTGTAGTTCGTTTGCTAGAGCTTTTCCAAATGTCAAGTATCATTTCCTTAGACCATGAGATTGTGCAACTCCGGATACCGTAGGAGTGCTTTGGTGTGCCAAACGTCACAACGTAATCGGGTGGCTATAAAGGTGCACTACGGTATCTCCGAAAGTGTCATTGGGTTGGCACGAATCGAGACTGGATTTGTCACTCCATATGACGGAGAGGTATCTCTGGGCCCACTCGGTAATGCATCATCATAATGAGCTCAATGTGATCAAGTGGTTGATCACGGATCATGCATTACGGATGAGTAAAGTGACTTGCGGTAACGATATTGAATGAGGTATTGGGATACCGACGATCGAGTCTCGGGCAAGTAACGTACTGATTGACAAAGGGAATTGTATACGGGATTGATTGAATCCTCGACATCGTGGTTCATCCAATGAGATCATCGAGGAGCATGTGGGATCCAACATGGGTATCCAGATCCCGCTGTTGGTTATTGACCGGAGAGTCGTCTCGGTCATGTCTGCATGTCTCCCAAACCCGTAGGGTCTACACACTTAAGGTTTGGTGACGCTAGGGTTGTAGAGATATTAATATGCAGTAACCCAAAAGTTGTTCGGAGACCCGGATGGGATCCCGGACGTAACGAGGAGTTCCGGAATGGTCCGGAGGTAAAGATTTATATATAGGAAGTCAAGTTTCGGCCATCGGGAAAGTTTCGGGGGTCACCGGTATTGTACCAGGACCACCGGAAGGGTCCCAAGGGTCCACCGGGTGGGGCCACCTATCCCGGAGGGCCCCATGGGATGAAGTGGGGAGGGGAACCAGCCCCTGGTGGGCTGGTGCGCCCCCCTTGGGCCTCCCCCTGCGCCTAGGGCAGGAAACCCTAGGGGTGGGGGCGCCCCCTTGGCTTGGGGGGCAAGCCACCCCCTTGGCCGCCGCCCCCCCTTGGAGATCCCATCTCCTAGGGCCGGCGCCCAGGGGCCTATATATAGTGTGGGGAGGAGGGAGGGCAGCCGCACCTGGCCTGGCGCCTCCCTCTCCCTCTCCAACACCTCCTCCTCTCTGTAGAGCTTGGCGAAGCCCTGTCGAGATCCCCGCTGCATCCACCACCACGTCGTCGTGCTGCTGGATCTCCATCAACCTCTCCTTTCCCCTTGCTGGATCAAGAAGGAGACGTCTTCCCCAACCGTACGTGTGTTGAACGCGGTGGTGCCGTCCGTTCGGCACTTGGTCATCGGTGATTTGGATCACGACGAGTACGACTCCATCAACCCCATTCTCTTGAACGCTTCCGCTCGCGATCTACAAGGGTATGTAGATGCACACCTTTTCCCCTCGTTGCTAGATAACTCCATAGATTGATCTTGGTGAAGCGTAGAAATTTTTTGATTTCTGCTACGTTCCCCAACAGTTAGTTCCATTCAAATCATACGAGTTAGAGTCCAAACAAGGGCAAAAGTGTTTGAAAAAGTAGATACGACGGAGACGTATCAGTGAGAGAGAGAGCGAGGAGAGAGGAGTGGATGAGAACGGGAGAGGGAATCGAGGGGACGAGGGGGTTCCTTATCCCCTCGCTGGCGACGGCGAGCTGGCTCGGTGGCGATCATGCCCCTGTAGCGGCACGGTCGGCCGAACAGGGAGACGACCGGTGGGGTGGGGGAGTGGGCCGCTGGCCAGCTCGGGTGGGCGGCCTGGTGGGTTGAGGCCCAAGGGGGGCGCGGGGGCCAGCTGGGTCAGTCGGCCCAGTTGAGGGGGAGGGCTTTTCTCTCCTCCTCTTCCCTATCTTTTGTTTTCTTTATTTTCTTTACAGAAAAAGTTTTTGCAATATTTGAGCTGCCAAAAAAGGATTCTGTAAAATGTGGGACTTGGCCACATAATTACATTGCAATAGTTGGCACTGCCACAGAAAGATTGTGAGGCTTTTTGAAGAAGTTTGCCACTTTTATAAATTGAAAGGCATTAAATCTATTGTTTTAGCCACTGCTTTAATTGGTTTAGGTCATTTAAACACCTTGCAAAAAGTTGGTTCACCACCAATATTTGTTATGGATTATTTGCCACAAGATGACCATTTTAGATTATATGTCTGGCAAATATGAATGTTTGACGTTAGGTTGGATTTGAATTTGACTTGTGATTTGGATCAAGTGAAGATTAGCAACATTAACATGATGACATGGCACCATTAACAGGGGATTACTGTAGCTTGATTATCCGGGCGTCACAATTCTCCTCCACTACAAGAAATCTCGTCCCGAGATTTAAGGTGTGAAATAAGGGGGAAGCTATAAGGACAGACGTCTGAAAGGATCAGCATCCAGTAGTTATCTCAAGGAAGAAGATTTTAGAAGCACCAAGAAACGTATCGGGAGTGCTATAAGAAGGTTCAACAAGATTCAACCAGGTAGGCATCCAGCTGATGCATAAAACAGGTGTTGAAGGGGTTCAGAGCAATAGATAATAATGTTGCCTCTGATACCAGAGTGAAACATGAAGAGGGAGTTAGCTCGTGAATTACATACGAGCCAAGTGCAAAGAAGATTTCAGAACCAAGGTTGTACAGGAGAGTCAGGTTTCGATCCTGTGGAACTATGGGTTATGGGCCCACCATGTGGGTTAAAAGCAAGAAGGGTGCTAACATTTTGTACGGTCATGATAGTAAGGCAGGTCAGAGGATAGCCTATCAATTATGTTGGCAACAACTTTGGTTCCAAGGGCGAGGGACGAAGAGAACCATTTTCCTGCTCGTTAAGACGAGGCGGACCAATAGGCTAAGTTCTCGTCCATCGGTGGCTACCGGAATGTCATCAGCAATAGTAACAAGGTCTTACTGACAGAGTTGTACATCGAGGCATTTACATAAGTAGCGAATTATCACTGCTCATATATGCTACGTTACAAGAAAGTTTAAATCAAATAATGGAAAGGAAAGTGTAGACATCGAGTCAGTTATCGGTGTTCTCGAGTGTCTAACAACTCAGAACCCGTGGAAAATTGGAATCAACGAGAATTAATAGTTCATGAAGAACTCCTGAAATGTTATGTAGCTCCGTGATATTCTCGAGATACTAGAGGGTAATATTCGATGGCAGAACATGATAGAGCTTGGACAGGAGAAAAGATCTGAAGAAGACAAGTACTTTAACTTGTCCGAGAAATGCAATCGAAGGATAACCGTCATGGTCGGAAACATGGTTGCCAAGGGCCAAGCATAGATACAATATGAACTCATCACAAGGGGATTATTATTACAAGAAGCTTCCATGGTAAGTTCCACACCAGGTCCGTGGGCATGAACACAAAGGTTCAAGGTCGACTCCCACTTCTCTAATGCACAACTTCCCATTCATTTCTCGCATTCGAAGAAGTTGTAACGTTGAAATTTTACCTGACGAAAAGCCAGTAGAGTGTAACCGCATAACTTTCGAGTTCACACGGATTTAGGGAAGACATAGTTTCAACCCATCAGGGCATCTTAGGAGCATATTCCACGAACTTAGGAATAAATAACTCAAGCTCGGAAGCAAAGCATGGTTGACAAGAGCGAGGGATACCATTTACCAAAGGCATTTTGTATCCGAGGAAAAGCTCACAAGGTTATTGAAAATGGAAGACGCTGTCGGATAAAATCCAACAAAGGATCGTATGTGAGTATCGATACTTCATCAGAAGAAGAAATAATGTAAGAATATCATATTATAGAAACAACTAACTAACTCAAGGCTTAAATGCAACAGAATTACGATTTCCAAAATCAAGGGATCAGGAGCAAACGCTCTGACCAAGGATGGTTAAGTTGAATAGACTTAGGGCACAATCGATGGCAATCTGATTGGCCGAGAACCAGCTCATGTTCGGGAAGACGTCTGAGCCGGAAAGATAATCTATAAGGATCAACTGATGATTGCGACACAGACATATCAAATCGAAAGACTCAAGATGATAATGACAAAGGACGTCAATGGATACTGCTAGGCATATGGAATTAACGAGAGTGTAGGCAGGTAAGACCTTCTAGAGCAATAAGCGATAGAGGTCATCGAAAGCTCGGATTGTATTAAAAAGTATCTTATGAAGCATAAGAATAACTGGGGATGAATGGATACTCGATAAGAGCGAGTAATTATCCATACGGGTATTCATGCGGCAAGGACTGCAGGGCAGTAAGCATAAAGGATCCTCGGAACATCGAAGAGTAATTCAGGACATCTTGTAATAACAAGAGCAACTGGGGATGAAGGTATGAACGACAACGTAGGTAGTTACGCATAAGGATTTATCGGTGTTAGGGATCGCAACGGTGAAGGGTACGAGGGACTCGGTAAAACATCGGAGAGTATCTTCAGGATCTTCTAGTGCACCAAGCAATCATCTGGAGTGAGGGGCTCCCCGGGAGAAAGTATTTACGAGAACCTAGAGTTAGAGTTAGCAAAATCATTTAACCCGAATAGAAGAGAGACCAGATTCCCAGAGTATAGATGAGGAGTAAAAGATTCTAATACCACCCAATGGCGACGTGGGCCCATAAGCCGCACAGCCATGTTAGTAAATCAGTTTTTCAAAGACTAGACTCAACTTCGGCCAAGGAGTTGGAAAGGGGGATCCTACAGGCAGTCGGCTCTGATACCAACTTGTGACGCCCCCGATTCAACCGTACACTAATCATGCACGCAAATGTGTACGACCAAGATCAGGGACTCACGGGAAGATATCACAACACAACTCTAGACACAAATCAAAATAATACAAGCTTTATATTACAAGCCAGGGGCCTCGAGGGCTCGAATACAAGCTCGATACACAAGAGTCAGCGGAAGCAACAATATCTGAGATTCTGAGTACAGACATAAGTTAAACAAGGATGCCTTAAGAAGGCTAGCACAAAAGCAACACGATCGAGGAGGCAAGGCCTCCTGCCTGGGACCTCCTAACTACTCCTGGTCTTCGGTGGCCTCCATGTAGTAGTATCCGTCGGCGGTGGCATCTGGCTCCAAGGATCCACTATCTGGTTGCGACAACCGGAAAGAAGGAAGAAGGGGGAAAAGGGGTAGCAAAGCAACCGTGAGTACTCATCCAAAGTACTCGCAAGCATCAGATCTATACTAAGTATGCATTGGTATCAAATGGAAGGGTTGTATCTGTGGACTGAACTGCAGAATGCCAGAATAGAGGGGGAAGGCCTAGCCTATCGAAGACTAGCATCTTCAAGCAGCTCCAAGCATCTTGCAGCATGTAGAAGAGTAAAGAATAGCAGTTTATATTTAACAAACATGTTGTAGTAACAAAGACCAGAGATCCTTCCTCGACTCCCTGCGAGAAAGCAATCCCGGAGCAACATAACTTAAGTATCCATTTCTAGTTGTATTAGATCAAGATATAAGTATGGACGTCTATTACCGTGGACACGGTATTCGAATAAAGATCTTCCCTGCAGGGGTGCACCACGTTTTACAACACGCTCGATCACTCTGGCCGGACACACCTTTCTGGGGTCAATGCCCGGCCTCGGAAGATCAACACATCGCAGCCCGACCTAGGCTCAGCAGAGAGGTCCCCGCCGGTCTACCTCCTAAGCACTCCGGGGTCTGGGCCCATCGCCCGTTGCACTCCGGGTCGTTACGTGAAGGGCGGACCTAGACACCACCTCTGGGGTGCCGGCCCAGCCGTGCCGCAATGCTAAACTAGACGTCTGACAAAGTTTCGGCTGATACTGCGACATCGAGGCCCATAACTATTCTCGCGTGGTGGTTGGTGCGTAAAGGCCAAAGGCCAATTCAGAACAAATACCCAAACCATAGCGTATTATTAGCTCGCGGAGACGAGCAGAGACTCACGATAATGTGACCCCGTCGCCCCGTCTCGAGGAAATACGGCAAGGGCAAGCCCAACCCACTCGAGGGCTGCTGACTTCCGGCCGTGCCTCGTAACCATCTTATGGGTGCTCTCGGCCCCCTGACTTTCCCAAAGGTCTCAAGTAATGTTAAGGTAATCTGTGTGCCCAAACATCAAGGGGAAAACCCAAGGAATCACCCTCGGAGGATTCCACTCGATGTAATCATCAAGGTGAACGTAAGAGGAACCACCCTCGAGGTTCACACTTGAGGGGTTGCCCGACAGAGCCGTGTTGGGAATGGTGAAGGAGGAAATCACCCTCGATGACCACGACCGAATAGCTACACTACAGAATTAACATCAGGAGTGCGTTATGAGGGATCACCCTCGGCACTCGATAGTAGCTCTGCAGAGTCGAGCAACAAAAGGGGCGTGATGTGATGTGAAGTGTCGGGCTCTGGTCGTCGATCATATTGATCGAGTCGTCGATGATGAAGCAGGGGCAACAAGGACAAGTGGGCGTCACTGATGGGTAACTAACCAATCTATACTAAGCAGTTTAGGATAAGCAAGTATGTAACAATAGCAGGTACAAAAGCAGGCTATGCATCAGAATAGGAGCAAACAATAACAGTAGCAAAATCTAATGCAAGAAGAGTATAGAATGGGCGATATCGGGATGATCAAAGGGGAGGCTTGCCTGGTTGCTCAGACAAGAAGAAGGGGTCGGCGTCGACGTAGTTGATCACAGCGGCATCAGCGGCAGCCTCGGGGTCTACCAAAGAGAAGAGGGGAAAGAAACAGTAAATACGCGCAAACATATGCACAACATGATTATAAGCGGGGCTAGAGGTGTTCTAACGTAGTGCTAGGCATTACTGGCGAAGGGGGAAACATCCGAGAAAGTTTTCCCGGTTCCGAACATCTGTCAGACAGATGAACCGGAATGGTAATTTTGCAGGTTCGCTATGCTAGGGACGTGTGGCAGACGAACGGACTGTGTATCTGGATTATTCTCGAAATTCTGAGCAACTTTCATATAGAAAACATTTTCATCCGAGTTACGATTTATTTTCTATGAATTTTCAAAGTTTTAAAATGGTTTCTAACATTATTAAAAACTAAAAGGTGAATACTGCATCACCATGACGTCAGCAGGACGTCATCAGTCAACGTTGACCATTGACTGGTCAAACAGGGCGGTGGGGCTGTCTGTCATAGACACATTCTAACTAAACATGGTTAATTAGACTAATATGCAATTAGGTTAATTAAACATAATTAATTAGGGTCAATTAACAAGATTAAATAATTAATTAATTAAATTATTATTATTTTTTCATAACTCTTTTTTCTTCTTCTTTTAACAAGGGCAGGCCCCATCGGTAAGTGGCCCAGAGGCCACGAGGGTTAACGGCGCAGGGCGCAGGGCGCTGGCGCGCGCGCCTGCACCCAACAGGCAACAGGGGCGCCGCCACGGCAACGACTGTAGGGGCCGCTGCCACGGCGAGGCCGTCTGGCTCTGCGAAAGGCGTCGGCGAGGCGACCGAAGCGGGCGGACGGGCCGGCAGCGAGCCGAGCGGCAGGGGAGAGCGGGCGGCGCCGTGCGTGGTCACGGTGATGGTGGGGGCGGGCGGAGAGGCGGGTCTGCAGGGCTACCACAAAGCGCGGACGCCAGCAGCCAAGAGCAGCGCCCGGCGGGGCGGCGAGGGCGAGGCCCGCCTGCCGGTGGGGCAGCGAGCACCGTGCTCGGCAGGGGAAGCGGAGTCACGGCGTCGCGCCGGACGCCAGCGAGGCAGGGTAGCCGCGGATGGGCGCGCGCGTGAGCGCGGCCAGGGGAGCCCAAGGCACGCACAGGGCGTGAGCGTGGGCTTGGCCACGGCGAGCGTCGGCGTTGCTGAGCAGCGGGGTGTGACGTGGGCGACTGGAGCATGGAGGCCTCGGGGTCGAGCCCAGGGGCTCGTTCGAGTCGAGCTTGGGGGTACGCGCCTCCTGGCGTTCAGGCGCTGACGACAGACTTTTGGCGCGAGCTAAACCCGATGGCATGCGCGGCGAAGCAAATGGCGGCGATGAGCTCGGGCACGACATTGACGGTAGCCTGCGGCATCCAAACGAAGGGGAGGGACAGAGGGATTGGACGGGCGGCTCACCAGGATCCCGTAGGGGTGCAAAGGCAGGCTCGAGGAGGATCGACGGCGCCGGAGTTGGTGACGAACGGCGACGGGTCCGAGTTGAAGGCGAGGTCGATGGCGGAGCTCGGGGCTGGTCCAGCTTGATCCCGTGCACGAGGAGGAAGAAGCAGACGACGGTGGATCCGCGGGACCGCCCGGCTCGGTGTGGGAGCGATGGTGGCCGTGAGGTCGACGGCAACAACGGCGACAGAGGCGTTCGGGAGTGGGTGGATCTGGGAGGAACGAGCGCGTGGGTGAGAGAGAGAGAGAGAGAGAGAGAGAGAGAGAGAGAGGAGTGGATGAGAACGGGAGAGGGAATCGAGGGGACGAGGGGGTTCCTTATCCCCTGGCTGGCGACGGCGAGCTGGCTCGGTGGCGACCATGCCCCTGTAGCGGCACGGTCGGCCGAACGGGGAGACGACCGGTGGTGTGGGGGAGTGGGCCGCTGGCCGACTCGGGTGGGCGGCCTGGTGGGTTGAGGCCCCAGGGGGCGCGGGGGCCAGCTGGGTCAGTCGGCCCAGTTGAGGGGGAGGGCTTTTCTCTCCTTCTCTTCCCTATCTTTTGTTTTCTTTATTTTTTTTAGAGAAAAAGTTTTTGCAATATTTGAGCTGCCAAAAAAGGATTCTATAAAATGTGGGACTTGGCCACATAATTACATTGCAATAGTTGTCACTGCCACAAAAAGATTGTGAGGCTTTTTGAAGAAGTTTGCCACTTTTATAAATTGAAAAGGCATTAAATCTATTGTTTTAGCCACTGCTTTAATTGGTTTAGGTCATTTAAACACCTTGCAAAAAGTTGGTTCACCACCAATATTTGTTATGGATTATTTGCCACAAGATGACCATTTTAGATTCCATGTCTGGCAAATATGAATGTTTGACGTTAGGTTGGATTTGAATTTGACTTGTGATCTGGATCAAGTGAAGATTAGCAACAGTAACATGATGACATGGCACCATTAACAGGGGATTACTGTAGCTTGAACCGGTAGTGAAAAGAAAAATTTGAGATGTGACCGGCAGTGCAGGACGCGTCCGCGGGCGTTTGAGGTGCCGGCTTTGCCAAGTGCTGCTATAGATGCTCTCAGGTATCTTTCTCGACTATTTAACTAAGTAGCAATATCGGATATGGTTGTAATTTCTCTAGCTTCTTGTGTTCTTTAGATCAGAAGTTTTTCTCTCGAAAATAAACAATATCAGATAGTTTTAAAAAACGAATCATAGGAAAAACACTAAAAGAAAGCATTATTGTTGTTTGATTAGGGTGGTGATTTTTTTTTTACATAACTAGAAGGCCTGCCCCATGCAAACCCATTGTTTCCTGGCAGTACTACTATTGCTACACTCCATAGAGGCCAAACTCCAAAAGCAAATGAAGCGACCAAGTTCAAGCGTACTTGCATCGTTCACCAGCCCCAAACCATATCTACACCGTGCACTGTTACTCGCGCAGTCCTGAAGGTGCTCAAGTGCGTCTAATACTCTACGAAGGTACGTAGTACTAGCACTAGTAAAAATCCTGGTCTGCCCATCTGATCATCTCACTGCAGCTGCAGGTAGAGCTTCATTTGACCAGAGAAAAGCTACTGGCAGCAGGAGTGCGTTGCCTGTTCCAGCACCCCATCGGCTGAGTTACTGCATACCACGTCATGGTAAGGATGGCGAGCTCGGGAATAGATCTCCCTCGGGACTCGTCTAAAACCTCCCCAAGATCACAGTGCATTCGTATTTATTCCATAGCAGGCTTTTATTCTTCCTCCCTTGTGTATCTGTACTGTTTTTCAGTCCTCTCAGCCATGACCATGCACAGGAATGGAGGGAGGAACAGACAGACAGCGACTTCAGTTGGCTCTGTCATCATAGTTTTTGTAGGCAGAGAGCCAGAGGTAGGCAGATCTGCAGCTGGGTTCCAAGGTCAATAATCCAGTCAGACCAAGAATCCAAATCTTGGATCATTCTGCAGGGTACCTGCTCTCTGGCACTCACTCGTGCCTGCTCCATGTCTCAGACGGAGTACTACCACTACTAGATTCATGTAAGCAATGAGGTCAGTTACAGCAACCGTATCTGACCAGGATCCCGAGTGTTATGAGAAATTTATTCTTCTTCTTCAGAAATCCTTTTGTTTTACTCCCTCCTCATAATATAAGAGCATTTTTTTACACTACACTAGTGTAAAAACGCTTTTAGTGTAAAAAACGCTCTTATATTATGGACGAGGGAGTAGCAAACTTCTTCATATTCAAGATCTTTACCGGTAAATAGATCAAAAGTTTTGCTTCGGTACACCCTCCTGGAACATATTTGATAGGTTGATTTGGATACAAATGACTATTTTTTTTATTGAAGCAGTATACCTTCTAATCTACATACAAAATCGTAAACTTTTCTAGGGGTTGCACCGAAGCAAAGTTCATAGATCAAACTATGATAAAAAAAAACCACAAAAGTGAGCTGAAGTTGGGTCTTGATTACAGATACAGAGAGGATTATTCTTCCTAAGATGGTATACAGAAAGGACTTTGTTCATGGGAAAATTGCACATTGCTGCTAAATTTCATTCTGCTACAGAGAAAAACTTAATTAGTACTAGACGGTTAAGATGTTGAAGAACTGTCTGCAAAATATACAAATCATCACATTCTTGACATTTTCCAAAATCTTGAACAAGATACGATCATTGTTTCACATTGAATCTTGGAGAGTGAAGTGATGTGCCATGATGATGGACGTTTGAATAGATGAGCTATACATAGATCATCACAGTACTGGTACTACTACTGTTCTACTAGATGGTTGCTCTTGGCAACACATAGAGCAGTGAAGACCAGCTGCACCTTCTTGAATGCATCTCATCATCATGTTGATGCATTGGGACGTACGAGATCTGTGTAGAGATCAGCTAGGGCGGGTTTGATTTGAAAGCAGGACTTACCGCGCTGCTGCACTCGAGTACGGGAGTAAAGTGTATTAATCAAATGATCTGCCATTGACTTTGGTGGCCAAGCTTACCTCTGCTTTTTTCACCATGACGTACTGAGTGCTAAAAACAAGCTTTTTGTGACGACATGTAGTGAACAAAATTCTTTTTCTAATGATGGTAATCTTTAAAAAAAATTGAAACCGAGGCAAAATATTTGGTTCATCAATTAAGTAAAAAAAGATTGATTAATTGACGAAAAACCAGACGAAAACCGTCATGATCTGCTGAGCGGCACACACAATATACCGCGCATACCACACTATGAAGAAGGCCTCGTCGAGCTAGCACTATGGTGTCATCATCATTACTTCTTCCTTGAGCAAGCGTCATCGCCATCCCTTCTCCATGAGCAAGCGACTCCAATTTTACCGCAGACCACCGCCGACCCAACCTATATTTTATAGGCCGCACGGAGTCAAATGAATATCCATACCAAGCACTTAACCATTCGCGACAAGGGCAACACAACTCTTATTCGGGCGGAGATGTACGAAGGGGAGATATGCGAGGCCGACGGCACTGAAGATCACCGAGCAAGCCACCGACCACATGTCATCGTTGCCACCGGGACCACACCGCTGCAACTCCGATTTCATAGCAACAAACAACTTGAGGAAATCTCATAGAGACACCGGAGAATACACGACTACCGCAGCCACTGCCATGACTCCGACATCACTCACCCCATCACCATTGCCATAGGGATCCCTGATGCCAACACTAGTATCATCTGCATACCCGCCACTTGTCCCTCTAGCTGAGCCCTCCTTCAAAAATAAAGCCCTAACAAGGGCACAACGCAAGGCGTCAATATCGTCCAATCTAGGAATGCACGGCTCTGAGGTTGCCCTCAGAGCAAGGACTGGTAGGGGGGAGGAGCACTTCACCACGACAATGTCTTCAAGAAGGCAATGACATCCATGGGAGCCACCATTTCCGACTCACACAATCGGAGTCAAGCCTTCGCCCGGTGTCGCCTCACACTTCCGGGACCAAACCAGTTGAACCGCCTGCCCTCCACTCCCTAGCCACCATAATGGGCCAAGTCGTTGATGCGACAGACCTAGGCTCATCCTCCCAGCGTCCACACCCACACCCCGTAGGCACCATGCCGTGTCTTATCCCGCACCATGCCCATACCTCCTTGATGTCGAAGCCCGCATCACCATCCAACACCATCCTCCCAAGAGAGCTGCCAAAGGTGGCAGACAAGCAGATCCGGACGGGGCTCCATCGCCGAAGCGCCACCTCCACGCACGTGCATCCCACCTAGAGGAAGCCCCCCCCAACCCCGCCGTCACGTTGCATGCATCACACCAAGTCTAGCCAGATCTTGTCGTACCCTACAACAAGCCACCGCAGCAGCATCACCAGCAATCCGTCGGCCCTCCGCGACCATCTTTCATGCCAGGCCTCTTCATACCTGCCAACACCTTCACTAGACATCAGATCCGACCACCTGTAGCCGCCCGACCCATTGCTACCACCGGATGTAGGAGGCCCCCGGGCATCATGCGGCGTGGCGTCGGGAAATCAGGAGGACGAACGACTCACACTGGTGGCTGCTAGGTTAGCCGCCCATCTGAGTAACGCGAAAACATTTTTCTATCAATCTTTTGGGCAAATCCTTCGAATATGTGTACTACTCGTAGTTTCACATTTTCCACCATGATCTATAGTGTACCGTATAATTATGTTGAATCATGTTTGAGATTACAATATTTTGTTTAAGGAGGACAAGAAACATGTCGTTTTCATTGATTAAGGAAGGAGGCTTAAACAAAGACCCGCCAAGCGAGGAAACAAAGGGATTACTATTGTGGAATTACATTACTCAAATGCATAGCACCTGCCAAACCCCAAAGACGGGTCCTAAGGTTGCGAAAAAAATCCCACATTCCCTTCTTTCCATATTTCCCAAGTTACAAAGCATCAACGAGGAGTGGATGGACTTCCTATTTTGGACTCTTATGCCCGCCAACCGATCTATCAAGGGTCACAAGGTGCCAATCCATAACCATGCTGTGTTGAAGCCCAAGCCAATTAGTGTTATCCTTCCAAACCCGGTGCATGTATCGACAATGACAAGTGAGATGCACGGTAGACTCATGCACTCACTTATACAGAGGGCACATACCGCAATTCGTCCATCCATGGCGATGCAATCTATCAGTCGCCGACCCTTTATTTTGGATGACAAGCCACACGAAAAAACTTGCACTTAAGGGGAGCTCAGATCTTCCAAGCCGTTGGAACCATGACAGTGGTGGTGAGGCCAGCATATTGAGCCTTGTATGCCGAGGACACGGAGTATTATTATTTGGAAGTGAATTCCCAAGCTATGGTGTCTTGAATTCCTTGGGAGAGTAAATACGAGAGGGCTTTTTCCAAAGGGTGAGAAATTCCTGAAATGTGCTCCAAAGAAATGTCTTGGTGGGTGTCAATGTGGCTAACCCACAAGTTACCGATCAGTGCCTTGCTTACGATGCAACTCTTCTTGCGCGAGAGCTCGTAGATCTTGGGGGCAATGCTGTCGGCCCAATACCCTCGAGCCATGGAGAATCCTAAAATTTTGCTTTGTTTCTGTTCACCACAATAACCTTGGTGGCCGCCACAAAGATATCTCGGTCATTGTCATTACATGACATATCCTCAATGATAATACTCCGGATCCAATAGTTAAAACCAAGTTATTGTCATTGTACACACATTTCAGTCAATTACACATTTGACATATCCCCAAGGATAATACTACTATTTTTTTAGACGCAACCAACGGTCCTCTATAAGAAAAAGACTTAGGGTTCCTCTACCTCCCGTCGGCGCCGGCATCGCTCCGCCTCATATCCGATTGCCTAGGGCCATGGAGGTGTGGTGGACCCCGGCCCTTACGTGCATAAGGGATCTTGCTCCATTTTTAGGTGTTTTTTGAGTTATTTAGGTTTTGTGTCCTACTCAAGAGGATGACACAGTGGTAGCTCCTTGAAGTGGGAATTGGATCATTTCAATGTATATTTCTCTTTGTTCGTGTATGTACGAATTGGATCATTTCAATGTATATTTCTCTTCATCGACGGTAGTTGCTATTCCAGTGCGCTGGTCCTGGAGGTCCTTAGCACGACGACTCCCGGATGTCTAGTGCGCTTGTAGTCATTGCTAGATGATCTACGAATATGGATGCAATTTTTGTTATTTCTGTGTTTACTTTTTTTCCGGAGATTTATATGTTCTTTATACTGTCACATGACATGGTGAAAAGATCCGAAATTCTCTAAAAAAACAAATACTGCTCATTTTTGGACTAGAGAAAGCTTACCAATTCGTCGAGAATGCATGCACCTGGTTTGCAAATTCTTCAGGGCTGTGTAACTCCATAAGTTTGACCGTTTCTGGAGAGAGAGACTGAGACTGAGAGACCGGAGCGATGGGTACTACGTTGGAAATGCTGCCGGCCGGGAGAAGCGCACGGCACGGCCGAGAATAAGAATGATTGCGTATCTTTGGACCGAGAGAAACAAGAAGTGCGTCATCAATTCATCACCATCATCACACTTTCTCATTGACAGCTAACCACCACCATGAATGTACACTGTACACATCCTCCAGATGCAGAGCCCTAGGCAGCTCGGCCTGCATTGAAGCTGTGCAGGAGAACACCATTTCGATCCAGTTCCACTGCTGCTTTGCTGGGGCGGGCCTATAAATACGCACTCTCCCGTCTCCTCTCCCCCCACCACAAGTTCTTTCTCCCCCACTCGAGCTAGCTAGCCTTCTTCTTCCTCTGCTACAAGTGCCAGTCTTCCAAGCCCGAGCACTACCATTTCAGTACCTCAGAAAGAGGTACGAAGAAGTAGCACTGCATTTTCAGAATCCATCCTTGCTGCATTTCTTGCCCTCTTTCTTGAATCCTGAGTGCTGCTAGGTGCTAGTTGTTCTTACATCAAGCGCAAACATTTGGAATGTGTTTGAGTTTGAGTGCTATCTAACTTATAGATGGATGTGAATGTGGTGCAGGGGGGCTAGCTTAGCAGGGCGTACGTGGAGGATGGAGCGGGCGAACACGGAGCTGTACCTGGAGAACCTGTGCATCATGCAGGCGAACGAGCGGCTCCGGAGGAAGGCACAGCTGCTGGCCCAGGAGAACGAGCAGCTCCTCGCCGACCTCAAGCGCAAGCAGCAGCACATGGCGGCCTCCTCCAAGACGGCGCCCCAGATGGCCAAGGGCGGCGAGCCGTCCGGCCTCAAGTCCGGCAAGCAGCAGCCCCAGTGATCGCGCCGGAGTCGCGCGGGTGCGTGAATGCAGTCGTGGAAACGGACTAGTTAATTAAGTAGCACTATGTACTCAGCAGATTGTAGATTAGAGCTGGCATGCATGCACTAGTACTAGTGGATGATTTAGTTTTACTTTTGGTTGTTTAGCTAGAGGAAGTAGCAGTGGTGGCAGCTAGCGCTTGTGTGGTTAGTTTAAATTTGCATGGATTTGCTTTTGTGGTGCCAATTCTTGTTTCAGTGTGGTGTGATGGCCCTTGATGGCGATGGGTATGGCGTACCAGACTACCAGTAACATGAAAGATAGTTCATGTTATCTACTTGCAAAAATCTCTCTTTTACAGGCATGACGTGATGTATATGCAAAATGCAATGGCTCGACTGCCAGACAGGTGAAGTTTGAAGGCGTTTTCGAAAGCAAAAATGCTAGACTAACGGATGGCTTCCACGGATTCTTCCCACGGACTTATTTCCCCATAAATCATCTCCCCCCTGATTTCCGAGCAATGCTACGTCAACGGACTGGCAACGGGGTTTTACGGGGCTGGGAATACGTGGCAGTTTTTAATTGGTCATTAGTGGGGAAGCGGGGCCCACCCCTGAAAATCAGGGGGCGGAGGGTTAGTATTATGGGATAGATCCGTATTAGTTTCTCCGTGATCATCCGTTGATGTAGCATTTTTGCTGATTTCCTGTGGACTGTGGTGGCCCTCCTCTCCCTTTGATTTCCTATCACATCTTTACAGCTTATCCCGTAACAGCATAACTCGACTCCCGTGAAAATTGTCCGTAGGTGTTGTCCTTTTGAAAGTGAGGCTCCTGACCGAAATATTGCAATATTGCTACACTTGCGGTTTCGAAAGTGAGGCTCCTGACCAAAATATTGCAATAATGCTACACTTATGGACTGAAGGCATACAGAATCATCTACACGCGGAGGTGGAACTAGCTGTTTTTTGCTCATTTTTTTTACTTCGCGTCAATTCCGGCTCACATCGTTCTCTCGTTTTGCCACATCAGCCCGTAGGCATCCTTTCCGTAACGCTTCCACCCATAAATTTTGGCGCCATTAAACCCTAACTACATAACCCCGTACTACCATCAATTCATCCCAAACTCTAGCCACAATAGATTTGGCTCGCCGTTACCAACTCTCCCCGTCACTGCCACCCTCTCTGATCGGTGGAGACCTCGCCGGTTGTTACTGTTGGAAATATGCCCTAGAGGCAATAATAAATTAGTTATTATTATATTTCCTTGTTCATGATAATCGTTTATTATTCATGCTATAATTGTATTGACCGGAAACCGCAATACATGTGTGGATACATAGACAACACCATGTCCCTAGTAAGCCTCTAGTTGACTAGCTCGTTGATCAATAGATGGTTACGGTTTTCCTGACCATGGACATTGGATGTCGTTGATAACGGGATCACATCATTTGGAGAATGATGTGATGGACAAGACCCAATCCTAAGCCTAGCACAAAGATCGTAGTTCATATGCTAAAGCTTTTCTAATGTCAAGTATCATTTCCTTAGACCGTGAGATTGTGCAACTCCCGGATACCGTAGGAATGCTTTGGGTGTACCAAACGTCACAACGTAACTGGGTGGCTATAAAGGTGCATTACAGGTATCTCCGAAAGTGTCTGTTGGATTGGCACGAATCGAGACTGGGATTTGTCACTCCGTGTAACAGAGAGGTATCTCTGGGCCCACTCGGTAGGACATCATCATAATGTGCACAATGTGATCAAGGAGTTGATCGCGGGATGATGTGTTACGGAACGAGTAAAGAGACTTGCCGGAAACGAGATTGAACAAGGTATCGGGATACCGACGATCGAATCTCGGGCAAGTACAATACCGCTAGACAAAGGGAATTGTATACGGGATCGATTGAGTCCTTGACATCGTGGTTCATCCGATGAGATCATCGTGGAACATGTGGGAGCCAACATGGGTATCCAGATCCCGCTGTTGGTTATTGACCGGAGAACGTCTCGGTCATGTCTACATGTCTCCCGAACCCGTAGGGTCTACACACTTAAGGTTCGATGACGCTAGGGTTATAAAGGAAGTTTGTATGTGGTTACCGAATGTTGTTCGGAGTCCCGGATGAGATCCCGGACGTCACGAGGAGTTCGGAATGGTCCGAGATAAAGATTTATATATGGAAGTCTGTTTTGGTCACGGAAAAGTTTGGGTTTTTCCAGAACGCACGGGACCACCGGGAGGGTCCCGGGGGTCCACCAAGTGGGGCCACCAACCCCAGAAGGCTGCGTGGGCCAAGTGTGGGAGGGGACCAGCCCTAGGTGGGCTGGGGCGCCCCCCACCAAGGCCCAAGGCGTGGGAAGAGTGGGGAGGGGCAAACCCTAGGTCCAGATGGGCCTTAAGGCCCACCTAGTGGGCGCCCCCCTCTCTCCCCCCTTGGCCGCCCCTCTAGATGGGATCTAGGGCTGGCCGCACCCCTTGGGGTGGGTAACCCTAAAGGGGGCGCAGCCCCCTTCCCCCCTATATATACTTGAGGTTTGGGGGCTGCCAGACACGTGAGAACTTCTCCTCTTGGCGCAGCCCTACATCTCTCCCTTCTCCTCTCACGCGGTGCTTGGCGAAGCCCTGGTGGATTGCCCCGCTCCTCCATCATCACCACGCCGTTGTGCTACTGCTGGATGGAGTCTTCCTCAACCTCTCCCTCTCTCCTTGCTAGATCAAGGCGTGGGAGACGTCACCGGGCTGTACGTGTGTTGAACGCGGAGGTGCCGTCCGTTCGACACTAGGATCTCCGGTGATTTGGATCACGACGAGTACGACTCCTTCAACCCCGTTCTCTTAAACGCTTCCGCTTAGCGATCTACAAGGGTATGTAGATGCACTCTCCTTCCCCTCGTTGCTGGTTTCTCCTTAGATAAATCTTGGTGACACGAGGAAAATTTTGAATTTCTGCCACGTTCCCAACAAAGGGCATCATGAGCTAGGTCTATTGCGTAGATTCTTTGCACGAGTAGAACACAAAGTAGTTGTGGGCGTTGATTTTGTTCAATATGCTTGCCGTTACTAGTCCAATCTTGTTTCGACGGTATTGTGGGATGAAGCGGCCGGACCGACCTTACACGCATTTACGTGAGGCAGGTTCCACCGGTCGACATGCACTTGGTGCATAAGGTGGCTAGCAGGTGCCGCCTCTCCCACTTTAGTCGGATCGGATGCGATGAAAAGGGTCCTTATGAAGGGTAAATAGCAATTGACATATAACGTTGTGGTTTTATGAGGTAAGAAACGTTTTGCTAGAAACCCATAGCAGCCACGTAAAACATGCAAACAACAATTAGAGGACGTCTAACTTGTTTTTGCAGGGTATGCTATGTGATGTGATATGGTCAAGAAGAATGTGATGAATGATATGTGATGTATGAGATTGATCATGTTCTTGTAATAGGAATCACGACTTGCATGTCGATGAGTATGACAACCGGCAGGAGCCATAGGAGTTGTCTTTATTTATTGTATGACCTGCGTGTCATTATACAACGTCATGTAATTACTTTACTTTATTGCTAACCGGTAGCCATAGTAGTAGAAGTAATAGTTGGCGAGACAACTTCATGAAGACACGATGATGGAGATCATGATGATGGAGATCATGGTGTCATGCCGGTGACGATGATGATCATGGAGCCCCGAAGATGGAGATCAAAAGGAGCAAAATGATATTGGCCATATCATGTCACTATTTGATTGCATGTGATGTTTATCATGTTTATGCATCTTGTTTACTTAGAACGACGGTAGTAAATAAGATGATCCCTTACAACAATTTCAAGAAGTGTTCTCCCCTAACTGTGCACCGTTGCTAAAGTTCGTCGATTCGAAGCACCGCGTGATGATCGGGTGTGATAGATCCTTACATTCACATACAATGGGTGTAAGACAGTTTTACACATGCAAAACATTTAGGGTTAACTTGACGAGCCTAGCCTGTACAGACATGGCCTCGGAACACAGAGACCGAAAGGTCGAGCATGAGTCGTATAGTAGATACGATCAACATGAAGATGTTCACCGATGATGACTAGTCCGTCTCACGTGATGATCGGACACGGCCTAGTTGACTCGGATCATGTAATCACTTAGATGACTAGAGGGATGTCTATCTGAGTGGGAGTTTATGAGATGAACTTAATTATCCTGAACATAGTCAAAAGATCTTTGCAAATTATGTCGTAAGCTCGCGCTTTAGTTCCACTGTTTATATATGTTCCTAGAGAAAATATAGTTGAACGTTGACAGTAGCGATTATGCGATCAGTAGAAAGCTTATGTCCTTAATGCACCGCTCAGTGTGCAGAACCCCAAACGTCGTATGTGGATGTTGCGAACATCGGACATACACGTTTTGATAACTACGTGATAGTTCAGTTAAATGGTTTAGAGTAGGGGCACCAAAGACGTTTTCGAAACGTCGCGGAACATATGAGATGTTTCGAGGGCTGAAATTGGGATTTCAGGCTCGTGCCCACGTCAAGAGGTATGAGACCTCCGACGTTTTTCTTAGCCTGCAAACTAAGGGAGAAAGCTCAATCGATGAGCTTGTGCTCAGATTGTCTGAGTGCAACAATCACTTGAATCGAGTGGGAGTTGATCTTCCAAGAGAGATAGTGATGTTTCTCCAAAGTCATTGCCACCAAGCTGCTAGAGCTTCGTGATGAACTATAACATGTCAGGGATAGATATGATGATCCTTGAGGTATTCACGATGTTTGACACCGCGAAAGTAGAAATCAAGAAGGAGCATCAATTGTTGATGGTTGGTGAAACCACTAGTTTCAAGAAGGGCAAGGGCAAGAAGGGGCACTTCATGAAATGGCAAATCAGTTGCTGCTCCAGTGAAGAAACCCAAGGTTGAACCCAAACCCGAGACTAAGTGCTTCTGTAATAAGGAGAACAGCCACTAGAGCAGAATTACCCTAGATACTTGGTAGATAAGAAGGCAGGCAAGGTCGATAGAAGTATATTTGATATACATTATGTTAATGTGTACTTTACTAGTACTCCTAGTAGCACCAGGGTGTTAGATACTGGTTCGGTTGCTAAGTGTTAGTAACTCGAAATAAAAGAGCTACGGAATAAACGGAGACTAGCTAAAGGAGAGCTGACGATATGTGTTGGAAGTGTTTCCAATTTTGATGTGATCAAACATCGCACGCTCCCTCTACCATCAAGATTAGTATTAAACCTGAATAATTGTCATTTGGTGTTTGCGTTGAGCATAGACATGATTGGATTATGTCTATCGCAATACGGTTATTCATTTAAGGAGAATAATGGTTACTCTGTTTATTTGAATAATACCTTCAATGGTATTGCACCTAATAGGAGTGGTTTATTGAATCTCGATCGTAGTGATACACATTTTCATGCCAAAAGATATAAGATAGTAATGATAGTACCACTTACTTGTGGCACTGCCATGTAAGTCATATTGGTGTAAAACGCATGAAGAAGCTCCATGTTGATGGATCTTTGGACTCACTCGTTTTTTGAAAAGTTTGAGACATGCGAACCATGTCTATTGGTGTATACGCATAAAGAAACTCCATGCAGATGGATCGTTTGGACTCACTTGACTTTGAATCACTTGAGGTATGCAAATCATACCACATGGGCAAGATGACTAAAAAAGCCTCGTTTTCAGTAAGATGGAACAAGATAGCAACTTGTTGGAAGTAATACATTTTGATGTGTGCAGTCCAATGAGCGCTGAGGCATGCAGTGAATATCGTTATGTTCTTACTTCACGGATGATTTAAGTAGATACTGAGTGTATTTACTTAATGAAACACAAGTCTGAATTATTGAATGGTTCAAGTAATTTCAGAGTGAAGTTAAAGATCATCGTGACAAGAGGACAAAATGTCTATGATATGATCATAGAGATGAGTGTCTGAGTTACGAGCTTTGGCACGCTATTAAAACATTGTGGAAATTGTTTCACAATTAATACCGCCTGGAACACCATAGTATGATGGTGTGTCCGAACATCATAGTTGCACCCTATTGGATATGGTGCGTACCATGATGTCTCTTATCGAATTACCACTATCGTTCATGGGTTAGGCATTAGAGACAACCGCACTCACGTTAATAGGGCACCACGTAATTCCGTTGAGACGACACCATTTGAACTGTGGTTTGAAGAAACCTAAGTTGTCGTTTCTTAAAAGTTTGGGGCTGCGACGCTTATGTGAAAAAAGGTTTCAGGTTGATAAGCTCGAACCCAAAGCGGATAAAATGCATCTTCATAGGACACCCAAAACAGTTGGGTATACCTCCTAACTCAGATCCGGAAGCAAAAGTAATTGTTTCTACAAACGGGTCCTTTCTCGAGGAAAAGTTTCTCTCGAAAGAATTGAGTAAGAGGATGGTGGAGACTTGATGAACCGTCGCTTCAACTAGTGTGTAGCAGGGCGCAGGAAGTTGTTCCTGTGGTGTAAGTGCATCTAGTGCCCCTTAGTGATTTTGGTGTATTGAAGACTTATAGGTTAAGTAACTAATACGTTTGTGAGTGTACACAGGTCTATAAGTCTATGAGGAGTTTGATATTTACAGTAAAAGTCGACCCCTAAAAATGAAGTTCTTCATCTGAAGACTTTGATATTCTGAAGACTTCTTGAAGACTTTGAAAGTGAAGAAATTGGTGTGACCCTGAAGACTTGGTATTCATTTGAGGAACATGAAGCGTGAAGACTTTTGTTTTCGTAGTTTCATTTTCTCTTTCTTGAGTCATAGGAAACACCGTCTTTGTTAAAGGGGGTCGAGGAAATACTAAGGAAAATTTCCATTTGATGCTCAACTCAAAATCCTACACCTACCAATCCCTTCGAGTGAAGCTTTTGAAATCTCATACAGTTCAGTCAATTTCTTGATGATGAGACGAAGCTCTTCTAGTCGCCGAGGAATTTGTTTCGACCGAGGAGTTAGGAATTCGCCAGTCTAATTGCCTACACAAGGAGGAACATGATAGCCCCGAGGAATTTGATGTTCAAATTTCCGACCGTTGTCTTGCATGCGCCACCTGTCCCCAAAATATCTTATCCACCTAACGGTCATATCATTGAAGGGCATTTATGTCTTATCATGTCGGGTTGCTCCTAGGCTATAAATAGCCGCCCCTACAACCACTAGTTGGTTGGCTGCTCCCAGAAGAACTTGACACTTGTCATCCGAGAGCAACCCATCCTCCGAGGACTTTGAGAGAAAATCATCAAGTGAGGAAAACCCAAAACCAAACCCCAACAAACCCAAAGTGATTGAGCATCATGAAGAAATTGATCCTGCGTGGATCCGACGCTTGTTACCTTTGAAGACTGTGCTTCTTCCAGACGGTTAGGCGCCAAGGTCTAGAGCATCCAAGAGGAATTGTGGATCGCCGAGTGACCAAGTATGTGAAGGTTTGGAAGTCGCTCAAGACTTACCACGAGTGATTGGACGAGGTCTGCGTGACCTTAGTTCAAGGAGAATACTGTGAGGACTTGGTGTCCTGAGCTGCGTGCTCGATGGATCGGGTGTCCGGACTGTGTGTCCTCGAGTTTAAATACTCAGCCGCTCCAACCAGACGTATAACCGAGACAGCAGTTGGAACTGGTCTACCAAATCATTGTCTTCACCAACCTAACTGGTTCTATTTCCTCAACCCTTTCATTTCCTCATTCTCGTGTTCAGTGATTGTTCATATCTGTGTTTGAAGACTTTGATCAAGACTTTCTCAATTTCCTCGTTCAATTTCTTCATCTGTTTGTCTTCATCTTGTGTTATCCTGTGATTACGCTTTTCGTACTCTGTGATTGTCTTCATTTCATCATGATGACAATGCTTGTAATCTGTTATGCTTACTTCGAGTACTTATTCCGCTGCAAGTATTTCTTCGCTAAGGAATTTCCTCACCGCAAATTCCTCGATGAAGAATTTATAAAATCGCCTATTCACCCCCTCTAGTCGATATAACGACTTTCAATTGGTATCGAGCGAGGTACTCCCTTGTTACGTGTGATTTTGGTTTAACCACCTAGAGTTTTAGTTATGTCGACCGCAGTATGATCAAGGTCTCAGCAGGGTGTCCTACCTTCGATGGGACGGACTACCCTCATGGAAGAACAAAATGCGAATGCATCTTGAAGCAATTGACAACGATCTCCGGTATGTTGTGACAAAGGTGTTTCCTCGGTCACACCTCTCTAAATGATGCTGATGTGAAGAGATTCAAGCAACTCGATTCTCAGCGAAGAATATCATATGTGGCCATCTGAGCAAAGGTCAATATGGAAGAGTGAGTGCTTTGGAATCGCCAAACTCATCCGGGACAGGCTGTCCAAAGTAATGAAGGTGTTTCAACTCAGCGTGACTCTCGAGTTGATGTTCTTCGGAATCTCTTCAACCGCTTCAAAAGACTCGACAACGAAAATGTTCAACAAACCTTCGATCGCCTCACTGACATCTCAAATGAGCTTCAAGCACTGGGTGCCATCGACATCACCGACCATGAGGTGGTGAAGAAACTGCTAAGATCGCTTGATTCTTCATTTGATACTCTGGCACTGATGATACAAGAATGAGCTGACTACAAGTCTCTTGATCCTACAAGAATGAGCACATACCTTGACGTAATCTTGAAGGTGTTCAAGATGGATCAGTCAAAGAAGGAGTTCTTGCCTGAGTTGTAAGGTATGAAGTTAAGAGTTAAAGCTCGACCACGGCAGAAAAGAGAGAAAGGACGAAGGTCGTCCCCTATGCCTTAGACATAGGCTCTATAGTATGCTATGTTGTGTACCGCGACCGAAGTGTGCCTTGCCATGAGTCGATCAAGGGTACAAGAATGATCCAAGAATGGATCATTGGACAGCGTCAAAATTGTCCTTGGAGTAAATAAGGACATGTTTCTCGATTATGGAGGTGATAAAGAGTTCGACGTAAAGAGTTGCGCCGATGCAAACTTAACACCTATCCGGATAGCTCGAGTAGAGATACCGGATACGATAGTGGAGCAACCATTTGGAATAGCTCCAAGTGGAGCGTGGAAGCAGCATTTACAATATGACCTAGAGATTTGCGAAGTACATACGGATCTGAATGTTGCGAGACCGCTGACTAAAACCTCTCTCACAAGCAAAACATGATCAAACCCCAGAACTCATTGAGTCTTAATCACATGATGATGTGAACTAGTTTAGTGACACTAGTAAACTCTTTGGATGTTAGTCATATGGCGATGTGACCTATCAGTGTTAATCACATGGCGATGTGAACTAGATTATTGACTCTAGTGCAAGTGGGAGACTGTTGGAAATATGCCCTAGAGGCAATAATAAATTAGTTATTATTATATTTCCTTGTTCATGATAATCGTTTATTATTCATGCTATAATTGTATTGACCGGAAACCGCAATACATGTGTGGATACATAGACAACACCATGTCCCTAGTAAGCCTCTAGTTGACTAGCTCGTTGATCAATAGATGGTTACGGTTTCCTGACCATGGACATTGGATGTCGTTGATAATGGGATCACATCATTTGGAGAATGATGTGATGGACAAGACCCAATCCTAAGCCTAGCACAAAGATCGTAGTTCGTATGCTAAAGCTTTTCTAATGTCAAGTATCATTTCCTTAGACCGTGAGATTGTGCAACTCCCGGATACCGTAGGAATGCTTTGGGTGTACCAAACGTCACAACGTAACTGGGTGGCTATAAAGGTGCATTACAGGTATCTTCGAAAGTGTCATTGGGTTGGTACGAATCGAGACTGGATTTGTCACTCCGCAGACGGAGAGGTATCTCCGGAGAGGTATCTCCGGCCCACTCGGTAGGACATCATCATAATGTGCACAATGTGATCAAGGAGTTGATCACGGGATGATGTGTTACGGAACGAGTAAAGAGACTTGCCGGAAACGAGATTGAACAAGGTATCGGGATACCGACGATCGAATCTCGGGCAAGTACAATACCGCTAGACAAAGGGAATTGTATACGGATCGATTGAGTCCTTGACATCGTGGTTCATCCGATGAGATCATCGTGGAACATGTGGGAGCCAACATGGGTATCCAGATCTCGCTGTTGGTTATTGACCGGAGAACGCCTCGGTCATGTCTACATGTCTCCCGAACCCGTAGGGTCTACACATAAGGTTCGATGGACGCTAGGGTTAGAAAGGAAGTTTGTATGTGGTTACCGAATGTTGTTGAGTCCGGATGAGATCCCGGACGTCAAGAGGAGTTCGGAATGGTCCGGAGGTAAAGATTTATATATGGAAGTCTGTTTTGGTCACCGGAAAAGTTTCGGTTTTTCCAGACGCACGGGACCACCGGAGGGTCCCGGGTCCACCAAGTGGGGCCACCAACCCCGAAGGCTGCATGGGCCAAGTGTGGGAGGGACCAGCCCTAGGTGGGCTGGGCGCCCCACCAAGGCCCAAGCGTGGGAAGAGTGGGGAGGGCAAACCCTAGGTCCAGATGGGCCTTAAGGCCCACCTAGTGGGCGCCTCTCTCCCCCTTGGCCGCCCCTAGATGGGATCTAGGGCTGGCCGCACCCCTTGGGGTGGGAAACCCTAAAGGGGGCGCAGCCCCCTTCCCCCCTATATATACTTGAGGTTTTGGGGCTGCCAGACACGTGAGAACTTCTCCTCTTGGCGCAGCCCTACCTCTCTCCCTTCTCCTCTCACGCGGTGCTTGGCGAAGCCCTGCTGGATTGCCACGCTCCTCCATCATCACCACGCTGTTGTGCTGCTGCTGGATGGAGTCTTCCTCAACCTCTCCCTCTCTCCTTGCTGGATCAAGGCGTGGGAGACGTCACCGGGCTGTACGTGTGTTGAACGCGGAGGTGCCGTCCGTTCGGCACTAGGATCTCCGGTGATTTGGATCACGACGAGTACGACTCCTTCAACCCCGTTCTCTTGAACGCTTCCGCTTAGCGATCTACAAGGGTATGTAGATGCACTCTCCTTCCCCTCGTTGCTGGTTTCTCCTTAGATAGATCTTGGTGACACGTAGGAAAATTTTGAATTTCTGCTACGTTCCCCAACAGTTACCGCGTGCTTCGACCAATAGATGCACGGCTTGTTCTCGCCCTGCCTCCCGCGCCGTCCCCAGCTCTCTTCGTTGCCGTCGACGCCGTCCTCTAGGTATGCACCTCCTCCTTATCCATTCTTCTTCTCTGTGTTGCATCCCTTGGTTTCAGATCGATTGATTGGCCGTGAATCGGTTCTGCGGGTTTTGATTCGGCCTGTTGCCGTGAAATAACCCTAGTTCCTACTTGGTAGGGGTAGAACAACTCACTATTTCTCTAATTTTTTAATCACATATGTATGCTTCCATGTTTGATATGATACAAGAGCATGATTTGGTCATTTGATTTAATTCCTTGCATGCCACAATGATTCAAGCATATGATTCTTCTACCAAAGTCAAACAATCTTTGGTAGAAAAGTGTACGCATGTTTATTGATAAATGAAATTGGCTATTAGCTTTGCCATGTCTGTTAAGTTTCATCAGGCTCAAAGAGACGGAAGAATATCAGGCTTAAAAAAATGTCTGTTAAATTTCATACTATTAATTTTCCTACATTAAGCTCGTTCTACTTATTTTTTGCAACCAAGTTTTCTACACACATGTTGCTATTGTGACCTTTTAGTGTAATACACAATACACTTATTTTGATAAGAGTGTCTTATGCAATGTAACTAAAATGTCACATCAGTAGCGACACACTATTTTAGTTGCAATAAACAAAGTGAAAGGAGGTGTACGACGAGGCCGCTACAAGTGCATCATTTGTAAGTTTACAATTTGTTGAATTCTTATGAAGTACTTACTACATTCTTATGCAAATAATATATCTATATTATATATTATAGGTCCGATCATGTCGCCCCTTTTTACCTATAGCATGAGAAGATGACACTCTTTCCAGTGAGTTGAAGGACTCTTTGGAATGTGAAATATGTAATCTCATTGACCTCATTATCTTAAAAATATTGCATATATTGACCTCATTATCTCTTTGGAATGTGAAATATGTAATCTCATTGACCTCATTATCTTAAAAATATTGCATATATTGACCCTAGACACACTGTAGATTTTAGCACTCTTTTGTATATGTTGTCTCTCACTGTTGGATAGGTATGAATCTATTTATAAAATGCAATGCAAACGTGACATGAATGTGGATGCCTGTTATGGAAATGTTGTGAATGTGTATTTTGAATGCTGTTTAAATAGGAAAACATGACGATCAATAATAAAATAAATGAAAAGCATCAAAGGCGGTTCTGCTTTTGGACATTTCAGAGATGAAAAACAAGTTGATCTCTCACAACAAGATGATCATGCAGTATCATTAAGTGTGCTTTTTGCCATAACTGTGAATTACGATAAATTGGTTATCTAAACTTGTCGATTTCATCGCTTGGATAACAAACTTTTACTCCCACAAAAGTCATTGAAAGTCTGGGAGTGATTAAAAAAGTCATTGAAATACGAAAAAAAATCAAAAAATCCAAATCATTTTTTGTGGAGAAACATGACGAAGTGCGTGATGTCCGTGCCAAATGTCGGAGTATTTGGATATCTGAGTAGCTCTAGGCAAAATAGACAAAATTTGGGTCTGTGAATTTTTTTACTGTTTGTGCACTGTTTGGACCTGATTTTTTTGCTGAGAGCTACCCAGATGTCCAAGTGCTTTGAAATTTGGCACACACCTCACACACTCAGTCATCTCTCTTCACGAAATTTTTTGGAAATTTTTTATTTTTTCTAGTATTATTGAATTTACTGTTCATCGAGTGTAGATGAGGCCGGGCTCATAATTCATAATTGGATATTCGTCAAACAGCTTGCTTAGTTGACAGCTACAAAAGATGAGCACAACACAATTTTAAGCGCAAAGATGAGCCTCAACACCAACTGCTCCATACTCCCTCTTGTCATTGTAATAAATCAGCGACACTTATTTTGGGACAGAGGGAGTATTACTTAGTTGGCAGCTAGAAAATTAAGATACTAGTTTTCACTATTATTAAGGGCTTTGGCATTTCTCTGTTGAAGCAATCCATTTATTTTTTTCCACTTAAACGCTATTTGGTGTATGTTAGAATATCATATGTCCTCTTTAATCATACATGATTAAAAAAATACATGAATTTAGATCAAATAGTGTTTGAAACCATAAAAATAAAAGGAATTATAGCAATAGATTTGAGAAGTTTCTTCTAAGTTTAATGAAAAATCATATGAATTTCAATCATGTGAATCGAACGTCCTGGCAATTTGTTTCCATAAGGATCATTCCCTAAACTTTCTATAAAACTCCTTTGAATCAAAGGAGGAGCCCTAATTGTACACTCATGACTTATATAGGTTCACCAGAAATACAGAGTACCCTAAACATAATACGAGTTATACTGAGTTCCTTGATCACTGGATGACCATTACCGCCATCAGAACTAGTAACCGACGCGCCGCTCTCGGCACTGCCTTATCGGAGTCAATCTGACGTTGTCGATGAGAGCTGAAAAGTTTTTGTGCACATGCCCTAAGGACCAACATTCCAAAGATGCAGTTGTCACCATTGAACCCTTAAATTGATCCAAAGCATCTGACATAAAATCTCACCACCTTGCACATACGGCAAGAAACTCAGACCTGAGAGACCCAAGGACATGACGGGAATCCAGACTTGTATCAGTTCTGTCCCGATGGGCGGACATGAGGAGGATCGGAGCGCGAAAGAGCAGCTCGAAGATGAAACTCAGGCATACTGGTACCCGTTTGACAACTGACATGAGCTCTAACAAAATCTGCAAATCAAGCAGGCATGCCATAATAAATCATCCATACATGCAACACGACACAAATCAAATAATTCCAGCCATGCCACTGGAGTAGTAGAGTACCATCAGCGAGGAGTATGTGACGTACAGGTCTTTGTGAGTTGTGACAGAGTGAAGTACTGCTGAGCTCAGTCCTAGTAATGGCCCAAGTTGAAACCGTACCAGCCCCAGCTCCTCGCAGTGCATTCATATTCAAGGGAAGGTGCACATCAGTGGCAGGCTTTTGTTTTTCCTTCCTTGTGTATGTTTGTACTGTCTTTCAGTCTTCTCAGTCTCCAGCAATGACCATGCACTGCATTCACAGGAATGGAGGGAGGAAGAACATGCTGCAACTTCAGTTGGCTCTGTCATCATGATTTTTGCAGGCAGAGCAAGTAAGATCTGCAGGTGGTTTCCAAGGTCAATATGTCTAGTCGGACCAAGAATCCAGATCTTGCATTATTATTCTGTAGGGTATCATCCCTTACATCTCTGGCACTCGTGCGGTCGTGCCTGCACCATATCTCAACTGGAGTACTAGTTCGTCTGTACTACTACTAGCACTAGATTTATGTAAGCAATGAGGTTAGTTACAGGAACCGTATCTGACCAGGATTTGGAGTGTTATGAGAAATTTATTCTTCTTCCTCAGAAAGCTTTTTCTTTTGAAAAACTTCTCCAGAAATCTCCACATTTCATATTCAAGATCTTTACTGGTAAATGGATCGCGGTATGATAAAAAAAACCAAAAAATTGAGTTGAACCTGAGTCTTGAACTCTTGATTACAGATACGGGGTGAGAGGATTATTCTTCCTAAGATGACATACAGAAATGAATTTGCTCATTGGAAAACATGCACAATGCCGCTAATTAAATTTCATTCTGCTACAGAGAAAAACTTTATACTATAGTAGTACTAGCTGGTCAAGATGTTGAAGAAGTGTATGCAGAATCTACAGGACCCAGCAAGCAAAAAATTACTCCCTCCGTCTAGGTGTGTAAGTCATCTTACGAAAACCAAATAATCCCAAAACATTTAGGCGCGGTGCATTAACTTCTACCTCGTTTCTTGTTTCTTGACATATCAACCAATTAGATATGTGGGGTGTGCATGATTTTAATGACTTGAGACTACCAAACACGACATGCAGTGGTTAGTTCATTGTATGCAATGCTATTAATTAGCAAATAAACATTAAATTCTCTCGTTTTCCCCTCCTCCTTGGTCACGGTGCACAACCTAAGATGACTTAGAGGATGCTTGGATACGTTTTAGTCCCATGACTAAAAGTAGTGGGACTAAAACTTGCTAGCCTCACCCATGCTTGGATACAAATACTAAATAGACTAAAATGAGTCAATGAGCATTTATTATCCTCCAGACCCTCCAATCCCGAACTCGCATGTGTTAAAGGAGAGGAGTTAAATGAGGAGAGAGAGGACTAATCCATATTTTAGTAGGGTTTCCCTGACTAAAAAGTTTTAGTCTCAAGACTAGTTCTAGCCTCTTTTTAGTCAGGGGTGATTAGAACTTTAGCCTCTAAAAGAGACTAGTTTTAGTCAGACTAAAAATAGTCCTTTGGATCCAAGCATGGCCTTACTCACCTAGACAGAGGGAGTATCACATTCTTGACATTTTTCAAAATCTTGAACAGGATATGTATCACTGTTTCACATCAATCTTTGAGAATGAAGTGATGTGCCATGATGATGATGGAGGTTTGAATAGAAGAGGTATGCATAGCTCATCATGCATCGCTACTGCTCTAGAAGGTTGCTGTTGGCAACACATAGAGCAGTGAACACAGCTGCACCGTCTTGAATGCATCTCATCATCATGTTGATGCGTCGGGACTATACGCAGCAAGGGCGGGTTTGATTTGAAAGCAAGACTTACCGCGCTGCCGCACTCGAGTACGGGAGTAAAGTGTACAGTATATTAATTAGATGTTCTGCCATTGACTTTGGTAGCCAAGCTTGCCGCTGTTTTTTCACCATGACATACCGGTACTTTTTCCAATGGCACATTATATAAAAACAATCGTTGCTCAAAAAGTAAATATAAAAAAATATTTTTTCTTTTCTTTTTCTAACGGCATGTACTAAAAAAATCATTTTCAAATGATGGTAATCTTTCTAATATGAGACTTTATTTTGGATGACAGGCCACACGAATAACTTGCACTTGGGGAGAGCTTCAATCCTTTCAAACGGTTGGAACCATGGGAGTCGAGGCGCGGCCAAAAAATTGAGCCTTGTATGTATGCCGAGGGCACGGAATACTCCCAAAGTGAACTTTTTTTTGCGGGTCCCAAAGTGAACTTTCAAGCTATGCTGTCTAGAATTCCTTGGAAGAGATGAATATGAGAGGGATTTTCCCAAATGATGAGGAATTCGCGAAGGACTGCAATGTGAAGACTGGAATATAAAGCAAACAGTTTCGTTCGCCACGAGAACCACCTGAGCACGAACCAGGCTAGACAGGCCCTTTTACTATAGGCCTCCCAGCCCGATTGCCATTCCTTGTACAAAAAATAATAATATAAATTTGTTTAAAAAATGCCATGTTCTGGGTAAAATATATACTGTATTGCGAAAAGAAAATTCATGAAAAAAGTACACAAACAAAATACCATGATGGAAGCAAGTAAGTTGCTATGCATGGCAAACTCAATTTGCCGTGATCCAGCAATGCAATTTGCTATAGCTTGGTAATTTAATTTGTCATGGTCTAGCAAAAACTAATTTACCATAGCTATGAAAATGAAATTGCCACGAGATTTAATTTTAGAGAACAAAAGTTGTACAAACTGTTGTGAGAACAATTTTTTTTTGCCATGTTGTGAGCATGAAAAACGTAACGCCCCGGATTCGATGCGCCAGGTGTTTGTCAGTTATTCGCCGTCGTTGCCATGTCATTTGCATGCGTGTTGCACTTTGCCATGTCATCATCTGCATTTTATATCATGTCATCATGTGCATTTCATTTTGCATACGTGTTCGTCTCATGCATCTGATTATTTTCCCCATTGTCCGTTTTGCAATCCGGCACTCCTATGTCTCCCGGCGCCCTCTTTTACCTCTTTTCATGTGCGGGTGTTAAATGGTCTCGGAATGGACCGAGGTTTGTCAAGCGGCCTTGGTATAGCACCGGTAGACCGTCTGTCAAGTTTCAGATCATTTGGAGGTCGTTTGATACTCCTACGGTTAACCGGGTAACCATAAAGCCTCCTTCTCTTTGCAGCCCAACACCCTTCCAAAGTGGCCCAAAACCCAGCAAACTCCCCTCCATGCTCTCGGTCGTTCGATCACGATCGTGTGGGCGAAAACCGCTCCTCATTTGGACTCTCCTAGCTCCCTCTACCTATATATATAGCCCCTCCCCCGAAATTCCGCAGTCCAAACCCCCCGAAACCCTAAATCCTCCCTCCGCGCCGCCGGACATGTCCGCCGACGGCCGGACACGTCCAGCCTCCACGCCGCCCAGACCAATCCAGGGATGCCACATCACCTCGCCGCCGCTCTCCTCCAATGCCGCGGCCACGTGGCCAGCCGGCCTCTCTCTCTCCTCCTCCCGCGCCTTGCCCGCTGAGGTCAGGTCGGGCCCGCCCTGCTCGGACGCGCTGCCGCCGCTTCGTCGCCGCCCGCGCGCCTTCGCCCGCGCCCTCCGGTCAGCGCCGCCGTCCGGCAGCGCCGCCGCCGCCGTTGCCGCCTCGCCGCCTCTCCGCCCGCCAAGACGGTGCCAGCGCCCGGCCGCATGTTCCGCCTCCGGCGCCCCAGCGTCGAGCGAGGCTCCTTCGGCGCCTCTCCTGCTGCGGCTCAGCTCCTCCGCCGCCCAGCGCTCCCACCGGCGTCGCAGCCTCCCCGCCTCCGTCCGTGCCGCCGCCGGCCCAAGGCGCAGCGTGCTCCGCCGCCTTGCCCGGATCCGCCCGATCCGCCCGATCCGGCCGGGAGCACCTCGTCCCCGACCTCTCCGGTGCTTCTCCGGTCATCTCCATCCTTCTCCGGCGAGTCTTCGGTCGCTGCTTCGAAATCCGTGCACGAAGGTTGACTTTCCCCTCCCCGAATTCTGCCTAAGTCCTTGTTTTCTAACATAATCATGCCATGTTCATCATGCCATAACTCTCTGCATATTGCTCCGTTTCGTGTGTGTAATATGTCAAATTGTTCGCCCCAACGAGTACATCATTTCATGTCATTGCATCATTTACATTTGAGCTCATCTTGATGCCCTAAATGCTGTTAGAAGAGGGCTATGTGATGTTAGTTTCAGATTCTTATCAGAATATGCTCTTTTGTCATTTTTGCCATGATTGATGTGTGCACCCTATGAACTTGAGTCCTACATGTGTTTTGTAATATGCCATGCCATCTTTACAGGGGTGTATGCCATGTATTTTTGTGATCTCTGTGGTGACTAGCACAAGCATGCAAACTAGGCTTCATGATGTTGCTGATTTCAGCCCTGTTCTGCTTATATTTTTATGCCATGTTAACTTGATGCTACAGAAAGATTCATGCTTATTTTGAGTTACTTCAGTAAGGATGTTTTGAACATATGGTTATTCTCTATCCATCCATTCCCTTGTTTGCAATTATGGAGTGCCATAGCTTGAGTCAATCGAGCTCTACTTTTTCTATAAAATGTTTCCTGGAAGATTGTTTACTTGTTATTCAATTTTGCCAAGGTTGTTGTAGTTGATCCGTGTATGCTATGATGTTGTTCTTTCCATGTATAGCTTCTATGCCATGTCTTCTTACTATGAGTTGCCTTGACATGCCATTTATTGCTCTGTGGTGAGTGGTTCAAGCTCACCAACATGCCTACTTATTGTTGTTCCTGCCATGTATGAATCTGTAATATAACTTGCCATGTTTACATGGGTGCCATCATATTTTCTGATCCTTTTTGGCTTATGGTCAGTAAAGGACTTTTGTTCTATGAGATTAGTAGATTTATGCCATGCCTTTGTTTGCCATGATAAGTTCCTGTAACATGTTGTTTGATAGCTCTAAACATTGCAACCTGATGTTATTTCCTGATAAGTCTGAAACTGTTATTATTTGCAATCTTGCCATGTCATTTTGAGCATGTTCTATTGATTTCTGGAGATAGCTCAGTGTTCATGTTTTGTTATGCTTTACCTGTGCATCATGCCCATGCCTTTTGTTTTCACGTTGAGATGCTGTAGCTTGTTGTTTTGATGCTTGCAATATGCCTAGTTGCTGTTTTGGACAGATTGTTGTCATGACTTGTAGTGTGTATGTGTTGAACCGTTGCTCCGTTTTGAGTGTGCTCTATATGAAACTTGCTTGATTTTGCATGTTGTTCCATATTATCATGTTGCATCCATGTTTTGAGGTGTTTGCTTGATGTTTGTGTGCATTTTGCACCAATGCCATGCTTATCTTGTTTTACTCATATTTTCTAGGCCGTAGCTCCGAATCTAATGAACTTTCTATGTAACTTGACTAGAATTTCGCGTAGATCATCGTGGTGCATCTTAAATTGATGTTTAACAACTTGGACATAAGGTTTATTCAGATCTGGACCAATTTCGAAATTTGCATATGAGGACTTACCGGAATTGTTCTATGTTGCTTCCGGCCTCATTTAAACTTGCTTTGATGTGTTGCTCTTGTTTGCATCATCTCTTGCCATGAGTAGCTTCATGTAGCTTGGTCATGCATCATGCTTGTTTGTGCATCATGTCTTGTTCATGTGTGGTGTGTTTACTATGTTGTGTGCTTCTTCTTGTTAGTTCCTGTTTCGTTGCGATCGTGAGGATTCGTTCGTCTTCGCTTGGTTCGTCTTCGTGGCTTCATCTTCTTCATGGACTCGTTCTTCTTCCTTGCGGGATTTCAGGCAAGATGACCGCTACCCTGGATCTCACTACTATCATTGCTATGCTAGTTGCTTCGTTCTTTCGCTATGCTGCGCTACCTATCACTTGCTGCTCAAGCCTCCCAAATTGCCATGAACCTCTAACCTTTGTCACCCTTCCTAGCAAACCGTTATTTGGCTATGTTACCGCTTTGCTCAGCCCCTCTTATAGCTTTGTTAGTTGCAAGTGAAGATGAAGTTTGTTCCTTGTTGGAACATGGAGATGTTGTTCCTTGTTGGAACATGTTTACTTGTTGGGATATCACAATATATCTTATTTAATTAATGCATCTATATACTTGGTAAAGGGTGGAAGGCTCGGCCTTATGCCTGGTGTTTTGTTCCACTCTTGCCGCCCTAGTTTCCGTCATATTGGAGTTCTTCTTCTGCTTCTTCTTCGATCAGGGGATAGGTTCCAGGTCGGCAGCCTGGGCTAGCAGGGTGGATGTCGTTTGAGTTTCTGTTTATGTTTCATCCGTAGTCAGATGTTGATCTTGTATATGATGTTGTATTCATGTGACATTGTATGTCTTGGTTGTATCCCTATGTATTATGTAATGTTGATGTAATGATATCCACCTTGCAAAAGCGTTTCAATATGCGGGTCTATCCTTGGTGGGACCTTCGAGTTCCTTTTGGATAGGGTCGCATATTGGGCGTGATAAGTTGGTATCAGAGCCTCGACCGACCCTAGGAGCCCCCTTGATTGATCGTGTAGTTTGGCCGTTGTTGAGTCTAGAAGAAAACTGTTTTCGGAGTCTAGTTATATCGGAGAGTAGGAATTATTTTTACTCCTCTGCCCCTTCGTCGCTCTGGTGAGAAATCTTGACGTAGGTGTTTTGAATTACTTCTCTTCCCCTTCAAATTTTTCTTTAGGATCACGCAGTTGGTTTTTCCGGTAGTTGTTCCTCAGCTCTTTTCATCCGGTGCATTTCTCGTCAAGTCGACTCGAGCCTCTTCATCTTTGAGTTCAATCCCCAGTTGTTTTCTTTTCCCACCCGCCCAACCTTTTCATCTCAGAACCGGAGTCCGTAATCGAGTATTCATCCTACTCGTGTGAAGTTTTTTTCTCTCTCTCCTCAATGATTTCAACCGGTGTTTTCTCTTCAAGATATTCGTCAGTTCCCCTTCCAAGTTGTCTTTGTTTTTCCCGCCCTCCCACCCTTTTTCTTCCCGGAGTTTGAGTCTGTTTCGACCATCTATTTCATTCGTGTGGAGCCTCTTCAGTCTTTCGTCAATTGTTTCAACCGGTGAATTTTCTTTTGTTTGACATTCATCATCTCTTTTTCTTTTCCGGCGGATTCAATTCAAGTTTTGAGGTTGATCATATTCTTTTCCTCGAAGTGTTTTTCCTGCTCGTTCTCCTCTTGCCAGTTTATCCTTCCGGAGTTCCGAAGACATCTCAGGAGATTCGTCTGTGTTCGAATTAATTCGAGGTTGACACCTCATTCTAATATTTCAATTGTTCCGGTGCATCATATATCTCTTCAACAATCCTTTTTCAACGGTGTTTTCTTTTAGTGGGCCCTAACCCACAGGTCTTTTCCCAGGATCTTACCTGACTCTTCTGATTTTCCCGGAGGTATTCTCAAGTTCTTTTGAAGTGGGACATAAGAATGGATTCCATCAGTCACATGCCTTCTCCAAGATCTCTTTCAAATTCTTTTCATTGTTGCCTCAACCTCTTCGCTTTTCATTTCCCCGGAGTGCCTTAACAATTTTGGTGGTGTTTCTCGTCGTCATTTGAAGACCGAAGAAGAGTCTTTCCTCTAAATCTTGTCTGTTCTCTCGAAGATTCGCGGTCCTAGCTCGATGTTATGCTATCAAATTGTTTCTAGTCATGCAAATTCTTTTCATCCATCCGGAGTATTTCAGGAGTTACTTTCCGTCTCAATCATCTGGAGGCCATCTTTTCGGAAGATTGCTTCGTTCCAAGTTTTCAAAGTCGTTCTCCAATTATTCTATATCCGTGCCCCTTCATTCGTCTCAATATTCTTACGGTGGTTCGTTCAAGATTCTTTCCTTGTTTATCATATTAATCCATTCGTTCTTTTCAACCTACCGGTGATTTATGAAGTCCTTCTCAAGTTTGCGATATGTCACTTCTCAATTCTTTTTCAAGAAGAATAAGTAGTTTGCAAAATCCATTGCTTGTCATTAATTTAATTTGATGAAGGATAAGCATACGATAAATCTGATTCTTTTCCTCAAGTTGATTAATCCTTTCCTTCGGAGTTTGTTCTTGATGAATAAATTCTAGTTCCAAGTCTTTTCATCTTTTCTTTTCCGGAGTTCAATTATTTCCTCGGCCATTTTGTCGGAACCTCCATCTAAATCATCGCAAGGCTTTAATCTTATCCATTCCATCCTTCAATTTTATCTCATCATCCTTTTTGTTACCGGAGTTCTTCACGGTGGTTCTTCACGATTTAATTCTTTCTTCAGGAGTTCATCAAGATTTTGTTGGCGGAGTTCAAGTATCTTTTCTTCTCGCGTCTCGAAGTGCAATTAATTCTCCGTATTCTTCTGAAGTGGAGTTTTGCATCTCTTCGTTCTTCTCAGCTATTCAATCTTTTCCGCTTGTGGTTGGTCATCACCTCAAAATTTTGAGAGGTTATTCATAAGTCCACAACAAGCAATTCTTTTGTTGTTGATTTTCTCAACAACTCCGTCCAATCCTTTCTTCTGAGGTTGCTTCTATTTCATTCGTGGCACAAGTTGACATTTTCTTCTCCGTTCTTTTCATTCAACTCTTGCAATTCTTTCCGGAGGTTTTGTGTCATGTCTTCATCAGGTGTCATTCCATCTGTGAAGTTCATGTTCTAATCATTCCATTTTTAGCCGGAGTGCTGCCTAAATCCTTTCAGTCTTATCCGTTTCTTTTCTCATTCTAACCACTCCGGTTAGAACGAGTGGTGTCAGTGTCCATCTTGTTTCCGTGAGCTTTTGATTCTTGTCATTCTCGTCGTTCCTATCTTCTTCTCGAGTGCTCTCCATTCTTTGCTTTGTTTCTTGAGTTCTTGTTTCGCCTCATCCCTTTTCTCTTCCGTCTCGGTCCTAAGATCTGGGGATGAGATCTCTTGTTAGTTGAGGAGTGTTGTAACGCCCCGGATTCGATGCGCCAGGTGTTTGTCAGTTATTCGCCGTCGTTGCCATGTCATTTGCTTGCGTGTTGCACTTTGTCATGTCATCATCTGCATTTTATATCATGTCATCATGTGCATTTCATTTTGCATACGTGTTCGTCTCATGCATCTGAGCATTTTCCCCGTTGTCCGTTTTGCAATCCGGCACTCCTATGTCTCCCGGCGCCCTCTTTTACCTCTTTTCATGTGCGGGTGTTAAACGGTCTCGGAATGGACTGAGGTTTGTCAAGCGGCCTTGGTATAGCACCGGTAGACCGCCTGTCAAGTTTCGGATCATTTGGAGGTCGTTTGATACTCCAACGGTTAACCGGGTAACCGTAAAGCCCCCTTCTCTTTGCAGCCCAACACCCTTCCAAAGTGGCCCAAAACCCAGCAAACTCCCCTCCATGCTCTCGGTCGTTCGATCACGATCGTGTGGGCGAAAACCGCTCCTCATTTGGACTCTCCTAGCTTCCTCTACCTATATATATAGCCCCTCCCCCGAAATTCCGCAGTCCAAACCCCCCGAAACCCTAAATCCTCCCTCCGTGCCGCCGGACATGTCCGCCGATGGCCGGACACGTCCAGCCTCCACGTCGCCCGGACCAATCCGGGGATGCCACATCACCCCGCCGCCGCTCTGCTCCAATGCCGCATCGCCACGTGGCCAGCCGGCCTCCTCTCTCCTTCCTGCGCCCGCCGCGGCCAGGTCGGGCCCGCCCGGCCTTGACAGCGCCGCCGCCCGTCGCCGCCTGCGCCCGCTTCGCCGCGCCCTCGGTCTCACGCAGCCGTCCGGCCAGCGCGCGCCGCCGCCGGCTGCCGCCTCCGCCGCTGCCTCCGCCCGCCGCCCGGTGCCGCGCCGCCTGGCCATGATTCGCCTCCGCGCCCCCAGCGTCGAGCCGAGGCTCTCTCGGCGCCTCTCCTGGCGGCTCAGCTCTGCCGCCGCCCGTGTTCCCACCGGCGCCGCAGCCTCGCCCGCCTCCGTCCGTCGCCGCCCTGCCCCATGGCCGCGTCGCGCGCCGCCTTGCCGGATCCGGCCGGATCCGGCCCGATCCGGCCAGGAGCACCTCGTCCCCGACCTCTCCGGTGCTTCTCCGGTCATCTCCATCCTTCTCCGGCGAGTCTCCGGTCGCTGCTTCGAAATCCGTGCACGAAGGTTGACTTTCCCCTCCCCGAATTCTGCCTAAGTCCTTGTTTTCTAACATAATCATTCCATAACTCTCTACATATTGCTCCGTTTCGTGCGTGTAATATGTCAAATTGTTCGTCTCGACGAGTACATCATTTCATCTCATTGCATCATTTACATTTGAGCTCATCTTGATGCCCTAAATGCTGTTAGAAGAGGGCTATGTGATGTTAGTTTCAGATTCTTATCGTAACATGCACTTTTGTCATTTTGCCATGATTGATGTGTGCACCCTATGAACTTGAGTCCTACATGTGTTTTGTAATATGCCATGCCATCTTTACAGAGGTGTATGCCATGTATTTTTGTGATCTCTGTGGTGACTAGCACAAGCATGCAAACTAGGCTTCATGATGTTGCTGATTTCGGCCCTGTTCTGCTTATATTTTTATGCCATGTTAACTTGATGCTACAGAGAGATTCATGCTTATTTTGAGTTACTTCAGTAAGGATGTTTTGAACATATGGTTATTCTCTATCCATCCATGCCCTTGTTTGCAATTATGGAGTGCCATAGCTTGAGTCAATCGAGCTCTACTTTTGCTATAAAATGTTTCCTGGCAGATTGTTTACTTGTTATTCAATTTTGCCAAGGTTGTTGTAGTTGATCCGTGTATGCTATGATGTTGTTCTTGCCATGTATAGCTTCTATGCCATGTCTTCTTACTGTGAGTTTCCTTGACATGCCATGTATTGCTCTGTGGTGAGTGGTTCAAGGTCACCAACATGCCTACTTATTGTTGTTCCTGCCATGTATGAATCTGTAATATAACTTGCCATGTTTACATGGGTGCCATCATATTTTCTGATCCTTTTTGGCTTATGGTCAGTAAAGGACTTTTGTTCTATGAGATTAGTAGATTCATGCCATGCCTTTGTTTGCCATGATAAGTTCCTGTAACATGTTGTTTGATAGCTCTAAACATTACAACCTGATGTTATTTCCTGATAAGTCTGAAACTGTTATTATTTGCAATCTTGCCATGTCATTTTGAGCATATTCTAGTGATTTCTGGAGATAACTCAGTGTTCATGTTTTGTTATGCTTTACCTGTACATCATGCCCATGCCTTTTGTTTTCACGTTGAGATGCTGTAGCTTGTTGTTTTGATGCTTGCAATATGCCTAGTTGCTGTTTTGGACAGATTGTTGTCATGACTTGTATAGTGTGTATGTGTTGAACCGTTGCTCCGTTTTGAGTGTGCTCTATATGAAACTTGCTTGATTTTGCATGTTGTTCCATATTATCATGTTGCATCCATGTTTTGAGGTGTTTGCTTGATGTTTGTGTGCATTTTGCACCAATGCCATGCTTATCTTGTTTTGCTCATATCTTCTAGGCCGTAGCTCCGAATCTAATGAACTTTATATGTAACTTGACTAGAATTTCGCGTAGATCATCGTGGTGCATATTAAATTGATGTTTAACAACTTGAACATAAGGTTTATTCAGATCTGGACCAATTTCGAAATTTGCATATGAGGACTTACCGGAATTGTTCTATGTTGCTTCCGGCCTCATTTTAAACTTGCTTTGATGTGTTGCTCTTGTTTGCATCATATCTTGCCATGAGTAGCTTCATGTAGCTTGGTCATGCATCATGCTTGTTTGTGTATCATGTCTTGTTCATGTGTGGTGTGTTTACTATGTTGTGTGCTTCTTCTTGTTAGTTCCTGTTTTGTTGCGATCGTGAGGATTCGTTCGTCTTCGCTTGGTTCGTCTTTGTGGCTTCATCTTCTTCATGTACTCGTTCTTCTTCCTTGCGGGATTTCAGGCAAGATGACCGCTACCCTGGATCTCACTACTATCATTGCTATGCTAGTTGCTTCGTTCTTTCGCTATGCTGCGCTACCTATCACTTGCTGCTCAAGCCTCCCAAATTGCCATGAACTTCTAACCTTTGTCACCCTTCCTAGCAAACCGTTGTTTGGCTATGTTACCGCTTTGCTTAGCCCCTCTTATAGCGTTGTTAGTTGCAGGTGAAGATGAAGTTTGTTCCTTGTTGGAACATGGAGATGTTGTTCCTTGTTGGAACATGTTTACTTGTTGGGATATCACAATATATCTTATTTAATTAATGCATCTATATACTTGGTAAAGGGTGGAAGGCTCGGCCTTATGCCTGGTGTTTTGTTCCACTCTTGCCGCCCTAGTTTCCGTCATATCGGTATTATGTTCCCGGATTTTGCGTCCCTAACGCGGGCGGGTGATTTATGGGACCCCCTTGACAGTTCGCTTTGAATAAGACTTTTCCAGCAAGGGCCCAACATTGGTTTTACCATTTGCCTGACCTATTACCTTTTTCCCTTGGGAGTCGCGCATCCTAAGGGTCATCTTTATTTTAGCCCCCCCGGGCCAATGCTTGTCTAAGTGTTGGTCCAAACTAGAGCCCTTTGCAGCGCCACCTCGGGAAACTTGAGGGCTGGTTTTAGTTGTATGGACTGCTCATCCGGTCGTGGCTCGAGACGAGATCTGTGGCTACTATCGAGGTGTCGACGCCGGGAGGTCTTGCTGGTCTTGTTTTATTGCTGTCGAAATGTCTTGTAGCCGGGATTCCGAGACTGATCGGGTCTTCCCGGGGAGAAGGAATATCCTTCGTTGATCGCGAGAGCTTATCATGGGCTAAGTTGGGACACCCCTGCAGGTATAAACTTTCGAAAGCCGTGCTGCGGTTATGTGGCAGATGGGAATTTGTTGATATCCGGTTGTAGTAAACTTGAAGCAAAATCTTCTAAAATACACCAACCGTGTGCGTAACCGTGAGTGTCTCTTTTCGGGTTGATCGAGAGGAGAACACGGTTTCGTGTTATGATTGACGTAAGTAGGAGTTCAGGATCACTTCTTGATCATTACTAGTTGACGACCGTTCCTTTGTTCCTCTTCTCGCTCTCATTTGCGTATGTTAGCCACCATATATGCTTAGCCGCTGCTGCAACCTCACCACTTTACCCCTTCCTTTCCCTTTAAGCTTTGCTAGTCTTGATACCCATGGTAATGGGATTGCTGAGTCCTCGTGGCTCACAGTTTACTACACCAACAGTTGCAGGTACAGGTTTCGCGATGATCATGACGCGAGAGCGATGTTTGCTTGTATTGGAGTTCTTCTTCTGCTTCTTCTTCGATCAGGGGATAGGTTCCAGGTCGGCAGACTGGGCTAGCAGGGTGGATGTCGTTTGAGTTTCTGTTTATGTTTCATCCGTAGTCGGATGTTGATCTTGTATATGATGTTGTATTCATGTGACATTGTATGTCTTGGTTGTATCCCTATGTATTATGTAATGTTGATGTAATGATATCCACCTTGCAAAAGCGTTTCAATATGCGGGTCTATCCTTGGTGGGACCTTCGAGTTCCTTTTGGATAGGGTCGCATATTGGGCGTGACAAAAAATTACCATGAAAAAACATGAAATTATAAATTAAAAGGTAGAGTTGCCATCGGGCCCTATATGAATTTACCACCAAGCTAATGATTGATTTGTCGTGTAGAACGAAGATTTTGTTTTCCAAAAATTACCATGTAAGTACTATGTTTTCTATTATCCATTGGAACGATAAGAAAAAAACTCCCAAAAACCTTGGAAAATTTCGCAAAAACATGAATTATTCTTTTTTTGTCACATGGCAACAAATACGAAAAATATATTTTACTAGAACGTCACAAATTATTGAATTGTTTTTACATTGCTCACATGGAAAAAGTGCAACTCTTCTTATGCGAGTGCTCGAAGATCTTGGGGCGATGTCTTTCAGCCTGACACCCCTGAGCTATGGAGCATCCCAAAACGGTACTTTGTTTCTTTTAACGTTTGTGGCCGCCACAAAGATGTCTCGGTCATTGTCAATACATGATGTTTCCCAAGGATAATGCTCAAAATACAGTAGTGAAAAAAAATGATTGTCATTTTACATAAATCGCCCACAAATATTCAAAACGGACAACCTGGACAAATTTTCCATTCAACGGCTGTCACCTAATTTGTCCAAACCGGTCCGGACATATGAAATCCTAGAAACCGAACTGGGGCAAGGGAACTTTGCGGGAGTATGAGAATCCACCATGTCGGACTCCGACAACACGGGCCCACCCAAAATCCCTCTCTCTCTCTCCCTCTGCTCTAGAACCCTTCTCCCCACATTCATGCTGCTCAAAGAGGATGTGATCGGACGGCCAACTACCTGCTCATGCCATCTGATCGCGCGCAACATTCACACCGGAGCAGCGACCGAGAGCCTACTTAAGCTGATGCTCGCATTTAAGCAGTGTCGGCCCGCCTACCCCGACTATTTAAGACGGCCGACCACGAACGCAAGCCTTGCACCACCACATTTCCACCGCTCCTCTCTTCCACTACTAGGGAAAACCTTATACACAGAATTTTAGCAGCAGCGTAGTTTAAAAACAAACGCTACTGCTAATTAGCAGTAGCGAGCTTGAGAAAACCGCGCTACTAATAACATGATAGTAGTAGCGCGGGTTTTTACCCCTCGCTACTACTAAGTTATTTCCACTGTGCCTCCCGGGACCAGCCGTAGTAGTAGCGTGGGTTATAAACCCACGCTACTACTAAGTCGATAGTAGTAGCGCGGGTTATAAACCCCACGCTACCACCTGCATCTGCTCCCACCCCACCAACCATCCCACGCCATGTCTAAAAAAAACACTCAGCACCCGATCCAGATCCCCAATCCCGTCTCCGCTTCCACCTCCTCTCCTCAACGCCCCGCCGCAGGGCGTGGAAGCGGTGCGTCCACTCCGGCCACCACGACAGCGCCACCTGGGGCCATGCCACCGCCGCCGACTTCGCGCCCGTGCCCAGGATGTGCCGCCTCGTCATGGCCAACTACGCCCGCCGACCTCCTCGCGCGGCACCTCCTCCTCGACCCTCAAGCGTCGTGCGCCGCCGCACCACGCCGACACGGGGCCCGGTCACGCCCTACCTCGTCTACCTCGACCACGCGCACGCTCCTCGACAACCGCCTCGGCAAGCGCCGCTTCGATGGCGGCTACGTCCACAACGGCCTCCTCCGCGCCGCCGGCTGGGTGCTCGACAGGGAGTGTGACCTGCTCCGGGACCTCCTCGACCGGTACCCCGCCTACACGCTCATCTTCACGGGCCACTCCCTCGGCGCCGGTGTCGCCGCCATGCTCACCATGGTCGTCGTGCTCAACCTCGACAAGCTCGGCAAGGTCGAGAGGGGCCGCACCAGGTGCTACGCCATGGCCCCCGCCCGATGTATGTCGCTCAACCTCGCCGTCAGATACGCCGATGTCATCAACTCCGTCGTGCTGCAGGTGACTCACTGAAGACCCAATTGATTTGGTTGCTTGCTTGTCTGAATTTGGTGGTTACAAGTTCAGTTGTAGAAGAATTTGGGTTACATGTAGTATGTCTGAATTTGGGTTACATGTAGCTGTCAGACTGAATTTTGGTGGATACCTGCTCTGCTTCTGAGTAAGATAAACATTGCATTGCAGAATCTAGTATAATGCCTATCTGAATTTTGCTGGGTGCTTCCTTGTTGCTAGAAATTCAGTTGCAGAATTTAGTTACATGCCTATCTGAATTTTGTTGGGTGCCCGCCTGCTGCTAAATTCAGTTATTATAGAAGTTAGTTACATGCATGTCTGAATTTTGGTGAGTGCTTGCTTCCTGCTAAAAGTTTAGTTGCATAATTTAGTTACATGTCTATCTGCATTTTGTTGGGTGCTACTTCTGTCAGATAAGAATCTGGTTCAGTTAAAAACTGCACTGTCAAATCTGGACAGCCAGCTTCTAGGTGAAAAACGAGTTAGTTATTCTCAGAATTTCGAGTTGCCTCTATATGAAATTTGTAAAGAAAGTTCCAAGCTTTCCGTAGAGTATTTATTTTCGTCGTTTGGATGTATGGTTTGAGAGCAGCCATCGTTTTAGTTTGTTGTCCCGAAAGTTAGTATCCTGAGCGCATTGTTTTCGTATGCCAGTTTACGGCCTTATAGAGGTTGTTTAAAAAAAGTTTCAATACGAATTTTGTAGAGGGTTTGTAGTAGATTGCAAGGCCGATTTCAGTTTCAGTTTGCTCCACCGCTGTGAAAGGTGGAGGAGCCTAGATTGCAAGGCCGATTTCAGTTTCAGTTTCGATCGAGCCTAGATTGCAAGCCCGATTTTAATACTAGCACTCTCCATGCAGCTCCTCAATAATTCTAGTAAATTGGTTGGACAGTCTTCTTGTTTTCATCACTTTTTTTCTAGTTATATACGTAGTTGGCTGGGATTATAATGCTATCTTTGCTTATTGTAACTGTCCAAATTGATGTAGGAAGATAAATAGTTGTTGATCGCTTCCACGATTATCACCAACTAAGTTTCCTTAGATGTTTGCACCTTAGAAAGTGGTATCTTCTTAATATGAAGACCATTTGTCAGTTCTGTATCTGTAATATTACAAGCGGCCCACTTACAGGATGCTTGACAGGGCTACCCTGTGCAGCCCACTTACTTCCTTGCTTGTTTGCCGCGGACCCAACCGAAGCCCAATGGGCCACACTCCCCTGAATGCCTCTTGTATTTCTCTCCAGTGTAGGTTTGCACACAATCCAATCCTAAATTCTTAATCTAAAAAAACAAAAATAAAAAACTCCTAAATTCTCTCTTCCTAGGAAAAATAGTATTAATGCTCTCTGCTGAACTTTGAACTTGTATGACATTTTTGGGCTGTGAGATTTTATAAGAGGAAATTTCAGAGGATTCCAGCCACTGTGAAAGAAAGAAACAAAGAAGATTGCCGAACTTCAAGAAATATTTCCTGTATGATTCATAGGTTTTGGATTATTTTTTTATCCTCAAGATTGTTTTTTATGAGTGTTCTTTGAATCATAGGATTCGCCACGCCACGTGTACGATGTTAGCCGCTGATGACATCCTAACTGCCTAGTATCAAAATTCTTCATGGGTGACTTTTTTTTTCTTAGCGAATGGCACGCGTGGCTTCTTCTAGAAGCATAGACCATTGAAAGGAGAAGAGGACCATGACCTCACCTCATGTGTGTGTAATGCATGAGAGCCGTGCAGAAAGGGGAAAAGATCTTGTTTCATTCCTGGCCGGTTGCTTTCAGTTTCAGGTTAGTCGTCAGGCTAATAATTTGACTGTTTCTTCTGAAGGACTTGCTGTCGATGTTAGGCCATCTATGTAGTGTATAGTCGACCAGTCATCTCCATCACACGTGATTCATGAGATTCTCTTCTACTAGTCATCATTACTATGCAGATAATATCTTGTGTTAGACATGGGCCACCTGTTCAGTTTTACTCCCTCTGTCCCATAATATAAGAGTGTTTTTAACACGCTCTTATATTGTGGGCGGAGGGAGTAGCTATTTAGATCTCATACTCATAAATTCGTACGCATATAGATTTATCATGGGTCTTTGTTAATTAACAATTTTAATATGTTTAGCGGTATATTATGACAGAAACAGGTAAAAAGAAGGTTGTGTTTCAAAGAGTGGATTGAGTACTAATTAGCCATCAATTCCATGATTCTTGTGTAGTTGGGCACTGTCCTGTTTAACTTCTTGTAGTATACTATGATAATTAACCATGATTTCCCTTGCTCTTCTTTCACAGTTCAGTTGAAATCATCATTCTTTTCCCACTTGCTAAGTAATGTTGCAACAAAAGATATCAGCACCAAAGAAATTATGTGTTAATGCTTTCCTTTTAAACTACTTCAAAAAAACAAAGAAATTGGATTTTTTAGCCGTATTATCCTTTGAACATCTATATGAAATGATCTAAGTTTAAGTATATTTAGTTTTGAAGAAAACTAAAGGCAATTAATGTGAAAATTAGATATGTCCTATTACCTGGCAATATATAGTTCATCTAGGCTTGGTTGGCAATATATATTATCTAGAAATTAATTTCATTTGTTTGTAGCTTTACATAGGCAATCTCTTGTTAATAGAAATCACTCACTTTTTTGTTTTCGTATATTTATTCCCGTAGCTACTGTACATCACAACATGCAAGGAAATATATGTCAGCTGAAATTTAATTTAATTTGTTCTTTGCTCTTTACAGAAATCTTGGATTCATAAATGGGAGAAGCACATAAGGAAGAAGAAGATGATTGCAAGGATGGAGAGGGAGCAAATCATTTGGAGGGATAGAATGCAACTGTTTGGCGTTTTTATGCATTTTTGTTTGCTTTCAACTGTGTTTGCACTAGCTGGGAATAAGTGACTAGGCAATAAGTGTAGATGTTATGCTCTAATGCTCCTGGTTTACTATAAATCTTCGATTTGGAATGATGTGTAATGCTGCTGGTTTATTACAAATTTGGGTTTGTTTTAGTTGTTAGAATTGTATGCATAAAATGGAATTGATGGATTTTTTTTCCTAATTAGTTAGTAGTAGCGTGGGGGTGAAATGGAGCGCTACTAGTATTCAGGATACTAGTAGCGTGTGGTACTATAGACACGCTACTAGTATTCAGGATACTAGTAGCGTGTGGTACTATAGACGCGCTACTACTATTTCGTTAGTAGTAGCGCGGGTGACATCCGCGCTACCAGTAAAATGTTAGTAGTAGCGTGGGTTTACCCCGCGCTACTACTAACTATTAGCTGTAGCGCGATACTAGTAGCACGGGTACCCGCGCTGCTAGTAGCCATTTTACCCGCGCTGCTAGTAGCCTTTTTCCTAGTAGTGTTCTCCTGCATACCTCCACCACCGTTCACTATGATGGGCAAGTCTGACGCCTCCAAGTTGTTCCCAACACGCTTCTTTGGATCTTGGCACCACCGCCCACTGTTTTTAGGCCCTCGGCGTCCATGTGGCTCCCTCGGACGTCAAGCCAGAGCCGTTCTCCTCAGACAACGGGGAGCAGAAGCCGCCCCTTCTTGCCAAGGCTGTCGCACCGGACGAGTTCATGTGACAGATGTAGATGGTGCTGAGGGGTCGATCATCGAGCATGGTCCGGCGCAACCATTCCCTGTGCCCCATGAGGCATCCAAATCGAACACCGTGTGAAGGAGGAGTCAACCTCCCCACACCGCAGCCGCGACTTCCACACTAGAGACGCAACCATCTCCATTGCATCCCCAGCCCTAGAGCCATTGGTGGGCGCTCGTCGTGAAGACACGAGGGCCGTCCTCCCAAGTGTTTTCCCAAGCTGCGCGACTGCCTCGACTAATACCTTAGTTGCGGCGACGCGTCCTCCTCAGCAGCCAAGAAATGCCTCGTCCAGGTGGAGCGACAGGAATGGCGCAACATTGTGCGTTTGACAAGTTGTGAAGATAGGCGTCGTGCCAGCCTCGGTGCTCATAGACCCGACACTCGCGGAGGCATGGGCCCTGGATTGGTCCAGGACCATCGAGCAAACCGCTACCCGCCATCGGCACCGACTCAACAACTAGCTCCTCCAGTGGGTTGGCTGAGTTCGAGTGTTTGGCCCGGCTCCCGGGCAAGGCGGAATTCACAACCGACATTGCCGCCAGGTGTAGGCAGCCGAGCGGCTGCGCTACGATCACAACGATGGCCAATCAGAGGTGTCATGACTCCTGGCAGGCCTTTCGTTACTCGAACGATGACGACGAAAGTTCCTATGGTCAGGGGGGCCATGCGTCCGGTACCTTGCCTAGTTTAGTTTAGCAATAGTTAAATTTAGTCTGAACTTCGTTAAATTTCGTCCGCTTGATTCTAAGGGGGTGTTTGTTTACAGGGACTTATTGATGTAGGGACTTAAAAAAGTCCCTTTTAGTCCCATCTAAATCAAACAGGAGGGACTTTTAGGGACTTAAAGTGGGTATTTGGGACTTATGAAAAAAGACCCTGAGGGAGAGTCTTTTTGGGACTTTTAGTTGTAACATGGTCTTTCAGTCCATGTTTAGTCACAGAAACCAAACAGATAGGGACTAGCGACTTTTTAGTTGAGACTAAAAAATGTCCTAAGACTTATGAACCAAACATGGCCTAATAGCTTCTTTAGGATTGTGTAACTCCAAGTTTGACCGTTTGTGGAGGGAGGGAGACTGGAGACTGGGATGAATACGTTGGAAATGCTGCCAGCCGGGAGAAGCGCGCGGCAGGGCCAAGAATAAGAATGATCGCGTATCTTTGGACCGAGAGAAACCAGAAGTGCGTCATCAATTCATCACCATCATCACACTTTTACATTGACAGCTAACCACCACCATGAATGTACACTGTACACACATCCTCCGGAGCCCTAGGCAGCTCGGCCTGCATTGAAGCTGTGCAGGAGAACACTGGAGTAGCAACTGAAGACGGTCACATACACATTTCGATCCACCGCTTTGCTGGGGCGGGCGGCGGGCCTATAAATACGCACTCTAGCCTGTGCACTCCCTCCACCCACCACAAGTTCTTCCTCACTCGAGCTATAGCTAGCTAGCTAGCCTTCTTCTTCCTCCCTGCTACCAGTGCCATTGTGTCTCTCTGCGCCTCCAGGCCCAAGTACTGCCATTTCACTACCTCGGAAAGAGGTACTCCCTCCATTCCGAAATATAGTGCGCCCGCGCTTCCCGAGGTCCAACTTTGACCATAAATTTAACCCACGAGACCGACTGCGGCAGGAGAAAAAATTACATGATTAAAAACTTTTTTTGAATACGAATTCATTGGTATAACTTTTGCTCCCGCCGCAGACGGTCTCGTTGGTTAAATTTACGGTCAAAGTTGAAGCACGAGGATAGAGGAAGCACTACATTGTGGAATGGAGGGAGTATGAAGAAGTAGCACTGCATTTTCTCAATCCTTGGTGCATTTCTTGCCTTCTTTCTTGAATCTCGAGTGCATTTCTTGCCTTCTTTCTTGAATCTTGAGTGCTTCTAGCTGTTTCTAAATCAAATGCATGCATTAGTTTGAACACTATCTAACTTATAGATGGATGTGAACGTGCTGCAGGGGGGCTAGCTTAGCAGGGCGTGGAGGATGGAGCGGGCGAACACGGAGCTGTACCTGGAGAACCTGTGCATCATGCAGGCGAACGAGCGGCTCCGGAGGAAGGCACAGCTGCTGGCCCAGGAGAACGAGCAGCTCCTCGCCGATCTCAAGCGCAAGCAGCAGCACATGGCGGCCTCCTCCAAGACGGCGGCCCAGCTGGCGAAGGGCGGCGGGCCGTCCGGCGCTAGCGTGGCGTCGGCGGGCGCGGCGCCGTCCAAGTCCGGCAAGCAGCAGCCCCAGTGATCGCGCCGGAGATGCGCGCGTGCGTGCATGCGTGAAGTCGTGGAAGCTGTAGCTATCTTTGTCAAAAACTAGCTAGTGGAGTAGGTCAATTAGAGATGGCGTTCTACTTTTGGTTATGTAGCTAGTGGTGACAGCTAGCGCTTTGGGGGTTATATATTTGCATGGCTTTTCTTGCTGCGGTGTGGTGGCCTGAGCCCCGATGAGTGCTTGCGAAAATCTGCAGTTTAACGTGAACAATTTGCGAAAATCTGTCTTTTTACAAACACGGCGTGATGTTTATGCAATGGCTCAGGTGAAGGCGTTTTAGCAAGTGAGGCTCCTTGACCGAATCACCGAAATAGGCTACGCTCCTTGACTGTTGTCTTTCTTTCGAAACGGGGATTATCCTGGCCTTTGCATCATAATCACATGATGCACACAACCGTTCCTTGACTGAAATAGGTTTCGTGTTTGCTGGACATTTCTTCATCAGACCACACTATAAACACTAAAATAACTCTGACGAGGATTCCAACATATACTAGCACTACCTGGTTAAAAAAAAACATATACTAGCACTATAAGTACAACTCAATTCTACAAGAAAAAAAAGAGTTTATATTGTTTGTTTTTTCTCGAAACACAGGTACTCCTCAGCTGTACGTGGTATATTTTCCTGGCTTTCCGATGATAGTAAGCAGGAAATGAATATAGAAGAGTATTCTGATCATGATCTCTGGGGTGGGCGTGGCACAACACGACCTGTTGAACTCGTGAATTGAATTGCAATGGAGGTATCGCTTGACTCGAGGTTGCTTGCAATGCAATTGACCCTGCCCAAGTCCAGTCCAATTAATCGTTAGGTTTGCGTCCTATCCACATCCATATATATGTTTTTTCCTTTTCTTTTCTGCACGATGCACGTTCCGCTGGCAGTTTCACAATGCCAGGCTTTTCAGTTAATATGTTAGTGTATACAGTGGAACTTAACATTATCGTATTAGTGCAAGAAAGGTTTGGAGTGTAGTGTAAAAAATGTTTTTATATTATGAGACGAAGGGAGCAGTAATTATTTTGTTCTTACTAGAGATGGATGTAGGAAGGCTATCTGGCTATATTAACAATTTTCATGAATATGCGGGATGCGTACCTTTTCATGGGTAAGTAAGCAAATGAAGTACGTGTATAAAAATAATAGAAAATGAAGAACGTCAAGGTGGCATCCCAAATCAATACACATCAATCAAACACTAATCTGGTTCCATCGCAACAACAAAAAACACTAATCTGGGTCGCGTGAGAAGAAGACATGGGGTTACTCAGCCCAAGAATACCTGAAACGGGGGAGGCGTTTTGGCTCCCGGGTGCATTTGCACCCGGATGAACAGTACTTCGAAAAAACAAATGAAATGTTTTCAAAAAAATCTGAAAAAAACTTTAGATGATTGTGTTGCTGTCGCAAACATGCTTGACAAAATTCGCGCGGAACGGAGCGGCGGTGTTTCGTCGAAAAAAAAACATATTTAGGATGACATTTGGTGTTTGATTTGTTTTTTTTTGCGCAAGCCAAAATGACTGACATTTTTGTCTCAAAATTTGCAGGTCGCATTTGTATGTGACAAAGATGACAAAAAATATCTGTCTCAATTTTTTTCGACATTTGAAAAAAAATCAAAAGTGGGCCCGGGTGCAAATTGATTTTCCGTGAAACAGTCTACAACAATATTCGACTCAGGCCCTTGGTGTGCCGCAACCATGGTTCAGGTTGGGTGGGCCCACCGACCACCGCACGACAAGGGAGAGAGCAGGGCTGCCCCAAAATCGCGCATCCATTGCGTTGGGTTAGCAAACCAACACACCGGTTAGAGCAGGAAGTGGGTGGGAGAGAGGATGACAGGTGGGCCCTACGCCAGCCTAATATTGGAGTCCAACGGTGTGAGTTTTCTCATGCCACATCATCACTTACGGAAGGACCCACATGTCAGATTTAGTGTCAGGCCACTCAGGCGCTGCTAATCGACCGATCAGTGCTTTCGACAAATTGTCAACAGAAAACCGGATTTATTTTTTAACCCAAAAAATGAAAGGCTGTGGTATTTTTATTCAGGATTCACAATTATGGTGGCTATTGCAATTTACTACGCGCTACACCTACAGCCGGCAGACTGTCTTCGTCTTTAGTGTTTCAAACATTTTGGGAACCGAGTTTACAAAACTCATGTGTTTTTTCTATCCTCTGTTTATATGTCGCGCTTCGATTTATGTGTGTCGCAGAGTACACCGTACACATTAATTAGCACAATCCTGAAACAACACCTAGACAGGTCCATGAAACATCATACCAGAACATAGGCCTTCAGCAGGCAAATAGGTTCAGGCCTCACACTCAGTTCAGCAAATGAGCAAAAGTGCACTACGACTATGGCGACACTTCAAAATGTTCTAACTGCACCCGAGCAACAAAGTAAGCAGCAAATTACATATGAGCGAGTTCATACGAATGGGACACTTAGCTAGTAGACGAAAAGCAGCAACTTGATGGTGCTAGATCCATGAAGACCGAAGAACGGAGGGCGAAGTAGACCAGCCGAACAACGCCTCCCAACAGAAATGGGACCCTGCATAAACAGCAAGGGACACAATGAGCACATGAAACTCTCAGACTGGAATACATGCAGGGATAATTTGTGAGAAATTCAGTTGGTTGATCTAGCTATCAGAATGCTACAAGGAGAGCACAGGTTTTAACTTATATTTGGTAGGCAGCATTTTTGGGTAGCACTTACACGAGACAACCATAGAGCAGCTTGTCAAACTGACCCATTACAAGGGAAGAAATAATGTACACTTACGATTTTCTACCTTCAGTACTGCCTACATTAGAACAGACTACCTAGCTTAGCTAGTCAAGCATGCAGGTCAGGAACTTAATAATTTCTATTGCATTGTTAACGGCTAATGTGGTGCTAGTTGACGATCATCGGGCGGGGGTAAATAGGAAGTTAGAGTTATGGAGACAAACCTTGGAATCGAAAGGGTTTAGGCTTAGTAGGACTAAAACCGAGTACATGATGTGCGGTTTCAGTACTACTAGGTGTGAGGAGGAGGAGGTTAGCCTTGATGGTCAGGTGGTACCTCAGAAGGACACCTTTCGCTATTTGGGGTCAATGCTGCAGGAGGATGGGGGTATTGATGAAGATGTGAACCATCGGATCAAAGCCGGATGGATGAAGTAGCGCCAAGCTTCTGGCATTCTCTGTGACAAGAGAGTGCCACAAAAGCTAAAAGACAAGTTCTACAGGACGGCGGTTCGACCCGCAATGTTGTATGACGTTGAGTGTTGGCCGACTAAAAGACGACATGTTCAGCATTTAGGTGTGGCGGAGATGCGTATGTTGAGATGGATGTGTGGCCACACGAGGAAGGATCGAGTCCGGAATGATGATATACGAGATAGAGTTGGGGTAGCACCAATTGAAGAGAAGCTTGTCCAACATTGTCTGAGATGGTTTGGGCATATTCAGCGCAGGCCTCCAGAAGCTCCAGTGCATAGCGGATGGCTAAAGCGTGCGGAGAATCTCAAGAGAGGGCGGGGTAGACCGAATTTGACATGGGAGGAGTCCGTTAAGAGAGACCTGAAGGATTGGAGTATCACCAAAGAGCTAGCTATGGACAGGGGTGGGTGGAAGCTTGCTATCCATGTGCCAGAGCCATGAGTTGGTTGCGAGATCTTATGGGTTTCACCTCTAGCCTACCCCAACTTGCTTGGGACTAAAGCCTTTGTTGTTGTTGTATTGTTAACTGCTAAGCTCCCTGCTCCTGCGTGTTGCCACCATGGGCATGCTACTGCCTGTAGTTACCAAGCACCTATGGCCATGACAAGCAGCATCAATATTCAATGGCGCCATATAAGGGGCAACGTTGTGGTTGCCAAGTATGGTGGGTTGCCAAGTATGGTACGGTGTCATGGTGGGCTAGAAGGATGTTAAAGTGGTGCACGGGGATATAGCATACAACTCTGAGTTAACTACTGAAAGCTAATAATCGTGAAAAATGCTAATGGTTACTTACAATCAAACAGAAGGTCTATTCTATCTGAATTTGCTCAGAAGGTACTCCATGGGCACATAGGATCTTTGAAATACGGTGTACTATCACATCTTCCTTCGTGCCACATATAATTTTGACTACCTTGAGATGTTGTGATAGCAATGATTGTTCCCTTGAGTTACAACTTCCATCAATTTCGTTCAAATGATAATCCTGTAACAAACAATATATTTTGCAACAAAAGGTAAATGGTAATTTCAAAGATAAAAGCTATCATACTTGGAGAATATATATACCTCAGAAGTTTGCAAATCAAGCTTTAGTATCAGTGTCTCTAGAATGGGTGAGTGCTGGAGAAAGTAAATCAATCCAGTGAAATCATCAGCCACACACCACTCATTGAGCAACAACTTTTTTAGCTTCCTAAACATGGGGCGCCATGTCAAATCCATTCTGAAAACAGACAGCTGTATCAAATGAAGAGGGTTAAACAAAAATTCAAGATATAACTTCAGAAGTACACAATGTTTTCTGAGATACATAAGTACATGCTTTGAAAACTTTCTGGTGGTTCTTATTTTTCATAGTAATTAAGTGTTACCAGACACCAGGATTGATAATCCAAGCTGTACTTTAATCTCAATCCTACATGTTTGAATATTAAATATGCCTAAAGTATCAAGTAGCGGTGTGCATGCAAACATGCTCAATAAACATCAAGATTCAAGCATGTGAATTAGTGAAAACATGTAACACACACAAGGAGCTTGTTCCATAAGCTTCTATTGATAGATAGCTGGATACAAACTTACATGGGATCTAGTGGATGGCAAAGAACGATAGGAGTTAGCAAAAGTGGGAGCATACCCTTATCGGATAAGATATTGCTGTCAACTTCAAATTAGTAGCACCTGACAAACCTTGGAGAGCCACAGGATAGTCGTTGTTACCGGCTTGAGCATCGCATCCCCCACATGATAGATTTCCACAGTAACACATTTCCTCGCACATTTCTCCAAGTGTAATAGATGCTGCTACCAGTGATGGCATGCTATCAAGCAAAGGAGCCAAACCGTAAAATGGAGCTAGTCTGAAGGCAATGAGATTTGGGGCAGAAATACGAGTGCGGGGATCAAAACCAAAACTCGTGTTATGAATTTTAAGAAATCGTAATGACTGGGACAAGAGATTCACATGGATATGACAAGCTTTCATCTCTAACACCTGTAGCACCTGGCAGCTCGAAAAATCCAGAGAGCATCCCTCAAATCGCATGCGGTAAAGATGTAACCTCTTCAAGTGCGATGAGACAAGAGTCATGTTGATTACCCGCCAGGGAAAACAAATTCGAAGCACTGGAACTTGACAGGATAAAGCATACAGGAGCCATGGTTCCATGTGTCGGAATGCCTCCTTGGCCCAATTGGTGTTCGCAGTCTCCTGACAACCAGAACGGATGTCACATGTATTCAGAGGCGTTGGGTCACGGAGACGAAGCAGCTCATTGACAAACAAGCTGGAGCCCGTAGCGCCATGGTAGCTGTCGGGGTCATCAATGCGTAGGGTGGGCACGGACTTCCAGAGCGTGCGCCAGCGCTTAGCGAGCACGCATGTCCGCACGGCGTCGCGGGAAAGCAGGAATGACATCACGTACTGGAGGAGTTCGTCCGGGAGGGCGCTGATGCGGTCCTCGCCACCAGCCACCGCCCTTTCCATGTTTCCCTCGTCGTGATGCCTCTTGGACATTCTGTCGAGCAGGTTGCCTCCACGAAAGCTGCCAAGTTGTTGGGTACATGGCGTCAGTGAGCGGGAGCAACCAGATGGGGAGTAGGCAGGGAAACCAAGACTATCACCATATCACCTCGTCTGCAGGAGCTGGTCTGGCAGGGTGCCGACACGGTCCTCGCCGCCGGCCGCTGCCGTTTCTACGTTTTCTTCGTAGTTGAGCCTCTCAGACATTCCGTCGAACACGTGGCCTGCGCCGAAGCTGCAGTGTTGCAGGACGCAGTGAGTCAGTGAGTGAGAGCAGCCACATGGAGAAGATAGAGAAGAAGAATCCATGATTATCACCTCCGGCCGCTAGAAGAAGACCTGCGTGCTCCTCCTCCTCCTAAGACGGTGCGCCGTCTCGCTTCTCAGTTGGTGGTGGTAGGAGAGGAAGACAGACAGAGAATGGCGGAAGAGTTCAGCACCACTGCCACCGCACGCTCGTCGGCGATGCGGCGAGTTCCAACGGGATTGCGGGCGATGCGGCGAGTTCCAACGGGATTGGGGGCGATGCGGCGAGTTCCAACGGGATTGGGGGCGATGCGCGGCGAGCTCCAATGTCCGGCCGTGAGGCGTGGCATTTGTTCGTCTCTCCCGAAGCCTCTTTTTTTCTTTTTTCTTTCTCTCCCGAAGCCTCCTTTTCTCTTGCTCCAATGTCCGGACTTAGAATCCTTGGTGATTTTTTCTATGTTGATCGTTTGATTCATAGGATTGAATCCTATAAAATTTTTTAAAGGATTCCTTGTACAAGCGTTTGAAAATTTTTAATCAAGCATTTGAAAAATGTTCAATGGGAATAGAAATTTTTTGACCATGTAGTAAAAAAATGTCAATCTTGTGTTTGAAAAATGTTAATCAAGCATTTGAAAATGTTAAAATATGTATAGCAAAGATGTTCACCATATATTGAAAAGTACTAAATGTGTATAGAGAAAATGTTTCTCATGTATACAAAAATATACAATGGATATGAAAAAGTTAATAATATATTTAGAAAATGTGAACCAAGCATTTGAAAAAATGTTAAACAAGCATTAGAATGTTAAATGTGCACAGAAAAATGTTGACAGTGTACCAAAATGTTAATCTTGTATTTGAAAAATAATAATCAAGCATTTGAAAACGTTGAAATGTGTATAGAAAATGTTGTTCATGTATGAAAAAAGTTAATCTTGTGTTTGAACAATTTTGCTCAAGCATTTGAAAGATGTTAAAATGTAGAATGTAAACAATTGACCATGTATTAAAAATATTAAAATTGTACTTGAAAAATGTTAAACATGTATTAGAGAAATGTTCATGACGTATATAGAAAATGTAGAATGGAACCAAAAACTAACAAAGAAAAATGAAAAAAATCACCCAAAGAAACCATAGAAAAAGAGAATCAAGCAACAAGTGCAAAAATAATGAAAACTATGAAAATCGATAGAGAAATATAGAAAGACATAAAACCATTGAAAAATAAGAAATAAACAAAAAAGATAACAAAATAAGGCAAATGAGAAAGAAAGAAAACCTGATGAAAACCATGGAAGAAACAATAAGAAACCAAAAAAACAAAGAAAACCAAAAAAGATAAACTGAAGAAACTGAAGAAAACCAACGCAAAAGTGTGAAAACCGAGAAAGAAAAAGAAAAAATGAAGAAAACAATAGAAAACCAACAAAGAAACAAAGAAAACTGAAAAAAAAATAGAAAAATTGGAAAGTGAAGGAAAAAATCCAATGAAACCCGAAGAAAAAAGAAAGGATAGAAAAAACCAGTATAAATCAGGAATAAAAAACCGAGTGAAACTAAAGGGAAATAAAAAAACTGAGGATACTCGTGAAGAAAGAAAAAACAAAATGAAACAAAAAAATAAAAAAGGATAAAAATGCAGCAAACACCACTGTAGCGAGCGAACAAACGCGCCCGAGAGAGCGAGCGCTGCATAATGGGATGGCCCAATGCTGTACAGAGCATGAAAAATCTTTCAGGCGAGGCAGAATCTATTGTTCCCATCCAGCAGGCCCCACGCATGAAGTGCCTCCCATCTCCTTATCTCCCCCAATCCACATGTTTCCCAAAATCACTAATTAAGGATTACTCATTGCAAAGATCACTCTCATCTTCCTCAGGTCGTGAGAAGTGGCGCGCTGCGCGTCACTTGTCGCAACCCGGGAAGTTTCCCTTTTTCCGTACATCCGTTTATTCAAAACGTTTTATCTCTTAAACAATGCGTCCAAATCTCGAAGCGTTTTCACCATCGGATTCCTTGCGTCGAGATCTTTAATACTAGATCCCATGTTGATAGGTTTTGACGAACTTTTTTCACGAAAACATCAGACGAAAAAATCGAACCGGAAGCACGGGTTTTTCCCTTTCAGAAAGAGGCACGCCCGTGCCTCTCGCGGAAGAAAAACCGTGCCTATCAAGGAAGGAAAAAAAAGAAAACGCGTTTTTTTTCGTTTCCGAGAGGCACAACTATGACTCTCGCGAAAGCACAACCGTGCCTCTCGCGGAAGCAAACCGTGCCTCTGCGGAAGCAAAAAAAAAAACATAAAATACATTTTTTTTGTTTCTGAGAGGCACGGCCGTGACTCTCACAAAAGCACAACTGTGCCTCTCACGGAAGCAAAATCGTGCCTCTCACAGAAGAGAAAAAAAAAATCAGAAAACGCGTTTTTTTTGTTTCCGAGAGGCACGACGGTGACTTTGGCGTAAGCAAAACCGTGCCTCTCGTGAAAGCAAACGTGACTCGTGAAAGGAAAAAAAACGCATTTTTTTCGTGCAATTTTTTTCTTCCAAATTTTTATCCAGAAGCTAAGTACGGCCGGTGGAAAACCGAAACGTCGAAAAAAAAAACCATTTAAGCTGAAAACGTTTGCGGAAAAATAAAAGAAACAAAATATCCGGAGGGAACGCCCAGAGCGCGACTCGACCACAAAGGTGTTATTGAACATTAAGGCGCCAAACTATTTAATAACAGACAACAGGGTTGAGATTTGGAAAAGCATTTTAAAAACATTTCTTGATAAATTCGAATGATTTGAAATACAGCAAATATTTTTTGATATTCCAAACTTTTTTTCTGAAGAAATGTGAAAAAAAATTGTAGTCCGAATTTAGAAAAAAAATGAACATTTTTTTTTTTGCAAAACCTAACAGTTTTCTAAAACGTGAACAATTTTGGAAAAATAAAATATTTTCTGACATTGTTATTCTTTAAAACAAAGAAATACTTTCTGAAATTCCTGAACAATTTTTGAAACACGAACATCTTATCTGAAAATTGAGAATATTTTTGAAATTCCAGTACATTTTCTGAAACATGAACATTTTATGAATGACATTCTGAACATATTGTGAAAAAGAGAGTTTTGGTAGAAATTCCTGAACATTTTTAGAAAACATGAACATAACAAAAATGCAAAACAAGAACATTTTTTGAAATTACTAAACATTTTCCAAAACACAATTTTTTCTTGAAATTGCCAACAAATGTTTAAAAGAAGAAATTTTTTTGAAAATCCTGAGAGACTTTTTGAAACAGGAACAGTTTTTGAAATTGTGAACAAAATTTGAAAATGAGAACATTTTTTGAAATTGGGAGGTAATTTTGAAAAGGAGAACTTGTCTTAAAATTCTGAAAACATTTGAAATTCTCAAACAAAAGAAACATGAAAAAGAAAAAAGAAATAGCAAAGAAAAAACAGAAAAATAAAAAAAAGTAAAAGAAAAGAATTTTTGTTATTATGTCAACAATTTTGAAACCAAGAATATTTAGGAAAGATGTAAACAAAAATTTTAAAGGAATATTTTTGAACTTTAAAACAATTTTTAAGGCGTGATTTTTTAAAGTCAGGAACAGAATTTGAAAATGAGAACATTTTTTGAACTTTGAACAATTTTCTGAAAGCATGAACATTTTTTCAAGTTGGGAACAAAATTTGAAAATGAGAACATTTTGTGAAGTTTTCAGCAAATTTTTGAAAGCATGAACAAAATTTGAAAATGAGAATATTTTGTGAAGTTTTGAACAATTGTGAGAACACAAATATTTTTTGAAAAAAATAAAGTAACTTTGAAAACAGAAAAACGAAAAAACAAAAAATGAAAAAGAAAGAAAAAGAAACAGAAAATAGAAAAAAAAAGAAACGTGAAAACGAAAAAAAAGAAAAACAAACGTTTTAGGAACCTCCTAGAAGTCCCCAAAACCGGAGAAAACCGGCTGGGAACCAGCCAGAACGTTCCCACAACCGGAAACGCTCAAGCATTTAATGGGCTGGCCTACCCCGAGCCCTCGTTCAGATTCCCTGTGCGTCGCTCCAGCAATTTGCCGCAGCGAGCGGCAAATAGGGAAAACCGGACCTCCTATCCAGCGCGTTTAGCGCCGCCGAACCAAACTGGCGTTCACTGCGTCGCTTTTGTGGGCCGGCCCATGAGCACACAGCAGTAGCCAAAAAACCAGAAAAAGTGTTGAGGTGAAGATTCAAACTCGCGACGCTATATTGCAGTGCGCGCTTCGCTAACCATTAGACCCACACCACACTACTGACCCAAAATACCGCAAAAGCTTTAAGGACATCTGTAGCCGCGCTGTCCCAAAAATTACATGTTCACAGGTTAAAAAAAGTTCACAAACTTGTTTCAAAATGAAAAGGTTCACGAGTTCAAAAAAGCTTACGAAAATTGAAAAAAGGTTCATAAATTTGAAACAGTTCACTAATTTCAGAAAAGTTAATGAATTTAAAAAGTTCACCAGTTTGAAAAACGTTCACAGATAAAAAAAAGTTCATGACAATTTTGAAAAAGTTCACGAAATAAAAAATAGTTCAAGAAAATTGAAAAAAGTTCACCAATTTTGAAATAAAGTTCGTTAATTTGGAAAAAAATCATCAATTATCATAAAAGTTCACAAATTATGAAAAAAAGTTCATTGATTTTGATAAAAGTTCATTGAATTAGGAAAGAATTCATCAAATTTAAAAAAAGTTCATCAAATTGAAAAAGATTCATCAAATTTGAAAAGAACTTCATTCTTATTTGAAAAACAATTCATCAACTTTTAGTAAAAGGTTCATCAATTTCGCAGAAAAGGTTCATCAAACCAGGAAAAAGAAAAGGAAAAGGGAAGGAACAGTAGAAGTAATAAAAAAGTGAGAAAGTTGAAAAACATCGGACGAGGTTGATTGGCGGGGTGGTTAGTGCATAACGCCTCGAACTGGCGCTGCAGGCGCCGAATAGGGTTTGCCGTACAACCCAACAACAAAATCAGGTGGGATTTTTTTTTAAAGGAAACCATAAGTCACAATGCATAAGTTACAATGGCGAGCCATGCACGGCCAGATGGCAATGGTCCTATAGAGGCTACTCGACAAATATCCAAGTCGAGTATTATCCATGAACGAAATATATCTCAAAAGTAAAAATTCTCAACTGGCGTCTTGTGGTGATAGCGCGTGAATGTCAATCTACATACTAAGATAATACATGTGTCACTAGCTCACTAGACTATTTGGGAAAAAGGTTTTGCCTAACCTTTGTTTCCCTAGTGTAGTTTTTCTCTAAGATAGGAAAGCAAGTGCATTAGCGCACATGGACTCCTAGGATTTTTGTGCAGTGCATCATGTTATGCAAAGGCGGGATATTCTTTAGATGCGGTTGTATCTCCTTGATAAATCAATTAAGTGAAATACTATTTATCAAAAAGCATGCCCTGGTGTATCGATGGGCCAAGAGTACATCCATAAAGCCACATAGCATCTTGATGCCAGGAGTTGTTATTTCGTAGGCGCCAAAGGGTGAAACTCAGTCCATCGACCCACGATTCGATCATGTCCTGTTACCCGACTAACAATGTATTAATTACAGTTTCATATAGTTAGCCTCACTTCTCAACTGCATTTGGTTTATTCACCATGGTCGCAACGAGTCTTCTTGTTGTATAATAAAATAAGATACAGTAGCCCATGGCATGTATGTCTATTGCTTTAGCCACTATTCCCTGTTATTAGGCCTGGGCCTAAGGGCGTGCGACCTATGCGATGGCATAAGGCCTTCAATTTTTAGGGGCCCTGAATTTTTGGGCATGTCAATTCAACCCACATGCTACAGGGCATTAATGCCGCCAGGGCAAGTCTACGCAGTTCCGCATATCAATTCCTATTCATCGTCTATTTGTGGCAGATTGCCGTTATTTCACACATGCAACACATTCATGGGCTGGCCGAATTCGCACAACAAGTTTCCATGTTTTAGGAACCTTATAGAAGGTTCCTGTCCAGTTCACGTAGTTTTTTTCTTTCTTTCTTTTTCTTTTACTGGTTTTCTTCTGTTTCTTTTTTCCCTTTTTTCCTTTTCAAGTTTTTTCCAAAAATATTTTAAATTTAAATAATTTCTAGAATTTCAAAAAGTTCATTTTATCAAACTCAAAAAATATTAGTGTTTAAAAATTGTATATAATTTTAAAAATACATTCCCTTTTTTTCAAAATTTGTCCACATATTGAATTTTTTTTTTGCATTTTAAAAAATTGTTCATGGTCTCAAAAAATTTCAGGTTTTTTCAATACATGCTCAGAAAGGAATGTTTGAATGTCGCTATTTCATAAAAAAAATCACAAACTTGAAAGAATTTTGTGTTTTCAAAATATGTTCACTGTTTTTAGATCAATGTGAGCCGCATTACAGCAAACCTCGTGCTTCGCTACGTGCGCCGCATCACCCACGGCCACGATCAGGCAAGGGCCCTGGTACCATGTCGTTCTCACTCATGACTAATTTACAAGAATAGTGAACTAGTATATCCAGTATAAGTCGGAAAGTAAGCTATCTGGTTTCTTAGTTTCTAGAACTCATGATTCAATCTTTATGGAATGTCTTAGTAAATCTTACAAAGAAAATTATGGCACTTTGATTAGACCCCATTTCAGAGTTTGGCACATGGCCCTGATATAACCGGCCTGACCCTACATGTTAATATTCAACTCACCACAGTCTAGCGAGAGTTTAAGTCTATACCCAATATCTAGTTGATTTAAGGTGCCTCCACTTAATCATAATCCTCAGAATCTGGATAATCTACAAGGCCCTCAACTGGAACCTTACTTATGTTGGAGACTTGGTCATGATGATAATTGTTCCTGAATGTGATCGCTTGTGCAGCTCGTGAATTGTATGTTTGAGCAACAACTTGATCATGGCTAGATGAATTTGAGCCATTAGCTTCATCAACGATACCATCTTCTCCTGCTATATGTCCTATAACTTCACATGGTTCGTCACTAGAAGGACCATTGGAATACTGGAACTCGTCAAAAACAGCCCCAAGTTGCAAGGCTCTTCGCATTGCTGTAGATACATCAACGCCTTGAGTGTCTCCAAACAAGCTTGGCATCTGAGATGAATTAGAAAGACTAATTAATCACTGAAATGTTAACTTTATTTTTTGAGTAATATAATATATAAATAATTTTCGATTGTTAGCTCACCATTGTTCTTTGGACTTTGTCATCTGAATGATAGCCCGGCGTGTAAGGGATTGTATGACGAGTCTTCACGGATTTAAAACTTGAGGCACAATTCCCGTAGCTATCCATAAACATTGCCATGTTTTGTTCCCTTTCCATGCGTTTTCGATGTTTTTTGAAAATATTAAATGTACAGTTGTTAATACACAATCATTCAAAGATGAAAACTTTAGCTTCATAAATTAGGTACTAGGAAACACTATATAATATCAGGACTTTCGTTTTGTTGTTCAATGCAATTTTTCTGGTTTCACTGTTCATCTGTATTGTTAACTTACAGGCAAAAGCATTTTATATTAATTTTTCAAATACAAGATACTTTGGCTTATTTCAGTCAAATTACATGTTTGACTTAGCTCATTTGAAATGACTCCATACATGCTCCAGAGTTCAATAAATGTATATTGGGAACACACCTGCAGATGCGCAGAAATTTGTTTCCTCGTAACAGTGTCGACGTTCATGATTATCTTTATCTTGCTGGGCGATGCATCTGAAATGAATTAACAGGTATAATTTCATATTATCGATTTTAAATCGAGAAGGCTAATCCTGAAGTGAAAGTGCTTGGGCCTAAGATGGGTAGTTACTTGCTCCAAGTATTTGAAGAGCATATAAAAACTTGCTCTCCAGGAAAGGTATCCATTTGAGATGAGTGGTCGTTTTAGTTCCATCCTTTTGCTGTGCTACGAACACTCCAACTTCTTTTCCATGTTGCGCTTTATCTCCAACACCTGCGTGTGCACAACATAATACTTTAATATCAGCAGTCATGTTTTTGTCCCATCCAAAGGAAGACAAGACTTATTTTACATGACACAATTCAGGTTAACAACATTGACAAAATTAATATAATGTTCTGGAAAGCATGCACTAAAACCGATGTCTCTAACAGGTGGTGGCCGGGGGTATGCCTGGCAGAGCGATGGCTCGACCGAGAGACCTTTCATGGGGCCAACGGGTGGTTTCGTCGAAGGGGCGTCTGGACCGGCTAATCGCAACCGTGACGGCTTCCGTGGTAACCGTGGTGGCCGAGGTGGCCGCTACCATCCAAGGCAGCATCATGTTGTCGTTGATGAGACGGCGGTTGGCGGAGCTACTGAGGAGACTGGGTTGTCTTGCCAGGCTATGGAGGTGGTGACGGCACTGGCGGATGTGGTGGTTCCTGGTAATGCTGAGGTCGAGTTAATGTCGGTGGAGGCCTCTGACAGGACTGAGCTGGACAGGGCGGCCAAGTTTGCGCGCAAGAAGGAAAGAATGCTATGTTACCGCTGTGGCGATAAGGGCCACTTCATTGCTGAGTGTGTGGCTGTTTTATGCGATACGTGTGGCAAGCCAGCCCATGAGTCAGGGGCTTGTCCGCTTTTGAGAGAGCACGCACCGAGTCTTATGATGTACGGAGTGTACTGTTCTGAGCTCACGTTTTTTGAGTCGCCGACCGAGAGGGAGGTTCCTCATGAGGTGCACAGTATGACAACTGGGGTGGTTAAAGTGACTAAAGGTCAAGTTTCTGAGACCCAGATATTGCAGCGGCTCCGGGAGCTGTCTCCAGGAGACTTCCACTGGGAGCTTGTCAGTCTAGAAGCAAACTTGTTCAGGGTTGAGTTCCCGACAGTGGAGGATTTACAGAGGTTGCTGAGCTTTGGGATGTGTAAGGTACCAGGTACGGAGGGCATCCTTGAGTTCCGTGGAGGAAATTGATTGAGCCTCGGGGTAAACCTCTTACCCAGGCCTGGTTGCGTTTTGGGAGCTCCTTCCGCCCTGCAGGATGCCGTGGTCGTTGCTAGTCTGGGTATCATGGTGGGAAAGACCGAGCGAGTGGATATGGCCTTTACTAGAGCTCATGGGGTTGCTCGCTTGTTGGTCAGTATTTTGGACACTGAGTTTGTGCCGGACGTGGTTAAGTGGGCTTATCGAGGTCAGGTTTACAGCCTTGAGATTGAGTTTGAGGATGACAGCCTCTTTGCCGAGGCACCCGCTGCCACCGATGTTGATATGCACGAGGGTGATGATGGTGCACGGAGGTAAGGAGACTCCGGCCGCTGATCCTGGGCGTGAGATGGCCGAGGGACCGGGGTCGGCTGCTCAAACGACCGGAGGAGGGACGGCGCCTACTGCTTCTATGCCGTCGACCACTTTGAGATTTGGATCCATTGAGCCCGCTACTGCACCTCCGAGACTATGGAGCGAGCGGGTGGAGTCTCTTGAGGCTTTTGAGCACTCTTTACCCGCGTTGGACTTTGAGGGCCCGGGAGTGGAGGGTTCTGGCGTGGAGGGGGGGTCTGGAGATAGTGTTCTCGCCTCCCTCGGATTGTGTTGAGACGGCTGAGCTACAGGTGGTCGTTCCGAGCTTGTCTGGGGGTTCGGGGCAGGTGGCCTCGACGCCCCCTTCTCCTCTTGCTCCGGTCGGGGCTACCGGGAGAGAGGAGGTACCTTCGGAAGGGGGGCCGGGGCAGGTGGCCTCGGCACTCTCTTCGCCTCGCGCTGGGCCGGTACTGCAGGTGGCAGGACCGGTGTCTGGAGAGGGCTTGGGGCAGGTGGCCTCGAGGCCCTCTTCACCTTCGGCGCCCAGGGGGATCGCCCCGCCCGTGGCACCGATGAGCACTCCTGGCATGCGGTCTGGGGTGGATGGGGAGCGGAGGCAGGTGGCCCTTGCTTCCCCATCATCTGACTCGGCGCCCTCTCCCGGTCGTGGGGACCGGTTGAGTGTTCGGCGAGTGACAGGCGGTCACTCCCCGGGCAAATTCACGCGGGAGGAGGTTATTCAGTTCGGTGGGATTCCGGACCAGGCGTCTGAGGGCCGACGGCTGAGTTGTCGGCTTCAGGGTCGTCCGGAGGTGGACGACATGCAGCAGCGCTGTGCCGTGAGGGCGGCCAAGCTTCGTGACGTTCAGGTCACTACTGGTATGTCCGTGAATACTTCCAATACTATCTTGCATTTTTCAAATGATGAGATTGTTGATAAGGCAAACCAATTAGGAATTTCACTTGGTAGTAATGAGGGTGAAGTTTCTAATTCCGTAAATGATTTGCTTGATCTAGAAGCCGAGAGGACTTTAGAATTGATTCGTAACTTAGCCGCTGTCAAACCCATGAACGATTCCGAGATTGATGCTTTGGGAGTTAGGGTGCTCGATAATTTTTGTGATGATCTCGCGCCTCCCCTCCAGGAGCCGGAGGAGGAGGACGAGAATGTCGACATGGAGGTAGTTAGACCCCCAGGAACGGGGAGTGAGGACCGGGTGGACACGAGGACCAGCCCTAAGCGCAAGTGGAAGTGCAAGATATACCCGATGTCCGTGGTTCGTAGGAGTGCTAGGATCCGCACGGCTAAAAAATTCCATGATGAGATATGAGAGGAATCTTTTGGAACAGCAGAGGTCTTAAGGACTTGGCTAAAAGGAGGTTCCTTGCAGAAGCATCCATCGAGCATAGATTGGACTTTATTGCATTGTCGGAAACTGGTAGAGCAAATCTCTCACCATAATTTCTCAATACTTTATCGGGGGGTATTGAGTTTGACTGGCATTGTCTTCCACCGAGAGGAAGGTCGGGCGGGATCCTACTTGGTGTTAGATGCGGCTCTCTAGAAGTTCGAAGTGTGATCATGGGAGATTTTGCTGTTAAGTTCAGGGTGCGGTCCAAAGCGGATGGTTTTGACTGGGCTCTGGTGGCGGTGTATGGTGCCGCGCAGGCAGAATTCAAACCAGATTTTTTGGCCGATCTTGTTAGAGTCTGCGGGTCTGAGCAACTCCCCATTCTGGTTGGGGGGAGACTTTAACATTATTAGGAGACGTGATGAAAAGAACAATGATAATTTCGACGGGAGATGGTCATTCATGTTTAACACTATTATTGAAAGCTTGGATTTGAGAGAGATTGAGCTTTCAGGTAGGAAGTTCACATGGCTAACGCGTTGCCAAATCCAACGTTCGAGAAGTTGGATCGGGTACTTGCTAGTGTCGAATGGGAACAGAAGTTTCCCTTTGTAACAGTTCAGGCTCTCTCTCGGGATTTCTGATCACACGCCTCTGTTGCTTGACTCTGGTGGGGCTACCTACTCGGGCAACAAGAATTTGTTCTCATTCGAGCTTGCGTGGTTCGAAAGAGAAGGCTTCCTGGATCTCGTAGCCAGAGAGTGGGCTAAGGATGCAGGCGGTAGGAATGCGCTTGAGCGCTGGCAGAATAAGATTAGGCATCTGAGAAGTTTCCTACGTGGGTGGGCTAAACATCTTAGTGGAATTTATAAGGTTGAGAAGGAACGACTCCTTACCCTTATTCAGACCTTAGATGTAAAAGCAGAAACCACGGTTTTGTTAGCCGCCGAGCTTCATACCAAGCATGACGCTGAGATGAGGTTGAAAGAGCTACTTCGTGAAGAAGAATTAAAGTGGGCACTGCGTGCCAAGGTGCGAAAAGTGGTCCAGGGGGACGCGGATACTCAATTCTTCTACATGATTGCCAATGGCAAACATAGGAAGAAGAGAATCTTCCAGTTAGAACAAGATGAGGGTACAATTACCGGTCAGGATAACCTGAAGCTTTATATTACGGAGTATTACAAACGTTTGTTTGGACCACCAGAGGAGAACTGTGTGTCGCTGGATGAGTCTAGGGTCCAAGATGTACCTCAACTTACTGCTGTGGAGAACGATATCTTAACTGCCCCTTTCTCGGAAAAGGAGGTTTTCGAGGCCATTTCCAAGATGAAATGTAATAAGGCACCGAGCCCGGATGGTTTCCCGCCTGAGTTTTATAAGAAGTGCTGAAATATTATTAAAGGGGACCTGATGCCGATGTTCCATGATTTGTTCTCGGGACATTTGCAGCTTTTCCAACTTAAGTTTGGAACAATAACCCTGCTCTCTAAGAAAACAGAGGCCGTGAGAATCGAGCAATTTCGGCCTATCTGTCTTCTGAATGTCCGTTTCAAAATTTTTACCAAGGTTGGGACGATTAGGCTCACACAGATTGTGCACGCCGTTGTGCAGCCTTCTCAAACGGCTTTCATGCCGGACAGGAACATCCTGGAAGGGGTTGTGGTCCTTCATGAAACGCTCCATGAAATTCACACGAAAAAACTTGATGGTGTTATTTTCAAAGTGGATTTTGAGAAGGCTTATGATAAAGTCAAATGGCCGTTCCTTCAACAGGCTTTACGAATGAAGGGCTTCGATGAAGCTTGGCGACGCCAGGTGGAAGCATTCACGCAAAAAGGGAGTGTTGGAATTAAAGTGAATGACGACATAGGTCATTACTTCCAAACTCACAAGGGCCTGAGACAAGGTGATCCTATGTCGCCTATTTTGTTTAATATTGTGGTTGATATGTTGGCGATCCTGATTGGGAGGGCAAAGGAGGCCGGTCAGGTGGATGGCTTGGTGCCTCATCTAGTTGATGGTGGTTTTTCCATTCTGCAATACGCTGATGATACAATCATTTTCATGGAACACGATTTGGCAAAAGCGAGAAACATGAAGTAAGTGTTATGCTTATTTGAACAATTGACGGGGCTGAAGATTAATTTCCATAAAAGCGAGCTGTTCTGCTTTGGTAGAGCCAAAGACGAACAAGAGGATTATAGACAATTGTTTGGTTGTGAAGTGGGGGCTTTACCTTTCACGTATCTCGGTATTCCCATTCACCATTGTAAGCTAACAAATAGTGAGTGGAAGTGCATCGAGGATCGGTTTGAGAAGAAACTGAGTTGCTGGAAAGGAAAACTCATGTCTTATGGAGGCCGGTTGATTCTTATTAACTCGGTGCTCACGAGTTTACCTATGTTCCTCTTATCCTTCTTTGAGGTCCCAGTTGGGGTTAGGAAAAGGTTGGACTTCTATCGATCTCGATTCTTTTGGCAGAGTGATGAGCTTAAGAGGAAGTACAGACTGGCCAAATGGGATATTATCTGTCGACCAAAGGACCAGGGGGGCCTTGGTATTGAAAATCTTGAAGTCAAGAACAGATGCCTGTAGGGGAACGTAGTAATTTCAAAAAATTTCCTACGCACACGCAAGACCATGGTGATGGCATAGCAACGAGAGAGGAGAGTGTCTGTCCATGTACCCTCGTAGACCGAAAGCGGAAGCGTTATAACAACGCGGTTGATGTAGTCGTACGTCTTCACGATCCGACCGATCCAAGCACCGAACGACGGCACCTCCGAAGTTCTGCACACGCTCAGCTCGATGACGATCCCGGACTCGATCCAGCAAAGTGTCGGGATGAGTTCCGTCAAGACGACGGCGTGGGACGATGTTGATGCTCCACCGACGCAGGGCTTCGCCTAAGCTCCGCGACGATATGACTTGTGCTTCATTAAGTAGATATACTCATATCTGCTCAAATCATCTTGTGAAGGTCAGAAAATAACGATACTTGCCGTGAGCTTTAACACTCATCGGACCGCATACATCAGTATGTATTATTTCCAATAAGTCATTTGCTCGCTCCATTGTTCCGGAGAACAGAGTCTTTAGTCATCTTGCCCATAAGGCATGGTTCGCAAGCATCAAGTGATTCATAATCAAGTGATTCCAAAATCCCATCAGCATGGAGTTTCTTCATGCGCTTTATACCAATATGACCTAAACGGCAGTGCCACAAATAAGTTGCACTATCATTATTAACTTTGCATCTTTTGGTTTCAATATTATGAATATGTGTATCACTATGATCGAGATCCAATGAACCATTTTCATTGGGTGTGTAACCATATAAGGTTTTATTCATGTAAACAGAACAACAATTTATTCTCTTACTTAAATGAATAACCGTATTGCAATAAACATGATCAAATCATATTTATGCTCAACACCAAATAACACTTATTTAGGTTCCACACTAATCCCGAAAGTATAGGGAGTGTGCGATGATGATCATATCAATCTTGGAACTACTTCCAACACTCATCGTCACTTCCCCTTCAACTAGTCTCTGTTTATTCTGTAACTCCTGTTTCGAGTTACTAATCTTAGCAACCGAACGAGTATCAAATACTCAGGGGCTACTATAAACACTAGTAAGGTACACATCAATAACCTGTATATCAAATATAACCTTGTTCACTTTGCCATCCTTCTTATCCACCAAATATTCAGGGGTAGTTCCGCTTCCAGTGACCAGTTCCATTGCAGCAAAAGTACTTAGTCTCAGGCTTAGGTCTAGACTTGGGCTTCTTCACTTGAGCAGCAACTTGCTTGCCGTTCCTTTTGAAGTTCCCCTTCTTCCCTTTGCCATTTTCCTTGAGACTAATAGTCTTGTCAACCATCAACACTTGATGTTTTTCTTGATTTCTACCTTCGCCAATTTTAGCATCGCGAAGAGCTCGAGAATCTTTTTCGTCATCCCTTGCATACTATAGTTCATCACGAAGTTCTACTAACTTAGTGATGGTGACTAGAGAATTATGTCAATCACTATCTTATCTGGAAGATTAACTCCCACTTGATTCAAGTGATTGAAGTACTCAGACAATCTGAGCACATGCTCACTAGTTGAGCGATTCTCCTCCATCTTTTAGCTATAGAACTTGTTGGAGACTTCATATCTCTCAACTCGGTATTTGCTAAAAATATTAACTTCAATTCCTGGAACATCTCATATGGTCCATGACGCTCAAAACGCCTTTGAAGTCCCGATTCTAAGCCGTTAAGCATGGTGCACTAAACTATCAAGTAGTCATCATATTGAGCTAGCCAAACGTTTCATAACGTCAGATTCGCTCATATTGAGCTAGCCAAACGCTCATAACGTCGCATCTGCTCCTGCAATAGGTCTGCCACCTAGCGGTGCATTAAGGACATAATTCTTCTGTGCAGCAATGATGATAAACCTCAGATCACGGATCCAATCTGCATCATTGCTACTAACATCTTTCAATACAATTTTCTCTAGGAACACATATAAAAACATAGGGAAGCAACAACGCGAGCTATTGATCTACAACATAATTTGCAAAATACTACCAGGACTAAGTTCATGATAAATTAAAGTTCAATTAATCATATTACTTAAGAACTCCCACTTAGACAGACATCTCTCTAGTCATCTAAGTGATCACGTGATCCAAATCAACTAAACCATGTCCAATCATCACGTGAGATGGAGTAGTTTCAATGGTGAACATCACTATGTTGATCATATCTACTATATGATTCACGCTCGACCTTTCGGTCTCCGTGTTCCGAGGCCATATCTGTTATATGCTAGGCTCGTCAAGTTTAACTCGAGTATTCGCGTGTGCAACTGTTTTGCACCCGCTGTAGATGGACGAGAACTTATCACACCCGATCATCACGTGGTGTCCGGGTACTACAAACTTTGGCAACGGTGCATACTCAGGAGAACACTTCTTGATAATTTTAGTGAGAGATCATCTTATAATGCTACCGTCAATCAAAGCAAGATAAGATGCATAAAGGATAAACATCACATGCAATCAATATAAGTGATATGATATGGTCATCATCATCTTGTGCTTGTGATCTCCATCGCCAAGCACCGCCATGATCACCATCGTCACCGGCGCGACACCTTGATCTCCGTCGTAGCATCGTTGTCGTCTCGCCAACTATTGCTTCTACGACTATCGCTACTCCTTAGTGATAAAGTAAAGCAATTACATGGCGTTTGCATTTCATACAATAAAGCGACAACCATATGGCTCCTGCCAGTTGCCGATAACTCGGTTACAAAACATGATCATCTCATACAATATAGCATCACGTCTTGACCATATCACATCACAACATGCCCTGCAAAAACAAGTTAGACGTCCTCTACTTTGTTGTTGCAATTTTTACGTGGCTGCTACGGGCTGAGCAAGAACCGTTCTTACCTACGCATCAAAACCACAACAATAGTTTGTCAAATAGACTCCGTTTTAACCTTCTCAAGGACCGGGCGTAGTCATACTCGGTTCAACTAAAGTGAGAGAGACAGACACCCGCCGGTCACCTTTAAGCAACGAGTGCTCGGAGCGGTGAAACCAGTCTCGCGTAAGCGTCACGCTGTAATGTCGGTCCGGCTGCTTCATCTCACAATACCGCTGAACCAAAGTATGACATGCTGGTAGGCAGTATGACTTGTATCGCCCACAACTCACTTGTGTTCTACTCGCTCATATGACATCAACGCATAAAACCAGGCTCGGATGCCATCTGTAGGGGAACGTAGTAATTTCAAAAATTTCCACGCACACGCAAGACCATGGTGATGGCATAGCAACGAGAGGAGAGTGTCGTCCACGTACCCTCGTGAGACCGAAAGCGGAAGCGTTATAACAACGCTGTTGATGTAGTCGACGCCTTCACGATCCGACCGATCCAAGCACCGAACGTCACGGCACCTCCGAGTTCTGCACACGCTCAGCTCGATGACGATCCCGGACTCCGATCCAGCAAAGTGTCGGGATGAGTTCCGTCAAGACGACGGCGTGGGACGATGTTGATGCTCCACCGACGCAGGGCTTCGCCTAAGCTCCGCGACGATATGACTTCTCCGGCGCAGGGCTTCGCCTAAGCTCATGACGATATGACCGAAGTGGAATATGGTGGAAGGGGCACCGCACACGGCTAAGGAAAGATCCATAGATCAACTTGTGTGTCATGGGGTGCCCCTGCCCCGTGATATAAAGGAGCCAAGGGGAGGTGGCCGCCCAAGGGGAGGTGCACAAGGAGTCCTACTCCCTCCGGAGTAGGATTCCCCTCCAATCCTAGTTGGATTAGGATTCCTGGGGGAAAGAGAGAGGGGCCTGCCCACCTTTCCTAGTCCTAATAGGACTAGGGAAGGGGGGCGCGACACCTAGGGCTGGCCCTTTCTCCTTTCCTCCAAGGCCCACTATGGCCCATGTATTTCCCGGGGTTCCGTAACCTCCGCATCTCGTAAATTTCGATTTCACTCGGAACACTTCCGATGTCCAAATGTAGGCTTCCAATATATCAATCTTTATGTCTCGACCATTTCGAGACTCCTCGTCATGTCCGTGATCACATCCGGGACTCCGAACAACCTTTGGTGCATCAATACTTATAAACTCATAATGAACTGTCATCGAAACGTTAAGCGTGCGGACCCTACGGGTTCGAGAACTATGTAGACATGACCTAGAACCATTCTCGGTCAATAACCAATAGCGGAACCTGGATGCCCATATTGGTTCCTACATATTCTACGAAGATCTTTATCGGTCAAACCGCATAACGACATACGTTGTTCCCTTTGTCATCGGTATGTTACTTACCCGAGATTCGATCGTCGGTATCCAATACCTAGTTCAATCTCGTTACCGTAAGTCTCTTTACTCGTTCCGTAATACATCATCTCACAACTAACTCATTAGTTGTAATGCTTGCAAGGCTTAAGTGATGTGTATTACCGAGAAGGCCTAGAGATACCTCTCCGACAATCGGAGTGACAAAACCTAATCTCAAATACGCCAACCCAACAAGTACCTTTGGAGACACCTGTAGTACTCCTTTATAATCACCCGATTACGTTGTGACGTTTGGTAGCACCAAAGTGTTCCTCCGTAAACGGAGTTGCATAATCTCATAGTTACAGGAACATGTATAAGTCATGAAGAAAGCAATAGCAACATACTAAACGATCATGTGCTAGGCTAACGGAATGGGTCATGTCAATCACATCATTCTCCTAATGATGTGATCCCGTTAATCAAATGACAACTCATGTCTATGGCTAGGAAACTTAACCATCTTTGATTCAACGAGCTAGTCAAGTAGAGGCATACTAGTGACACTATGTTTGTCTATGTATTCACACATGTATTATGTTTCGGTTAATACAATTCTAGCATGAATAATAAACATTTATCATGAAATAAGGAAATAAATAATAACTTTATTATTGCCTCTAGGGCATATTTCCTTCAGTCTCCCACTTGCACTAGAGTCAATAATCTAGTTCACATCATCATGTGATTCAACACTAATATTCACATCTGTATGTGATTAACACCCATAGTTCACATCATCATGTGACCAACACCCAAAGGGTTTACTAGAGTCAATAATCTAGTTCACATCGCTATGTGATTAACACCCAAAGAGTACTAAGGTATGATCATGTTTTGCTCGTGAGAGAAGCTTAGTCAACGGTCTGTCACATTTAGAGCCGTATCTATTTTGCAAATATTCTATGTCTACAATGCTCTTGCACGGAGCTACTCTAGCTAATTGCTCCCACTTTCAATATGTATCCAGATTGAGACTTAGAGTCATCTGGATTAGTGTAAAATGCTTGCATCGATGTAACTTTTACGACGGGCCTTTTATCACCTCCATAATCGAGAAATATTTCCTTAGTCCTCACTAAGGATGTTCTTGACCAATGTCCAATGATCTACTCCTAGATCACCATTGTACTCCCTTGCCAAATTCAGAGCAAGGTATACAATAGGTCTGGTACATAGCATAGCATACTTTATAGAACCTATGAGTGAGGCATAGGGAATGACTTTCATTCTCTTTTCTATTTCCTGCCGTGGTCGGGATTTGAGTCTTACTCAATTTCACACCTTTGCAACACAGGCAAGAACTTTTCTTTGACTGCTCCATTTTGAACTACTTCAAAATCTTGACAAGGTATATATTTATTGAAAAACTTATCAAGCGCCTTGATCTATCTCTATAGATCTTGATGCTCAATATGTAAGCAGCTTCACCGAGGTCCTTCTTTGAAAAACTCCTTTCAAACACTCCTTTATGCTTTGCAGAATAATTCTACATCATTTTCGATCAACAATATGTCATTCACATATACTTATCGAAATGTTGTAGTGCTCCCACTCACTTTCTTGTAAATACAGGCCTTTCCAAAAGTCTGATAAAATCATATGCTTTGATCAACACATCAAAGCGTATATTCCAACTCCGAGATGCTTGCACCAGTCCTTTGATGGATCGCTGGAGCTTGCACATTTTGTTAGCTCCTTTAGGATTGACAAAAAACTTCTGGTTGCATCATATACAACTCTTCTTTAATAAATCCATTAAAGAATGTATTTTTGACATCCATTTGCCAGATTTCATAAAATGTGGCAATTGCTAACATGATTCGGACAGACTTAAGAATCGCTACAGTTGAGAAAATCTCATTGTAGTCAACACCTTGAACTTGTCGAAAACCTTTTGCGACAAGTCGAGCTTTGTAGATAGTAACACTACTATCAACATCTGTCTTCCTCTTGAAGATCCATTTATATAACATGGCTTGCCGATCATCGGGCAACTCCATCAAAGTCCATACTTTGTTCTCATACATGGATCCCATCTCAGATTTCATGGCCTCAAGCCATTTCACGGAATCTGGGCTCATCATCGCTTCCTCATAGTTTGTAGGTTCATCATGGTCTAGTAACATGATTTCCAGAACACGATTACCGTACCACTCTGGTGCGGATCTTATTCTGGAAGACCTACGAGGTTTGGTAGCAACTTGATCTGAAGTTTCATGATCATCATCATTAACTTCCTCACTAATTGGTGTAGGAATCACTCGAACTGATTTCTGTGATGAACTACTTTCCAATAAGGGAGAAGGTACAATTACCTCATCAAGTTTCTACTTTCCTCCCACTCACTTCTTTCGAGAGAAACTTCTTCTCTAGAAAGGATCCATCTTAGCAACGAAAAACTTGCCTTCGGATCTGTGATAGAAGGTGTACCCAATAGTTACCTTTGGGTATTCTATGAAGACGCACTTTCTCCGATTTGGGTTCGAGCTTATCAGGTGAAAACTTTTTCACATAAGCATCACAACTCCAAACTTTAAGAAACGACAGCTTAGGTTTACTGCTAAACCATAGTTCATACGGTGTCATCTCAACGGATTTAGATGGTGCCCTATTAAACGTGAATGCAGCTGTCTCTAATGCATAACCCCAAAACGATATTGGTAAATCGGTAAGAGACATCATTGATCGCACCATATCAAAATAAAGTACGGTTATGACGTTCGGACACACCATTACGTTATGGTGTTCCATGTGGCGTGAGCTGTGAAACTATTCCACATTGTTTTATATCAAGGCCAAACTCAGAACTCAAATATTCTCCTCCACGATCAGATCGTAGAAACTTTATTTTCTTATTACGATGATTCTCCACTTCACTCTGAAATTATTTGAACTTTTCAAATGTTTCAGACTTGTGCTTCATTAAGTAGATATACTCATATCTGCTCAAATCATCTTGTGAAGGTCGAAAATAACGATACTTGCCGTGAGCTTTAACACTCATCGGACCGCATACATCAGTATGTATTATTTCCAATAAGTCATTTGCTCGCTCCATTGTTCCGGAGAACGAGTCTTTAGTCATCTTGCCCATAAGGCATGGTTCGTAAGCATCAAGTGATTCATAATCAAGTGATTCCAAAATCCCATCAGCATGGAGTTTCTTCATGCGCTTTACACCAATATGACCTAAACGGCAAGTGCCACAAATAAGTTGCACTATCATTATTAACTTTGCATCTTTTGGTTTCAATATTATGAATATGTGTATCACTATGATCGAGATCCAATGAACCATTTTCATTGGGTGTGTAACCATATAAGGTTTTATTCATGTAAGCAGAACAACAATTTATTCTCTTACTTAAATGAATAACAGTATTGCAATAAACATGATCAAATCATATTTATGCTCAACACCAAATAACACTTATTTAGGTTCCACACTAATCCCGAAAGTATAGGGAGTGTGCGATGATGATCATATCAATCTTGGAACTACTTCCAACACTCATCGTCACTTCCCTTCAACTAGTCTCTGCTTATTCTGTAACTCCTGTTTGAGTTACTAATCTTAGCAACCGAACAGTATCAAATACTCAGGGGCTACTATAAACACTATTAAGGTACACATCAATAACCTGTATATCAAATATAACCTTGTTCACTTTGCCATCCTTCTTATCCACCAAATATTCAGGGGTAGTTCCGCTCCGGTGACCAGTTCCATTGCAGCAAAAGTACTTAGTCTCGGGCTTAGGTCTAGACTTGGGCTTCTTCACTCGAGCAGCAACTTGCTTGCCGTTCCTTTTGAAGTTCCCTTCTTCCTTTGCCATTTTCCTTGAGACTAATAGTCTTGTCAACCATCAACACTTGATGTTTTTCTTGATTTCTACCTTCGCCAATTTTAGCATCGCCAAGAGCTCGAGAATCTTTTCGTCATCCCTTGCATACTATAGTTCATCACGAAGTTCTACTAACTTAGTGATGGTGACTAGAGAATTATGTCAATCACTATCTTATCTGGAAGATTAACTCCCACTTGATTCAAGTGATTGAAGTACTCGCACAATCTGAGCACATGCTCACTAGTTGAGCGATTCTCCTCCATCTTTTAGCTATAGAACTTGTTGGAGACTTCATATCTCTCAACTCGGTATTTGCTAAAATATTAACTTCAATTCCTGGAACATCTCATATGGTCCATGACGCTCAAAACGCCTTTGAAGTCCCGATTCTAAGCCGTTAAGCATGGTGCACTAAACTATCAAGTAGTCATCATATTGAGCTAGCCAAACGCTTCATAACGTCGATCGCTCATATTGAGCTAGCCAAACGCTCATAACGCCCGCATCTGCTCCTGCAATAGGTCTGCCACCTAGCGGTGCATTAAGGACATAATTCTTACGTGCAGCAATGATGATAAACCTCAGATCACGGATCCAATCCGCATCATTGCTACTAACATCTTTCAATACAATTTCTCTAGGAACACATATAAAAACATAGGGAAGCAACAACGCGAGCTATTGATCTACAACATAATTTGCAAAATACTACCAGGACTAAGTTCATGATAAATTAAAGTTCAATTAATCATATTACTTAAGAACTCCCACTTAGACAGACATCTCTCTAGTCATCTAAGTGATCACGTGATCCAAATCAACTAAACCATGTCCAATCATCACGTGAGATGGAGTAGTTTCAATGGTGAACATCACTATGTTGATCATATCTACTATATGATTCACGCTCGACCTTTCGGTCTCCGTGTTCCGAGGCCATATCTGTTATATGCTAGGCTCGTCAAGTTTAACCTGAGTATTCGCGTGTGCAACTGTTTTGCACCGTTGTAGATGGACGAGAACTTATCACACCCGATCATCACGTGGTGTCCGGGTACTACGAACTTTGGCAACGGTGCATACTCGAGGAGAACACTTCTTGATAATTTTAGTGAGAGATCATCTTATAATGCTACCGTCAATCAAAGCAAGATAAGATGCATAAAGGATAAACATCACATGCAATCAATATAAGTGATATGATATGGTCATCATCATCTTGTGCTTGTGATCTCCATCGCCAAGCACCGCCATGATCACCATCGTCACCGCGCGACACCTTGATCTCCATCGTAGCATCGTTGTCGTCTCGCCAACTATTGCTTCTATGACTATCGCTACTCCTTAGTGATAAAGTAAAGCAATTACATGGCGCTTGCATTTCATACAATAAAGCGACAACTATATGGCTCCTGCCAGTTGCCGATAACTCGGTTACAAAACATGATCATCTCATACAATATAGCATCACGTCTTGACCATATCACATCACAACATGCCCTGCAAAAACAAGTTAGACGTCCTCTACTTTGTTGTTGCAATTTTTACGTGGCTGCTACGGGCTGAGCAAGAACCGTTCTTACCTACGCATCAAAACCACAACAATAGTTTGTCAAATAGACTCCGTTTTAACCTTCTCAAGGACCGGGCGTAGTCATACTCGGTTCAACTAAAGTGAGAGAGACAGACACCCGCCGGTCACCTTTAAGCAACGAGTGCTCGGAGCGGTGAAACCAGTCTCGCGTAAGCGTACGCGTAATGTCGGTCCGGGCTGCTTCATCTCACAATACCGCTGAACCAAAGTATGACATGCTGGTAGGCAGTATGACTTGTATCGCCCACAACTCACTTGTGTTCTACTCGTTCATATGACATCAACGCATAAAACCAGGCTCGGATGCCACTGTAGGGGAACGTAGTAATTTCAAAAAATTTCCTACGCACACGCAAGACCATGGTGATGGCATAGCAACGAGAGAGGAGAGTGTCTGTCCACGTACCCTCGTAGACCGAAAGCGGAAGCGTTATAACAACGCGGTTGATGTAGTCGTACGTCTTCACGATCCGACCGATCCAAGCACCGAACGACGGCACCTCCGAGTTCTGCACACGCTCAGCTCGATGACGATCCCGGACTCGATCCAGCAAAGTGTCGGGATGAGTTCCGTTAGCATGACGCGCAGGACGATGTTGATGCTCCACCGACGCAGGGCTTCGCCTAAGCTCCGCGACGATATGACTTCTCCGCGCAGGCTTCGCCTAAGCTCCGCGACGATATGACCGAAGTGGAATATGGTGGAAGGGGGCACCGCACACGGCTAAGGAAAGATCCGTAGATCAACTTGTGTGTCATGGGGTGCCCCCTGCCCCCGTATATAAAGGAGCCAAGGGGGAGGTGGCCGGCCCAAGGGGGAGGCGCACCAAGGGAGTCCTACTCCCTTCGGGAGTAGGATTCCCCCTCCAATCCTAGTTGGATTAGGATTCCGGAGGGGGAAAGAGAGAGAGGGGGGCCGGCCCACCTTTCCTAGTCCTAATAGGACTAGGGGAAGGGGGGGCGCCACCTAGGGCTGGCCCTTTCTCCTTTCCTCCAAGGCCCACTATGGCCCATGTATTTCCCGGGGGGTTCCGGTAACCTCCCGGTACTCCGGTAAATTCCCGATTTCACTCGGAACACTTCCGATGTCCAAATGTAGGCTTCCAATATATCAATCTTTATGTCTCGACCATTTCGAGACTCCTCGTCATGTCCGTGATCACATCCGGGACTCCGAACAACCTTCGGTGCATCAATACTTATAAACTCATAATGAACGTCATCAAACGTTAAGCGTGCGGACCCTACGGGTTCGAGAACTATGTAGACATGACCTAGAACCATTCTCGGTCAATAACCAATAGCGGAACCTGGATGCCCATATTGGTTCCTACATATTCTACGAAGATCTTTATCGGTCAAACCGCATAACGACATACGTTGTTCCCTTTGTCATCGGTATGTTACTTACCCGAGATTCGATCGTCGGTATCCAATACCTAGTTCAATCTCGTTATCGTAAGTCTCTTTACTCGTCCGTAATACATCATCTCACAACTAACTCATTAGTTGTAATGCTTGCAAGGCTTAAGTGATGTGTATTACCGAGAAGGCCTAGAGATACCTCTCCGACAATCGGAGTGACAAAACCTAATCTCGAAATACGCCAACCCAACAAGTACCTTTGGAGACACCTGTAGTACTCCTTTATAATCACCAAGTTACGTTGTGACGTTTGGTAGCACCCAAAGTGTTCCTCCGGTAAACGGGAGTTGCATAATCTCATAGTTACAGGAACATGTATAAGTCATGAAGAAAGCAATAGCAACATACTAAACGATCATGTGCTAGGCTAACGGAATGGGTCATGTCAATCACATCATTCTCCTAATGATGTGATCCCGTTAATCAAATGACAACTCATGTCTATGGCTAGGAAACTTAACCATCTTTGATTCAACGAGCTAGTCAAGTAGAGGCATACTAGTGACACTATGTTTGTCTATGTATTCACACATGTATTATGTTTCCGGTTAATACAATTCTAGCATGAATAATAAACATTTATCATGAAATAAGGAAATAAATAATAACTTTATTATTGCCTCTAGGGCATATTTCCTTCAATGCCTTCTCAGTAAGTGGCTGTTTAAGTTGTCTTATGAGACGGAGGCAATGTGGGCGCAGATTTTACGTAGTAAATATTTGCAGTCCAAGACCCTATCCCAGGTCACTCTGAGACCAACGGATTCGCCGTTGTGGAAGGGGCTCATGAGAATCAAAGCTGCTTTCTTTAACAGAACGAGGTGTATTGTAGGTAATGGTAATAACACGCGATTCTGGGAGGATACGTGGCTTGGCGACACGCCATTGGCGACCAAGTATCCGTCCCTATATCGTATTGTTCAGCGTCGTGAGGCTCTTGTTGCCACGGTTATGCAGTCTATTCCACTCAACATTCAGTTCAGGAGGGTGCTTGTGGGTGATCGATGGGAAGCATGGCTTCACTTAGTCCGTAGACTGATGGAGGTTCAGTTAACTACTCAGTCCGATCAGTTATGTTGGAAGCTTACTAGATCTGGGGGAGTTCACAGTTAAATCGATGTATATCGATATCATTAACTCTACTGTGATTCCTAATTCCAAAGAGGTTTGGAAAGTTAAGGTCCCTTTGAAGATTAAAGTGTTTATGTGGTTTGTGCATAAACAAGTAATTTTAACAAAGGACAATCTAGTTAAGCGCAACTGGACAGGTTCTACTAGGTGTAGTTTCTGTGATCGGGATGAGACTATCAAGCATCTATTTTTTGACTGTCCGTTGGCACGAGGGCTGTGGCACTCCATGCAAATTGCCTTTAACATTACTCCTCCAACTTCGGTCAACACGTTATTTGGGGCGTGGCTTGCTGGGATAGAGTCCGAAACAGCTAGACACATTCGTGTAGGAGTATGTGCGTTGTTATGGGTAGTTTGGAATTGCAGAAATGATTTGGCTTTTAACAGAACAACAGCTATTCATTTTTTGCAGGTTTTATTCCGGGCTACTTCACTGATCCGTATGTGGTCCTTACTCACTCCGACGGAGGCCAGGGAGCGTTTGGTTACTGGATCTGTCCGGTGGGAGATGGTCGCGCGGGATATCTTCAACCGGTTTGGATGGCGGTCATGTAATAGGATAGACAATTAGTTTACCTATCTTTTATTTTGCCAGCCGGTTGTGGCTTTTGGGCTTTTTGTTTTGCCGTTGAGGTTCTGTGTGAGCTCGCCGTTGCTTATGTTTGCAGACGTTAAGACCTTGTTGAACCTTTTTTACTATTTAATAAATGTGGCCGTATGCATCGTTCTGATGCAGAGGCCGGGGAGTCCCCCCTTTTCGAAAAAAATATAGCTAATTGCCGTGCATTACAACAGAGGCATACATATTCTAGTGATTCAACACCAATCGTACCCGACATATACCTTACACCCACCATATTATAATGCATGAAGTGATTTGATCTAATTTTACTGAGTTAATGCAAAATATTTTATTTTATTTGATTGAGTTAATGCAAAATATTTTCTTTGAATTTCTTTTATTGCCCGTGTCCGACATATAGCTAGAATGACCGGTTTGATTTGTTTGAGTTAAAGAAATTACCTTACACCCACCAAGAGGGGCACTACAAAATATTTAATTTGATTTGATTGGGTTAATGCGTGACGTGGGCGAGGGGAGGCTTCACCAATGAACACACGACCACCTCACCTTATTATAGAGATACATTCCATTTCAAAGCACCTACCTTTTGAACCTCTTAAACTGTTGCCAAAATAATGGTCCTTCTACATTTTTTGGGGGGGGGGTGGGTTCAAGCTGATGGCTAAAGTTTGACACAAAATGTGTGCTCTTGTAAACATGGAAGGAGAGAGTAATTATTTGCCTTGGTGAGGAAAAGGAGATAGACATGAAAATAATTCAAGGGAAGTAATGATATTTTACTCATACTCTTACTTTTTGTGCCATTCTATAAAAAGAAATCTACTTTGAAAGATGTATTGTACTCCAAAGATTATTTGGATTTTCCATGTGAAAAACTGTACGTCAATACATTTTCAATGAACCATTAGATTATAGTGTTAAGTTATTTTCTACAAACTATAAGCATAAATACTTGGTCATAAGATGTTAATTTCGACCTTGAAATAGACACTTCATCTTGTTCAGTCTAAGAACTTTTACATCAAGATGTTGCCACATATTATGAATGGTATTAGCATCAAGAGGCTTCTTCGCCAAAAAACGAGCACCAAGTTCAATAGATCTCTTCATTGTGTACATTGTTGTTTCTGCTGGCATCACTGCTTAAAAATAAATAAAAGACTTATCAATGTCACATAAAAGAAGATGCATGTTCATGTAGTTGGAGACAAATTATTAGTGAACATAGATATCTCAGAACATGAAAATAAATGGTTTCCATGAAACATGAAATTTTCATAAAGATGAAGATAGTTCGTTCCTCTTTCATGAGATTTAGAAAACCTTACCATAATAGTTCAATTCAGAGAGCATGGATTTCGCAGAGTTGGCATGAAACTCATCTTCATCAATAACCATCACGCTAAGCGCATATGAGGGTATTCCTTTTGCATTTTCTGCCATGAGGTTTCTCAACACTAGAGCTCTATTTGCTTCTGTTTTGCGTATGTGTGAATGTGGCAACTGAGCATTGGTGGCTATTTATAGCTCAACAAGGTTTCTTCTAGTTCACATAGTCATATGTATAATATATATATATAAATAACATAATACATTACTATTTTTTTTTGCAAAAGAGCTAATAGCACAAAATGGGCGGGTGTCGTCCATGCATCCTATATGGTGACACACGTGGTGGGATACGACACAACAATAAATGAATCACCCCCCCTAAAAAAAGAGTTAGCACCAAATATAGATTAACCAATAACCACGAAAGTACTAGCTACATAATATGTTTCAAATATATACAAACCAAGCACACATGTATGATCGGTTACACCTAAAGTAATGGAGAAATCTATGTGTACACTTGAATTTATATTTGCGTATGGTAGACATCGAATTCAAAAACGACAAAGCGTAATGACATAACACATTATCGCACAGATGCGACGACAATGTAAAATAAAACCACATTTATAACCACAATTTTTGGAGGAGCTGCACTGAGCAGCGATTCTACATGTAAGTTGTGGGGTTAGCTGACCACAAAACCTTTTTTATTGCAAGTTTAGTTCTGTTTGTATTTGTGCAAAAAAGGACATTTCAGAGTGATTAGTGCACTTGAAACCACAACTTTTTGGTGCTGGCACGGTCACTGGCTGAACTAATCAAAATGACAAATTGATGTCGCATGGATGTGAACTCAATGTAATGGCGAGATCAAAGTTATAATCACAATCTCGTAAAGAGTTGTAATATTGTTAAACAATGAACTTAGAGTCAGTGTTTACGTGTGACCCTCAAATTTTAGAACTAAATAACATTACATTTAGTGGTGATTTCCTCCATGAGGTCCACAAGTCTGCACTAGATACACAGTTTCAAACATAATAGAGTACTCTAATTTAAATACTAGTTGATCATAAGCAGTCTAATCAACATGGTTTCTAAACTGTGAATAGTGAAATTTCATATGGACCGCTAGAAACTAGAATGGGTATAAAATGGGTGGTGCCATTTGGATGGTTTGATGTCATTGGTCAGCGGATATCCGATATGGGTGGTTAGAAGTTAGAATGGATACAAAGTGGGTTGCAACCTTTGGACGATCAGATGTCACCGGTCAGCAGATATCTCGTATGGATGGTCAAAAGTTAGAATAATTACAAAGTCGGCTGTATCCTTGGATGGTTTGATGTCACCGGTCAACAGATATCCGGTATGGATGGTCAGAAGTTAGACTAGATATAAAGTGGGCTGCACTCTCTGGATGTTTGTGATATTAGTTACACTACATTAACTATAGTGTTTATGTTCTCACACCCCTCAACCACCAATTGTCTCAAATAAATGAATCTAGCTGTTGTTTTAATCAAATCAGGTTGTGTAGATTACCATCGTTTCATATTTACACATGGTGGTCTCTTTATGACGTGTGTCTAGTCATATTTCTTCATGCATGCAGCCTAAACAAGTGAATGTTTGTCACACTGGCTTTTGGTGTATATGCATACCACTTCCCAATGTACATTTTCCTTTTGATTTACTGACCGAACACCCTTATACAGCTATAAAGACATCACAGACAGAGACTCTATTATGTTTTCTTCTTTGAGAAATACAGTACAAAGGCAGACATTCACATACATGCACAAACACTCATCCCTATGAACACACACACTCATAGCCCATCTCTATGAGCACCTCCGAGAGACAAGACCACAAATTTTAGAACTAAATTTCTCTCATGAGCCAAAAATAGATAATTATCATAACATTTCTTTCACATATAAGGTAAGCATCACCACTGTCAGAAAAAAATGAGATGAAACAATTTATTCAATAAATGCACAGTGACTCATGTCTGTTGTATATTATAGTGTCGGATAGGAAACTATGGTACAGATGTGTACTACAACTATGAGCATGTAGCTGATGAGATGCTTTAATAAATATATATTTTCATAAATACATGACCACTATTATAGTTTGGTACGTTAGAAACATGCAAAAACATACATCATAATGCCTGGGGCACCTTCACCGTAATGAGGTAGGGTCATCTCCGGTACCCATGTCTGACGTGTACATGCCCAACCAAAAAAAGCAGCGTGGCTTGCCTCCACCATTGCTCACGGCGAGCTCGTCTATGTCTGGGCCGCACCCATTTGGTCATAGTGGAGATGTAACCAGCGGATTTTTTTTAATATTTTCTTGCCTCACTCAACACCATTAATAACCAAAATTGACGGAATTTCATATTAGGAACAAAACTTCGACCATGTGTCAAATAGGGAAGATTTTTGATAAGCTTCTACGCACAAATATGTGCATACAAACATACATGGAATCTAGCGGATGTCAAACAACAATAGGAGTTAGCAAAAAGGGAGCATACCCGTGTCGGATCATATATTTTCAACTTGAAATTTGTAGCACCTAACAAACTTTCCAGAGCCACGGGATAGTGTGTTTCACTAGCTTGAGCATGACATCCCTCACATGATGGATTGCAACTGTAACACAGTTCCTCCTCAACCTTCTCCAAGCTTTACAGATGCCGTTACCGGTGATGGCATATGCTATCAAGCAAAGGATCCCAGCACCAACGTGGGGCCATTCTGAAGCCAATGAGATTTGGAGTGGAAATACGAATGCGGTCATCAATACCAAAACTCCCACCATGAATTTTAAGATGTCATAATGATTGGGACAAGATATTATAGAGATCACAACTTATCATCTCTAACACCTCTAGCACCTTACAACTTGAAAAATTGAGAGAGCATCCCTCAAAGTGCATGCCGTCGAGATGTAAGCTCTTCAAGTGTGTGACGAGATGAGAGTTGTGTCGATTACCGCCAGGGAAAACAAATTTTAAGCACTTGAACTTGAGATGATAGAGCATACCAGAGCCATGGCTTCATATGTTGGAATGCCTCGTTGGCCCATTCAGTGTTGTCAGCCGCAGTCTCCTGACAATCGGAACTGATATCACATAAATTTAGAGGAGTTGGGTCACAAAGACTAAGCAACTCGTTCACAAATCTGCTGGAGCCACTAACGGCGTCATGGGCTGTCGGGGTCATCGATGCACAGGGCGGGCACAGACTTCCAGAGAGTGCTCCAGCGCTTAGCAAGAGCGCACGTCCACACATAGCCACGGGAAGGCAGTAATGACATAAGATAGAAGAGAAGATAGTTTGGGAGGGCCCCGAGGTGGTCCTCCACCCCTGGCCAGAGTTGTTTCCATGGTTTCCCCATCATTAAGCCTCTCAGACATTATGTCGAAAATGTTGCCTAGGCCAAAGTTGTAGAGTTGTTGGATGTGGTGCGCCAGTGAGTGAGACCGGCCACATGGAGAAGACACACAATAATCATGATCTCACTAGATTAGCTCACCATCAGCCGCCGCTAGTCATGCTCCTCCTCCTCTTCCTCCTCCGAGACGATACTCAGTTCGCCAAGAAACACAAGTGGGGACTCTTCTCTCACGCCTTCTCACCTATAACTTGGTGGGACAGGAAAACAGAGAATGTCAAAGAAAGGGTGAAAGGGAAAGTGATGGGTGTTTGATGGATGTGGGTTGTTCTTATAGAAAAGAACTTGTATTTAATACCAGAAGGGTCTCGAAGGACCCAAAAAAGCCGCTTTAGTAATAATGTTGGCACAATATGAGAGCGGGCGAACCGAAAGCGGCGACAAATGGTCCAGATTATCTTGTCATTCATTGTATTACGGGATATGTGTCATCCTCTCACCCAGAGAGAGCCAAATGAGAAAATACAACATTGAATACACGTCATGGTTTATAACTGACAAGATGGGTGGGACCATCGCATTATGTCATAGGCGTGTTAATGAATACTGAGGTGAAGGGCAGAGGCTCCATGGTTGGATGGTACTTATCAATTCAACCATGTGAGCATAACGACTGACACTACACCAACCTTGTTCTATCTCATGTGATCGAGCGCGTATCGCCTGAGATGGAGGAAGGTGTTGCAACTACTCCATGGAGGGGTCACATATTTCCTTATTATGGAGGCGGATGTGATTGGATACACATTTGTTTGAGCTTTAGACCTGCATTGATCAGGTTGAGGGTGGTTACGAGTTCAGGTTGTGTTGGTGGATGGGTTCAGTCTGGCGTTTGAATATTCCATGTCTTGTGCGCACAGTTCCTTGGTCCTCACGCTCTTATATGTTTACTAGATGACCCGGTGTGCCAACTAGTACAGAGACCAACAGAAACCCGGAAGTTAAGCAAACTATTTGAAGGATTTTTTTTCTCAACTGTGTGCTAATGATTACGCTTGTGAAGTGTTTCTATTTGCCTTGATGGTGATAATTTCCCATAGCTTTCTTTGGAGATTTGTTTTTTATGCTCCGACCTTTCCATGTGTGGTAACCATGATAGGAAAACAACAATTGAAAAATTAGGTATACCATTTGAAGGAATTTTCTAGTGAATATCCTATAAGTAATTATATTTGTATTGTCTTTGTATATTTACCAACGACGGACAACAATGATTGTTGCCTAAGTGTTTCGTGGCTAGGCAGGGCAACCCAATGGCTGGATTGACAGAAAGTCCGACCGCACCCACACCCACGGCAACCAATCTCAACCGTCAGAACCACGTGCCCCACCCAACCAACCCTCTAACTAGCAAGGCCACATCATCCAAAGGCCGGGCAGAGATCACAAAACACGCCTACAATACCATAAAGTTTGGCAATCTATGGGCGGCACATATAGTAGACATTCTTGTTATGAATACCTTTAGCTCGTGATGACAACTTGAACATCTTTGATTGGTGCAGAGACCAACTCCTCTGCCAGTATCAACTCCTATGGCAACTCCTATGGCAATATGGCACAATTCTTGACTTATTTTACCCTCTCTTTTGTTTGCATTCAAACTGTATCAGGAACGTCCTGGTTTACTGATAGTTGCTCATGTCCTTCTTTAGCCGGCCAGGGCAACCCAACAATCGGGTCAATAGAGAGGACAATCACACCCTTCCCCCCTATGGTACATGAATTGAACCATCAGAACCAGGACTGCTATTCTCAACAACCGAGGTGACTCGGAACCATCGGGGAAGATCAAAAAGTCCAAATATCGGGCAGTCAACTAAAAACAAGGCATCCAACCAACATGCCGCGAGGGAAGTAGGCCGTGGCACAACCTGACATCCACCTAACAATGAACGAAACAGCCCAGCAGGACGCGACCGATGCTCACACTGAGCCGGGCAATCGCGCATGCCCTATGTGTTTTTTAATGTGAGAGCCCGTCTTTCTTTAACACCGCTAACTTGAAAACAAAAATACTGATCAGACGAGACATTTTGGAACGTATTCCCGGACTCTCAAAACCAACTTCACGGAGTCATCCATACTAACGGACCAAATATGAAATGTGTTCTTGCTCGTACCAAACATCGTCTTCTGCTCTGTATCAATTGTTGCGTCTCCTACTTCCTTCCTTCCTTCTCCATTTTTCTTATTTCCTTATAAACGATATTTTTTCTTCATGTATGGCCTCTTTTTCTATGGAAATAAAATAAACGAAGGATTTTGCGTTCTCTTGCATTCATTAGTCATTAGTGGCAATTGTGTAGTCATTTTCTCAGAATTTCGAAGATTATCCTGTTCAAACAACGGTGTGATGAGTGTAAAAATATCAGTCATCAACCTCCCCAAGCTTAAACTTTGACCGACCTCGAGCAACAAAGATAGAAATCCAATAGTAAGAAAATCAGTTGCTTAGAGAGTTGAATAGCAATTGGTTGTTTGCATGAATTATATGTTGGTGCTGATAGTAATAGGTATAAACTGGTGGTAAGATAAAAACTTGCATGGCCTTGTAGATCACTGAAGTTGATAACTCGATTCTTGCAATTGTCGAGCTAGAGATGTATAAGAGGATCTCGTTCTTTAGTATTTGATGCACTCTTGATACTTCTCTGAAGTATCTATATTTTTTGATTATTTCATGCTATTATATTATCAATCTTGTATGCTTTATATGTCATTTCATATCATTTTTGGGAACTAGCCTATTAACTCAGTGCTCAGTGCCTGTTCCTATTTTCTGCTTGTTTTTGGTTTATCAGAAAATCCACACCAAACAAAGTCCAAAGATGATGAAACTTTTTGACGATTTTTCCTGGACAAAAAGAGACCCTAGAAGCTTCAGAAGGAGCCTAGAAGACATACGAGGGAGACACAAGGCAAGGGGTGCGACCTGGAGGGTATCAAAATCTCACCGACAGTCGTTATTTCGATGGTGCCAAAGGCTGAACTCGGGCCTTCGACCCATGATTCGACCATGTCATGTTACCCGACCAACAATGTATTAATTTAGTTTCATATAGTTAGCCTCACTTCTCGGATGCATTTGAGTTTTTCGTCATGGTCGCAACGAGTCATATATTTGTATAAAGTAAGATACAATCAGCCCCATGCCATATATGCCTACTGTTTCAGTCACTATTCCATGTTACTAGGCCTATGCCTAGGGGTGTGTGACATGTGCGATGACACGGGGCCTTCAATTTTTAGGGGCCCCGAATTTCCTTTTTTAGCAGTGGGGCTCTGAATTTCTAACCTGTCAATTCAGCCACATGCTAGCCCACATGTTATAGGCCAATTAATGCCACTTGGGCAGCCTATGTGGTTGCGCATGTCAATTCCTATTCATCGCTTATTTGTGGCAGATTGTCGAAGTTCCGCACATGCAACATACTCTTGGAGCGACCCATTCGCGCCAAGTTTCCTGGTTTTAGGAACCTTCTAGAAGGTTCCGGTACGGTTCAGGTAGGTTTTTTCTCTTCCTTTTGGTTGTTTTACCGGTTTTCTTCTGATTCAATAAATGTTCGGAAAGGAATGATTGAAATTTCAAAAAATTGTTCGCCGTTTCAAAAAATGTTTTTGGAAGTTTCAAAAAGTGTTTGCTTTTTCAATGAATATGGACAAACCTGAAATAGTTTTGTGTTTTCAAAATATGTTTGCTGTTTTCAAAGCAATTTGAAACGCACTACAGTAAACCGCATGCTTCGCTATGTGCGCCGAACCCTGTACGTACTCCCGTTGGGCATGGCCATAAGGCAAAGGTCCTGGATTCTCTAAAATAAAAGGCAAGGGCCCTAGAATCCGGAAGCAGGCCTGCCTGGACAACTCGACGGGCGACAGGGCCTCTCCATGTCAGACAGAGTGAGCAGTGGGAAAAAAGGCCGTTGAGCGCACCACAGCCGGGCAACATCGTGAGCTATAGCCGGACAACGCAGCAGGCCCTTACCATTGCTGGTGGCCGAGGGCAGCTACACGCGAACAGATGTCGGCGACCTGGATGTCCATGAGGGACGCCTAATCGTCTTTTTCGTCCAAACTAGTACGATGTCGTTCTTACTCATGATTAATTTACAAGAATAGTGAACTAGTATATCTACTAGTATAAATCGGAGAGTAAGCTATCTTGTTTCTTAGTTTTTAACACTCACGATTCAATCTTATTGGAATGTCTTGGTCAATCTTGCAAAGAAAATAATGACACTTTGGTTAGGCCCCTAATATTACCGAGTCGGCTCTGCATGTTAATCTTCAACTCACCATACAGTCTAGTGAGAATTTAGTTCCATGCTCAATATCGAGTTGCATCAAGGTATCTCCACTTAATCAGAATCCTCGGAATCTGGATAGTCTACAAGGCCCTCAACTGGAGCCTTACTTATGTTGGAGACTTGGTCATGATGATAATTGTTCCGGAATGTGATTGCTTGTGCAGCTCTTGAATTGTATGTTTGAGCAGCAACTTGATCATGACTAGATGAATTTGAGCCATTAGCTTCATCAACAATGCCATCTTCTCCTGTTATATGTCCTGCAACTTCACATGGTTCGTCACTAGAAGGACCATTGGAATGCTGGAACTCGTCAAAAACAGCCCCAAGTTGTAAGGCTCTTCGCATTGCTGCAGATACATCAACGCCTTGAGTGTCTCCAAACAAGCTTGGCATCTGAGATGAATTAGAAAGACTAATTAATCACTAAAGTGTTAACTTTATTTTCTGAGTAATATAATATATAAATAACTTTCCATTGTTAGCTCACCATTGTTCTTTGGACATCGTCGTCTGCATGATAGCCCGACATGTAAGGGATTGTATGACGAGTCTTCACGGATTTAGAACTTGAGGCACAATTCCCGTAGCTATCCATAAACATTGCCATGTTTTGTTCCCTTGCCATACGTTTTCGATGTTTCTTGAAAATATAAAATACACAATTATTAGTAGACAATCATTCAAAGATGAAAACTTTAGCTTCATAAATTAGGTACTAGAAAACACTATATAACATCAGGCCTTTCATTTTGTTGTTCAATTCAAAAATTTGGGTTCACTGTTCATCTGTATTGTTAACTTATAAACAAAAGCATTTTATATTAAGTTTTCTAATACAAGACACTTTGGCTTATTTCAGTCAAATTACATGTTTGACTTAGCTCATTTGAAATGACTCCATACATGCTCCAGAGTTCAATAAATGTGTATTGGGAACACACCTGCAGATGCGCAGAAATTTGTTTCCTCGTAACAGTATCCACGTTCATGATTATCTTTATCTTGCTGGGCGATGCATCTGAAATGAATTAACAGGTACAATTTCATATTATCGATTTTAAATCGAGAAAGGCTAATCCTGAAGTGAAAGTGCTTGGGCCTAAGATGGGTAGTTACTTGCTCCAAGTATTTGAAGAGCATATAAAAACTTGCTCTCCAGGAAAGGTATCCATTTGAAATGAGTGGTCGTTTTAGTTCCATCCTTTTGCTGTTCTACAGACTCTCCAACTTCTTCTCCATCTTGCGCTTTATCTCCAACACCTGCGTGTGCACAACATAATACTTTAATATTTGCAGTTTCATGTTTTCGTGCAATCCAAAGGAAGACAAGACTTATTTTACTTGACACAATTCAGGTTACTACCACATTGAGAAAATTAATATAATGTTCTGGAAAGCATGCACTAAAACAGATGTCTCTAACTTGTACTACTATTACATATAGCTAATTGTGCGTTCATAAACGGAGGCATACATATTCTAGTGACTAAACACTCATATCCGACATATACCTTACACCCAACATATTCTAATGTAGGAAGTGATTTGATTTGATTTGATTGAGTTAATGCAAAATATTTGATTTGGTTTGATTGAGTTAATGTAAAAGATTTGCTTTGATTTTCGATTTGCCCATGTCCGACGTATAGCTAGAATGACCGGTTTAATTTGATTGAGTTAATGCAGTTATCTTACACCCACCAAGAGAGGCATTGCAAAATATTTAATTTGATTTGATTGAGTTAATGCATGCCGTGGGCGAGGGGAGGCTTCACCAATGAACATGCGACACCAACTCACCTTATTGGTAGAGACTCATTCCATTTGAAAGCACCTATCTTTTGAACCTCTTAAACTTTTGCCAAAAAATAATGGCCCTTCTACATGTGGGGGGGGGGGGGGTCAAATTGATGGCTAAAGTTGGACACAAAATGTGTGTTCTTGAAAACATGGAAGGAGATAGTAATTATTTTCCTTGGTGAAGAAAAAGAGATAGACATGAAAATAATTCAAGAGAAGCAATGATATTTTACTCTTACTCTTATGTTTCGTGCCAATCTATAAAAAGAAATCTACTTTGAAATGGATGTATTGTACTCCAAAGACAGATTGGATTGGCCATGTGAAAAATTGTACATTAAAATAGATTTTCAATGAACCATTAGATTATAGTGTTAAGATATTTTCTAGAAACTATAAGCATAAATATTTTGTCATAAGATGTTAATTTCAACCTTGAAACAGATACTTCATCCTGTTCAGCCTAAGAACTTTTACATCAAGATGTTGCCACATATTGTGAATGGTAGTAGCATCAAGAGGCTTCTTCGCCAAAAAACGAGCACCAAGTTCAATAGATCTCTTCATTGTGTACATTGTTGTATCTGCTGACATCACTGCTTTAAAAAAATAAGACTTATCAACGTCACATAAAAGAAGATGCTTGTGCATGCAGTTGGAGACAATTATTAGTGAACATACTGATCACTTGAAGGTTTCGATGCATATCTTTGGCTGCTTCCAGGAACTGAAAGCCATTCAACTCTTCCATGTCCACCGCTGCTATGACAAAATCAACATCATGTGCTTTCTTTTCAAGAATACCGAGCGCTTCTATGGGACTTGTATAGACTGCCACTGGAAAACAAGATCAACTTCACTATCTGAATGTAATGACATCTCCAAACATGAGAAGAAATGGTTTCCATGAAACGCTGAAAATGTATATTTTCATAAAGATGAAGATAGTTCCTCTTTCATGCGATGTAGAAACCTTACCATAATAGTTCAATTCAGAGAGCATGGATTTTGCAGAGTTGGCATGGAACTCATCTTCATCAATGACCATCACGCTGAGCGCATCTGAGGGCCTTCCTTCTGCTCTTTCTGCCATGGGGATTCTCAAACCTAGAGCTCTATTTGCTTCTATTTTCTGTATGCGTGAATGTGGAAATTGGGCATTGGTGGCTATTTATAGCTCAACAACGTTTCTTCTGTTTCACACAGTCATGTTTATATAATATAAAAAATTAATACATTACTATTAAAAAATGCAAAAGAGCTAATAGCACAAAGTGGGCAGGTGTGGTCCATGCATCCTATAAGGTGACACACATGGTGGGATAGAATCTGACACAACAATAAATGAATCACCCCCCTCTCCCAAAAAAAGAGTTACCACCAAATGTAGATTGTTCAATAACCACGAAAGTACTAGCTACATAATATGTTTCAAATATATACAAACCAAGCACACATATATGTACGGAAATGATATGTTTCACCTAAAGTAGTGGAGAAAATCTATGTGTACACTTGTATTTATATTTGTTTATAGAAGGCATCAAATTCCAAAGCGACAAAGCGTAATGACATAACACATCGCATGGATGCGACGACAACGTAAAAACAAAACCACAATTATAACACCATTTTTCGGAGGAGCTGCACTCAGCGGTGATTCTAAATGTAAGTTATGGGGTCAGCTAACCGCAAAACTTTTTTGTATTGCAAGATTATTCTATTTGTATTTGTGCAAAAAAAAGGATGTTTCAAAGTGATCAGTGCACTTGAAACCACAACTCTTTGGTGCTGTCGCAGTCACTGGCGGCACAAATCAAAATGACAAAGTGATGTCGCATGGATGTGAACACAATGTAGTGGCGAGATCAAAGTTATAATCACATTCTCCTAAAGAGTTGTAATATTGCTCAAACAATGGACTTAGAGTCAGTGTTCAGTGTGACCCTCAAATTTTAGAATTAAAGAACATTACTATCAGAGGTGATTTCCTACGTGAGGTCCATAAGTCTGCACTAGAAACAAAGTTTCAAACATAATAGAGTACTCTACTTTAAGTACTAGTTGATCATGGCCAAGGAGTCTAACATGGTCTCCTAAATTGTGAATAGTGAAATTTGGGATGGCTGGAAACTAGAATGGATACACAATGGGCGGTGCCGTTTGGATGGTTTGATGTCATTGGTCAGCAGATATCCAATATGGGTGGCCAAAAGTTAGAATGGATCCAAAGTGGGTTGCATCCTTTGGACGATCAGATGTCACCGGTCAACAGATATCGGCTATGGCTAGTCAAAAGTTAGAATGGCGACAATGTGGGCTGCACCCTTTGGATGGTCTGATGTCACCGGTCAGCAGATATGTATGGGTGGTTAGAAGTTAGAATGGATACAAAATGGGCTGCACTCTTTAGATGTTTGTGACATCAGTTGCACTACATTAACTATAGTGTATATGTTCTCACACCCCTCAACCACTATGGATCTCAAATAAATGAACCTAGCTCTTGTTTTTAACCAAATCAGGTTGTGTAGATTCATGGTTTCACATTTACACATGGTTGTCTTTTTATGACATGTGTCCAGTCATATTTCTCCATGCACGAACAAGTAAATGTTTGTCACACTGGCTTTTGGTGTATATGCATACCAGCTTTTTTTAGAAAAAAGGACGAGGCCCGGCATTAAATCAATGACGCCCTTACAGAGCGATATGCCACGAAAGCAACACAAAACAAAAAAAGAACATAGCAACACAACAGCTCAAGATACAAGACACACAAGAAACAACTAATCTGCCGCCGCCGCGAACGTGCCGAAGAGGAGGGAAACCATGGAGGGTGATCCAACACCGGAGGAAGCCCGTTTGTCGTCAAGACCCTGAGAACACACATGGCCAGCACGCCCTCTAGTTCTGCCTCCGAAGAGGGCACACCCTGCCCTCTCGCCCTAGCTCGTAGGGCGCCGCGCCGTCGGAAGGCGGAGATGCTCTACCCGAGCACGTGTGGACATGGCACATCCGGTGGCCTAAAGGGACGAAGACAGGAATGAGTGCCTCACCTTGCAGAGCCACCACACGCAGGCACCACTCGCCGTTGGCACAAATTGCAGCATAAGACCCAGGTTGTCGAACTAGAGGCAAAGAAGAGGCCGGGAAAAAATTGCATCCACCCCTGCCACTAGAGTGTTGCCCCATGAAGAACACCGGCCGCCATGGCGGCCAAACTTCAGCGCAAGAGCCGAGCCTGCCAACCCGCTGTCCAAAGGCGGCACCTTCAAGAAGGTGACGACGCTGGAGCGCCACCGCCGCCCAAATGGAGGATTTCAGGTTTTCACCAGGGACACATGGGGGAAGGATGTACCTCGTTGTTGCCCAGAAGAGGGAAAATGCGCCCGCTGCGCCGTCGACCTCGTGGCCGTCACCGCCGGCCAAGGGTTTCCCCGATCCGCTCCCTCGACCCTAAGCACACCACCCAGCCTGTAGGCCCGACGAACCAGAGGACACCGGAGTCCTGAGCAGATGGGGCTCGCCGGGGCGCGCGCGGAGATGCTGCACTCTTTAGATCTGGCGCAGGGAACCGGCGGAGTCAGCTCCCGCACCGAGCCGCCGACCACCGCCTCCTCGTTGCCCGTGCAACCAAGGATGCGTCTCCGTGTGCCGGTGACCGCTGCCTACTGCCATGCACGCGCCGCCCTCGCTGTTAGGGCCGCCGCCCCAGATCCAATGTCCTACACGAACCATGGGGCGGAGAGGAGCCGCGCCGCCACCTTCCTCGGTGGTCGCACGGCCCAGCCGGTGACCCCTCAGGTAGCGGCGAGAAGGGGGAAGGGGAGGGGGAGGTGGTGGACGGCGCTAGGGTTTCGCCCCCGGGTCGCCACAGAGGGGCGACGCCAGGGAGGGGAGAAGCCGATCACCTCATATGCATACCACTTCCCAATGTACATTTTTCCTTTTGAATGACTGATCAAACACCCTTATACAACTACGAAGATATCACAGATGGAGACTCTATTATATTTTCTTCTTTGAGAAACACAGTACAAAAGGCAGACTTTCACATACATGCACCAACACTCGCCTCTATGAACACACACACTCATAGCCCATCCCTATGATCACCTTCAAGAGACAAGACCAGCAAATCTTAAGACTAAGGGCGAGCCAAAAAATAAATAATTATCATAATATTTCTTCCGCAGATAAGGTAAGCATCATTACTATCAGGAAAAATGAGCTGCAACATTTCCTTCGTTAAATGCACAGTGACTCGTGTCTGTTGTATATAGTGTCGGATAGGAAACTATGGCACACATGTGTACTCCGGCTATGAGCATGTAATTGATGAGATGCTTTAATAAATATTTTTCGTAAATGCATGACCACTATTATTAGTTTGGTACATTAGAAACATGCAAAAACATACACCACAATGGTTGGGGCACCTGTGGCCGTAATGAGGTAAGGTTATCGTCGGTACCCATGTCTGATGTGTATGCCCAACCAAAAAAAAAGCCGCACGGCTTGCCTCCACCATTGCTCACGGTGAGCTCGTCTTCGTTTGGGCCACACCCACCGGTGGAGTTGGAGTCCTCAGCTTCCTTGTAGAGAGTGGAGAGGATAATGGGTTATGTTGGACACCATGGACCTTGTAGAGGAAGGAGGCTCACCTATGTCACTCCATCGACACCCTCGTCTAGAGAGTCCTTCAGCCTATTGAGAGACAACAAGCTACCGATCACACCGTTATAGGATCTCAAGTGGCTCGCCGAGGAGGCCACCTCCCTGACCTCAAGAAGCTCGCCCTGAGGAATTGAGAGAGATATAGAGAGAAATGATGGTAGGGGTGCAGGATCTGGTCAGCGGTGCGACGTGGTTCATTCTGCGAAATATATACCATCCTTGAAATGGGTCTATTGGGTCGATATATTTGCACAGTGGTCTATCTATCATCAATTTTGATGCGAATGACCACATTGCAAATGGTGAACAAGTACACATTTTGTCTATCATATGCCACACAAGCGTTTCTAAACAACCGTGTGCAATGTTTCTTGCACACATTTCTGATGCCTTAGTGTGCGACATGCGGTGCTAATAGGTATGTTCTGTAGTAGTAGCCATTGTAGGCATAGACCTAGTCATCCATGTACAACTTCGGTTGTTCATCTTTATGTAAATATGCTAGTTAAAATTTAAGAAAATATGACGTTATATCAAAAATTATTATGAAAGTTCAGATACTATTTTCATGTGACTAAATAGTTATTTTTGAATAATGTGAATCAATGATTGATGACTTTGATTGCATGCATATTTTTGGACAATGATTTACAACAAGTATAGGCTGGGAGCTCAATCAATTTTATTGCCGACTTGCCATATTTTAATTCCAATACTATGAAATCATGAACCAACAAACATAATATCCAATTGAAGGCGAGTAAAAAATTTCCTCAACAACAACTAAAACATTGAAAAACTGGAGATGGATTACAGATGTTTTCAATTAATAAAAAACTAACCAACATTTTCCTAAAAAAGTGTACATGATAGACATTGCCTGCCCATCTGCGCGGGCAATTCTACTAGTTGCATGCCCATATATGAACTTTAGATGCACACTCTCAGGAGCCAATGGTGGATGCAGAGGCCGAGGAGCCCCCCCTTTTCGAAAAAAAGAAAAAAGAAAAAAAGGAGCCAATGGTGGAAGTTGTTGCCCTGTCACCGTGATGGTTCTAGAATTTTAAAACTGCACAAAACATGGCAAGGTACAATAAATTTGTTCCAAGTTGTCCTTAGCTGATATATATTGGTGAATACCTTTACGCAATTTCTATTATTCGCTTTTGTGGAAAAAATAATTAGCTTCAGTCGATTCTCCGGCTCTGGCTGGCCGAAATTCTTTGACCCGGAGACACGCAAGATTCTTTTCAGCAATATCCTTGCCAAATCTCTTTGTCAACGAGGAGTTTGGTGGTGCGAGGCCAACCGACATTATACATATGACCGCTGAGACTAAGGAGGGCTACAGATTTCAGACAGTTGTGGAATGCATGGTATTCGGCATCAGTCTCTGATGATCAAACTTACAACAGGCTATGAAGAATAGTGAAAACAATGAAGGGAAATCAACTTAGTCATTGATGGACGGATGGATGCACTCTATCCACTACCTGTTAGAGATTCTTAATAAAATGGAATCTACCAACTGGAAGATGAGAGAAGAAATAAACTGCATTTCCACAACATGAGAACAACCAGATAAGAGAATCAAACCCCAAGTGAGCTTGCATTGATGATACAAATGTTGTGTTGGTAACTATTGTATTGTCACCATCAGTTACATGGTTATTAGTTTTGGTGGAACAACAGTCATTCTGAACTACACCGGAGTGCAATCCAATTTAACACAAACTGAATTACAGATTCAAAAAGGGTGGCATACTCTGGCAATCAAACAGGGCACATAACTCAATTTCCATTGTACATAGACATGTCCTCACCCAATTTCTATTTTCCAATAATGGAAAGACGGCAATGTTCTGACCAATCATGACGCATTTTAAGACTTCGACCAATTGGAAACTGTTTTCGTGAGTGTCACTGATCAACCAACGCAACCAGAACAGGATGAAATGCAAGAAACTAAATCTAGCGATAATGGCCAACACAGGACCACCATTACAGACTAACAAAGGGCTTAACACCTACATGACGACCGAGGACACATCTTTGTAGCCATTAATGGTGGAAGCTCCAGGGCCTCGTGCGTCAGGAGGATCCTTCTGGAAACTGAGATCTGCACAAAACATGAAAGTGTACGATAAGTTTGGTACCAAGATGTTTTTGTTCAATCGTGCCAAAAATCAGCAGCCAGTATCATATCAACCCCTGCCGTTATGTATCTGCAGATATCAAATTTGAGATGTAAATTCAGTGGCTATATCTGCGGACACATCTAACTTTTTTTAAATATGTACCTACAGACTGAGACTGACAAGGATCGGAACAAAGACGGGAAGTTTCTGACTTTACAGAAGCAAAGACGTACAGAACCAGTTTCAAGACCAAGAAGAGATCAAATGAACATGTTTAAAGCAAAGAATATGAAGTGAAATTCAGGCATACACTGAACATTCAAGCAGAAACATGACTATTTCTTCAGACCTAAATGACCACAATCCTTACATGGTCAGAATACAATCCAATGCTAAATACAAGAGATCACCATCGTTATATCAAACAAGGCAACCTAGGATGAGGTGAACTAAGTGACTGCCTTGGTGTTCTTGGACACGTGCGTGGTTGGCGACTTCGTCGGAGATGACGAGGCGGATGGGTGTCTGAATCTCGCAGGATTTGAGGGTGGACTCGCGGCGAGGTCATGAATTACAATGTCAGGCCATGCATGGCCAGATTGTAACGGTCCGGTAGAGGCTACTAGACAAATATCCAAGTCCAGTATTATCCATTCATAACTTACAATCTGAGGGCGACTACGACAGTTGATGCTAATATGCTCACGAAGATCCATTCACGAACTCCTACGAGTTTATTCCTTGTTTGGTCATAGTGGGGATGTAAACCGGGTCCCCACTTATCGGTCTAGTAGTTCAATAAAGCTCTTTTTGTGGGAAAATGAACTATCGAGTTAAGTAAATCTAACTAAACGGGCCTTGCGGCGTCATTTGTTGCGCCATTGACATGCCTAGGTCATAGATATTATACCAAGGGGGAAATTGTATTTTTCTTGTCTGAGTTAACACCATTAGTAACCAAATTTATGGAATTTCATATTAGGAACAAAACTTCGACCATGTGTCAAATAGGGAGGATTTTATTTTTTCAGGGCCAAATAGGAAACAACATTTTTATTCGGGGTCAAATAAAGAATTCTCTAAAGAAGGAAAAGATAGAATCCTTAATGAATTTATCACGCAAGTCCACAACCACCATTTCACCTCCCCAAAGACTCATTGTGGCGAGAAAGAGCGGAGTGACTGGGAAGAGCATTAATGAGATGGTATGTTTTTGATGGGTGTTTGATGGTTGTCTACAGTGTGTTTTTTCAACAAAGAGAGTAATGAAAATTATATACAGACTAACAAACAACCTAGAAAGACACATGTATTTTTTTTCAAAAAGGAGGCTTGACCCTCAGCCTCTGCATCATTAGGATCCACACATACATGTGCTAGAACATTGCACAAACAACCGAGGAAAATAAAAATACAGAGAAGCCCCTAGAGGTCCCTGAGCGACGGCCATCTCGCCATCAGCCTTCACCGCTGCCAGAGAAGAGAAGCAAACCACGAACTGAAAAGCACATTTGCAGAAGGCTCCTTTCATGGACCTCAAGAATGCGAAGCTAGAGGCGGTGACAATGACGTTGGGGAACATCGGCTGGAAAAGAGACCCCCGTACTTCTCGAGCCCAAGATCCACCTCGACTGGAAATCATAACTTGTATTCTTGAGCACGAACACACTCAATGAACATGGCATGTTTAGAAAGAAGCATACAATCACATGTTGCATATTACTTACCACAATCCAGAACAACACTAGACAGGTGCATGAAACATCTTACCACAATTACATAACCGGTTCAGGCCTGGCACTAAGTTCATAAGATGAGCAAAAGTGCACTAGGACTACCACGACACTTCAAACCTCGACATGTTATGATTTATGACAACATCCAAGCAACAAGCTACCCATAAATACATAAGAGTTCATATGAATAGGACACTCGTACACGAAATGCAACAAAGCACATAAGAGTTCATAACTTCATATGAATAGGCAGGGCCGGCCCATAGGTACATGGGGCCCAGGGGCAAGACAAAAATAAGGGGCCCTTGTTTACTTAAAAGATCAAAATATTTTCCGTTTCAAAAGCAAAGTAATATCCGGTACATAGCATATCCTAATGATCTTAATTTAGACTCTAAAACTGACAGTACAATTTACTTATATCGATCAAGTGAACTACACACCATGATATTAATGAAATGATGTAGTTTGACAAAAGTTTGCATTCCTAAATATGGATGGAGACTTCATTATGTTCTACAAAACAAAAATTCATGTCAAAACTGGTTGCTACTAAGATGTTTTGTGTTACCGTCAAATTCCTGTCATGTACCTCTCCATTGTTCAACTTTCTGGAATAATAAAGTTTGTAAAAAATGTCTAGAATTACTATCTGGACGGAACACAATATCATCATTTCTTATAGGACCATTCTCAACTAAAATATCTCTAGCCTTATCTTCCAGATTATACCAGTGTCGTGGGTCAAAAATATAACAGTGAATGGCTGTTGCTTATAGACACTCGGTGATTCAGAATTTGGTGAATGAGTTACGTTTTCATGCTCACTGGAATTATTATTATCCTCGTTCATATCATGATCAGTAGCATCAGTATTCTCAGTTGGTTGTTGTTAAAAACTTACTATTGCCAATTCCAGGGGATCTTTAGGAGAACTACTAGTTGTGAAAATTTTGTCAAGTGACCCTTTTAGGGATTTTACCTCTACATCTATTTGCTTTTTTCTTCCTTTGTTACTACCCGCCAGTTAAATACTTTCTAGAGGACACATGTACTCCCTCCGTTCGGAATTACTTGTCGCAGAAATGGATGTATCTAGACGTATTTTAGTTCTAGATACATCCATTTTCGAGACAAGTAATTCCGAACGGAGGGAGTAACTAAAAAAGAACAAGAAGCATAAAATGATTAAAAACAGGGAACAAAAGCATCTGAGGTGTGGATTGATGTGTATGTAGGTGGCCAGTTCGGCAGATCCGCATGTTGCAGTAGTCAACACATCCCCCCTTCTCCAGTTCTCAACCACACTTGGATCCACCGAAGAGTCAAACTGCAGATGAAGACCTATGCAGGGGAGCAGGGCAGGCAGATGTGGAATCCCTCAGATAGCAGAGCTATTTAATCGAGGATGAACGGGAGTTAGGGGCAGGAAGAGAAGAACACGTACCGTCTCTCCAATGTCTAGCTGTTGGGGAGCGAGCAGAACATCGAGAAAGGAAGGAGAGCTGGTTGGGGGTACAGATTTGCGCCTTTAGTCTCCATTAATGGCCACCGGCGACCTTGGAATCGGAGACGGCGTGACGCACGGGATTTGGGGATGAGGAGGAGTCGAGGAGCACGGGATGACGGGAAGGCGCTGAATCTGTCGTTGTTTTTGTTGGGCTTTGTACGTACTATAGAGGAAATACTAGCTAGGATGGGGCCCCTGACTTCTGGGGGCCCAGGGCGGGCACCCCGTTTGCCCGGCCTATGGGCCGGGCCTGTGAATAGGACACTAGTAGACGAAACACAACAACTTCATGGCACTAGATCCGAGGGCCTCAAGTTTGAATAACGGGGATGATCTGATCATATATAGATCGAAATTGAACCCTGACACAATGAGCACATGAAGTCTCGTACCGGAAGGAATGCATGGAATATTATGAGAAATTTTGTTGGTTGATCTAGCTATCAGAATGCTTGAATTCATACGAACTCTTCAGTTTTAGTCTAGCTAGCCATCAGGGCTTATTCTGAGAACTTCTTGTAATGGGACAGTAATGGAACATGAAACTAAGCAGAAGTTTAACTTAAATTTGGTAGGAAGCATTTTGGGCAGCGCTTACACGAAACAGCTATAGAGCAGGGTGTCAAACTGTCCCATTCGAACAAAATAATGTACACCTCAGATTTCTGCCTTCGGTACTACCTACATTAGTCCAGACCACCTTACATTACCTAATCAAGCATTCAGTTGAGGAAATTAATGCTTTCTGTTGCTGCGCTAACTGATAATTAAGCTCCCTACTCTTGTGCATTGCTAACATGGGCTACCAAGCACATGTTGCAGCTCTAGTTGTTTAGCCAGTGTTACCATTGGGTTCCATCCACACCTATGGTGATGACAAGAAGCATCAATGCCACCATTAAACGTGCAACATTGTGGTTCCCAAGTATAGTACAATGTCATGGTGGGCTACATGGACGTAAAAAGTGGTGTCGATATATCGTCCTACTCTGCTTGGGGCTAAGATTTTTTTATCCAAGTATGTTAATGTATTGGTTGGCGACTGAAATATAATAATGATGAAGAATGATGATGGCAACTTACATGCGAACTTCAACCTCAATTTTCTTGTAAGGCACTCCATGGGCACATAGAATCTTTAAAATACGGCAAACTATCACATCTTCCGGCATGCAACATATAATTTTGACTACCTTGAGATGTGGTGATAGCAATGACTGTTCCTTAAGTTACAACTTTCATCAGTTTTGCTCAAATGATAATCCTGTAGCAAACAAAATATTTTGCTTAAGTCAACAAAAGGTAAATGGTAACTTCAAAGACAAGCTATCTTACTTCGAGAATATATATACCTCAGAACTTTCAAGATCAAGTTGAAGCGTAAGTGTCTCTAGAATTGGTGAGTGCTGGAGAAAGTAAATCAATCCAGTAAAATCATCACCGACACACCATTCATTGAGCAACAATGTTTTTAACTTGCTAAACACAGGGCGCCATTTCAAATCCATTCTGAAAATAGATAACTGGAGATAAAATGAAGAAGGTTAAACCACAATTCAAGATCTGAATTCATAAGTATAAGCTCCTTTTTTAGATACAGACGTACATGCTTTGAAAGCTTTCTGATGGCTCTCTTTTTGTATAGCAATTAATAGTTAGCATATACCACGATTTGTAACCCAAGCTGTACTATAATCTCAATCCTACATATATGAATAGTACACATGACTAAATTATCTAGTAGCAGTATGCATAGTAACAAATGTGTTCAAGAAACATCAAGATTCAAGCATGTGAATTCTGGAAAACATGCAACACATGTAAGGAACATGCTTGATAAGATTGTATTGACAAATATCTTCATGCAGACATACATGGAATCTAGCGGATGTCAAACAACAATAGGAGGTGGCGAAGAGGGAGCATACCCGTGTCGGATCATATATTTTCAACTTCAAATTTGTAGCATCCGACAAACTTTCCAGAGCCACGGGATAGTTGGTTCCACCAGGTTGAGCATCACATCCCTCACATGATGGATTACCACAGTAACACAGTTCCTCCTCACACCCTTCTCCAAGCTTTACAGATGTTGTTACAAGTGATGGCATGCTATCAAGCAAAGGAGCCCAACCCCAAAGTGGAGCTAGTCTGAAGCCAATGAGATTTGGGGTGGAAATACGAATGCGGTCATCAATACAAAAACCCCCACCATTAATTTTAAGATCTCGTAATGTTTGGGACAGGATATTCGCATAGATGTCACAACTTATCATCTCTAACACCTCTAGCACCTTACAACTCGAAAAATCGAGGGAGCATCCCTCAAAGTGCATGCCATCAAGATGTAACCTCTTCAAGTGCGACGAGATGAGAGTAGTGTCGATTACCCGCCAGGTAAAACAAATTTTAAGCACTTGAACTTGACACGATAGAGCATACCAGAGCCACGGCTTCATTTGTTGGAATGCCTCGTCGGCCCATTCGGGGTAATCAGCCGCAGTCTACACACAATCCGAACTGATGTCACATACATTTAGAGGAGTTGGGTCGCGAAGGCGAACAAACTCGTTCACAAATGTGTTGGAGCCACTAACGGCATCGTAGCTATCGGGCTCATCGATGCGTAGGGCGGGCGCAGACTTCCAAAGCATGCTCCAACGCTTACTGAGAACGCATGTCCGCACAGAGTCGCGGGAAGGTAGGAACGACATAAGATAGCTGAGAAGATCATTTGGGAGGGCCTCGAGGCGGTCCTCTCCGCTGGCGAGAGTCGTTTCCATGGTTTCCTCATCATTAAGCCTCTCAGACATTATGTCGAACAGGTTGCCTACGCCGAAGCTGTAGAGTTGTTAGACGTGGTGAGCCGGTTAGTGAGACCAGTCACATGGAGAAGATAGACAATAATCACGATCTCACCGGATCAGCTCACCTGCAGCCGCCGCTAGATGACTTGTGTGCTCCTCTACCTCCTCCTCCTCCTAGACTGTGCTCAGTTCTCCAAGCAGCACAAGAGGGGACTCTTCTCTCATGCCTTCTCGCTCATAACTTGGTGGGACGGGAAAACAAAGAATGTCAAAGGAAGGGAGAAAGAGAAAGTGATGGGTGTTTGATGGATGTGGGTGGGTCTTATAGAAAAGAACTTCTATTTAATATCGGAAGGGTCTCGAAGGACCCAGAAAAGCCACTTAGTAATAACTTTGGCACAATGTGAGAGCGGGCAAACCGAAAGTGGCGACAAACAGTCTAGATTATGTTTGCATTCACTGTATCACGGGTATGTGCCATCCTCTCTTCCAGAGAAAACCAAATTAGAAAATACAACACCGAATACACGTCATGGTTTATAACTGATAGATGGGTGGGACCATCACATTATGTCATAGGCGTGTTAATGAATGCCGATGTGAAGGACAAAGGCTCCAAGGTTTGATGGTACTTATCAGTTTTAACATGTGAGCATAATGGCGGCACTGCACCAACCTGGTTCTATCTCATGTGACGGAGCGCGTATCGGCTGAGATGGAGGAAGGTGGAGCAACTACTCCATGGAGGGGTTACATATTTCCTTATTCTGGAGGCGGATGCGATTGGATCCACGTTTGTTTGAGGTGTGTGTGTGTGCGCGCGCGCGTGTGTGTGATGAAACAACCGTGCCATCGAAGGAGTCACTACTGCAGGAATGACTAATAGTGGTTAGCGAAAAAGCCCAGCAGTAACAGGCAAGGCTATCAGGGGCGCCCACCACTGACCTCCAACCACTGCTGGCATGGCATCATGGCGGGTGCTCATCCGCCACTGGTAGATAATTTTGAGTGACAGGCATTCTTTACTACTCGCCACAGGTGTCAGTTTTTGCGCACCAATGGTGCCCTAGCGGTTGTGTTGTAGCGCCCACCATTGGTGGGCGAGGCTCAAGGCCTCATTTGTTGGCATTGCATGTTGCCACACATTACTTACAAAAGGTTAATTAACATGGTCATGTGATTCTCAATATAACTAAACCACGCTCAATCCATTTTAGAAACAAACGACAAACTAATTAAGTAACACTTCAAATTTGTTCCACTCAACAAACAAACATCAATTTATCACATCCATCTTAACATACTAATTACAATTCATCGGCTAATATATTCATGACTTGGACCTTATTTCTAAACATGGTCAATGACAACCATCATCTACAAGTCGTTGCGGTTGCTATCCCTTATGGTGATTATCACTGGTGTGTCGACCCTTAGTTATCTCTTTCCGGTCATGAACTCCCGCCAGCCGGCCTCATAGAAGGATATGCGCCCGTCTGGTTCCGTCTTGTACTGAACCGTGGTGACAGGCCCTGTTGGTCCATTGCGTACTCCAACTTTGCCGATGATGGGGATGTCCACTCTGTCAAACATCTTCATAGGTAATTTCTTACCTTCCCCATCATTAAGAGCAACTAGAGAGCACACAATGTTAGACATCTCACCATATATGGTTATGACCTAAAAAATATATGAAATAATACAAAACATCTCACGTTGATGTTTCTGACGACGTTGGTCTTAGTTAAATGATGCACAAAGGGCTCCCCCAAGAAGGCCACACTAGATGGTAGCATCGCAATGAATCATGGTCTCATCTTGAGTAAGCTTCTTCATTCTTTGAGAGAAAATTACAGAATTAAAAGGGACCATAATTGTAATCATCTTTGATATCCTGATCATATTTCTCATCCTCATCATTCTGGCTGTCGTCATCATCCTGGCTGTCCTGATCTTCCTCGCCGTCCTCTGTAACGTCTCCAACGTATCTATAATTTTTGATTGCTCCATGCTATATTATCTACTGTCTTAGGCAATATTGGGCTTTATTATCCACTTTTATATTATTTTTGGGACTAACCTATTAACCGGAGGCCCAGCCCAGATTTGCTGTTTTATGCCTATTTCAGTGTTTCGAAGAAAAGGAATATCAAACGGAGTCAAAACGGAACGAAATCAACTTAAGAAGTTATTTTTGGAAGGAAAGCCACCGGATAGGCTTGGGCTCTACGTCAGAAGATACAGGAGCTGGCCACGAGGGTGGGGGCGCGCCCACCCCCTAGGGCGCGCCCCCCTGCCTCGTGGGCCCCCCGAAGCTCCACCAATGTACCCCTTGCACCCATATATACCTACGTACCCTAAAACTTCCAGAACAGAAGATAGATCGGGAGCTCCGCCGCCGCAAGCCTCTGTAGCCACCAAAAACCTCTCGCGAGCCCGTTCCGGCACCCTGCCGGAGGGGGAACCCATCACCGGTGGCCATCTTCATCATCCCGGTGCTATCCATGACGAGGAGGGAGTAGTTCACCCTCGGGGCTGAGGGTATGTACCAGTAGCTATGTGTTTGATCTCTCTCTCTCTCGTGTTCCCTCTATGGCACGATCTTGATGTATCGCGAGCTTTGCTATTGTAGTTGGATCTTATGATGTTTCTCCCCCTCTACTCTCTTGTGATGAATTGAGTTTCCCCTTTTGAAGTTATCTTATCGGATTGAGTCTTTTATGAGAACACTTGATGTATGTCTTGCCGTGCTTATCTGTGGTGACAATGGGATATCATGTGCCACTTGATGTATGTTTTGGTGACCAACTTGCGGGTTCCGCCCATGAACCTATGCATAGGGGTTGGCACACGTTTTCTTGACTCTCCGGTAGAAACTTTGGGGCACTCTTTGAAGTACTTTTATGTTGGTTGGATGAATCTGAGATTGTGTGATGCATATCGTATAATCATGCCCACGGATACTTGAGGTGACATTGGAGTATCTAGGTGACATTAGGGTTTTGATTGATTTGTGTCTTAAGGTGTTATTCTAGTACGAACTCTAGGGCTGTTTGTGACACTTATAGGAATAGCCCACCGGATTGATTGGAAAGAATAAATTTGAGGTGGTTTCATACCCTACCATAATCTCTATGTTTGTTCTCCGCTATTAGTGGTTTTGGAGTGACTTTTTATTGCATGTTGAGGGATTGTTATATGATCTATCTATGTTATTATTGTTGAGAGAAATTGCACTAGTGAAAGTATGAACCCTAGGCCTTGTTTCCTAGCATTGCAATACCGTTTACGCTCACTTTTATCATTAGTTACCTTGCTGTTTTTATATTTTCAGATTACAAAAACCTATATCTACCATCCATATTGCACTTGTATCACCATCTCTTCGCCGAACTAGTGCACCTATACAATTTACCATTGTATTGGGTGTGTTGGGGACACAAGAGACTCTTTGTTATTTGGTTGCAGGGTTGCTTGAGAGAGACCATCTTCAACCTACGCCTCCTACGGATTGATAAACCTTAGGTCATCCACTTGAGGGAAATTTGCTACTGTCCCACAAACCTGTGCACTTGCAGGCCCAACAACGTCTACAATAACAAGGTTGTGTAGTAGACATCAAGCTCTTTTCTGGCGCCGTTGCCGGGGAGGCTAGGTAAGTGAAGGTATATCTTTAGATCTTGCAATCGAATCTTTTTGTTTCTTGTTTTAGCACTAGTTTAGTTTAGAAAAGAAAACTATCAAAAAAATGGAATTGAGTTTACCTCATATGCTTCATCTTTTCAATGTCTATCGTGAAAATAAGGATTCCGATAATTGTGCCAAAGTGTTAGAAGAAGAATGCATTAAAATATTTGGCACTAAATATTTTAATGATGAGCATGATTGCAATGTTGTTAGTATGAATTCTTTGAATACCCATGATGCTAATGATATGCAAAGCCACAAGCTTGGGGAAGCTATGTTTGATGAAGATGATATTTTTTGTCCCCCAAGCTTGGATGAGAAAATTTACTATGATGAAAGCATGCCTCCTATCTATGATGATTATTGTGATGACATGTATGCTTTAAAGAATAATGATAACCATGAAACTTGTCATCTTGATCTTAATTTTCAATCACATGATAGTTATTTCGTTGAGTTTGTTCCCACTATTATTCATGAGAAGAATTTTTCTTATGTGGAGAGTAGTAAATTTTCTATGCTTGTAGATCATGAAAAGAATGCTTTTGGTTCTGGTTATATTGTTGAATTCATTCATGATGCTACTGAAAATTATTATGAGGGAGGAACATATGCTTGTAGGAATTGCAATAATATCATGTTTCCTCTCTATGTGCTTAAAATCTTGAAGTTATGCTTGTTTTACCTTCCTATGCAAGTTGATTATTGTTCCCATAAGTTGTTTGCTCACAAAATCCCTATGCATAGGAAGTGGGTTAGGCTTAAATGTGCTATTCATATTCTTCATGATGCTCTCTTTATGTTTCAATTCTTATCTCTTATGTGAGCATCATTGAAATCATCATGCCTAGCTAGGGGCATTAAACGATAGCGCTTGTTGGGAGGCAACCCAATTTTATTTTAGTTTCTTGCTTTTTGGTTCTGTTTAGTAATAAATAATCCATCTAGCTTCTGTTTAGATGTGGTTTTATGTTTTAATTAGTGTTTGTGCCAAGTAGAACCTTTGGGAAGACTTGGGTGAAGTCTTTATGATCATGATGTAAAAAATAGAAACTTTAGCGCTCACGAGATTTGCTTCAACTTTTTACTGCAGATTTATATTTAGTTGATTCTTTTTTCATATGATTACTAGAAAAATTCCTCAGGTCCACCAATTTATTTTAGAATTTTTGGAGTTCCAGAAGTTTGAGTTAGTTACAGATTACTACAGACTGTTCTGTTTTTGACAGATTCTGTTTTTCATGTGTTGTTTGCTTATTTTGATGACTCTATGGCTAGTAAAATAGTTTATAAACCATAGAGAAGTTGGAATACAGTAGGTTTAACACCAATATAAATAAAGAATGAGTTCATTACAGTATCTTGAAAGTGGTGTTTTGTTTTCTTTCGCTAACAGAGCTTACGAGTTTTCTGTTAAGTTTTGTGTTGTGAAGTTTTCAAGTTTTGGGTAAAGATTCGTTGGACTATGGAATAAGGATTGGCAAGAGCCTAAGCTTGGGGATTCCCAAGGCACCCCAAGGTAATATTCAAGGATAACCAAGCGTCTAAGCTTGGGGATGCCCCGGAAGGCATCCCCTCTTTCGTCTACTTCCATCGGTAACTTTACTTGGAGCTATATTTTTATTCACCACATGATATGTGTTTTGCTTGGAGCGTCATTTTATTTTCTTTAGCTTTGCTTGCTGTTTGAATAAATTACCAAGATCTGAAATTATTAAATGGGAGAGTCTTCATATAGTTGCATAATTATTCGACTACTCATTGATCTTCACTCATATCTTTTGGAGTAGTTTGTTGTTTGCTCTAGTGCTTCACTTATATCTTTTAGAGCACAATGGTGGTTTTGTTTTATAGAAAATTTTGATCTCTCATTCTTCACTTATATTATTTTGAGAGTCTTAAATAACATGGTAATTTTCTTAAATAATCCTAATATGCTAAGCATACAAGATTTGTAAGAATTCTTATGAGTGTGTTGAATACTAAGAGAAGTTTGATGCTTGATGATTGTTTTGAGATATGAAGATGGTGATATTAGAGTCATGCTAATTGAGTAGTTGTGAATTTGAGAAATACTTGTGTTAAAGTTTGTGATTCCCGTAGCATGCACGTATGGTGAACCGTTATGTGATGAAGTCGGAGCATAATTTATTTATTGATTGTCTTCCTTATGAGTGGCGGTCGGGGACGAGCGATGGTCTTTTCCTACCAATCTATCCCCCTAGGAGCATGCGCGTAATACTTTGCTTTGATAACTTGTAGATTTTTGCAATAAGTATATGAGTTCTTTATGACTAATGTTGAGTCCATGGATTATACGCACTTTTCTTCCTTCCACCATTTCTAGCCTCTCTAATACCGCACACTTTTCGCCGGTATCATACACCCACCATATACCTTCCTCAAAACAGCCACCATACCTACCTATCATGGCATTTCCATAGCCATTCCGAGATATATTGCCATGCAACTTTCCACCGTTCCATTTATTATGACACACTCCATCATTGTCATATTGCTAGCATGATCTTGTAGTTGACATTATATTTGTGGCGAAGCCACCGTTCATAATTCTTTCATACATGTCACTCTTGATTCATTGCATATCCCGGTACACCGCCGGAGGCATTCATATAGAGTCATATTTTGTTCTAAGTATTGAGTTGTAATTGTTGAGTTGTAAGAAAATAAAAGTGTGATGATCATCATTATTAGAGCATTGTCCCAGTGAGGAAAGGATGATGGAGACTATGATTCCCCCACAAGTCGGGATGAGACTCCGGATGAAAAATTAAAAAAAAGGAGAAAAAAAGAAGAAAAAAAGGCCATAAAAAAGGCCCAAATTAAAAAATAAAAAATAAGAGAAAAAGAGAGAAGGGACAATGTTACTATCCTTTTACCACACTTGTGCTTCAAAGTAGCACCAAGATCTTCATGATAGAGAGTCTCTCATTTTGTCACTTTCATATACTAGTGGGAATTTTTCATTATAGAACTTGGCTTGTATATTCCAATGATGGGCTTCCTCAAAATGCCCTAGGTCTTCTTGAGCAAGCGAGTTGGATGCACACCCACTTAGTTTCTTTTGTTGAGCTTTCACATACTTATAGCTCTAGTGCATCCGTTGCATGGCAATCCCTACTCACTCACATTGATATCTATTGATGGGCACTCCATAGCCCGTTGATATGCCTAGTTGATGTGAGACTATCTTCTTCTTTTTTCTTCTCCACAACCACCATTCTATTCCACCTATAGTGCTATGTCCATGGCTCACGCTCATGTATTGCGTGAAGATTGAAAAAGTTTTGAGAATGTCAAAAGTATGAATTACATCAGTCACCATATTTCATCATGCATTTCAAATTCTTCATATTATATGTCAAATGCGTGTATGAATTACAAGATATAGGGGGAGATCTCCATGATTCAACTCTTCAAATGTGCAATGCCTCAAAAGAAAATTCCTCACTATGCACATCTTCAGGGGGAGTTCTTCTATATCTTGCAATCAAATTCCTCAATATCAGTATTAACACTTCATATGTTTATCCCCGTTGAAAACTTAACCTATATTGTCATCAATCACCAAAAAGGGGGAGATTGTAAGTGCATCTAGTGCCCCTTAGCAATTTTGGTGTATTGAAGACTTATAGGTTAAGGGACTAATGTGTTTATGAGTGTACACAGGTCTATAAGTCTATGAGGAGTTTGATATTTACAGAGAAATTCGACCCCTAAAAATGAAGTTATTCGACTGAAGACTTTGGTATTCTGAAGACTTTCTGAAGACATTGAAAGTGAAGAAATTGGTGTGACCTTGAAGACTAGGTATTCATTTGAGGAACATGAAGCGTGAAGACTTTTGTTTTCATAGTTTCGTTTTCTCTTTCTTGAGTCATAGGAAACACCGTACTATTAAAGGGGGGCGAGGAAATACTAAGGAAAAATTTCCATGTGATGCTCAACTCAAAATCCTACACCTACAAATCCCTTCGAGTGAAGCCTTTGGAAATCTCATACAGTTCAGTCAATTTCTTGATGATGAGACGAAGTTCTTCCGGTGTTGAGAATTTGTTCGACCGAGGAGTTAGGAATTCGCCAGTCTGAATTGCCTACACGATGAGGAACATGATAGCCATGAGGAATTTGAGAGCCAAATTTCCGACCGTTCTTTGTCTTTTGGCATGACTGTCCCAAAATATCTTATCCACCTAACGGTCATATCATTGAATGGCATTTATGTCTTATCATGTTGGGCTGCTCCCTAGGCTATAAATAGCCGCCCCTACAACCACTAGCTGGTTGGCTGCTCCGAGAGAACTTGACACTTGTCATTTGAGAGCAACCATCCTCTGAGGACTTTGAGCGAAAATCATCGAGTGAGAAAAAACCCAAAACCAAACCCCTACAAACCCAAAGTGATTGAGTATCACTGAAGAGATTGATCCTGCGTGGATCCGACACTTGTTACCTTTGAAGACTGTGCTTCTTCCAGACGGTTAGGCGTCATGGTCTAGAGCATCCAAGAGGAATTGTGGATCATCGAGTGACCGAAGTCTGTGAAGCTTTGGAAGTCGCCTGAAGACTTACCATGAGTGATTGGACGAGGTCTGTGTGACCTTAGTTCAAGGAGAATACGGTGAGGACTTGGTGTCCTGAGCTGCGTGCTCAGCGACTGGGTGTCCGGACTGTGTGTCCTCGAGTTTAAATACTCAGCCGCTCCAACCAGACGTACAACTGAGACAACAGTTGGAACTGGTCTACCAAATCATTGTCTTCACCAACCTAACTGGTTCTATTTCCTCAACTCTTTCATTTCCTCATTACTGTGTTGAGTGTTCGTTCATATCTGTGTGTGAAGACTTTGACTGAAGACTTTCTCTATTTCCTCAGTTCAATTTCTTCAGTCTGTTTGTCTTCATCCTGTGTTTACGCTTTCTGTACTCTGTGATTGTCTTCATTTCATCATGATGACCATGCATGTATTCTGTTATGGTTACTTCTGAGTACTTATTCCGCTGCAAGTAGTTCTTCGCTAAGGAATTTCCTCACCGGAAAATTCCTCAGTGAAGAATTCATAAAAATCGCCTATTCACCCCCCCTCTAGTCGATATAACGCACTTTCAATTGGTATCAGAACAAGGTACTCCCTTGTTCTGTGTGATTTTAGTTTAACCACCTGGAGTTTTAGTTATGTCGACCGCAGGTATGATCAAGGTCTCAGCTGGGTGTCCTACCTTTGATGGGACGGACTACCCCTACTGGAAAAACAAGATGTGAATGCATCTTGAGGCTATTGACAACGATCTCTGGTATGTTGTGGAAAATGGTGTTCCCTCTGTCTCACCCTCACTGAACGCTGCCGATGTGAAGAGATTCAAGCAACTCGATTCTCAAGCGAAGAATATCATATGTGGCCATCTGAGCAAAGGACAATATGGAAGAGTGAGTGCTTTGGAAACTGCTAAGCTCATCTGGGACAGGCTGTCCACAGTAAATGAAGGAGTCTCAACTCAGCGTGACTCTCGAGTTGATGTTCTGTGAAATCTCTTCAACCTCTTCAAAAGACTCGACAATGAAAATGTTCAACAAACCTTTGATCGCCTCACTGACATCTCAAATGAGCTTCAAGCGCTTGGTGCCACTGACATCACCGACCATGAGGTGGTGAAGAAATTGTTGAGATCGCTTGATTCCTCATTTGATACTCTGGCACTGATGATACAAGAGCGTGCTGACTACAAGTCACTTGATCCAGCTGATATCCTCGAGAGGCTAAATACTCATGAGTTCCAGCTTGCTGAAAAGAGAGATCTCTATGGTTCTAGCTATGGAAAATCACGTGCCCTGAAGGCCAAGGCTGTGTCTGAATCTGATTGTGAAGACTCTGGTAGTAGCCTTGGAGATCCTGAAGAATTGAGCCAGGAGCTAGCACTGCTCGTGAAGAAATTCCAGAAGTTCTCAAGACGTGGTCGCTTTGGAAAATCCTCAAGGAGCAGTGATTCCTCATCCAGTGACTATAAGAGAAGGCTATGCCACAAATACAAGAAAGGTGGTCACTACATTCAAGATTGTCCTCAGTGGGAAAAGGAATTAAAGAAGAAGAAATACAAGGATTACAGTTCTGATGACGCTAAGAAGAAGAAGAAATCGTCGAAATCTTCATCATCAAAATCCTCAAAGTCTTCATCTCACAAGAAGAGCAGCTCCAAGAAGGCTCGGGCATTCATTGGCAAGGAAATGGACTCTGAAGCTGAATCTGAGGAACATGAGGAAGAGGAGGCATCAGAAGAGTCCGAGTATGGTGTGGCGAGTCTGGCTCTCGCTACTGCATTCGTCAGCAAGTCCATCTTCTACTCTGAAGAAAATGACCTCACCAACAAAGCTGATGAAGATAGTGATGACTACGGTCCCACCTATTGCTTCATGGCAAAGGGTGCCAAGGTACTCAAATATACCTCCTCTGAATCTAGTGAAAATGAATCTGATGAAGATCTCAAGCCCTGCTACTCTAAACTTGCTAAGATTGCTGTAAAACAACAAAGGGCTTTTGAAAAGGTTCAAAACATGCTAGATAAAAGTGATGATATGTTGGGTGAAGAAATGGATCGACTAAAGCCCCGATGAAAATCTTCAGAGACTTCATCCAGGTTTGACAACCTTCAAGGTCATCATAACACTCTCTTGTCGATCATGAGAAACTTTCTTATGAATTTCTTCAAAGAAAGCAAGATCTTGAGAAGCTAAGAGTGAGTTATGAAGATTTTCGAAGGAGCGATTCATTACTTGCTCAACAAATCAGCGCTTCTCGTGAAGAATTTGTTCCTCCATGCTTAAAGTGCATTGAGCGTGAATCGCTAATTCTTCACCTGAATGTTCAAATTCTTCAACTGTTACAAATTCTTCACCTGCCTCTGCTATCACTAATTCCTCATCCGAGGACATTGCTAGTATCACCGACGATGCAGGATGAAGGAATTGTACATGACGAGCATGTACAAAAGCCTCAAAGGGCATCGACTCTTTGTGATGTGCTTAAAAGCAGATCCTCAACAGAAACCCTAGGAAAGAGGGTATTGCCTTTGAGAGGAAACTCAATGCTGATGGAACATATTGGAAGCCTGAGCAGTACCCCAAAACCTCATGGGTTGTTGCAAAGGGACCTCCAGTTGATCCATCTAACTTATCTGGCTTTACATGTGAATCTCCTCATTCTTCTGATGAGTCATTTGACTCCAACTATAAACTGTTCAAAAATTAGAATGGTGAAGTATTTGCTAGATATGTTGGCACTAACTGCAGGAATGGTTCTCCTATGAAGAAAATCTGGGTTCCCAAGAAGTGCCTTGAAAGTCTTCAGGTGAATGTCCTCATGACACCACCTGTGAAGAATAGGAACCCCAGGTCAAACTCTTCATATGGACCAAATTCTTCATATGGATCCAAGTCCTCATACGGACCAAGGTCCTCACGTGGATCAAATTCCTCAAAAGGATCAAAGTCCTCATCTGATTATCATCGTGCTAACAACTCTGTTTCGCAGGGTAGAGCTAAGGGCTATGAATATGTGCATTATTCTTCAAATCAATATGTTCATAAGTCCTCGAAGAATTTCTCTGCTTATTCATATGCTTACCCTAACCCCTCTTATGTGAAACGAAATGGATTGGCATCTATGCCACCATTCTCATATGGAGCTCGCAGAATGATGAACTCTTTGCCACCCCTTCAGATGTGGGTGGTGAAGAAAAAGAACTAATTTCCTCTGCAGGGTCAGGTCTCTAGACGTGCTTTAACGTCTGAAGAATTTGCTGGGGACCTGACAATAATGCTCGAAAGGACGAGCTAATCATGAAGAAATGAACTTTCATTTCACACGTCCTCATCTTGCTATATCTGTTTTATTGCTTGATGAAATTCATCGATGAAATTGATATCATATTCTTCACCGATGAAGTATATGAGATCGTAAGTTGCACTAATTCATCTGCAGGATGATCAACCCAAAGCCAATGAGTGGGTCCTCGATAGTGGATGTACAAATCACATGACTGGTGACAAGAACCTATTGATGGATGCTCCCTTATCACCGTCACATCTGAAGCATATCATCTTTGCTGACAAAGGCAAAAGTCAGGTATTGGGTCTTGGTAAGGTTGCGATCTCTAAGGACATACACATGGACAAAGTCATGCTTGTTGAGTCCTTAGGATACAACCTCATGTCAGTCTCAATGTTGTGTGATCTTGATATGGTTGTTGTCTTTGGCAAGTATCGTTGTGTTGTGATCATGGAAGCTGACAATTTCAAAGTCTTCGAAGGCTTTAGGAGAGGAGACTTGTATATTGTTGATTTCTCTACAGGACCACAACCAGCCGTGTGTCTACTTGCAAAAGCTTTAGAAGGCTGGCTATGACATCGACGACTTGGTCACGCAGGCATGAGGAATTTTCACACGCTTGCGAAGAAGAAGCATGTCATTGGCATTGAGAATGTCAAATTCCTCAAGGATCACTTGTGTGGAGCCTGTGAAGCTGGAAAAATGACCAAGGCCAAGCATCCAGCGAAGACTATCATGACCACTACTCGTCCATTCGAATTGCTTCACATGGACCTCTTTGGCCCTAATCATTACTCAACAGTCACTAATGATGCATCTCTTTATGGCTTTGTTATTGTTGATGATTACTCTCGTTACATATGGGTACACATTGTCACTTAGAAACATGAAGTGCAGGAAGTCTTCAAACGATTTTCCTCGAGGGCTTCAACCAACTTTGGTGTGAAGATCAGGCACATCAAGAGTGACAATGGAACTGAGTTCAAGAATTCCGGTCTTGATGACTATCTTGATGAACTTGGTATTACTCATGAGTTATCTGCTCCCTATACTCCTCAGCAAAATGGCGTCGTGGAGCGCAAGAACAGAACTCTTGTTGAGATGGCTCGCACTATGCTTGATGAATACAAAACGCCTCGTCGTTTTTGGATTGATGCAATTGATACCACATGCCACATCATCAACAGAGTATATCTTCACAAATTCTTCAAGAAGACTGCCTATGAACTCCTCACTGACAAGAAACCCAATGTGAGTTATTTCAAAGTCTTCGGTGCTAAATGCTGGATTAGAGATCCTCATCACAATGCTAAATTTGCACCGAAAGCACATGAAGGTTTTATGCTTGGTTATGGAAAGGACTCGCACACCTACAGAGTCTTCAACAATGTTCTTTACAAGATTGTTGAAACTGTAGATGTGCAGTTCGATGAAACTAATGGCTCACAAAGAGAGCACCTACCTTCTGTGATAGATGAACCAGCACCTGAGGAATCTATCAAGTTCAAGGCGACTGAGGATGTCATTCCTACTGAAGAATTTGCTGAAGAATTCATTCCTGTACGCGAAGAACGTCGAGCTGATGCACCTGAAAATGGTGCAGAAGAAAATGCTGATCAAATTCCTCGACGACAACCAGCCCATCCTCGCGTTGCAAAAGAAGTGCAAGTTGGCAAGATCATCGATGACATTGAAGCACCAGGTCCTTTCACACGCTCAAAAGCTTCACATTTATCTAACTTTTGTGGGCACTATGATTTTGTCACTATCACAGAGCCCACTAAGGTAGATGAAGCATTTCTGGAGCCTGAGTGGATTCAGGCAATGCAAGAAGAATTACATCAGTTCGAGCTCAACAATGTCTGGGAACTGGTCAAACATCCAGATCCTCGTAAGGATAATATCATTGGCACAAAGTGGATCTACCGCAACAAGCAAGATGAAAATGGCCTTGTGGTGAGGAATAAGGCATGACTTGTAGCTCAAGGCTACACAGAGTTGAAGGAATTGATTTGATGAAACTTTTGCACTGTTGCTAGACTTGAGGCTATTAGATATTACTTGCTTATGCTAACCATCATAATATCACTTTATATCAAATGGATGTGAAAAGTGCATTCCTCAACGGTAAGCTTGAGGAAGAGGTATATGTTGCTCAACTCCCAGGTTTTGAAGATCCAAAGAATCCCGACAAAGTCTTCAGACTCAACAAGGCCCTCTATGGCCTCAAACAGGCCCCACGGGCGTGGTATGATACATTGAAGGAATTCTTCGTGAAGAATGGCTTCACACCCGGTTCACTCGACCCTACTCTCTTTACTAAATCTTATTATGGTGAACTGTTTGTGTGCCAAATATATGTTGATGATATTATCTTTGGCTGTACTGACCAACGTTATAGTGATGAATTTGCCTATATGATGAGTGAAGAATATCAAATGTTTATGATGGGAGAGTTGAAATTCTTTTTAGGTCTTCAAATTCGTCAACAACACAATGGCATATTCATATCTCAGGAGAAATACCTCAAAGATGTTACGAAGAAATTGGCATGCAAGATTGCAAAGGCGTCAAAATTCCTATGCCCACAAATGGCCATCTATGCATCGATGAAAATGGTATTGACTTTGATCACAAGGTATACCGCTCCAGATTGGTTCTTTATTGTACTTATGTGCATCTAGGCCAGATATAATGCTTAGTGTTTGCATGTGTGCCCGATTTCAAGCTACATCAAGGAATCACACCATAAGGCTGTGAAGCATATTCTTGATATCTAGCTCACACACCAACACTAGGATTATGGTACCCCAAGGGTTCTACTTTTGATCTCATTGGATATTCTGACTCTGACTATGCTGGTGATCGTGTGGACCGCAAGTCAACATCTGGTACTTGTCATTTCCTCGGGCGATCTTTGGTCTGTTGGTCCTCGAAGAAACAGAACTTCGTATCACTGTCTACTGCGGAAGCTAAGTACATTGCTGCTGGCTCTTGTTGTGCTCAATTGCTGTGGATGAAGCAAACTCTCAAGGACTACGGCATCAACGTGAAGAATATGCCTCTCTACTGTGACAATAAGAGTGCCATCAAGATTGCTCACAACCCAATTCAGCACTCGAAGACAAAGCACATTCAGATTCGTCATCATTTTCTTCGTGATCATGTGTTGAAGGGCGACATCTCCATCGAGCATGTGAAGACTGAAGAACAGCTAGCCGATATCTTCACAAAGCCCTTGCATGAGAAGAGATTTAGCAAGTTGCGGTGTGAGCTAAATATCTTAGAATCTTCGAATGTTCTTTGAAAAGGACACACATCCTGACACTAATGCAAAATTGATGACTTAGATGTGCAACACATGAAGAAACGTTTTTCTTCAATCAATGAAGAATAACACTCTAGGTGTGAAGAAATTAATGAAGAATTTGATTCTCGTAACCCTCGACAATTGTACGCGGTGTCTGAAATCATCATTCTTATCTGATGGGTCACGCCACCACCAAAGTTGAAAATCTTCAATTTGAGTTTTTCCTCAGTTTTGAAATTCTTCAGTTTTTCAAATTCTTCAACTTTGCAAAATCTTCACTGTTTTCGTTAATTTTGAGTTTATGTATATTTTACACTATGTTTTTACGTTCGTAATTTTACATAACATAAAATATTTTTTACGGCGATTATATATTTTCTTACGATCTCTTTTTACGTCAGATATATATATATATATATATATATATATATATATATATATGTCCTCTTCAGCATTCGCTTATGGCTATTTCTTCAAGTTGCTTTTTCTGCTAAGTGAATGTGATCGGACCCTTCCCCCTTTATGCTATACTCAACCCAATCTATTCACAAATTCTTCATGTGCGTTCTATTTGAAACTCGTTCAAAATCTTCACTGTGTCCTTGTCAGCTGAAGAAATTGCGAACGAAACTTTTAACTTATCTTATCCAAATTTTCGGCTTTGCCGCTCAAACCGTTCCGCATCCCACGATAAACTTATCTATTCACCCACGATCTAACACGATCTCCACTTTTCGGTACGTGGGTGACACATGTCAAGCGAATGAGAAGGGTCAGGGGCACGTTCGTCCAAAATCTTCGGGCGAACGGTTTTTCACCGTGGCTATATATATCCCTCTCCCCTTCCTCACTTCCTTTACTCCGCTCGACCGCTCTCTCTCTCTCTCGCTCGAGCTTCTCAAACCCTAGCGCCGCCGCTACTCCATCGTCGCCGGTGAGGAAGAGCTTCACTGCCTCGACCTCGTCGCCGTCGTACTCGCGCCGACCGCGGAAATCTTCACTCCGGCGCCGCCGTAGCTGTCTTCCTCCGCCGAGTTAGGGCGTGGGAGATCTGAATTGACGAACTTCTAATCTACACTTCTCAGTTTGTCGTGTTCTTCAGTTCGGGTAATTAAAAGTTACTTTTATTACTCGCTTTGATTCTCAAACCTTCCTGAAAATCTTCAAAGGTGTTTATTCTTCAAATCTTCACACATATGAACACCTCAAACGTGATATGCTCTTGATTCGTTTCTCTAAGCATCATTTTTCTTCAAGATTCCTCAATTGTGTGGATCCTCGATCTATACAACTCTGGAACCTAAGACAAAGAACGCTTAGTGAAATTCTTCAAGGCTCATCTGGTCAAATTCCTCAAACTAGTTCTTTTTGAAAAACCTTCTGAGAATGCACATGACCTCTCCAAATTCCTCGCAACTATACTCTGTTCACAGGTACTCATGTCCGCTGCTGAATCACTAGGTTCTCATCAACTTAACTCATTTGCAGCGTTCCTCGAAGAAAAGTTGCATACTTCTTCAGAGAATTCGATTGTTCAAATTCCTCAGCTGAAGAATATGGCAGAAGGAAAGAAGCCACAGAAAGGAGGAAAGAGGCCTGAGGTCATGACTGCTTTCGAGATACCTGAGGAAATATACGCTGACTATTGCACACCTGATGAAGCCAAGTTTGGCAAGGAAAACAAAAATCAGTACAAGGTGCGCATTCAGAGGATTGAAAGGAGATGGGCAAGGGAATGGAGGGAGTACAGGTATGTTACTCCAAAGTACATGAAGAAATTCGCACTGAATTCCCCATGCCCAAGAGCTCCATTGGCACCTGGCCAAGAAGCTGACCCCACCAGCATCAAGCATGGTCAGGACTTTCCTAAAGAATGGGCCAAGCGCCAAGCCAAGTTGGCGAGACAAGCCAAAGAAGCAGTGAGGAAATTCAATGAAGACTCTGCTGCTGCTGCTGCCACTGAGGCCCCTGTTCAGCCCAGAAGATCAATGGCAAAGAAGCGCACAAGCCAAGTGCTTCACAAACAGTGCCCTCACGGCCAAAATCCTCAGTAATGCCCTCACGGCCAGAATCTTCTATGCCCTCACGGCCAGTTCCTCATGCTGCACCTGCTCCTCCCAAATCCTCAGCTCCTTCTCCAATGTCCTCAGTGTTGGGGAACGTAGCAGAAATTCAAAATTTTCTACGCATCACCAAGATCAATCTATGGAGATTCTAGCAACAAGAGGAAAGGAGAGTGCATCTACATACCCTTGTAGATCGCTAAGCGGAAGCGTTCATGAGAACGGGGTTGAAGGAGTCGTACTCGTCGTGATCCAAATCACCGGAGATCCTAGTGCCGAACGGACAGCACCTCCGCGTTCAACACATGTACAGCCCGGTGACGTCTCCCACGCCTTGATCCAGCAAGGAGAGAGGGAGAGGTTGAGGAAGACTCCATCCAGAAGCAGCACAACGGCATGGTGGTGGTGGAGGAGCGTGGCAATCCCGCAGGGCATCGCCAAGCACCAAGGGAGAGGAGGAGGAGGAGAGGCAGGGCTGCACCAAGAGGAGAAGTTCTCATGTCATTGGGCAGCCCAAAACCTCAAGTATATATAGGGGAAAGGGGCTGCGCCTTTAGGGTTTCCCACCCCAAGGGGTGCGGCCAGCCCTAGATGGGACTTGGGGCGGCCAAGAGGGGAGGAGTGCCTCCCAAGTCAAGTGGAGGCCCTCCCTTAGGGTTTCCCGCTCCCATGCGCATGGGCCTTGGGGAGGCTGGTGCCCCTGGCCCATTAAGGCTAGGGCGCCCCCCTACAGCCCATGCTACTGTATTGGACGTGGTGGAACAATTTCCGGACCTCCGGACCCCTCCGAAATCCTCCGGAACCTTCTGGAAGCTTCCCGGTACAATACCGAAAAAACCCGAACTTTTTCCGAAACCGAACAACAACTTTCCATATATAAATCTTTACCTTGGACCATTCCGGAACTCCTCGTGACGTCCGGGATCTCATCCGGGACTCCGAACAACATTCGGTAACCACATACAAACTTCCTTTATAACCCTAGCGTCATCGAACCTTAAGTGTGTAGACCCTACGGGTTCGGGAGACATGTAGACATGACCGAGACGTTCTCCGGTCAATAACCAACAGCGGGATCTGGATACCCATGTTGGCTCCCACATGTTCCACGATGATCTCATCGGATGAACCACGATGTCAAGGACTCAATCAATCCCGTATTCAATTCCCTTTGTCTAGCGGTATTGTACTTGCCCGAGATTCGATCGTCGGTATCCCGATACCTTGTTCAATCTCGTTACCGGCAAGTCTCTTTACTCGTTCCGTAACACATCATCCCGTGATCAACCCCTTGGTCACATTGTGCACATTATGATGATGTCCTACCGAGTGGGCCCAGAGATACCTCTCCGTTTACACGGAGTGACAAATCGATCTCGATTCGTGCCAACCCAATGAGACACTTTCGGAGATACCTGTAGTGCACCTTTATAGTCACCCGATTACGTTGTGACGTTTGGTACACCCAAAGCATTCCTACGGCATCCGGAGTTGCACAATCTCATGGTCTAAGGAAATGATACTTGACACTAGAAAAGCTTTAGCATACGAACTACGATCTTTGTGCTAGACTTAGGATTGGGTCTTGTCCATCACATCATTCTCCTAATGATGTGATCCCATTATCAATGACATCCAATGTCCATGGTCGGAAACCGTAACCATCTATTGATCAACGAGCTAGTCAACTAGAGGCTTACTAGGGACTTGGTGTTGTCTATGTATCCACACATGTATCTGAGTTTCTGTCAATACAATTATAGCATGGATAATAAGCGATTATCATGAACAAGGAAATATAATAATAACTAATTTATTATTGCCTCTAGGGCATATTTCCAACAGTCTCCCACTTGCACTAGAGTCAATAATCTAGTTCACATCGCCATGTGATTAACACTCACAGGTCACATCGCCATGTGACCAACATCCAAAGAGTTTACTAGTGTCATTAAACTAGTTCACATCATCATGTGATTAAGACTCAATGAGTTCGGGGTTTGATCATGTTTTGCTTGTGAGAGAGGTTTTAGTCAACGGTCAGAACATTCAGATCCGTATGTACTTCGCATAATTCTCTATGTCATATTGTAAATGTTGCTTCCACGCTCCACTGAAGCTATTCCAAATGGTTGCTCCACTATACGTATCCGGTTTGCTACTCAGAGTCACTCGGATAGGTGTTAAAGCTTGCATCGACGTAACGCTTTACGCCGAACTCTTTATCACCTCCGTAATCGAGAAACATGTCCTTATTTACTCCAAGGACAATTTTGACCGTTGTCCAATGATCCATTCCTGGATCATTCTTGTACCCCTTGACTGACTCATGGCAAGGCACACTTCCGGTGCGGTACACAGCATAGCATACTGTAGAGCCTATGTCTAAGGCATAGGGGACGACCTTCGTCCTTTCTCTCTGTTCTGCCGTGGTCGAGCTATAAGTCTTAACTTCATACCTTACAATTCAGCTAAGAACTCCTTCTTTGACTAATCCATCTTGAACACCTTCAAGATCATGTCAAGGTACATGCTCATTTGAAAGTATTATTAAACATTTTGATCTATCTTATAGATCTTGATGCTTATTGTTCAAGTAGCCTAATCCAGGTTTTCTATTGAAAATCATCTTTCAAATAACCCTATATGCTTTCCAGAAATTCTACATCATTTCTGATCATCAATATGTCAACAACATATACTCATCAGAAATTCTATAGCGCTCCCACTCACTTCTTTGGAAATACAAGTTTCTCATAAACTTTGTATAAACCTAAAATCTTTGATCATCTCATCAAAGTGCACATTCCAACTCGAGATGCTTACTCCGGTCCTTAGAAGGATCGCTGGTGCTAGCATACCTTTTAGCATCCTTAGGATCGACAAAACCTTTCTCGATTGTATCACATGCAACCTTTCCTTACGAAAACAGGTAAGGAAACTTGTTTTGACATCCATCGCCAGATTTCATAAATGCAGCTAATGCTAACATGATTCCGACGGACTTAAGCATCGTTACGGATGAGAAAATCTCATCGTAGTCAACTCCTTGAACTTGTGAAAACTCTTCGCCACAAGTCGAGCTTCATAGACGGTGATGTTACCGCCCACGTCCGTCTTCTTCTTAAAGATCCATTCATCTCAATGTCTTGCCGATCATCGGGCAAGTCCACCAAAGTCCATGCTTTGTTCTCGATACATGGATCCTATCTCGGATTTCATGGCTTCTAACCATTTGTCGGAATTTGGGCCCACCATTGCTTCTCCATAGCTCGAGGTTCATTGTTGTCTAGCAACATGACCTTCAAGACAGGATTGCGTACCACTCAAGCGAGACGCATCCTTGTCACCCACGAGGCACGGTAGTGACTTGATCCAAGTTTCATGATCACTATCATAAGCTTCTACTTCAATTGGTGTAGGTGCCACGGGAACAACTTCCTGTGCCCTGCTACACACTAGTTGAAGTGACGGTTCAATAACCTCATCAAGTCTTCACCATCCTCCCACTCAACTTTTCGAGACAAACTTTTCCTCGAGAAAGGACCCGATTCAATAAAAAATCCCTATTGCTTTCGGATCTGAATTAGGAGGTATACCCAACTGTTTTGGGTGTCCTATGAAGATGTATTTTATCCACTTTGGGTTCGAGCTTATCAACCTGAAACTTTTCCACACAAGCGTCGCAGCCCCAAACTTTTAAGAAACGACAACTTAGGTTTCTCCAAACGGTGTCGTCTCAACGGAATTACGTGGTGCCCCATTAAAGTGAGTGCGGTTGTCTCTAATGCCTAACCCATGAACGATAGTGGAAATTCGATAAGAGACATCATGGTACGCACCATATCCAATAAGGTGCAACTATGATGTTCGGACACACCATCACACTATGGTGTTCCAGGCGGTATTAATTGTGAAACAATTTGCACAATGTCTTAATTGTGTGCCAAAACTCGTAACTCAGATATTCATCTCTATGATCATATCATAGACATTCTATCCTCTTGTCACGAAGATCTTAAACTTCACTCTGAAATTACTTGAACCATTCAATAATTCAGACTTTTGTTTCATTAAGTAAATATACTCAACATCTACTCGAATCATCTGTGAAGTAAGAACATAACGATATTCATCTTTGATGCCTCAAAGCACTTATTGGACTGCACACATCAAAATGTGTTACTTCCAACAAGTTGCTATCTAGTTCCATTTTACTGAAACCGAGGCTTTTCAGTCATCTTGTCCATGTGGTATGATTTGCATATCTCAAGTGATTCAAAAACAAGTGAGTCTAAACGATCCATCTGCATGGAGTTTCTTCATGCGTATGCACCAATAGACATGGATCGCATGTCTCAAACTTTTCAAAACGAGTGAGTCCAAAGATCCATCAACATGGAGCTTCTTCATGCGTTTTACACCAATATGACTTACATGGCAGTGCCACAAGTAAGTGGTACTATCATTACTATATTATACTTTTGGCATGAAAATGTGTATTACTACGATCGAGATTCAATAAACCATTTATTTAGGTGCAAGACCATTGAAGGTATTATTCAAATAAACAGAGTAACCATTATTCTCCTTAGATGAATAACCGTATTGCGATAGACATAACCCAATCATGTCTATGCTCAACGCAAACACCAAATAACAATTTTAGGCTTAACTCCAATCTCGATGGTAGAGGGAGCGTGCGATGCTTGATCACATCAACCTTGGAAATACTTCCAACACTTATCGTCGGCTCACCTTTAGCTAGTCTCCGTTTATTCCGTAGCTTTTAGTTCGAGTTACTAACACTTAGCAACCGAACCGGTATCTAATACCCTGGTGCTACTAGGAGTACTAGTAAAGTACACATTAACATAATGTATATCAAATATACTTCTATCGACCTTGCCAGCCTTCTCATCTACCAAGTATCTAGGGTGGTTCCGCTCCAGTGGCTGTTCCCCTTATTACAGAAGCACTTAGTCTCGGGTTTGGGTTCAACCTTGGGTTTCTTCACTGGAGCAGCAACTGATTTGCCGTTTCATGAAGTGTCCCTTCTTGCCCTTGCCCTTCTTGAAACTAGTGGTTTCACCAACCATCAACAATTGATGCTCCTTCTTGATTTTTACTTTCGCGATGTCAAACAACGCGAATACCTCAAGGATCATCATCTCTATCCTTGATATGTTATAGTTCATCACGAAGCTCTAGCAGCTTGGTGGCAATGACTTTGGAGAAGCATCACTATCTCATCTGGAAGATCAACTCCCACTCGATTCAAGTGATTGTTGTACTCAGACAATCTGAGCACAAGCTCAATGATTGAGCTTTTCTCCCTTAGTTTGCAGGCTAAGAAAATCGTCGGAGGTCTTATACCTCTTGACGTGGGCACGAGCTTGAAATCCCAATTTCAGCCCTCGAAACATCTCATATGTTCCGCGACGTTTCGAAAACGTCTTTGGTGCCTCTACTCTAAACCGTTCAACTGAACTATCACGTAGTTATCAAAACGTGTATGTCCGATGTTCGCAACATCTACAAACAACGTTTGGGGTTCAGCACACTGAGCAGTGCATTAAGGACATAAGCTTTCTACTGTCCGCATAACCACTACTATCAACTTTCAACTATATTTTCTCTAGGAACATATCTAAACAGTGGAACTAAAGCGCGAGCTTACGACATAATTTGCAAAAGGTCTGTTGACTATGTTCAGGATAATTAAGTTCATCTTATGAACTCCCACTCAGATAGACATCCCTCTGGTTATCTAAGTGATTACATGATCCGAGTCAATTAGGCCGTGTCCGATCATCACGTGAGATGGACTAGTCATCATCGGTGAACATCTTCATGTTGATCGTATCTACTATACGACTCATGCTCGACCTTTCGGTCTCTGTGTTCCGAGGCCATGTCTGTACATGCTAGGCTCGTCAAGTTAACCCTAAGTGTTTCGCGTGTGTAAATCTGTCTTACACCCGTTGTATGTGAACGTAAGAATCCATCACACCCGATCATCACGTGGTGCTTAGAAGCGACGAACTTTAGCAACGGTGCACGTTAGGGAGAACACTTCTTGAAATTGTTGTAAGGATCATCTTATTTACTACCGTCGTTCTAAGTAAACAAGATGCATAAACATAATAAACATCACATGCAATTATATAGTAGTGACATGATATGGCCAATATCATATAGCTCCATTGATCTCCATCTTCGGGGCTCCATGATCATCATCGTCACCGGCATGACACCATGATCTCCATCATCATGATCTCCATCATCATGATCTCCATCATCGTGTCTTCATGAAGTTGTCTCGCCAACTATTACTTCTACTACTATGGCTACGGTTAGCAATAAAGTAAAGTAATTACATGGCGTTGTTTAATGACACGCAGGTCATACAATAAATAAAGACAACTCCTATGGCTCCTGCCGTTGTCATACTCATCGACATGCAAGTCGTGAATCCTATTACAAGAACATGATCAATATCATACATCACATATCATTCATCACATTCTTCTTGGCCATATCACATCACATAGCATACCCTGCAAAAACAAGTTAGGCGTCCTCTAATTGTTGTTTGCATGTTTTACGTGGCTGCTATGGGTTTCTAGCAAGAACGTTTCTTACCTACGCAAAACCACAACGTGATATGCCAATTGCTATTTACCCTTCATAAGGACCCTTTTCATCGAATCCGTTCGACTAAAGTGGAGAGGCGGCACCGCTAGCCACCTTATGCACCAAGTGCATGTCATCGGTGGAACCTGTCTCACGAAGAGTACGTGTAAGGTCGGTCCGGCCGCTTCATCCCACAATACCGTCGAAATAAGATTGGACTAGTAACGGTAAGCATATTGAATAACATCAACGCCCACAACTACTTTGTGTTCTACTTGTGCAAAGAATCTACATAATAGACCTAGCTCATGATGCCTTTGTTGGGGAACGAGCAGAAATTCAAAATTTTCACGATCACCAAGATCAATCTATGGAGATTCTAGCAACAAGAGGAAAGGAGAGTGCATCTACATACCCTTGTAGATCGCTAAGCGGAAGCGTTCATGAGAACGGGGTTGAAGGAGTCGATTGCCGTGATCCAAATCACGGAGATCCTAGTGCGAACGGACGGCACCTCCGCGTTCAACACACGTACAGCCCGGTGGCGTCTCCCACGCCTTGATCCAGCAAGGAGAGAGGGAGAGGATGAGGAAGACTCCATCCAGCAGCAGCACAACGGCATGGTGGTGGTGGAGGGCGTGGCAATCCCAGAGGCACGCCAAGCACCAAGGGAGAGGAGGAGGAGGAGAGGCGGGGCTGCACCAAGAGGAGAAGTTCTCATGTCATTGGGCAGCCCAAAACCTCAAGTATATATAGGGGAAAAGGGGCTGCGCCCCTTTAGGGTTTCCACCCCAAGGGTGCGGCCAGCCCTAGATGGGACTTGGGGCGGCCAAGAGGGGAGGAGTGCCTCCCAAGTCAAGTGGAGGCCCTCCCCTTAGGGTTTCCCCCTCCCATGCGCATGGGCCTTGGGGGCTGGTGCCCCTGGCCCATTAAGGCTAGGGCGCCCCCTACAGCCCATGCTACTGTATTGGACGTGGTGGAACAATTTCCGGACCTCCGGACCCCTCCGAATCCTCCGGAACCTTCAGAAGCTTCCGGTACAATACCGAAAAACCCGAACTTTTTCGGAACCCGAACAACAACTTTCCATATATAAATCTTTACCTTGGACCATTCCGGAACTCCTCGTGATGTCCGGGATCTCATCCGGACTCGAACAACATTCGGTAACCACATACAAACTTCCTTTATAACCCTAGCGTCATCGAACCTTAAGTGTGTAGACCCTACGGGTTCGGGAGACATGCAGACATGACCGAGACGTTCTCCGGTCAATAACCAACAGCGGGATCTGGATACCCATGTTGGCTCCCACATGTTCCACGATGATCTCATCGGATGAACCACGATGTCAAGGACTCAATCAATCCCGTATTCAATTCCCTTTGTCTAGCGGTATTGTACTTGCCCGAGATTCGATCGTCGGTATCCCGATACCTTGTTCAATCTCGTTACCGGCAAGTCTCTTTACTTGTTCCGTAACACATCATCCCGTGATCAACCCCTTGGTCACATTGTGCACATTATGATGATGTCCTACCGAGTGGGCCCAGAGATACCTCTCCGTTTACACGGAGTGACAAATCCCAGTCTCGATTCGTGCCAACCCAACAGACACTTTCGGAGATACCTGTAGTGCACCTTTATAGTCACCCAGTTACGTTGTGACGTTTGGTACACCCATAGCATTCCTACGGCATCCGGGAGTTGCACAATCTCATGGTCTAAGGAAATGATACTTGACATTATAAAAGCTTTAGCATACGAACTACGATCTTTGTGCTAGACTTAGGATTGGGTCTTGTCCATCACATCATTCTCCTAATGATGTGATCCCATTATCAATGACATCCAATGTCCATGGTCAGGAAACCGTAACCATCTATTGATCAACGAGCTAGTCAACTAGAGGCTTACTAGGGACTTGGTGTTGTCTATGTATCCACACATGTATCTGAGTTTCCTGTCAATACAATTATAGCATGGATAATAAACGATTATCATGAACAAGGAAATATAATAATAACTAATTTATTATTGCCTCTAGGGCATATTTCCAACACTCAGCGGCTCCTCCAAAGTCCTCAGCACCTGTGCATCTGGCCACGTTCCAAAGGACTGCAGGCATCTCTATTGCCTCTGGTGTCTCAGCAAGTTCCTCAGCTGCACCAAATTCTTCATCAGGCTCCACACTGCTGAAGACTAAGGCAACGGCTGGTCGAGGTCCTCGGCCTAGTCCAAAGAAGAAACAAGTTGCCTTCCAAGTGCCATCTGATGATGAAGCTGATGATGATAAACTTGCAGAAATCATCAGAGACCGACAAGTTAGGGCCGCTAGAGCCAAAGGCACACATGTGCCACTGCTTTTGGATCCAAGGGCGATCCTCGAGTACATTGATCTTTGGCACAAGGATCCAGACACCCCTATGCCTGATTTTCATTTGACTCCTGGCCAAAGTCACATGCTGACCCATTTCATCTCTGAAGAGAAATGGAAATTTGAGAAGGCAAGACAGATCAAGAAGGCTCAATTCAGGAAAGAGAAGTTCCTGAGGAAAAACGTTGTCAGAATGACAACTGAGGAACTCCTCAAGATCCAGTCTGAAATCAAAGCCCTCAGTGATAACTTTGATGCCTATTATGCTGATTGGCATGGAGCCAAAGTCAGATTTGTCAATCTGAAAAAGAAGTTCACAAATGTTGCAGCCCCAACACAACAAGAAATTCCTCAGGCTGGAGCCTCTGCTCAGCCTACTGAAGAACATGCCAGCACCGTTGATGATTTTTAGCCTGCTGAAGACAATGCTAGTTCCAGGGCTGATGACTCCATTTCAGCCGCTGAAGAAATTGCCAGAGCATCCACTAGTGGTGCGCCTGAAGAAACTCAAGAAGTCAGGGCAACTGCATCAGTTGCGCCTGAGGAAATTCAACCAGATTCCTCAACTCCTCCCGCGCCAACACCAACTCCAATCCTTCCATCTGCATCAGATGTGAAGAAGACCAAGGCTGCAGAGCGAGCTGCAGTGAAGAAAAGGAAAGCATCAGCTATTTCACATTCTTCAGCCCCGAAGAAGATGAAGACAATGACCAGCTCATTTGAAAATCCAATTGATGTTGTTCCGATTTCCTCCATGCCATCAGAGGACCTTGTTCCTTTTGGTAAAGAATATGAGATCCCAAGCGGATCTGATGAACAAAATCATTCTGCTACTTCATCAGAGCAGATTGATGAAGAAATTGAAGTGGATGCAATCCCTTCAACACCAATCATTTTCTCGCCTATGCCTCAGTTCACAGCTGAAGAGGCTGGTGTTGAGGAAATTGAAGACGAAGACGTGGATATTGGATGCACCACGCCTGTGATGAACGATGACTTTTGGGAAAGTCAGCATCCCAATTCTCCACTCTTCACCCCAATCCAACAAATTCCTCAGTCCCCTGCACCAACGGTTCAAATGAGCTCTGAAGAAACTCATTCCAACTCATTCGTGCATGAAGAAATTCCAGCCACTAGTGCTGAAGAACCTGCTGCTGCTGATCCTATGAACACGCAGACTACATATGAAGAGGAACCAGAAAATCCTCAGCCTGAATAACCTGAGATTGCGATTCCTGAGGTCGTGATACAACTCACTGACACTCCACTGCCAAAGCCAAAGAATCCATTCTCAACAAAGCAAAAGTTCAAGGCTGAAGATTTCTTCGGCGAGCATGTATTCTTCACTGACTACAACCCATATGACTCTGCTCGCATAAGGAAGAGGCGTTTCTGGACTGCTAGTCAAGCCAACTTATATTCCTCTGTGCTATTCAACAAAGACAAAGTCTTCGATCATGCACATATTCCTCATGTGGACATGGAATCTCTGCCAGGCTTCGAGCCAGTCCTCAGTGTTCTTCATGATGCAAGATTGCTGAATTTTTGCACTGACATCTGTGATTGGAATGAAGAACTCATTCTTCAATTCTATGCGACGTTGCACATCACTGGAGACTCTGAAGATGTGAACTCATGGGTATTGGACTGGATGACGAGAAAATACTCACTACAAGGCACCGACAAGCTGAATTGCTTCGTGCCCTCCCACTCGATCCCCCTTGATGGTGCTCGTTGCATCTACAATGAACTGAGCTTTCAAATCATTACATGCAAGTCTTGATGAAGCCTTTGAAGCGAGGCAGGCACCCGAACCAAATTCTTCGTCAAGGAATTACTATATGTGCCTGGATGTCTATCGCATTCTGACGAAGACAATGAGTCCTATCAAAGGCCATGACTCAAATGATGAAGAAGTCGTTGGCATCATGAAGAATATGATTTTCAATATCATTCATGGCGTTCCCGTCAACTTCCATGATTTCTTCATGAGGACTCTGGCGAACATTGCTATGTCACCTTTTGAGTTGAAGCCTTATGCACCATGGATAATGAGGTTCATCAGGACAAGGTCTTCACTCAACTATAAGGCTGATACTCTGAACCACTGCAGCTACTTGCCTCCAATTGAAGTCCTCAAACGGACATTTTCCTCGGTGATGACAAAGGCAAGGCAAACTGCGTGAATAGATGAAGGCATTCGTCCATTGGATGGTCAATTTCACAAAGCTGCATCCTACTCCACCAATGATGACTCGCCACACATGACTCTGCCGCCAATACCTCAGCCAAGCAAAATCCTCAAGCCACAAGACTGTGGTGATGGTGATCGTGAGTTACTCCTCGGTCTTCATCGGAAGGTTGATCGCAATCATAAATGGGTCAAGCGTCGGTTTGGTTCAATTCTTCACAACATGACCTCAACACATAATGCGGTGAAGAAAACCAATACTACCTCCATGAAACCTTCAACCTTTTGGGCTGTTCTTTCTAATGTCTACAGTGCAGAAGAACTGAAGACAATGGGTCTCAAGGAAGAATTTGACTGGCCTGCACCTCCGCCGAAGAAATTCAAGAAGGTCAAGGTTCCTTCCTTGGTGGCCAGCTCCTATTCTTCATCGCGTGACACTGATGAAAATGAAGACTTGGACGACACTGCAGCAGGCCCTACTACAACAACCGACCCCGACAACGCTGACGCTCCTTCATCAACTTGAAATTCTTCAGGGGCGTTAGTCCTCAGTTTCAAGCCTTTTGGTCATTCGATGCCAAAGGGGGAGAAATTTTAGTTAGTCTTCAAGCGGATCTACTATATGGGCGTTTTTTGCTAAGTTACAACTCTCGTTCTTCTGAAACTTTATTGGATCGAGTTGTAATCTTAAACCCGATGGTGCTATGATACTTTTGATGTGTTCCTCTGCATGCTCATTCTTCGTTATATGTTACTACACGCATGCTGAATTACATCAGTCACCATATTTCATCATGCATTTCAAATTCTTCATATTATATGTCAAATGCGTGTATGAATTACAAGATATAGGGGGAGATCTCCATGATTCAACTCTTCAAATGTGCAATGCCTCAAAAGCAAATTCCTCACTATGCACATCTTGAGGGGGTTCTTCTATATCTTGCAATCAAATTCCTCAATATCAGTATTTACACTTCATATGTTTATCCCGTTGAAAACTTAACCTATATTGTCATCAATCACCAAAAGGGGAGATTGTAAGTGCATCTAGTGCCCTTAGTGATTTTGGTGTATTGAAGACTTATAGGTTAAGGGACTAATGTGTTTATGAGTGTACACGGGTCTATAAGTCTATGAGGAGTTTGATATTTACAGAGAAAGTCGACCCTAAAATGAAGTTCTTCGACTGAAGACTTTGGTATTCTAAAGACTTCCTGAAGACTTTGAAAGTGAAGAAATTGGTGTGACCTTGAAGACTTGGTATTCATTTGAGGAACATGAAGCGTGAAGACTTTTGTTTTCATAGTTTCGTTTTCTCTTTCTTGAGTCATAGGAAACACCGTCTTTGTTAAAGGGGTCGAGGAAATTACTAAGGAAAAATTTCCATGTGATGCTCAACTCAAAATCCTACACCTACCAATCCCTTGAGTGAAGCCTTTGGAAATATCATACAGATTCAGTCAATTTCTTGATGTGATGAGATGAAGTTCTTACAGTGTTGAGGAATTTGATTCGCCGAGGAGTTAGGAATTCGCCGGTCGAATTGCCTACACAAATGAGGAACATGATAGCCCCGAGGAATTTGAGAGCCAAATTTCCGACCGTTCTTTGTCTGCGTGCCGCCTGTCCCAAAATATCTTATCCACCTAACGGTCATATCATTGAAGGAATTTATGTCTTATCATGTCGGGCTGCTCCCTAGGCTATAAATAGTCGCCCCTACAACCACTAGCTGGTTGGCTGCTCGAGAGAACTTGACACTTGTCATTTGAGAGAAACCCATCCTCCGAGGACTTTGGCGAAAATCATCGAGTGAGGAAAAACCAAAACCAAACCCTACAAACCCAAAGTGATTGAGCATCATGAAGAGATTGATCTGCGTGGATCCGATGCTTGTTACCTTTGAAGACTGTGCTTCTTCCAGACGGTTAGGCGTCATGGTCTAGAGCATCCAAGAGGAATTGTGGATCGCCGAGTGACCAAGTCTGTGAAGGTTTGGAAGTCGCTCAAGACTTACCACGAGTGATTGGACGAGTTCTGTGTGACCTTAGTTCAAGGAGAATACGGTGAGGACTTGGTGTCTGAGCTGCGTGCTCGCCGACCGGGTTGTCCGGGACTGTGTGTCCTTGAGTTTAAATACTCAACCGCTCCAACCGGACATACAACCAGAGACAGCAGTTGGAACTGGTCTACCAAATCATTGTCTTCACCAACCTAATCTGGTTCTATTTCCTCAACTCTTTCATTTCCTCATTACTGTGTTGAGTGTTCGTTCATATCTGTGCTTGAAGACTTTGACTGAAGACTTTCTCTATTTCCTCAGTTCAATTTCTTCAGTCTGTTTGTCTTCATCCTGTGTTTACGCTTTCTGTACTCTGTGATTGTCTTCATTTCATCATGATGACCATGCATGTATTCTGTTATGCTTACTTCTGAGTACTTATTCCGCTGCAAGTAGTTCTTCGCTAAGGAATTTCCTCACCGGCAAATTCCTCAGTGAAGAATTCATAAAAATCGCCTATTCACCCCCCTCTAGTCGATATAACGCACTTTCAACTAGCACTCCGCATCAAAAATTATCTTTTTATCATTTACCTACTCGAGGACGAGCAGGAATTAAGCTTGGGGATGCTTGATATGTCTCCAACGTATTTATAATTTTTGATTGCTCCATGCTATATTATCTACTGTCTTAGGCAATATTGGGCTTTATTATCCACTTCTATATTATTTTTGGGACTAACCTATTAACCGGAGGCCCAGCCCAGATTTGCTGTTTTATGCCTATTTCAGTGTTTCGAAGAAAAGGAATATCAAACGGAGTCAAAACGGAACGAAATCAACTGGAGAAGTTATTTTTGGAAGGAAAGCCACCGGATAGGCTTGGGCTCTACGTCAGAAGATATGGGAGCTAGCCATGAGGGTGGGGGCGCGCCCACCCCCCTAGGATGCGCCCCTTCCTCGTGGGGCCCAAGCTCCACCGACGCACCTTGCACCCATATATACCTCGTGCCCTAAAACTTCCGAGCAGAAGATAGATCGGGAGTTCCGCCGCAAGCCTCTGTAGCCACCAAAACCTCTCGGAGCCCGTTCGGCACCACGGAGGGGGAACACATCACCGGTGGCCATCTTCATCATCCCGGCGCTATCCATGACGAGGAGGGAGTAGTTCACCCTCGGGGCTGAGGGTATGTACCAGTAGCTATGTGTTTGATCTCTCTCTCTCTCTCTCTCTCTCTCTCTCTCTCTCTCTCTCTCTCTCTCGTGTTCTCTCTCGTGTTCCCTCTATGGCATGATCTTGATGTATCGCGAGCTTTGCTATTGTAGTTGGATCTTATGATGTTTCTCCCCCTCTACTCTCTTGTGATGAATTGAGTTTCCCCTTTTGAAGTTATCTTATCGGATTGAGTCTTTTATGAGAACACTTGATGTATGTCTTGCCGTGCTTATCTGTGGTGACAATGGGATATGATGTGCCACTTGATGTATGTTTTGGTGACCAACTTGCGGGTTCCGCCCATGAACCTATGCATAGGGGTTGGCACACGTTTTCTTGACTCTCCGGTAGAAACTTTGGGGCACTCTTTGAAGTACTTTTATGTTGGTTGGATGAATCTGAGATTGTGTGATGCATATCATATAATCATGCCCATGGATACTTGAGGTGACATTGGAGTATCTAGGTGACATTAGGGTTTTGATTGATTTGTCTCTTAAGTTGTTATTCTAGTACGAACTCTAGGGCTGTTTGTGACACTTATAGGAATAGCTCACCGGATTGATTGGAAGGAATAACTTTGAGGTGGTTTCGTACCCTACCATAATCTCTACGTTTGTTCTCCGCTATTAGTGGTTTTGGAGTGACTTTTTATTGCATGTTGAGGGATTGTTATATGATCTATCTATGTTATTATTGTTGAGAGAACTTGCACTAGTGAAAGTATGAACCCTAGGCCTTGTTTCCTAGCATTGCAATACCGTTTACGCTCACTTTTATCATTAGTTACCTTGCTGTTTATATATTTTCAGATTACAAAAACCTATATCTACCATCCATATTGCACTTGTATCACCATCTCTTCGCCGAACTAGTGCACCTATACAAGTTACTATTGTATTGGGTGTGTTGGGGACACAAGAGACTCTTTGTTATTTGGTTGCAGGGTTGCTTGAGAGAGACCATCTTCAACCTACGCCTCCTACAGATTGATAAACCTTAGGTCATCCACTTGAGGGAAATTTGCTACTGTCCCACAAACCTGTGCATTTGCAGGCCCAACAACGTCTAGAAGAAGAAGGTTGTGTAGTAGACATCATCCTCGTCATCTTGGTTGTCCCCATCATCATGGTCATCCTGGGCTATCGCTTGATCCTGGTCATCCTCATCATCTTCGTCAACCTCATCATCTTGGCTGGAGAAATATAGTGTCCTTAACCCCGTTGACTGTTTCTCTCAAGGAAAATGTTATGTACTCTCCTCCGATGAGGTCATCATGTGAAATGTACTTCTTCCATCCAGGGACGCCTATGATGGTTCTATCCCTTTGTTTACGCACATCTAGTTTGACTATGCACCTCTTATCATCCTCAAGTCCATAATGGTACGACATAAATTATTGAAATCAACCCTTATGTTGCACGAGATACACTATGTAAGAGTTGATAGTTAGCAATAAAGTTAGTTAAAGGATTAAACAAATGGTTAGAATTGAAAACTAATTGAAGTCGAAGACCGTTACCACTGATTTTTGAAACCCCCTCTTCAAGAAGATCCAAAATTGTATTGTAGTTAGCAAACTGTTCATACATGGACTTTTGTAGATATGGCAGTTCTTACGCCTCATGATCCCTAATAATCAATATGAAGCACTTATCAATTTTAAATAGTTGACATTAAAACTAGCTTATGGAAGTAATATTGAGAAGAGGAACCGTCTAAGAAGGGTAAAAAAATCAACATGACCTTTGCGGGATATTTAACATATTGAATACCAGAAATTTGACGAATCAGAAGTTAATTAACGTTTCACAAAAAACGTTGGCACTCATTTTTAAATCCCTATAAATAACATGCTAAGCCCATGCACTTGTCATATGTAAGTAAAATCTGACTCAGTTCCACTCATATGTAAGCAACTTAAACATGCTAATCCCATGCACTTGCACAATGTGAGATATTACAATGCCACTCATATTGAGTGACATAAATGAAATTCGGCATGACCTTTGCTTAAAAATTTAACATATTGAGTGACAGAAATTTGGCGAAATGGAAATGAATCAAAGTTTCACCAAAATGTTGGCACTCATTGTTGAATCCCTGCAAATAAAATAGTACATGTACAACACGGCAGATGGGTAACATTGCCACTTTATATTGGAATGCAAAAATAATAATGAAACTACATTGCCAATGTCCATTGCAGTGCAAAAACATTTATCTGGAGGATAATTAACTTATCTAAATTAATTAGTAGATGAATATTACATCAATCACACAGGAAGCTGAAACCCTAAAGCATAATTTAATCTACAAAATATCTAGAAGCAGACCCTAACCCTACCTAATTAGAGCCAATCTATAATGTATCTAGAGCAACATCGGATGGGAGGGAAGATACTATACCGTGGGTGGCTCCGATGGCGGACAGAAGTGCGGAGGGACGGCTGTTCCGATGGTTGTGGCGGCGGATGGCGTGGAAGGAAGATCCGGTAGCGGACGGCGTGGAAGGCAGATCCGACAGCGGACAGCGTGGAAGGAGCCTCCGGCGGATAGGAGGGATGAAGGAGTGATATGGGCGCACACAGAAGGGGGCGGCGGACAAGACTACTGAAAATGGATTAGTCTGGGTCAGGCGGGCGTGGGGGGTAAGTTTGCAGAGTGAGAAGTGGTGGGCGGGCACGGACGTCAGCCACTGCACACTTTGTCATATTTTGGAAATTTTGGCGTGGCTTGCCGAAACGTAGTTGTGGCGAACATGTTTCCACACACCGCCACTGGTTTATGTAGTGCCCACCACTGCTCTTCCCATCTCGCGGGCTAATTTATAAGAGTTTACCTGTGACGGGTATTAGTTTACGCCCGTCACTGGAATGGATGTAGCTATGGGGGGTCTGTTTTCCTAACCGCCACTACTACCTCAAATTTGATTTATGTCTCACATGCCCCCACCTGACCGACCCTCTAACTGGCATGTCCATAGCATCCCAAGGTTAGGCAAAGATCACAAAACACACCTACTACACCCGAAAGTCAAGCAATCTATGGGCGGCACGTATAGTAGACCTTCTTTTTATGAATACCTTTTGCTCGTGATGACAACTTGAGCATCTCTGATTAGAGCAGGGACCAACTCCTCTGGTAGTACCAACTCCTATGGCAACTTCTCTGGCAGTATGGTGCAATTCCTTGACTTACTTCACCCTCTCCTTCGTTTGCATTCAAACCGTATCAGGAACCGTCCTGGTTAAGTGATCGTTGCTCATGTCCTTCTTTAGCCGGCCAGGGCAACCCAATAGTCGGGTCAATAGAAAGGCTGGTCACACCCCTCCCTACGGTACATGACTTGAACCATCGGAACTAGGACTCCTATTCACAACAACCAAAGCGACTCGAAACAATTCACCTAGCAATCACAAAGTCCAAATATCAGGCTGATACTACAAAAAAAGGCACATCTGTGACATTATGGCCCGAACGAATTTATTGATGTCATGGTTATGACACTTCTATGACGATAATTGTGACAAAAACATGTATCATCATTGATGTGGTGCTCCTACTTCTATGAAAAAAATAAATCATAACAAAAGATGGGATTTTCATCCTCGGCGGGCCGGGGACACACCTGCATGACATTCGTTGGGTCGTCCATGACATAAACAATAGTGGTAGAAGTGAGGGCGAGGAAATTTTCACGCGGTTCCTAGTTACAGTGGGTGGTCGGGGCCGAGCGATGCCGTGTGGTTTGTGCGTTTCTCTCTCGCACGTGCGCGTGGTGCGAGCCGTGTCGCTATAACTGAACCCGAGCGAGAGGTGTCCGCTTACTTAACCCGAGTGATTGCACTACTACGTATTGAAGCCGATCGATCGATCCCTTCGCTGCAAACTAAACCTGATTGACTCCTTCACTACTAACTGAACCCGATTGATCGATGATGCTGCTTACTGAAGTCGGTCGAACCCGCGTGCGAGATGTAGCTAGCCAGTTGGGGGTTGCCTCTGGATGAACAATGTTCGTTGTTACCCCGTGTGCGAAACGTAGAACGAGTCAAGACGTGGTGAGTCGACCTAGCCGGTTGGTTGGTTGTGGATGAATAGTTCCTGGTGGAGGTTGGATGAACAGGACCCCGGCCGTGTGTAGGCGGTTGCCACTGGATGAACAAGACCCCGAGGAGGCTACCACACACCCCAGCCGATTGGGGGTGGATGAGCAGGACCCCAGTGGAGGTTGGATGAACAGTAGCCGGTGGAGGCTGGATAAACAATAGCCCGTGGATGAATAGTAGCTCGTGGAGGCTGGAGAAAGTCGACGGTGGATGAACAGTAGCAAGTGGAGGCTGGAGGAAGTCAACGGTGGATGAACAATAGCCTGTGAAGGTAGTGGATGGTGGATGAACAGTAGCCCGTGGAGTCCGGTTTTGCAGTACGCCACACCGCCCCCGATGAACAGGATCCCGTTTTGACCGTAGGCGCTCGAGCAGAAGTCCGTTTCCTCCATTTCGCGGTACGCCACACCCTTCCCGATCAACAGGACCCCTTTTCGACCATAGGCATTTGGCGACAAGTCTGTTTCCTTCGTTTTGCAGTACCCCAGACCCTTCCTGATGAACAGGATCCCGTTTCGACCATACACGGTCAAACAGAAGGTCGTTTCCTTCGTTCTGCGGTACGCCAAACCTCGTTTCGGCTGTTCCGTCCAAGCCGGTTGGCTCCCGATGAACATGACGTATTCCGACCCAATCGGTTTCCTCCCGATGAACACGACGTTGTTTCCTCCGTTCCGACCCAGCCGGTTGGCTTTCGATAAACAGGACGTCGTCGTTGTACGTGTTCAATACCCCACCCGTATGTATGTACAGAGCCGTATTTACTTTCTTGCAGCGTGGTTATACGTATGTGTTTCTTCAACGCGGATATTCTTGCTTCAGCCGCCCAAACCACCGCCCGCGGTACCGCCTGCTCCTGCCTTCCATGGCCGGCTATGCTATCGTGCAGGCCTCACGGCCCACCCTACTCCCATCGCCGTCCAAGCCATTCCTCTACTCACCAACACCTCCTATTATTCTCCGGCGATGGTAGCCTCACACCGCAGCCAAACCACTGAACCCTCGTACTCCCCTCCGCGTCGGCACCACTACTGTGTCTTCGCCGGCTCCGGGTCGTTCCCTTCCTAGGCCTCGCCGTCGTCCATCGCGTTGGTTCTGTCAGCGCAGCATGGTCAACTTCGTCAACAAACGACAGTCATCATAAGAGGGATGTACGTGGAGTGGCTGACAGTAGGGACCCACATGGTCCATGGCCGCACACAAATAAGTGCCTCCTTATTATGCGAAAACAAATGATTTCTCCCCCGAACAGGTTTGACCCACCAACTACATCTTCGCATGCAAGGAAGTGCCTCCTTATTACGCGGAAAAAAGTTTTCATCCCTGATAGCTGGGACCCACCAGTTACATCTTTGCACGCAAGGAAGTGCCTCCTCATTACGTGCAATAAATGATTCCTCCCCCTACTAGCCTGGATCCACCAGATTTGGAGGTTGACTTGTAGGCCTACTTAGTTGGCGCGTACGCAGGGCTTTGTCAACTTAGTCAATAAACGATTCTAGCTGCAGTAACCATTGGATGTTAATCCAATGGCCTTGCTGCATCTTCAACCACTGGTATTCTTGTCCAGCCGCCCGAACCAGCGCCCGTTGTACCGCCTGCTCTAGCGTCCCATGGCCGACTGTGCTACCGCGCAGGCCTCACCGCCCGACCCTGATACCATCACTGGCTAGGCCTTCCCTCTAGTCATCCACACCCCCAATGAACGCTCGTACTCCCCTCCGCATGGGCATCCACCTGCCTCATCTTCCCTGGCTCCGCGTCGTTCCCTTCCTAGGCCTCGCCGTCGTCCACCACCTTGATGCTCTCGGTGTGGCGTGGTCAACGAGGTCAAATAATGACAGCCATCAGAAGAGGACTTTAGGCATTGAGGCTGACAGCTGGACCCACCAGCTACATCTTCGAACACAAGGAAGTGTCTCCTTATTACGCGCAAAATAAAAAAGATTCCTTCCCTGAAAGCTGGGACCCAGTAGCTATATCTTCGCACGCAAGGAAGTGCGTCCTTATCCTCCCTGACAGCTGGGACCCACCCAGTCGAAGCGTACGTAGCGTTTTCTGTATGGTCACGAGCGTGTACGTACATACTGGTCGACCGGTCTCTTTGCAACGATGAACCGTGGCCGAGTAAGTAGCGCACGTGTCATAGTAGAGCCCTTGACGTAGCAGTTCAGGCAGTCCCATCTAAACCGTGTACACGTACATATAGCCACATGCCAAAAATATGGCCACGTATGTACATACAGGCGGGGTCTCAAACGCGTATTCGCGCATATGTACGGCCAGGGCTCGTGTACATGAAGAGGCAATGGATGGCAGCAACAGCGTCCTGTTCATCGGCAGCCAACCGGCTAGGTCGGAACGGAGAAACAACGTCGTGTTCATCGGGAGGCAACGAAATGTGTCCTGTTCATCGGTAGCCAACCGGCTTGGATGGAACAGCCGAAACAGGGTCTAGTGTACTGCAAAACAGAGGAAACAACCTTCTGTTCAACCGCGTACAGTTGAAACGGGGTCATGTTCATCGGGAGGGGCTTGGCGTACCGTAAAAAGGAGGAAATGGACTTTTGTTCGACCGTCTACTGTCGAATGGGGTCATGTTGATTGGAAGGGGTCTGCCGTACCGCAAAATGGAGGAAACAGACTTCTGTTCGAGCGCCTACACTCGAAACGGGGTCCTGTTCATTGGGAGGGGTGTGGCGTACCGCAAAATGGGACTCTATGGGCTACTATTCATCCACCGTCTACTGCCTCGCTCCATCCTCCACGGGCTACTGTTCATCCACCAGTGCTATGGTTTAGTTAGCGAGCGCCCTGCACACGCGCGTACGAGAGAAACACGCAAACTACATTGCATCGCTTGGCCCCGACCACTCACCGTAACCGGGAACTCCCCGAAATTTTCCTTCCCCTCACTTCTACCACCATTTTTTACGTCATGGACGGCCCACTCCAGCCCGCCCAGGACGAAAATCCCATTTTCTGTCATAATTTTTTGTCATGGAAGTAGGAGCCCACCACATCTATTATGATATGCGTTTTTGTCATAATTATCATCATAGAAGTGTCATAACCATGACAGAAAAATTTATCGTTCGGGCCATAATGTCATGGATGTGTATTTTTTTTTTGTAGTGATGCCCTAGCCTGCGGTGGTTTCAAGGCCGGAATTTTGCTCCACCTGGTAAGGGCATCAGATTCACATGAGACGGGTGTGGCCTGGCCTAAACATGGGTAGTTCGGCACATTGGCTCCAGGCATGAACACGCAGTCGGGAACCCCATATGTGATATCTCACCTAAATGAGCCTTCTAGACACCTACCTACTCAGCTGTCCCGCCCGTGCTTGTTTCTGGTTACCTAGTTGCAAAGCAATCTCACGCAGTCTGCGTGGATACTCTGTTTGCCCGAGCATTCATCCGTCATGTCGGCTTTCCAACCAATCGACTGTGCATGTACCCTAGTCGTCTGTACACATTTCCTTAACAGGCATTAACTACCTAGCTTCCTCTCTCAACATAAAAACAATGAGCTTAGACTCAGTGTCAATATGTGACCCTTAAATATTTGAAAACAACATTACTTTCATAAGCAATTTTCCTTGTGAGGTCCATAAGTCTACACTAGAAACAAAGGTTCAAATATAATACAACACTCTCCTTTAACTACTAGTTGATCATGTCCAAATAGTCTAACCTGGTCTCCTAAAATGTGAATAGTGATCAGAAGCCTTTCCTTTAGCTGTTTATACAGGAACGAATCAATCAAGTTTCTACTAAAATGGAACTATAGAATCAGTCCGTCTGGTTAAGCATTGGGGAGCTGATAGGTCGAACGACTTGTTAAACCTTTTTTTTCTTTTTGGATCATAACCAAATAAAAACTTCTTGAGTTATCAGAATCCATAGTCAAATTCAGTCTTTGGTTATTCAAGTTAGATAAATAGTAATAGTTTGGATATGGATGGCTATAAACTAGAACGGGTACAAAATGGGTGATGCCCTTTGGATGGTCTGATGTCACGAGTCAGCAGATAGCCGATATGGATGGTTAGAAGTTAGAATGGATACAAAGTAGGTTGCACCCTTTGGATGATCTAATGTCACAGGTCAGCAGATATACGATATGGATGGTGAAGATAGTATGGATACAAAGTGGACTGCACCCTTTGGATGGTCCAATGTCACCAATTAGCAAATATCCGGTATGGATGGTCAGAAGTTAGGATGGATACAAAGTTGGATGCACTCTTTGGATGTTTATGTATCACCTCCGTTGCATTAACTAAAGTGTATCTGTTATCACACCCCTCAACCACCAATGGATCTCACATAAATGACCCTATCTCTTTGTTTTAATCAAATCAAGTTGTCTAAATTCATGATTTCACATTTATGCAGCCCAAACAAGAATATTGTAACACTGGCTTTTGGTGTATATTCGTACCACTTCCCAATGTATATTTTCCTTTTAAATTACTAATAAAACATCCATATACTACTATGAAGATATTACCAACCGAGACTATTATATTTTCTTCTATACCTATACCTCTATACGTACTAATAAAGTAAGTTGTGTTTCGCCAATTTTTTCATACGTTCATCGTCAAAAATAACTTTTTCTACCCGATGTGGTACCAAATTCATATGCGTTTGTCTGCTAGAAAAAGAATTTTCGTACGTGGGCCACGCGCTGTGGCCGAGCGAAGCCAGCCCACTTATTTTTCTGCCCACACAGCTGGGAAAACTCTTTTTTCCGCCCCGCGCGACAAATAGTCAGACTTTCACACAGGACAATCAAGAATGCACTGGCCCATTTTTTTTTCTGTGTTTTACTTCTATTTTTATTCTCCTTTTCCTATCTATTTTTTCCCTTCCATGTTTATTTTCCTTTAGAATTTATTCCATAAATAAAAAATTCTCAAAAAATTTCATAATAATTATTTCCGGAAAATGTTCAGAATTCCACAATTTTGTTGCTATTTTGAAAAATATGCGGAACTTGCAAAAAGTTGCCTTTCTTTAAAAAATATAGTTTTTCAAAATTGTTTGGGATTTTTAAGAAGAAAATGGCATTTTAAAAAATGCTCCAAATTTAAAAAATATCCATGTTTTAGTGAAATTTGCAAAATTAAATATAATCATCGCAAAAGATACATATTTTCAAAAAATCTTATGAATTTTCAACACATGTTCCCGTTTGAAAAAAATGTTGACAAAGTCACATAATGTTTATATTTTTATTAAAAAGTTGGTGTTTTCAGAAAATGTTTGTGAATTTTAAAAGATGTTCCCTTTACTATTTTGTTCTCATTTTTTCGAAAGTGTACATAATTATCAAAAATTTGTTCAGGATTTTTTTTCATGTTTCCTACAATATTCAGAAACTTTATACCTTGAAATCCGTCGATTGAAAGATTGAAAGGAAGAGTAGATTGAATAAGTGATGGGCCTTCTCTGGCGTACGATGACATAACAAAAATCTTAAATGCCCTTGATCAATGAATAGAAAAACAGCGGATTGATTCCTTCACACGCAGTGAAACCAAGAAGCTAAATATTCATATTTCGTGTGCGCACATGATTTTGCTTGCAAATATAATTCTCACTGACATTAAATACATACTATTTTTCTCCCGCTACAACGCATGGGCATATGTGGTAGTACTAATAAAGCAGGATGCGTTTCTTCGAACTTTTAATCCGTTCACCGTCAAAAAAGTTTTATCCGAGATGGTACTGGATTTTGTGTGTCCATCTGCTAGAGAAGAAAAGACGGTTTCTCTAGAATTTCGTACGTGGGTCGCATGCGTTGTGGCCCAGCGAAGCCAGCCACCTATTTTCCTGCCGATGCAGCTGGGGAAACCCTATTTAGCGCACAACGCGGTAAATAGTTATAGTTCGCACAGGGCGCTCAAGACTAGGCCAGCCCATTTTTGTTTTTTCCTGTCCTATGTTTCTATATTTTTTTGTTCCTTTCTCTCTTTTTTGTCTTGTTTGTTTTCTCCCTTCCAAGTTTCTTTTTCTTTTTTCCATTTTTCAAAACCACAATTTGTTTTAGAAAATTTTCGGAATTTCAATTTTGTTTTATTTTTTACAAATGTTCAAAATTTCAAAATTATGTTCTAGTTTTGAAAAATGTTTGGAAGTTCAAATTGTTGTTCTCGCCCAAAATTTGTTCATTATAAAAAAACATTTTAAAAAATGCTTTGGTTCCAAAATTGTTCCAGATTTTCAAAAAACATTGCATTTTAAAAATGTTCCAGATTCACAAAAACAATCTTCTTCCTTTCTCTTTTTAAATTTTTCCCTTCCATGTTTATTTTTTCTTTTCTCCTTTCTTCGTAAATTAGAAAAAATTAAAGAATGTTAAAAATCGTTTTTACAAATTTTCAAAAACTATTCGAATTCCAAAGTGTGTTCTTGTTTTGAAAAATGTTTGGAATATCAATTTTTTTTCTCGTTTTGATTTTTTCAAAATTCCAAAATGTATGTGTTTTCCAAAATTGTCAGATATTTTTGAAAAATAATTTTTCAAAATGTTCCAAATTTAAAAATATTCTTGGTTGAGTGAAATGGTCACAAATGAAAGTAATGTTCATGTTTATAAAAGAACATTTTTTCAAAATTGTTCCGAATGTTCAAAACATGTTCCCGTTTTTTAAAAAGTGTCCATGTTTTTTTATAAAAAATTCATTTTTCAAACAATGTTTGTGAATTTCAAAAAATGAACCTCTATCAAATTTTATTCATATTTTATGAAAACGGAATTTTTTAAAAAAATAGTTCATGATTTAAAAAATTATTCACATTTCTAAGAATATTCCACAATTCATAATAACTATTATTTTCGAAGAGGTACAAAATGAAAAAATATTTTGAATCCGACACTGCAGTATGTTCTTAATTATTCGTGCTATCCATTGGTTAGTGGTACGCGCTTTTTCTAGTGGCTACCAACATGTGGTCGGGTCTTTGAAGTCGTGACTTTGATCATTCAACGCGTCGTTTTTTTGGATTTTTTTTTCTCGCGCCTTACAAACACAGGTTATTTCAGTGCCTGCGAGTGGGTTGGCCCAGACACGAACTGTTGTGCGCCTCACATGCTATTTGACGCAACTTGCCCAAGAAAAGACAAAAATATACATATAGATTTTATTCCATCCATTCCGCACGTAGTTCCTAATTTGTTTGTCCCCGGGTAGGGCCAACTGGGCCCACACATTTCTTTTTCTGTAGGATGAACAGAAAAAAACTTAGGCCACAGGGGACTGAACTATGGACCTTCCCTATTGTGTTGATGGACATAAACTAACTCACCTTGGAGCTTTATACTAACACCAATTTTTATATGTCCCTAGGTTGTCTGGAAATTAGGAGGTTATTTGAAAATAAGGAAGTTGTGTCGATAATCATGAGCAGAACAAGGGACTCCATAAATTATTGCCGGTGGTAGCTTGCACGTCCAAATAAAAGAGAGTATGTTGGTTGGCTATAATTAAAAAAATTGTGGGCACATACTAATAAAAGAGAATATGTTGGTTTGGTTGTAATTAAAAAGAGGGGCACAATAGAGACAAAATAATCAAAGAGAATAAACCATCCGACAATTATGCCTGGTTATGCGCTGATTATGCTAATGAACCGAGATTTATGCGTCGTAATTTGTAATCTATCTGGTTACGCCTTCGTAGCAGAGAGCGGTCGAAGCAACCATGCCCCCGAAGGTCACCGCGCAGCGACCAAATGAGGAGGCAACCACAACCCCGAGACCAAGGCGGACTCGGGGGAATGCACAAGTTGAATGGTCCCTGCTACTTGTGAATTTGCGTTGGGATTTTCCCCGGAGAGGAAAGGTGAAGTAAGAAGCTTCGGGAGGAGACCAGACACCAAGCAAGGAGACGGCAAGGCAATAGGGCGCGCCCTGATGCTTTGTGGGCCCCATGTGGCTCCGCCTGACCTAATTCCACTTCTATAAATTTTCAAATATTGGGAAAACCTAGAGAGCCACGCGAAACAATTTTTCCACACCGCAAGCCTTTGTTCTTCCGCGATCCCATCTAGAGGCCTTTTCCGGTACTCTGCAGAAGGGGGATCGATCCGAAGGGCTTCTACATCAACCTTGTTGCCCCTACCGATGATGTGTGAGCAGTCCACTACAGACCTACGGGTCCATACCAAGATGGCTCTCTCTCTCTCTCTCTCTCTCTCTCTCTCTGATCTTCAATACAATGTTCTCCTGGTTTTCTTGGAGTTCTATCCGATGTAATCTTCTTTTGCGGTGTGTTTGTTGGGATCCGATGAATTGTGGATTTATGACCAGATTATTCATTGAAAGTAATTGGTTATTTTTTGAACTTTATTATGCATGATTATTATAGCTTTGTATTTCTCTTTATCTATCTGTTTGGTTTGCCCAACTAGAATTATTTATCTTCAGTAGAAGAGGTGCTTTGTGGTAGGTTCAATCTTGAAGTGTCCTCACCCAGTGATGAAAAGGATAGCGAGACACGTATTTGTGTTGTTGCCATTAAGGTAAAACGACGAGGTTTAATCATATTGCTTGGTTTTATTCTGTCTACATCATGTCATCTTGTTTAAAGCGTTACTCTGTTTGTCATGGACTTAATACCATAGATGCAGGCAGGAGTCGGTCGATTGGTAGAGTAATAGTAGTAGATGCAGGTAGGAGTCGGTCTACTTGTCACGCACGTGATGCCTGTATATGTGAGCATTGCCATGAATAATATCATAACTATGCGTCTTTCTATCAGTTGCCCAACAGTAATTTGTCTACCCGCCGTATGGCATTGTTTCGAGAGAGAAGCCTCTAGTGAAAACTATGGCCCCCGAGTCTACTTTAATCATATTACTAAAACAAAATACCTTCTTGCAATTTTCTATTTTTATTTTACTTTTCAATTTATATATCTACTACTACCAGATTTAATCCTTGCAAGTAACGAGTTCAGGGGGTTGATGACTCTCTTTCCCGTGTTGAGTGTAAGTATTTGATCTTATGTGTGCAGGTGTTGTTCACTAGGATTTGTGCGATTCTCTTATTGATTTGATAACCCTGGTTCTCACTGAGAAGAATACTTATCAGCTATTATATTACTTCACCCTTCCTCTTCGGGGAAAATTCTAACGCAACTCACAAGTAGCAGCTCCCACGAACAGGGGGAGAGGCATTGGCAGCGAGAGCATGATGGTAAGGTCGGGTGCGAGGATGGCATGATGCTACATAGCCCATCACAATAAATCCACGCATGTGACATTGCCTCCCATAACCTACCAGGATAAGCACGATGGAGTGGGCGAGGTCAGGGGCATGTGGTGCCCTGCTGCCATAGGGAGAGGCGGTGCGTCGTTTGACGGCCATGGGATAGTCGACACTTCTGATGCATAGAAAGGGGTGGTTCTGGACTGGGAGGAGGAAGAATAGAAGAAGACACAGTTGTGCCAGACCGATGTGAGAAAATAAAGCGATAGGGTGGGACCTGCGCATCTTATGGAGTCCATGAGAAATATCTAATCTAGTCTAAACCAATGAAAAAAAAATAGTGCACTATAGCAAAATAGCGCCACCTTTAAAATACACTATTAGTGAGACATTAAACACTAATTTATTTGCATTGCTCAGAATGCTATGGCATGCTATTTTTCCCGTGGTCTAAACACACTACAAAATCAGAAGTGAACTGTGTTCAAAAATCAATAGTGAATCAGAGAAAAAACCTGACACACATGTCGCTCTTATACACTGATTTATTTAGTGAGGCAAGTGGGGTACTGCACAAAACACTATAGCATACTATTTGTGGTGCTATAGTGTGCTATTTTTTCCAGTGGTCTATGCATAATATAAAACAGGGAGTGAATTGTGTTAAAAGACCAAACTAAATGGGACACAGGTGTCATTCATAGAAGAGCTTATGGCTATAGCTCCAAACTCACCAAAGGCGCCGAAGCTTAACAGCTTTAATTCTCTTACTATCACAGTTAGTCTTTTTAAAATTTTGTTTTCATTTTTGTTTTCAAAAATACATTTCATATGGAAATAATGTTAACAGGAAGCTACTCGGATGCCATCTCAGCGTGAAAACTTACACAAACCTAGAAGGGTCTCTTGTCTTTGATGTGTAAAAATCTCAGTTTTTCTAAAATTTTGTTTATATTTTTTGTTTTCAAAATTACTTTTCATATGGAAATAATGTTAACAGAAAATTACTATTCACCCACAATTACTATTTAACCACAAACCTTTACATGATTAATTAATTGACACAATTACTGTTCAGGGAACTGTTCATTGGCTGCCATATGTCAAATTGGTAGAGCCCTTGAAAAAAATTCAAAAAAAGAAAGGAGGTCCTAGCTTAGCCGGTTTAATATAGTAGTATATATGTAGTGTTTGGTAAAGCCCAAAAGATCAAAGCACGGAAGACAAACTCAAAAGAAGAACCGCCGACGTCCGCCCGAGGGTCACACCTGCTAGGATAAAAAAATCATGACCTAAACTACTAGCCAGAGCGAAGACACATTGATTATCCTCTTTGCCACCGGCCGCCGAATCGGCAGCCAGAGGGAAGGCAAATTCACGGGTTCACTAGTGAAGTATGAAAGAAAAAGTTTGCCCTAGCCGCCTAAGATTAGGGGAGGAAACGGGAGTTAGTCCCAATCTGGGAGACTGCTCACGATTATGACTGATGCAAGTACTATGCAATGATCAAATACGAGCAAATAATATGTATTTTCCGTTTCAGTTTCTCCTCTAGTTTGTTAATGCAACGACCATTGGGGATTCCCCCTCCTCCTTCATTCCCAGGAAAATATTTATTACTGTAATTTTATAAATATGTAGAGAACATATACATGTGTATGAGGGATTATTATTTTCAGATTTCTCTATTCTGAATAATTCCGGTCTCCATGAATCCCGGGTGCCCACCATGAAAATTTTACTTGATCAACAAAAGGTCATAGAGCAACTCGCCAAACTGTCTCAGTACGACGAAAATTTTACCCTTGCGTAAGTCTCTTCTACCTTCCGTACTGCCAACATACATTAGCACAGACTAGCCAGCTTTGCAAATCCTGAAACAACAGTAGGCAGTTCACTGAAACATCTAAACAAAATACAGGCATTCAGCGGGCAAACAAGTTCTTCAAGGCAACAACAACTACCAGTACACGAAAAGCAGCAACCACATGGACCATGGCCATAAAGACTGAACAACGAAGTACAACATAGACCAGCTGAACTGAACACCTCCAGCTTGTAAAGGAACCCTGCATAAACAGCAAAGGACGAAAAGTTTCCCTCTCCCTCCCGAGGCGCTCCCGCGAGCACCGTCGGGAGGCAACCCTAGCGCCTCCACCTCCGGCCCTCCGCCCCGCCTCCCCCTCCCTTGCCACTGCCGGGGGCGCCGCCGGCCAAAGGCCGTGTGGCCAAGGCGGCGGCGGGGCAGTTTTCCCCTGCGCGCGGATGGATGGCGTCGCGGGGCGTCTCCCTCCTGCCCGCCGGCGGCGGATCTGGGCATCCCGGCCCAGATCCGGTGGATGTGATGGTCGACGATGGCGGGGGTGGCCGGCGTCCCTGTGGAGGTGGTGGTGTTGCGGCCGGTGTCCGCGCTGCTCCGGTGCGGGGTGGCGGGGCTTCAGGTGAATCTGACCAGAGCGTGGAGGCGCATGTGATGTGGTGGTGGCAGGTTGATTGCGGCGGCGGCCAGATTGTTCTGGCGTCGGCTCGTCTGTAAGCTGCCTCTGTCGGCCTTCGACCCCTCTCCTTGACGTCCGTTCGCTTCTCTCGCCGGAGGGCTGGCCTTCTCCCGGCTGCGGTCCATCGACCGTCTCGCACCCGGTGTCGTAGGACCGAGCTGGTCTCGCGCCCGGCAGCAGGATCGACCTGTCTCACGCGCGGCAGCAGGACTGCGCTCGTCTCGCGCCCGGTGTAGCAGGATGGCTCGTTGGAGGCTTGTTGTGGCCGGCCTATTGGGTCTCGGCGCTGGGACCGGCCAGGGGTGCGGAAGGCGGATCCTTTCCACCCGTCTCTGCGGTTGGGGTTGCAGTGGGGCTCGGGGGACGTGGTGCCAAGGTCTTTTATTCTGGGACGGCGGCCCTGGTGGTGGTGGCGCGATGCTCATGGGCAGAGCTCGTGCCTCGGTGCTGCCCGGTTTCCACGGCCGTGTGGGCGGCATGGTAGCCGGGGTGTGGCGTTCGATGGCGGTGAGTGTTGGCCGGGGTGAAAACCTACTCTATCTTCGGACAGATTGGCGACGGCGAAGATTGCTCCCTTCTTGAAGGCGTCGTCGCGGCTATCACTTCCCTTCGTGTTACTCTAGGGGAAACTCGGATCCTCGGATCGGGCGGTGGCGGCGCTCCGGTACCGTATCCTTCCTGAAGGCGCCGCCTTGGAGCCCACGGTTCGTCATATGCGGCTCCACTTCTTCGCGGTGGTGTGTTCACTCGTGAAGCCCCCAGCGGCTCTTGTAGTGCTAGGGAGTGTGTTGCTGCGATCAGCGCCTATGTATCCTGTCTTGAGTGTGTGTGCGTATGTTGTGGGTGAATGCGGTTGTACCGGGCACTATTGGTCGATGCTTTATATATAAAGCGAGGCGAAAGCCTTTTTCGATAAACAGCAAAGGACACAGTGAGCATAGGGAAACTGGAAGAAATGCAAGGAATATCAAAATCCAGTTGGTTGGTCTATCTATCAGAGGATGTGCTATAAACAAGCTGGAATGATCAGTTGGTTGATCTAGATATTTGATAGGCATCATCTTGGGTAGCACTTGCATGAAACAACTCGTCGTCACTGTCCCATTACAACGAAAAATGATGTACATTTAAGTTCTCTACCTTCAGAACTCCCTTCATTAGCACAGACTAGCTAGCTTTGCTAATAAGGTATACAGTTAAGGAACTTAAATACTTTCTATTGCAGTGCCAACTGCTAAGCTTCCTGCCCTTGCTCGTTGCCACCATGGGGATGCTGCTGCCTGTAGCTACAAAGCACTTGGGTGTTGCTGTTTCCCTAGTGTTGCTGCTTCCCTAGTGTTGCTGTTGGGTGTCATCTATACCTATTGTGATGATAAGGAGCATCACTGGCGCCATTTTGAGGCAATGTTGTGGGGCCAGGTATTGGGCGGTGTTATGGTGGGCTAGAAGGATGTAAAAAGTTGTGCACAAGGATATATCATGCTACTCTGCTTGGGTCTAAGCTTAGGATTTTTATCCAAGCATGTTATGTATAGGTTGACTACTGCAAGATAATAATCATGAAGAATGGTAACAGATACTCACAGGCGAGCAGAATGAAAATTGGAAGGAGCGCTTGTCCTCGGAAGCAGAAGATCTATTCTATCTCGATCCGCTTAGTGGGTACTCCATGGTTACATAGGATCTTTAAAATACGGTGAACTATCACATCGTCCTGCGTGCCACGTATAAGTTTGACTACCTTGAGATGTTCTGCTAGCAATGATTGTTCACTTGAGTCGCACCTTTCATCAGTTTCGCTCAAATGATGTTCCTGTAGCAACGAAAACATTTTGCTTAAGTCAATAAATGGTACACCCTCTATTCCTAAATATAAGACATTTTGGTAGTTAAATCTAAACTGTCAAAACGTCTTATATTTAGAAACAAAGGTAGTAAATGGAAACTTCAAAGACAAAAGCTATCATACTTGAAAACTATAGATACCTCAGAAGTTTCAAGATCAAGCTGAAGTTTCAGCGTCTCAAGCATTGGTGAGTGCTAGAGAAAGTAAACCAATCCAGTGAAATCATCACCCACACACCATTGGTTGAGCAACAAAGTTTTTTACCTTGCTAAACATAGGGCGACATGTCAAATCCTTTCTGAAAACAGATAACTGGATAAAATGAAGAGGATTAAACAACAACTCAAGATATAACTTAAGAAGTACATGATGCTTTTAGAGATACAGAAGTAGTACATGATTTGAAAACTTTCTGGCAGCTCTTATTTTCCACAGTAATTAAGTGTTAACAAATACCAAGATTTAGAACCCAAGCTGTACTTTAATCTCAATCCTATGTGTATGAATAGTACACATGACTAAACTATCAAGCAGCGGTACGCATAATAGCATAAGTATTCAAGAAACATCAAGATTCAAGCATGTTAATTAGCGAAAACATGCAAGACACATAATGAGCTTGTTCGATAAGTTTTTATTGACAAATACTATTTGTGATACAAATAGACATGAGATCTAGCGAATGGCAAAAAGTAATAGGAGTTGGCAAAAGAGGGAGCTTACCCTTCTTGGATCAGATATTGTCAACTTCAAATTTGTAGCACCTGACAAACTTTTGAGGACCGCAGGAATAGGATGGTCGATGATGCCGGCTGGAGCATTGCATCCCTCTCCCTCACATGATGGATTATCACAGTAACACATTTCCGGCATACTTCTCCAAGAGTAACAACTGCCGTTACCAGTGATGGCATGCTATCAAGCAAAGGAGTGAAACCCCAAGATGTCGCTATTCTCAAGGTAACGAGATTTGGGGTAGAAATACGAACGCGTCAATCATTACGAAAATGCCCACCGTGGATGTGAAGATGTTGTAATGATTGGACAAGATAACATCGACACACATCTCACAATCTACCATGTGAAAGACCTCTAGCATCTTAAATCCCGGAAAATCCAAAGAGCATTCCTCAAACATCACACAGTAGAGCTCTAACCTTTTCAAGTGCGAGGATGATGAGATGAGAGTCAGGTCTCTCACATGCCGGGGGAAAGAAACTCGAAGCACTTCAACTTGGCACGGCAGAGCATACCGGAGCCATGGTTCCATGTGTCCAAAAGCCTCATATGTCCAACTGGTGTAGGACTACTCATAGCAGTACCTGAAGTCGTCATCCATCTCAACATCACCAGGACATCATATGTCACATACATTGAGAAGCGTCAAATCGCGCAGGCGAAGTAGCTCGCCGACAAATGTATCGGAGCCGACGCCATTGTAGCTATGACGGCGGATTGTAAGAATAGTTTGGGAAGCGTAGAACCCTTTTCTCGGGCCGCGTTGTATATATATGCGTGAAGCCGTTGCTTACAAGTTGAGGATCGATCGTACAAAGATCCAAGTTTGTACAAAGAAGACCGAGGAGGGGAAGATTACAGAAGAAGGGATAGAAGAAGTTTGAGATAAACAGTAGTCATATCCATATACAATTTGTATTTCAACACTCCCCCTCAATCTAAACCTAGGATATTCCAGGGTTAAGATTGTACTTGAACTCATTTAGCCTTCTCTCAGTAAGCGGTTTGGTGAAGCCATCAGCTAGTTGATCTCCGGCTGGTATAAACCTTATGTCCGGTAACTTACGAGCTACTCTTTCTCTGACAAAATGGAAATCAACCTCAATGTGCTTTGTGCATGCATAAAAAATAGGATTAGCTGAAAGATAGGTTGCACCGATATTATCACACCATAACCTCGCAGCTTGTGGAGTTTTGACTCCTAGTTCATAGAGTAAAGTCTGAATCCACATGACTTCAGCTGTAGCATTTGCTAGAGCCTTATACTCAGCCTCAGTGCTCGACCTTGAGACTATAGCTTGTTTTCTTGCACTCCATGATATAAGATTTGTTCCCAGAAATACGGAAAACCCACATGTGGATCTTCTATCATCGGCACATCCTGCGCAATCTGCATCAGAGTAGGCAGACACAAGCATAGAGGGGGACTTAACAATTTTGAGCCCAAGCCCTCCTGAGAATTTGAGATACCTCACAATTCTTTTAACTGCAGTCCAGCGAATAGTGGTAGGTGCATGTAAATACTGACACAATTTGTTCACAGAATAAGAAATATCAGGTCGTGTAAGAGTCAAATATTGTAATGCTCCTACAACACTTCTATAATTTGTTGCATCCTCAGGTCCAAGTGCTTCTCCACTATCAATTGTCAGTTTTTTCTGAAGTTGAGATTGGTGTACTGACAGACTTGCAGTTTTCCAATCCTACTCTCCTGAGAATGTCACTAGCATATTTTTCTTATGAAAGAATTATACCATCTCTTATCGGATTGACCTCTGTACCAAGGAAATAATGAAGATCTCCCAAATCCTTAAGAGCAAACTCCATCTTTAGATCCTTAAGCAGACAAGTGGTGGCATCTGGACTTGAACTGGCAACAATTATATCATCAACATATACTAGAATAAATATAGTAGCATTGCCTTTGTTGTAGAAAAATAATGAAGTATCAGCTTTAGATGGTGTAAACCAAAGATGTTGTAACTGTGTGCTCAACCTTGAGTACCAGGCTCCACTAGTAGAAAAACACCTATTAGTCCCGGTTCATGAACCGGGACTAATGGGTCGTTACTAATACCTCCCCCCTTTAGTCCCGGTTCTAACACGAACCGGGACAGATGGTCCTCCACGTGGCCGGTGCGCCGAGACCAGGCAGGGGGGCCTTTGGTCTCGGTTGGTGGCACCAACCGGGACCAAAAGGCATCCACGTCAACATTCCAAATGGCTGGGGTTTTTGTTTTTTTGAAGGGGGGGTTGGGGTTTTGGGGGTTAATTTAGGTGTTTCATATATTGTGTTAGCTAGCTAATTAATAGCGAGAAGTGTCCTCTCTTATGTCCGTGCTTGGTCGACGCTACGTACTATATACATATAGCCCTCGACACGCTAGCTAGTAAGAAAATGAAGGGAACCATCGAGTACAGAAGTTCGTCATGCATACCGAGAGAAATGATCGATCGACCTCTCCTTCTCCGAGAGATTGGTCGAACAACAAGTTTTCGTATCATGTACGTCCGACGCTACTGGCTACATACATGTACAATATATAAGATCTCTCAATTACAATCCCCTAGCATTTGAAATCAACTTCCACATGGTATTCTCCGGCTTTATTGATGACGTGGTCAAGAAAGAATCTCGCCAATTCCTCTTGAATTGCTTTAATGCGATCTGGTTCTAGGAGTTCATTCCGCATCTGCCACGTTTAATTTGAAGAAGGGGGTTAATTAATACATATATATATATATATATATATGAATGAAACTCAACAGAAATGATGGTGTAATAAAATGAAATTGTGAATATTATTAATTGCTTACGCACTTCATATTGTCTTTGAGAGTAGCCCCGCTTATTTTTCAAAGTCGCGCTGTAGATGAACTCGCACACGTAGTATCCATAGAAATCATTTCCTTGTTCCTGCCACAAGCACTTTATGAGAAATAGAGGTCAATCAAACTGATAATGAAGCATTATAAATGGCATTGATGAAAGTATAGCTATAGAATCAACGGGAGATGCGCACAACTAGCTAGCCAGTAGTACTTACTTTCGGGTATGTATATCGCAGCTCCTTCGGCAGTCCCGGAGCTTTTGTGGTGAACTGTTTCCAAACCCTGCAAGACAAAGAAAATAATTATTATTACTTGAGATATCAGGAAATGAACAAAAAGTTGCCGCTATGGTGCGATAATGATCGATTGAACTTACTTGCTGAGCATTTCAGTCATGTCCGCATAGGTGCTGGGATCTTTCCGTCTCGAGTCTAAGACGGTTACTAGTCCACGCTCAAGCTTAATCTCCAGAAGAATATAGTGGTACCTGCGCACGCATGCATAACTCATCAATTACATTACTATAACCTCGCTCGAGTAATAAGGGAAACCGAATATGCAAACGATCAGTAACACTCACTTGCCGTTGTAAGGAAAGAGTATGGTATCTTTGTTTTGATTTTTGATCAATGATTGTAGCAAGTTGTCCTTGGCCTCTTTGACGTGCTTTTCAACCAGAAATACATCTATGATATTTGGCAAACGTAGAACTAGCTAGCTAATCACAATAAGGAATCATGTTAGTGGCCTCGACGCTGCTTCTCTAGGGTTTGGGGTCGCCTCGACACAACGCTTCAAGGGTTAATTTGGGTGGCCTCGAGAGAGTTAATTTGTCGGGTAGGGGCGCGGCAGGAGGGGGTAGGAGACCAACATCGTTTTCTCTCTAGGGTTTGGGTGTCCTCGAGAGTTTTGGTCGAGCGAGAGGGCCGAGGGGGGTGCTGATGTTGTATAAGTTATCACGGTCGAGAGGGGGTATATATATCGACCGCCCCTCATGTCGAAGTTATCTCGAGGGGGTTATATCGACAACGACGCGACATACATATACATGGGAAAATAATGTTATCGGGGAGGGGGTATCGGTACCCCCCCCCTCGTGTTGAAGTTTCTTCCTTCTCCTCTATTCCTTTCTTCTTCTACTACTCTTCTTTTTCTTCTTCTCCCTCGAGAAAGGAAAATAAGGAAAAGGAAGAAAATAGGAAGAAGGAAGAAGAAAAAAGAAGAAAAAAAGAGGAGAAGAAGAAAGGAATAGAGGAGAAGAAGAAAATAGAAATTCTATTTTCTTCTCTCTATTCTTTCTTCTTCTCCTCTTCTTTTTCTTCTTATTTATTTCTCCTCTTCTTCCTCTCCTCTTCTTCTCCTTTCTTCCTCTTCTTATTTTCCTTTTTCCTCTCATTCTTTTAGTATTGCTTGTTTTAAAAAATGTTCAAATAGAAAATTTGAAAAAACAAAGGTTTTGCCTAATGCATTGTTCATATGAATATACAAACATTTGCATATTCTACAGTAATTAATATCACCAAAAAATCTATGAACAGAAAAAACCTAACTTTTCTAAAATCTATCTTTTGCATATATGAAAACATTAATAGACATATGAACAAAAATACATATATGAAGAAAAACATGCTCTGAACAATTTTTTTATACATTTTGAACATCTACATACACATAGCCACATACATACACATATACATTATATATATATGAACAAAAAAATTAAACTAATAAAAGTGAAAAAAACAGAGCCGGTGCTTGCATGCTCACAACGGGGTGGCTAGATGACGATGGCGGCGGTGGGCGGCGAGGCGCGCCTGAGGCAGGACGACGGGCAGGGCTCGGGCAGCAGGAGGCGGACGGGCGCTGGTCTCGGGAGGCCAGCGACGAGGACGGCGCTGGCTCGGGAGGCCGCGACGAGGACGGCGCTGGTTGGGCGGCGGCCTTGGCGGCGGCGGTGACGGCGAGGTGGAGCAGCCTGTCGGCGCCGAGGAGGGTCGGCGTCGTCGGGGCAATCTGGCGATGAGATTCTGAATTTTGCAAAGTGTTTGCTTATATAGCAAAGCCATTGGTCCCGGTTCGTGAAACCAACGGGACTAATGCACCTTTAGTCCCGGTTGGTGCCACCAATCGGGACCAAAACCTCTTTTGGTAGCCCAAAGGGCGGGAAGCGGCGGCCTTTGGTACCGGTTGGTGCCACGAACCGTACCAATGCCCCCTTTAGTCCCGGTTGGTGCCACCAACCGGGACCAAAGGCCTCTGGCTGCACGCGTCGGGGCCAAAGTTTAGTCCCACCTCGCTAGTTGAGAGGCGCACAGTGGTTTATAAGCCCCACCGCCGCACCCTCTCGAGCTCCTCTCCACCGCAGCTTCGGGCCTACTTGCTATTCTTGTGCTCGATGGGCCTTCAGGCCTCTGCGGGCCTGAATCACGGCCCATAGTAGGGTTTCATGTCGTATTCAGCCGTGGGGGCCCGATGAGGAGGCACTTTTTGTTTTTTTGTTTTCTTTACTTATTGTTGCTATTTTTATTTTTTCCAGTTTTTTGTTTTGTTTTCTACATTATTTATTTTCTTTTGTTTTTGCTTTATTTTTAATTCCTTTTGCTTTTAGTTTTAGGAAAATTATAAACTTTCGTTAGTGCCATTACTTTTCAAATTTGAAAACACTTTTTTGTTTTTTTGTTTTCTTTCTTGCTTTATTTATTTTATTTTGTTTCTACTTACAACAAAATACTTATTGTTGTTTTTTGTTTTGATTTCTGCATTATTTATTTTCTTTTGTTTTTGCTTTATTTTTAATTCTTTTTGCTTTTAGTTTTAGGAAAATTATAAATTTCTGTTAGTGCCATTAGTTTTCAAATTTAAAAACACTTTTTTTTGTTTTTTTGTTTTATTTCTTGCTTTATTTATTTTATTTTGTTTCTACTTACAACAAAAAACTTATTGTTGCTATTTTTAATTATTACGAAGGCCGAACCATAAGACATTAAAGCATTTCAAATGAACTCTGAAAAAGTTGAAAGTTGGCATGGTATCATACTCATCATTTACAAAGTTGGCATGGTATCATCATAATAGTTGCGGGAGAAAGTCTTCACTTTTTCTTCGCTTGTGTCATTTGCTTATTGCGCCGTAACCATGGATAATCTTCATCGTTTATCAGGATGCTGGGGTCAGCCTTGACTTTGAAGGGAGGAGTTTCATGAAACTTTTCATAATCTTCAGACATGTCTGTCTTGTCCTCTACTCCCACGATGCCCCTTTTTCCTAAAAGAACTATGTGGCGCTTTTGGCTCATCGTATGATGTATTCGCTTCCTTATCTTTTCTCTTTCTCGGTCTGCTAGACATGTCCTTCACATAGATAACCTGTGCCACATCATTGGCTAGGACGAACGGTTCGTCGCTGTACCCAAGATTTTTCAGATCCACTTGTTGTCATTCCGTCTTTGTGGGTCTACCTGCACCCGCCTCTGACAGATTGACACATTTGCACTTAAACAAAGGGACCTTAAAATCATGTCCGTAGTCAAGTTCCCATATGTCCACTATGTAACCATAATATGTGTCATTTCCCCTCTCGGTTGTTGCATCAAAGCGGACACCGCTGTTTTGGTTGGTGCTCTTTTCATCTTGGTCAATCGTGTAAAATGTATTCCCATTTATCTCGTATCCTTTCCAAATCAATACAGTCAAAGATGGTCCCCTGGACAACAAGTACAGCTCATCACAAACAGTGGTGTCACCTCGACACGTGCTTCCAACCAACTGCTGAAAGTCTGATGTGTTCACATGTAATCCGATCGTCGACCTTTCCGGGTGTTTGGAGCGCAGATGTTCTTGTGTTCATCGACATACGGGTCACCAAGGTAGAGTTCGTAGAATTGTGTAGTGTGCTTGAGACGAAGAATATCCGCCCCTGCATATTATTGAGTCCCTTCCAAGCGTGCCTTTTCGGTCAGTCTCCCCTCATACCGCGATTTAGGGATACCTATCTTCTTAAGGCCAGGAATGAAGTCAACACAAAAGCCGATGACATCCTCTCGTTTGATGGCCCATGGAGATGCTTCCTTCGGCCTAGCGCGTTCTGGACATATTTCTTTAGGACTCCATGAACCTCTCAAAGGGGTACATATTGTGTAGAAATCGGGGCCCGAATGACAATCTCGTCAACTAGATGAACTAGGACGTGCGTCATGATATTGAAGAAGGATGGTGGGAACACCAGCTCGAAACTGACAAGACATTGCACCACATCACTCCTTAGCCTTGGTATGATTTCTGGATCGATCACCTTCTGAGAGATTGCATTGAGGAATGCACATAGCTTCACAATGGCTAATCGGACGTTTTCCGGTAGAAGCCCCCTCAATGCAACCGGAAGCAGTTGCATCATAATCACGTGGCAGTCATGAGACTTTAGGTTCTGGAACTTTTTCTCTGGCATATTTATTATTCCCTTTATATTCGACGAGAAGCCAGTCGGGACCTTCATACTGAGCAGGCATTCAAAGAAGATTTCTTTCTCTTCTTTCGTAAGAGCATAGCTGGCAGGACCTTCATACTTCTTCGGAGGCATGCCCTCTTTTTCGTGCAAGCGTTGCAGGTCCTCCCATGCCTCAGGTGTATCTTTTGTCTTCCCATGCACGCCCAAGAAGCCTAGCAGGTTCACGCAAAGGTTCTTCGTCACGTGCATCACGTCGATCGAAGAGCGGACCTCTAGGTCTTTCCAGTAGGGTAGGTCCCAAAATATAGATATCTTCTTCCACATGGGTGCGTGATTCTCAGCGTCATTCGGAATAGCTAGTCCGCCGGGACCCTTTCCAAAGATTACATGTAAATCATTGACCATAACAAGTACGTGATCACCGGTACGCATGGCGGGCTTCTTCCGGTGATCTGCCTCGCCTTTGAAATGCTTGCCTTTCTTTCGACAGTGATGGTTGGTCGGAAGAAATCGATGATGGCCGGTACACATTCTTCCCGCAGCTTGCGGTATATACTATCGGTGTCAAGTAAACAGTGCGTGCATGCGTGGTATCCCTTGTTTGTCTGTCCTGAAAGGTTACTGAGAGCGGGCCAATCGTTGATGGTCACGAACAGCAACGCCTTTAGGTTAAATTCCTCCTGTTTGTGCTCATCCCACGTACGTACACCGTTTCCATTCCACAGCTGTAAAAGTTCTTCAACTAATGGCCTTAGGTACACATCAATGTCGTTGCCGGGTTGCTTAGGGCCTTGGATGAGAACTGTCATCATAATGAACTTCCGCTTCATGCACATCCAAGGAGGAAGGTTATACATACATAGAGTCACGGGCCAGGTGTTGTGATTGCTGCTCTGCTCCCCGAAAGGATTAATGCCATCCACGCTTAAAGCAAACCATACGTTCCTTGGCTCACTTGCAAACTCATCCCAGTACTTTCTCTCGATTTTTCTCCACTGCGACCCGTCGTGGGTGCTCTCAACTTCCGTCTTTCTTACGGTCCTCACTGTGCCATCGCATCAACTTGGCATGCTCTCCGTTTCGAACAGACGTTTCAACCGTGGTATTATAGGAGCATACCACATCACCTTCACAGAACCCTCTTCTGGGGGCTCGCCGTCAACATCACCAGGTCATCTCATCGATCTTAATACCGTAATGCACCGTGATACGGGCATGCGTTCAGATCCTTGTACGCACCGTGGTAGAGGATGCAGTCTTTAGGGCATGCATGTATCTTCTGCACCTCCAATCCTAGAGGGCATCGACCTTCTTTGCTGCGTATGTACTTGTCGGGCAATTCGTTATCCTTTGGAAGCTTCTTCTTCAATATTTTCAGTAGCTTCTCAAATCCTTTGTCGAGCACTGACATTCTCGCCTTCCATTGCAGCAATTCCGAGACGGTACCGAGCTTTGTGTTGCCATCTTCGCAATTGGGGTACAACCCTTTTTGTGGTCCTCTAACATGCGATCGAACTTCAGCTTCTCCTTTTGACTTTCACATTGCGTCCTTGCATCGACAATGACCGGCGGAGATCATCATCATCGGGCACATCGTCTGGTTCCTCTTGATCTTCAGCAGCTTCGCCCGTTCAGCATCATCGTCGCACATCGTCTGGTTCCTCTTGATGTTCAAGTAGCATCACCATATTCAGGGGCACATAGTTGTCATCGTATTCTTCTTCTTCGCCGTCTTCCATCATAACCCCTATTTCTCCGTGCCTCGTCCAAACATTATAGTGTGGCATGAAACCCTTGTAAAGCAGGTGGGTGCGGAGGATTTTCCGGTCGAGTAAGACTTCGTATTCCCACATATAGGGCATGGACAACACATAAAACCATTCTGCTTGTTTGCCTCAGCCACTTCGAGAAAATCATGCACGCCCTTAATTTACTCGGAGGTGTGTCTTGAACCGTACATCCATTGCCGGTTCATCTGCGTGCACTATATATAATTAAGTGTGTCTAAAATCATTACAGAACATCATGAATAGATAATTAAGTGACCAAATAAATAGAAGTTCATCATCACATTAAAACCAAAGTACATACATAGTTCTCATCTAACAACATAAAGCTCTGCAGAGCATCTAAATTAATTAAACCATACACTGAAACTATGTAAAACATTTCAATGCGAAAACAAATGCGATCATAATCGCAACCAATGTAACAACTGATCCAACGGCATAATGATACCAAGCCTCGGTATGAATGGCATATTTTCTAATCTTTCTAATCTTCAAGCGCATTGCATCCATCTTGATCTTGTGATCATCGATTTACATCCGCAACATGCAACTCCAATATCATCTTCTCCTCCTCAATTTTTCTAGTTTTTTTCTTCAACAAATTGTTTTCTTCTTCAACTAAATTTAACCTCTCGACAATAGGGTCGGTTGGAATTTCCGGTTCAACAACCTCCTAGATAAATAAAATCTATGTCACGTTGGTCGACATAATTGTCATAAACAATAAATGAACCAATAGTTATGAAAAGATAATATATACCACATCCGAATCATAGACAGGACGAGGGCCGACGGGGGCGGATACCAAAACCATCGCACTATATAAGATGCAATAATAAAAGTAAGAAAATTATACAAGTATCTATATAAACATACAAGTAAGAATTTTTTTCCTTTTAGAAAGAAGATAAGAACAAGAGGCTCACCACGGTGGTGCCGACGACGAGATCGGCGCGGGCGATCGACGGCGGTGAAGACGGGGACGGGACGTGACGGACCACTAAACCTAGACAAATATTAAGGAAAATGGAGCTTGGAGGTCGAGCTTGGAGAGGAGAAAGCTTAAGTAGTGTGGCTCGGGCATTCCATCGAACACCTCGTGTGCATAGGAGGTGAGCTAGAGCACCACAAAGCTCTCCCCTCGCCGGCCACAAAAAATAGAGCACTAGGAGTGCTCTGCTCGCGGGCGAGGGGTATATATAGGCAACTAATTGGTCCCGGTTGGTGACTTGAACCGGGACTAAAGGGCAACCTTTGGTCCCGGTTCGTCTCACCAACCGGGACCAATGGTGGTGGGCAGAGCGAGGCCCATTGGTCCCGGTTCGTCCCACCAACCGGGACCAAAGGTCCAGACGAACCGGGACCAATGGCCCACGTGGCCCGGCCGGCCCCCGGGGCTCACGAACCGGGTCCAATGCCCCCATTGGTCCCTGTTCTGGATTGAACCGGGACTAATGGGCTGTCCGGGCCTGGACCATTGCCCCCTTTTCTACTAGTGCTCTCGGGGCCTGTTTCAATCCATACAAAGCTTTATCTAACTTGCAAACATGACGAGGTGTGCTTTTGTCCTCATAACCTGGTGGCTGCCGCATAAAAACCTCTTCTTCCAGAACACCATGAAAAAACGTGTTCTGAACATCTAGCTGTCTTAAGCTCAAACCTCTGGAAACAGCAATGGATAGTACAAGTAGAATAGTAGCTGCTTTAACAACAGGACTGAAGGTATCCTCATAATCAGTACCAAACCTTTGTTTAAAACCTTTTTGCATCTAATCTAGCCTTATATCTGTCTATGCTTCCATCAGACTTCCTATTAATCTTATACACCCATTTACAATCAATGATAATCTTGCCTTTTTCTGGTGGTACCAAATGCCATGTTTTATTTTTCATGAGTGCCTCATATTTATTATCCATGGCTTCTTTCCAATCTTTACTAGCAAGTGCATCATGCAAATGAGTTGGTCCACCCATACTAGTAAGAAAAGCATGTTTAATTTTATAGTACCTTATAGTACCATCCGTGTACTCTTTTCCTTTAACAATACCAGATTGGGATCTAGTATGACGACGTGGAGGTGCAGGTGCAGGGGCTGGTTCAGTAGTAGAGTTGCTCTCCACAAGGGGATCCACTGCATCACCAAACGCCCGATCCAAGGAAATTGGAGCGCCAGGAATCCTTCTCGTGATTGTCTCACCAGTGGGAGAGTGCCGCGTGGCAGCCTCGGCAGGCGCCCGCTCAGTCGGGCGAGACGAGCCGGCCGCACTACGCCCTATGCTTGTCGCCTGGTCGGCCGCTGGCCCATCGCCCACCCACGTGGCACATGGCGAGTCGAACCAGGCCATGCTAGCTGGGCTGAGGGAACCCACACCGCTGGGGCTGTCGGCCACCCCGTTGTCGGACTTGCTGGCTGGGCTGGAATCCCCCTGGGATCGCGCGCCTGCCACACTGAAGCGCAGATTTCTGTCGGATCATGCGCCGCTGCTGCTGCCAGGATTGTTCTGGGATCCCGTGTTTATTTCATCCACATCTGCTTGCATAAAATGACGCCCTAAATCTGCATCCTTAGCATCAAAATTAAAATTTTCTTTTTCTTTGGAACTAGTCATATGATCAGCACTATTTTACTTGCCCCCGTGATCTGGACTAGACATGTGTCAAGAAGGAGTGCAATTTCTGCACGAAGTAGGGCTCCGGAATTTGGATGAAACTTTGCAAAGGGAAATATTGTTTCATCAAGTACAACATCACGAGAAATATAAATGCGTCCAGTAGAAACCTCAAGACACTTGTACCCTTTGTGAAGATTACTATATCCGAGGAAAACACATTGAGAGGAACGAAACTCAAGTTTGTGTCGATTGTATGGAAGAAGATTGGGGTAGCAAGCACAACCAAAATTTGTTAGAGAGTTGTAGTCAGGTTTTTGATGAAACAATTTTTCCAAGGGAGTAGTATTGCCTATGACTTTGCTAGGAAGACGATTGATGAGATAAGTAGCAGCAATAAAAGCTTCATCCCAATATTTTAGAGGCATTGATGCATGAGCTAGAAGAGATAGACCTACTTCAACGATATGGCGGTGTTTACGCTTAGCATAGCCATTTTGTTGATGAGGCGGGGACAAGAGACATGATGAGCGATGCCAATATTGCGAAAGAAAGAGTTGAGTTTTTCATACTCCCCTCCCCAGTCACTTTGGACTGTGATGATTTTCCTGTTAAACTGGCGTTCAACAAGTATCTGAAATTCTTGAAGATAGTTAGAACTTCAGATTTAAATTTGAGCAAGTATATGCAAGTAAATTTGCTATAGTCATCAATAAAGCTAACATAATATTTTTCTTCCAAAAGAATCTCTTGCATGACCCTATACATCACTAAAGATAACTTCCAACGGAGCATGAGACACACTATTATTTGACCTAGGATAGGGAAGTTGGTGATTTTTGCACATTGACAAGCATTACAAACTGACTCACCATTTGGACTAGATGACAATGGAAGATTGTCTTTATTCACTACTTGCTTGACTATGATGAAGAAGGATGTCCTAATCTTTGATGCCACCTCGCTAAGGAAGGCTTGATGACGGAGTGAACTTGATGACGACGACGCTTTCGACTAAGTGCTTCGGACGTGATGGGATACAAGCCTCCAATGCATCTACCATGGTGAATGAGCTCCCTCATGGCCCGATCCATTATAAAAAATACTCGAGATGAGTTTCAAAGAAAACATTATTATCGGCAGTAAGACGAGACATAGATGCAAGGCTATTGTCGGCTTGTGGAACATGAAGGACATCTTTTAGAACAAGATCATGTTTTAAAGTAGGGTAATTAATAGATGATTGACCAATATGACAAATATCCATACCTCCACCGGTTGCGGTGTGAATTTGATTGGTGTCGTAGTACTTCCCTCTCATAGCAAGTTTCTCAAGTTCATTAGTGACGTGGTCGGTAGCTCTGGAGTCGGCGTACCAAACAGTCCCATCTCCACCTTGTTGCTCCCTGATTGCAGCTGCTATGACGAGCATCAGGAACATAATTTTCATCATAACGGGGCAAGCAATCCAGGACATCATGACCCGGTTGTTTGCAAAGCTGGCACCAAATTTTGGTGGAGGAAGAGGATCCGGAGGGGGCGTTGTTGTTGGTGTAGGCGCCCCCACCAGAACGTGTGCCCTGGTACTGGTTGGAGCTGCCCTGGTTTCCGCCCTGGTTATTGTATGTGCGCCCTCCGCTGTTGCTGTTGCGATTTTGCCCCTGCTGGCCGCACCCACGGCTGGCTCCACGACCACGGGAAGCAGCGTTAACAGAGGACTGCCGCACATTCATGCCATGGAGCAGGTTGAGGCGGGCGTCGAAACTCATCAGCTGATTGTAGAGCTCCTGGACAGTAACAGGTTCAATCCGAACTGCAAGTGCCAACACCACCGGGTTGTAGTCAAGGTTGAGGCTAGCCAAAACATGGGAGCCAATATCGGCATCGCCAAGTGTTGCTCTAGCAGAAGCTATCTCATCTGAAAGCATCTTAATTTTGGCGAGGTAATCCGCCATAGTCATGTTACCTTTCTTGAGGTTTGTGAGCTCAATACTCATGTTGATGGCTTGACCTTGTGTTTGAGCAGCAAATGTGGCGTGGATTGCTGCCCACACCTCCGCCGGGGTCTGATGAGTAACGACCAGTACAAGGATTTCGCGAGAAACATAACCCATCAAGAATCCCTGAACTTGCTGCTGCTGTGTGATACGTCCATTTTGCATCATGCTTTTATATCGATATTTATTGCATTATGGGATGTTATTACACGTTATGTCACAATACTTATGCCTATTCTCTCTTATTTTACAAGGTTTACATAAGGAGGGAGAATGCCGGCAGTTGGAATTCTGGGCTGGAAAAGGAGCAAATATTAGAGACCTATTCTACACAACTCCAAAAGTCCTGAAACTCCACGGAATATCTTATAATAAATAATAAAAATCCTCACCAAAGATGAAGGCCAGGGGGCCCACACCCTGTCCACGAGGGTGGGGGGTGCACCCCCCTCCTAGGGCGCGCCCCTACCTCGTGGGCCCCCTAGTGGCTCTCCGATGCCCATCTTTTGCTATATGTGGTCTTTCGTCGAGAAAAAAAAAATCAAAAGCAACCTTTCGGGATGAAACTCCGCCGCCACGAGGCGGAACCTTGGCGGAACCAATCTAGGGCTCCAGCAGAGCTGTTCTACCGGGGACACTTCCCTCCGGGAGGGGGAATCATCACCATCGTCATCACCAACGCTCCTCTCATAGGGAGAGGGCAATCTCCATCAACATCTTCACCAGCACCATCTCCTCTCAAAACCTAGTTCATCTCTTGTATCCAATTCTTGTCTCCAAGTCCGGGATTGGTACTAGTAGGTTGCTAGTAGTGTTGATTACTCCTTGTAGTTGATGCTAGTTGGTTTATTTGGTGGAAGATCATATGTTCAAATCCTATATGCATATTAATACCCCTCTGATTATGAACATGAATATGCTTTGTGAGCACTAGTAGAAAAGGGGGCAATGGCCCAGGCCGGATCAGCCCATTAGTCCCGGTTCTGCCACGAACCGGGACCAATGGAGGTATTTGTCCCGGTTCGTGATCCCAGGGGGCCGGCCGGGGCCTCGTGGGCATTGGTCTCGGTTCGTCTGGCCCTTTTGGTCCCGGTTGGTGGGACGAACCGAGACCAATGGGCCTCGCTCCTGGCCCACCACCATTGGTCCCGGTTGGTGGCTTGAACCGGGACCAAAGGCTCCCCTTTAGTCCCGGTTCATGCCACCAACCGGGACCAATAGGTGCCTATATATACCCCCTCGCGTAATAGCAGAGCACACTGCTCTGTTTTTTCTGGCCGCCGAGGGGGAGAGGGCTTGGTGGTGCTCTAGCTCACCTCCTATGCACACAAGGTGTTTGATGGAATGCCCGAGCCACACTACTTAAGCTTTCTCCTCTCCAATCTCGACGTCCAAGCTCCATTTTCCTTAATATTTGTCTAGGTTTAGCGGTCCGTCACACCCCGTCCCCGTCTTCACCGCCGTCGATCACCCGCGCCGATCTCATCGCCGGCACCACCGTGGTGAGCCTCTTGTTCTTATCTTATTTTTGAAAGGAAAAATATTCTTACTTGTATGTTTAGATAGATACTTGTATTTTTTTCTTACTTTTATTATTGCATCTTATATAGTGCGATGGTTTTGGTATCCGCCCCCGTCGGCCCTCGTCCTGTCTATGATTCAGATGTGGTATATATTATCTTTTCATAACTATTGGTTCATTTATTGTTTATGAAAATTATGCCGACCAACATGACATAGATTTTATTTATCTATGAGGTTGTTGAACCGGAAATTCCAACCGACCCTATAGTCGAGAGGTTAAATTTAGTTGAAGAAGAAAACAATTTATTGAAGGAAAAAAATAAAAAAACTTGAGGAGGAGAAGATGATATTGGAGTTGCATGTTGCGGATGTCGTCGATGATCACAAAATCAAGATGGATGCAATGCGCTTGAAGATTAGAAAGATTAGAAAATATGCCATTCATACCGAGGCTTGGTATCATTATGCTGTTGGATCAGTTGTTACCTTGGTTGCGATTATGATCGCATTTGTTTTCGCATTGAATTTTTTTACATAGTTTCAATGTATGGTTTAATTAATTTAGATGCTCTGCAGATCTTTATGTTGTTAGATGAGAACTATGTATGTACTTTGGTTTTTATGTGATGATGAACTTCTATTAATTTGGTCACTTAATTATCTATTCATGATGTTCTGTAATGATTTTTGACACACTTAATTATATATAATGCACGCAGATGAACCGACAATAGAAGTACGGTGACAGACACACCTCCGAGTACATTAAGGGCGTGCATGATTTTCTCGAAGTGGCTGAGGCAAACAAGCAGAATGGTTTTATGTGTTGTCCATGCCCTATATGTCGGAATACTAAGTCTTACTCGACCGAAAATCCTTCACACCCACCTACTTTACAAGGGTTTCATGCCACACTATAATGTTTGGACGAGGCACGGAGAAATAGGGGTTATGATGGAAGACGGCGAAGAAGAAGAGTACGATGACAACTATGTGCCCCCTGAATACGGTGATGCTACTGAACATCAAGAGGAACCAGACGATGTGCATGATGATGCTGCAACGGGCGAAGCTGCTGAAGATCAAGAGAAACCAGACGATGTGCCCGATGATGATGATCTCCGCCGGGTCATTGTCGATGCAAGGACGCAATGCGAAAGTCAAAAGGAGAAGCTGAAGTTCGATCGAATGTTAGAGGATCACAAAAAAAGGGTTGTACGCCAATTGCGAAGATGGCAACACAAAGCTCGGTACCATACTGAAATTGCTGCAGTGGAAGGCAGAGAATGCTGTGCGTGATAAAGGATTTGAGAAGCTACTGAAAATATTGAAGAAGAAGCTTCCAAAGGATAACGAATTGCCTGACAGTACATACGCAGCAAAGAAGGTCGTATTTCCTCTAGGATTGGAGGTGCAGAAGATACATGCATGCCCTAATGACTGCATCCTCTACCGCGGTGCATACAAGGATCTGAACGCATGCCCGGTATGCGGTGCATTGTGGTATAAGATCAAACGAGATGACCCTGGTGATGTTGATGGCGAGCCTCCCAGGAAGAGGGTTCCTGCGAAGATGATGTGGTATGCTCCTATAATACCACGGTTGAAACGTCTATTCAGAAATGGAGAGCATGCCAAGTTGATGTGATGGCACAGTGAGGACCGTAAGAAAGACGGGAAGTTGAGTGCACCGGGTGACGGGTCGCAGTGGAGAAAAATTGAGAGAAAGTACTGGGATGAGTTTGCAAAGGACCCAAGGAACGCATGATTTGCTTTAAGCGCGGATGGCATTAATCCTTTCGGGGAGCAGAGCAGCAATCACAACACCTGGCCCATGACTCTATGTATGTATGAACTTCCTCCTTGGATGTGCATGAAGCGGAAGTTCATTATGATGCCAGTTCTCATCCAAGGCCCTAAGCAACCCGGCAACGACATTGATGTGTACCTAAGGCGATTAGTTGAAGAACTTTTACAGCTGTGGAATGGAAACGTGTACGACGTGGGATGAGCACAAACAGGAGGAATTTGACCTAAAGGCGTTGTTGTTCATGACCATCAACGATAGGCCCGCTCTCAAGAACCTTTCAGACAGACAAACAAGGGATACCACGATGCACGCACTGCTTACTTGACACCGATAGTATATACCAGGAAGCTGCGGGAAGAATGTGTACAGGCCATCGCCGATTTCTTCCGACCAACCATCAATGTCGAAAGAAAGGCAAGCATTTCAAAGGCGAGGCAGATCACCGGAAGAAGCCCGCCATGCGCATCGGTGATCACGTACTTGCTATGGTCAATGATTTACACGTAATCTTTGGAAAGGGTCCGGCGGACTAGCTATTCAATGACGCTGAGAAACACGCACCCATGTGGAAGAAGAAATCTATATTTTGGGACCTACCCTCTGGAAAGACCTAGAGGTCCGCTCTTGATCGATGTGATGCACGTGACGAAGAACCTTTGCGTGAACCTGCTAGGCTTCTTGGGCGTGTATGGGAAGACAAAAGATACACCGAGGCACGGAGGACCTGCAACGCTTGCACGAAAAAGAGGGCATGCCTCCAAGCAAAGATGAAGGTCCCGCCAGCTTCGCTCTTATGAAAGCAGAGAAAGAAATCTTCTTTGAATGCCTGCTCAAGATGAAGGTCCCGACTGGCTTCTCGTCGAATATAAAGGGAATAATAAATATGCGGAGAAAAGTTCCGAACCTAAAGTCTCATGACTGCCACGTGATTATGACGCAATCGCTTCGGTTGCATTGAGGGGCTTCTACCGGAAAACGTCCGATTAGCCATTGTGAATCTATGTGCATTCCTCAATGCAATATCTCAGAAGGTGATCGATCCAGAAATCGTACCAACACTAAGGAGTGATGTGGCACAATGTCTTGTCAGTTTCGAGCTGGTGTTCCCACCATCCTTCTTCAATATCATGACGCACCTCCTAGTTCATCTAGTCGATGAGATTGTCATTCTGGGGCCCGTATTTCTACACAATATGTTCCCCTTTGAGAGGTTCATGGGATTCCTAAAGAAATATGTCCGTTACCGCGCTAGGCCAGAAGGAAGCATCTCCATGGGCCACCAAACAGAGGATGTCATCGGGCTATGTGTTGACTTCATTCCTGGCCTTAAGAAGATAGGTCTCCCTAAATCGCGGTATGAGGGGAGACTGACCGAAAAGGCACGCTTGGAAGGGACTCAATAATATGCAGGGACGGATATTCTTGGTCTCAAGCACACTACAGTTCTACGAACTCTACCTTGGTGACCCGTATGTCGATGAACACAAGAACAGTCTGCGCCCAAACACCGGAGAAAAGGCGACGATCGGATTACATGTGAACACATCAGACTTTCTGCAGTTGGTTGGAAACACGTCTCAGAGGTGACAGCACTGTTTGTGATGAGCTATACTTGTTGTCCAGGGGACCATCTTCGACTGTAATGAATTGGAAAGGATACGAGATAAATGGGAATACATTTTACACGATTGACCAAGATCAAAAGAGCACCAACCAAAACAGCGGTGTCGCTTTGATGCAGCAACCGAGAGGGGAAAGGACACATATTATGGTTACATAGTGGACATATGGGAACTTGACTACGGACATGATTTTAAGGTCCCTTTGTTTAAGTGCAAATGGGTCAATCTGTCGAGTCGGGTGCATGTAGACCCACAAGACGGAATGACAACAAAGTGGATCTGAAAAATCTTGGGTACATCGACGAACCATTCGTCCTAGCCAATGATGTGGCACAGGTTATCTATGTGAAGGACATGTCTACCAGACCGAGAAAGAGAAAAGATAAGGAAGCGAATACATCATACGATGAGCCAAAGCGCCACATAGTTCTTTCAGGAAAAAGGGACATCCTGGGAGTGGAGGGAAAGACAGACATGTCTGAAGAGTATGAAAAGTTTCATGAAATTCCTCCCTTCAAAGTCAAGGCTGACCCAAGCATCCTGATAAACGATGAAGATTATCCATGGTTACGGCGCAATAAGCAAATGACACAAGCGAAGAAAAAGTGAAGACTTTCTCCCGCAACTATTATGATGATACCATGCCAACTTTGTAACATACGAGTATGATACCATTATCCGTTTTGTACATGCACATGCTAGGCCAACTTTTTCAGAGTTCATTTTAAAACTATGAATTTAGGTCGAATTTTCTCTATAGGTGCATCTATGTTCATTTTTTTGAAAACTAATGGCAGTAACAGAAAGTTTATAATTTTGTTGTAAGTAGAAACAAAACAAAGGAATTAAAAACTGGAAAACAATTAAAAGTTTATAATTTTGACCTCAAAGCAAAAAAGAATTAAAAAATAAAGCAAAAAACAGAAGAAAATAAATAATACAGAAAACAAAACAAAAAAATGGATAAAAAATAAAAATAGCAACAATAAGTATTTTATTGTAAGTAGAAACAAAATAAAATAAATAAAGCAACAAAGAAAACAAAAAAACTAAAAAAGTGTTTTCAAATTTGAAAACTAATGGCACTAACAGAAAGTTTATAATTTTTGTGACCTAAAAGAAAAAAGAAATCACTAAAAAACTATAAGTATTTAGTTCTAAGTAGAAATGAAAAAATAAATAGCAAAAAAGAAAAAAAATGCCACCTACAGGGCCAGCACGGCCTGAATACGACTAGAAACCCAACCATGGGCCAGGATTCAGGCCCAGTAGGCCCACAGGCATTGCAGTGTCCGATTAGGCCCGTAAGCCAGCAGTTCAGTGGAGTTCGAAAGGGAACATAGAGCAGGGCTTATAAACAGGTGCGGGAGCTCTTCAGCTAGCGAGGTGGGACTTAAAATCCCACCACCGCGCCAGCGCAAGGCCTTTAGTCCCGGTTGGTGGCACCAACCGGGACTAAAGGGTGCATTGGTCCCGGTTTGTGCCATGAACCGGGACCAATGACTTTGCTATATAAGAAAAAACTTAGCCCTTTTCGTTTCATCTCTGCAGTTTCCCGCGCCGACGACGCCGCCAGGCTGCCCGATTCACACCCCGCCCGCGCCGTCGCCGCCCCGTCGCCGCCGCGCCCGTGCCATCACCACCCCGCGACGCCCGACGCCGTCTCCGTCGCCACCCCTCGCCGTTGCGGTCACCTCCCACGCCGCCCGACGCCGTCGCCGCCCGCTGTCGCGCCCGACGCCGTCGCCGCCCGCCTCTGCCTCGTCGTCGCCTCTGCCTCGCCGTGCCCCAGCTGCCCCGCGCCGCCGTCGCCTCTGCCTCGCTTTGGTCAGGGCCGGCACCGCCCCCCTCTTCCCCTTGTTTTTTTGCAAATATATAGATGTTTTTCCTGATTATATGTATATGTATGAGCATATGTATGTGTGTATATCTGTTTATATATCTTTTTTTAGATTTTTTGTTTTTTGCATTCTTATAAAAATGTATATATGTATGTATATATGTTCTCTGTGTATATATATGTTGATGTAAATATGCAAAAGATAGATTTTAGAAAAATAGTATTTTTTCTGTTCATAGATTTTTGGTGATATTGATTATTGTAAATATGCAAATGTTTGTATATTCATATGAAAATGAATTAGGCAAAACCTTTACTTTTTTCTAAAATTTCTATTTGAACATTATTTTAAAAAACAAGCAATACTTCTTCATGTATTTTTAAGAAGGAAGAAGAAGAAAAGAATGAGAGGAAAAGGAAATAAGAAGAGGAAGAAAAGGAAACCAATACTACTTCATGCAAATGTTTGTTCATATATAATGTAGATGTCTATGTATGTATGGAATGATATCGATGGATGTATGTATATAGAACATTCGTACAAAATATGATGAATCCGATATGGCCAATGTCCCCTCCGTTAACTCGGGAACACTAACTCTCTCGGAGAAAAAAATGTTATCGGGGAAAAAATGTTATCCGGTCGAGGGTAAATCGAACATGAGAGGAAAAGAGGATAAAAAGAAGAGGAAGAAAGAAAAGAGGAGAAGAAAGAATAGAGGAGTTCTTCTCCTCTTTTTTCTTTCTTCTTCTTCCTCTTTTTTTTATCTGGAACGAGGGTCGTCGAAGGTCGCCGAGCGGTAGAGGAAACCCTAATTAAATAGCAAGTATCGTCGGTGTGAGATACATGTGGCCGTCGGTGTCGGACACTACATCCACGTCCCACAAGTGATGCGGGCGTCGATGCCCACGTCACTTGTGGGACATAGATGTAGTTTTCAACGCCGATGCCGACGTCTCATTCTTTTTTTCTAAAATTTCTATTTGAATATTATTTTAAAAAAACAAGCAATACTACTTCATGTATTTTTAAGAAGGAAAAAACAAGCATATTATTTTCCCATGTACGTATGTCGTCGTTGTCGATATACCCCCTCCAGATAGCTTCAACACATGGGGGGGGGGCGATATTAGCCCCTCCTTGAAGCGTTCTCGAGGCCACCCCTAACCCTTGAAGCGTTGTGAGGCCACCCTAAACCCTAGAGAAGCAGCGTCTAGGCCACTAATTAATATGATTCCTTATTGTGATTAGCTAGCTAGTTCTACGTTTGCCACTAATATATCCATCTGTCATGTTTGAATAATAATTGCCATGTTGTAAATATTTGTAGAAACTATGGACACCCCCCGAGACGAAGCACAAGAAGCATTGTTGAGGGACATAATCGCAGAAGGAAGTGATGCCGTCTGCTCATTGATGTTTCTCAACGACACCGATGGTCTGGAAGGAGAGGGTGAAGAAGCAGTTGGCTATGATTATGATGGCTCCGATGACCTAATGCCGGTGCAAGAAGTAGACCGTGAGGACGGCTCCGGTGACCGAACCGAGTCTGGCCAGGTATATATATATTAGTTAAGCATGTGCTGACTAGCTAATTGATGCATTCATTGTTCTGGTATGTACACATATTAATTAACTCTCGTCTTTGTTCTTTTTTCTAGCCCTCCGGATCGAGCACAACTTCGGTAAAGAGACGAGGCCCAAAGAAAAAGTTGAGCTCGGATGAAAGGTTTGAGATCATAGCAATCGTATGACGGCCAACCGATTGAACCCATCCGGACAAAGAAGACATTTGTTGCTCGGTCACGGGGTTACGGTTAGGGACAAGATCCCGATCAGCATCCAGCAATGGTATAAGCCTAAGAACGAAGACCCTGAGGTGTCTTATGTCAATGATCTGCAGAAAAATGATCTTTGGACTGAGCTGAAGTCAAATTTCACCCTACCGCCAGAGGATGATCCAGAGAAGCCAATTAAGAGCAATTAATCAAGTCTTTTTCTCTTAAGAAGATGGCAGACCTCTTCAGGAATTGGAAGAAAGACCTGAATAGATTTGTCGATAAAAAAGAGACACCAGAATTCAAGGGAAAATATGAGAAGATCAGAGATGGCTGGCCCGCATTTGTGGCCCACAAGACATCAGAAAAGAGTAAAAAGATGTCGGCGACAAACAAGCAAAATGCTGCGAAGAAGAAGCTTCACCATCGCACGGGGTCAGGTGGCTACCTCATAGCCCGGCCTAAGTGGGCAAGGCTGAGAATGATCTGCTTGATAAAGGGATCGAACCAAAGACAATGAACTGGCCAGACCGTTGCCGGACTTGGTTCTTCGGGGCTGGCGGAACCTTGGACCCTGTATCAGGGAAGTGCATTTGGACGAACGATCAATTGGACATACCAGTCAAGAGGCTTCAGCAATATGTCGAAGCAGCGCAACAAGGGACGTTCGTTCTAGACAGAGAGAACGACGAGCTCACAATGGCCCTCGGGAATCCTGAGCACCCTGGACGGACACGAGGCACGCCAGGCTCCGTTTCGTGGAAGGCTGGGTTTCCGGACGCATGCGGTTACAAATGCCAGGAGAGGAGGAAGAAAGTGCAGCAGACCGAACTAAAGCCCTGCATGCAAGGGTACAAGCGATAGAGGAACGAGAAGCAAATCGTTGCAAACGACCTGCCGAAGCTTCCCCCGAAGCTACCCTGCCATCTCAGCGGAGAAGCAACGTGGCTTCCACCGAGCTGCTTCAGCCGGAGCATGCCTTGACGGCTCCTGCCAGCTATCCCGTGGATGCTATCACGGAGGCTCAAAATTGCTACCTTATGGCGCAATGGATGAATTTGAAGGTCAAGGCGGATGTTGGCTCTGTTTATCCTACTGAATCCGGCGCAACTTTTCACTGCCGGCCGATTCCAGAAGGATATGCTAGGGTGATGGTGGATGAAATAATGGAGGGATTTGAGGACCTCCGGGTTGACCACCCTACCGGTGAAGGGGAGACTCGGCTGGGGTTCTGCTCTGAAGACTCCATGCCTATGGCGGAAGGATCTCATCAACCTTCCAAACTGGACGCCTCCGCCTCCTCCTCCTCCTCCAGCGAGTCAGGGCACTCCGCCTCCTCCACCGCCTCCTCCTCCGGCGAGTGACGATCAGGATGAAGGAAATATGCCCTAGAGGCAATAATAAAGTTATTATTTATTTCCTTATACCATGATAAATGTTTATTATTCATGCTAGAATTGTATTAACCGGAAACATAATACATGTGTGAATACATAGACAAACAGATAGTCACTAGTATGCCTCTACAAGACTAGCTCATTAATCAAAGATGGTTATGTTTCCTAACCATAGACATGTGTTGTCATTTGATTAATGGGATCACATCATTAGGAGAATGATGTGATTGACATGACCCATTCCGTTAGCTTAGCACTTGATCGCTTAGTATGTTGCTAATGCTTTCTTCATGACCCATACATGTTCCTGTAACTATGAGATTATGCAACTCCGTTTACGGAGGAACACTTTGGTACTACCAAACGTCACAACGAATCGGGTGATTATAAAGGAGTACTACAGGTGTCTCCAAAGGTACTTGTTGGGTTGGCGATTTCGAGATTAGGTTTTGTCACTCCGATTGTCGGAGAGGTATCTCTAGGCCTTCTCGGTGATACACATCACTCAAGCCTTGCAAGCATTACAACTAATGAGTTAGTTGTGAGATGATGTATTACTGAACGAGTAAAGAGACTTACGGTAACAAGATTGAAATAGGTATTGGATACCGACGATCGAATCTCGGGTAAGTAACATGCCGATGACAAAGGGAACAACGATGTCGTTATGCGGTTTGACCGATAAAGATCTTCGAGAATATGTAGGAACCAATATGGGCATCCAGGTTCCGCTATTGGTTATTGACCGAGAATGGTTCTAGGTCATGTCTACATAGTTCTCGAACCCGTAGGGTCCGCACGCTTAACGCTTCAATGACAGTTCATTATGAGTTTATAAGTATTGATGCACGAAGGTTGTTCGAGTCCCGGATGTGATCACGGACATGACGAGGAGTCTCAAATGGTCGAGACATAAAGATTGATATATTGAAGCCTACATTTGGACATCGGAAGTGTTCCGAGTGAAATCGGAATTTTCGGAGTACCGGAGGTTACCGAACCCCGGGGACTACATGGGCCATAGTGGGCCTTGGTGGAAAGGAGAAAGGGCCAGCCCTAGGTGGCCGCCCCCTTCCCTAGTACTATTAGGACTAGGAAAGGTGGGCCGCCCCCTCTCTCTTTCCTCCAGGAATCCTAATCCAACTAGGATTGGAGGGGAATCCTACTCGAGGAGGGAGTAGGACTCCTGGCGCGCCCCTCTTGGCCGGCCAGCCCCTCCCCTTGGCTCCTTTATATACGGGGCAGGGGCACCCTAGAACACACAAGTTGATCTACGGATCGTTCCTTAGCCGTGCAGCGGTGCCCCTTCCACCATATTCCACTTCGTAATATCGTCAGAGAGCTTAGGCGAAGCCTGCGCCGGAGAAGTCATATCGTCGCGGAGCTTAGGCGAAGCCCTGCGTCGGTGGAGCATCAACATCGTCACCACGCCATCGTCTTGACGGAACTCATCCCGACACTTTGCTGGATCGGAGTCCGGGATCGCCATCGAGCTGAACGTGTGCAGAACTCGGAGGTGCCGTCGCTCGGTGCTTGGATCGGTCGGATCGTGAAGACGCACGACTACATCAACCGCGTTGTTATAACGCTTCGCTTTCAGTCACGAGGGTGCGTGGGCGGACACTCTCCTCTCGTTGCTATGCCATCACCATGGTCTTGAGTGTGCGAGGAAATTTTTGAAATTACTACGTTCCCCAACAATGGCATCCGAGCCTGGTTTTATGCGTTGATGTCATGTGCACGAGTAGAACACAAGTGAGTTGTGGGCGATATAAGTCATACTGCTTACCAGCATGTCATACTTTGGTTGGCGGTATTGTGAGATGAAGCGCCCGGACCGACATTACGCAGACGCTTACGCGAGACTGGTTTCACCGCTTCGAGCACTCGTTGCTTAAAGGTGACCGCGGTGTCTGTCTCTCTCACTTTAGTTGAACCGAGTGTGGCTACGCCCGGTCCTTGCGAAGGTTAAAACAGCACCAACTTGACAAACTATCGCTGTGGTTTTGATGCGAGGTAAGAACGGTTCTTGCTCAGCCCGTAGCAGCCACGTAAAACTTGCAACAACAAAGTAGAGGACGCCTAACTTGTTTTTGCAGGGCATGTTGTGATATGATGTGGTCAAGACGTGATGCTATATTTTATTGTATGAGATGATCATGTTTTGTAACCGAGTTATCGGCAATGGCAGGAGCCATATGGTTGTCGCTTATTGTATGAAATGCAACGCCATGTAATTGCTTTACTTTATCACTAAGCGTAGCGATAGTCGAGAAGCAATAGTTGGCGAGACGACAACGATGCTACGATGGAGATCAAGGTGTCGCTACCGGTGACGATGGTGATCACGACGGTGCTTCGGAGATGGAGATCACAAGCACAAGATGATGATGGCCATATCATATCACTTATATTGATTGCATATGATGTTTATCCTTTATGCATCTTATCTTGCTTAGATTGACGGTAGCATTATAAGATGATCTCTCACTAAAATTATCAAGACGTGTTCTCTCGAGTATGCACCGTTGCCAAAGTTAAGTAGTACCCGACACCACGTGATGATCGGTGTGATAAGTTCTACGTCTATCTACAACGGTGCAAAACAGTTGCGCACGCGAATACTCGAGTTAAACTTGACGAGCCTAGCATATAACAGATATGGCCTCGGAACACGGAGACCGAAAGGTCGGCGTGAATCATATAGTAGATATGATCAACATAGTGATGTTCACCATTGAAACTACTCCATCTCACGTGATGATCGGACATGGTTTAGTTGATTTGGATCACGTAATCACTTAAGATGACTAGAGAGATGTCGTCTAAGTGGGAGTTCTTAAATAATATGATTAATTGAACTTAAATTTATCATGAACTTAGTCCTGGTAGTATTTTGCAAATTATGTTGTAGATCAATAGCTCGCGTTGTTGCTTCCCTATGCTTTTATATGTTTGTTTTGATATGTTCCTAGAGAAAATTATGTTGAAAATGTTAGTAGCAATGGTGCGGATTAGATCCGTGATCTGAGGTTTATCCTCATTGCTGCACGGAAGAATTATGTCCTTAATGCACCGCTAGGTGACAGACCTATTGCAGGAGCAAATGCAGACGTTATGAACGTTTGGCTAGCTCAATATGATGACTACTTGATAGTTTAGTGCACCATACTTAACGGCTTAGAATCGGGACTTCAAAGACGTTTTGAACGTCATGGACCATATGAGATGTTCCAGGAGTTGAAGTTAATATTTCAAGCAAATACCGAGTTGAGAGATATGAAGTCTTCAACAAGTTCTATAGCTAAAAGATGGAGGAGAATCGCTCAACTAGTGAGCATGTGCTCAGATTGTCTGGGTACTTCAATCGCTTGAATCAAGTGGAAGTTAATCTTCCAGATAAGATAGTGATTGAAAGAATTCTCTAGTCACCATCACTAAGTTACTAGAACTTCGTGATGAACTATAGTATGCAAGGGATGACGAAAATAATTCCCAAGCTCTTCGCGATGCTAAAATCGGCGAAGGTAGAAATCAAGAAAAAACATCAAGTGTTGATGGTTGACAATACCACTAGTCTCAAAGAAAAGGGCAAAGGAAGAAGGGGAACTTCAAGAAGAACGGCAAGCAAGTTCCTGCTCGAGTGAAGAAGCCCAAGTCTGGACCTAAGCCTGAGACTAAGTGCTTTTGCTGCAATGGAACTGGTCATGGGCGGAACTACCCCAAGTATTTGGCGGATAAGAAGGATGGCAAAGTGAACAAAGGTATATTTGATATACAGATTATTGATGTGTATTTTACTAGTGTTCGTAGCAACCCCTCGATATTTGATACTGGTTCAGTTGCTAAGAGTAGTAACTCGAAACGGGAGTTGCAGAATGAACAGAAACTAGTTGAAGGGGAAGTGACGATGAGTGTTGGAAGTAGTTCTAGGATTGATATGATCATCATCGCACACTCCCTATACTTTCGGGATTAGTGTTAAACCTAAATAAATGTTATTTGGTGTTTGCGTTGAGCATGAATATGATTTGATCATGTTTATTGCAAAACGGTTATTCATTTAAACTCAAAGAATAATTGTTGTTCTGTTTACATGAATAAAACCTTCAATGGTCATACACCCAATGAAAATAGTTTTCAAAACGGTTATTCATTTAAAGTCAAAGAATAATTGTTGTTCATTTAAATGAATAAAACCTTCGATGGTCATACACCCAATGAAAATAGTTTATTGGATCTCGATCGTAGTGATACGCATATTCATAATATTGATGCCAAAAGATGCAAAGTTAATAATGATAGTGCAACTTATTTGTGGCACTTGCCGTTTAGGTCATATTGGTGTAAAGCACATGAAGAAACTCCATCTTGATGGATTTTGGAATCACTTGATTATGAATCATTTGATGCTTGCGAACCGTGCCTTTTGGGCAAGATGACTAAAACTCCGTTCTCGGAACAATGGAACAAGCTCTTGACTTATTGGAAATAATACATACCGATGTAGGCGATCCAATGAGTGTTGATGCTCGTGGCAAGTATCGTTATTTTCTGACCTTCACAAGATGATTTGAGCAGATATGGGTATATCTACTTGATGAAACACAAGTCTGAAACATTTGAAAAGTTCAAAGAATTTCAGAGTGAAGTGAAGAATCATCGTAACAAGAAAATAAAAGTTTCTACGATATGATCGCAGAGGAAAAATATTTGAGTTACGAGTTTGGCCTTCAGTTAAAACAATGTGAAATAGTTTCACTACTCACGCCACCTGGAACACCACAGCGTTATGGTGTGTCCAAACGTCGTAACCGTACTTTATTTGATATGGTGCGATCAATGATGTCTCTTACCGATTTACCAATATCGTTTTGGGGTTATGCATTAGAGACAGCTGCATTCACATTTAAAAGGGCACCATCTAAATCCGTTGAGACGACACCGTATGAACTATGGTTTAACAGTAAACCTAAGCTGTCGTTTCTTAAAAGTTTGGAGTTGTGATGCTTATGTGAAAAAGTTTTTACCTGATAAGCTCGAACCCAAATCGGAGAAGTGCGTCTTCATAGAATACCCAAAGGTAACTATTGGGTACACCTTCTATCACAGATCCGAAGGCAAGTTATTCATTGCTAAGATGGATCCTTTCTAGAGAAGAAGTTTCTCTCGAAAGAAGTGAGTGGGAGGAAAGTAGAACTTGATGAGGTAATTATACCTTCTCCCTTATTGGAAAGTAGTTCATCACAGAAATCAGTTCCGGTGACTCCTACACCAATTAGTGAGGAAGTTAATGATGATGATCATGAAACTTCAGATCAAGTTGCTACCAAACCTCGAGGTCTTCCAGAGTAAGATCCGCACTGAGTGGTACGGTAATCATGTTCGGAAGTCATGTTACTAGACCATGATGAACCTACGAACTATGAGGAAGCGATGATGAGCCTAGATTCCGCGAAATGGCTGGAAGCCATGAAATCTGAGATGGGATCCATGTATGAGAACAAAGTATGAACTTTGGTTGACTTGCCCGATGATCGGCAAGCCATTGAGAATAAATGGATCTTCAAGAGGAAGACGGACACTGATAGTAGTGTTACTATCTACAAAGCTCGACTTGTCGAAAAAAGGTTTTTGACAAGTTCAAGGTGTTGACTACAATGAGATTTTCTCAACTGTAGCGATGCTTAAGTCTGTCCGAATCATGTTAGCAATTGCCACATTTTATGAAATCTGGCAAATGGATGTCAAAACAACATTCTTTAATGGATTTATTAAAGAAGAGTTGTATATGATGCAACCAGAAGGTTTTGTCAATCCTAAAGGAACTAACAAAATGTGCAAGCTCCAGAGATCAATCTATGGACTAGTGCAAGCATCTTAGAGTTGGAATAAACGCTTTGATAGTGTGATCAAAGCATATGGTTTTATACAGACTTTTGGAGAAGCCTGTATTTACAAGAAAGTGAGTGGGAGCACTATAACATTTCTGATAAGTATATGTGAATGACATATTGTTGATCGGAAATGATGTAGAATTATTCTGCAAAGCATAAAGGAGTATTTGAAAGGAGTTTTTCAAAGAAGGACCTCGGTGAAGCTGCTTACATATTGGGCATCAAGATCTATAGAGATAGATCAAGACGCTTGATAAGTTTTTCAATAAGTACCTACCTTGTCAAGATTTTGAAATAGTTCAAAATGGAACAGTCAAAGAAAGAGTTCTTGCCTGTGTTGCAAAGGTGTGAAATTGAGTAAGACTCAAATCCCGACCACGGCAGAAAATAGAAAAGAGAATGAAAGTCATTTCCTATGCCTCAGTCATAGGTTCTATAAAGTATGCTATGCTATGTACCAGACCTATTGTATACCTTGCTCTGAATTTGGGAAGGGAGTACAATAGTGATCTAGGAGTAGATCACTGGACGTTGGTCAAGAACATCCTTAGTGAGGACTAAGGAAATATTTCTCGATTATGGAGGTGATAAAAGAGCCCGTCGTAAGGAGTTACATCGATGCAAGCTTTTTACACTGATCCAGATGACTCTAAGTCTCAATCTGGATACATATTGAAAGTGGGAGCAATTGGCTAGAGTAGCTCCATACAGAGCATTGTAGACATAAAATATTTGCAAAATACATACGGCTCTGAATGTGACAGACCCATTGACTAAACTTCTCTCACGAGCAAAACATGATCATACCTTAGTACTCTTTGGGTGTTAATCACATAGCGATGTGAACTAGATTACTGACTCTAGTAAACCCTTTGGGTGTTGGTCACATGTCGATGTGAACTATGGGTGTTAACCACATATAGATGTGAACTATTGATGTTAAATCACATGGCGATGTGAACTAGATTATTGACTCTAGTGCAAGTGGGAGACTGAAGGAAATATGCCCTAGAGGCAATAATAAAGTTATTATTTATTTCCTTATACCATGATAAATGTTTATTATTCATGCTAGAATTGTATTAACCGGAAACATAATACATGTGTGAATACATAGACAAACAGATAGTCACTAGTATGCCTCTACAAGACTAGCTCATTAATCAAAGATGGTTATGTTTCCTAACCATAGACATGTGTTGTCATTTGATTAATGGGATCACATCATTAGGAGAATGATGTGATTGACATGACCCATTCCGTTAGCTTAGCACTTGATCGCTTAGTATGTTGCTAATGCTTTCTTCATGACCCATACATTTTCCTGTAACTATGAGATTATGCAACTCCGTTTACGGAGGAACACTTTGGTACTACCAAACGTCACAACGAATCGGGTGATTATAAAGGAGTACTACAGGTGTCTCCAAAGGTACTTGTTGGGTTGGCGTATTTCGAGATTAGGTTTTGTCACTCCGATTGTCGGAGAGGTATCTCTAGGCCTTCTCGGTGATACACATCACTCAAGCCTTGCAAGCATTACAACTAATGAGTTAGTTGTGAGATGATGTATTACGGAACGAGTAAAGAGACTTACCGGTAACGAGATTGAAATAGGTATTGGATACCGACGATCGAATCTCGGGTAAGTAACATGCCGATGACAAAGGGAACAACGATGTCGTTATGCCGGTTTGACCGATAAAGATCTTCGTAGAATATGTAGGAACCAATATGGGCATCCAGGTTCCGCTATTGGTTATTGACCGAGAATGGTTCTAGGTCATGTCTACATAGTTCTCGAACCCGTAGGGTCCGCACGCTAACGTTTCAATGACAGTTCATTATGAGTTTATAAGTATTGATGCGAAGGTTGTTCGGAGTCCCGGATGTGATCACGGACATGACGAGGAGTCTCGAAATGGTCGAGACATAAAGATTGATATATTGGAAGCCTACATTTGGACATCTGTAACATCCCAAATTTTCCTATTTGGAATGTTTTACAATAATAGCTAAGCATCCTATGCATCCTGTTTGAATTTGAATACCAATTGAAGTTTCAGAGAGTTTTGAATTTGAAATTTGAATTCCAAACTTTGGCATGTGGGAAACAATTCCAAAACCAAGCCTGATAAATACTTGATCAAAAGTATGAGAGGAGCAAACATGACACTCCAAAAATATCAGAGGAAACAATGCCAAAAGAATTGGATTCAAATCTGAAATTTTATTTGAATTTGAAAAAATGGATTTTCATAAAGTTTGGATTTTGGCTTTGGAAAATGTTCAAATGAAAGGAATATTCCCCGATCATTTTGGTATATATATACCCTATATAAAATATTATTAGTTTAGGTTTTATTTTTGTTTTGGTTTTATTAAAAAATAAAGAAAAAAGACTTTCGAGGCGCCAGCCAGCCACCTGAGCCCAGCCAGCGCCACCTAACCCCCGCCGCCCACAAGACTGCCCAGCTAAGCCAGCCCACAGTAGGCCCAATGAGAGCCAGCCCAACAAGACTCACCCCCCGCCACTTCGCCGAATCCCTAAGATTCGGTCGACCGATCAACCTCCCTCTCTCCTCGCTGAGCAGTGGCCCCACCCGTCGTCTTCCCCTCGCCCACGAACGGACCTCGCTGGGAGATTCACGGATCCCAAGGATCCGGATCCCAATCACCCCGATGCCCTTCCGCCCTCGCCCGACCCCTGGCTATATAAGCCGAGGCCCCGCACCCATTCCCCCCTTAGCCTCGCGGAGCCCTCTCCTTCTCCTCCCGAGCTCGCCGAGCACCGAACCCCTCCCCGCCGCCAAAACCCTCGCCGTCGCCGCCCTAGTGCCCCCCGACCCTCACCAACCCCACCGAACCCTTCCCCGAGCTTCCCCGCGTCTCCCCGACGCCTCCCGAAGCTCGTCGACGCTCAAGCCCCGAGCACTCTCGCCGCCGCCCGACGCCGCTGAGTCCGTGAGTCCCAGTTTTCCCTCCACCGTCCGATCCCAATCGGGTGGCTAGGATTAGAAGCCCTCAAGGGGTACGTTTTATTAGAAAACCGCCGCCCATGTGGTTTATTTTTAGTTAGGTTTATTTATTTAGGCGGTTCGTTTTAGTTAAACCCTAGGCCCATTTAGTCTATCGACGCCTAGTGCACAGTTTAGGCCCATTAGGCATTTTTCTTTTATTTAGATTTTCTGTTTTAGCGAATTGTTCCAAATTTCAAAATGTGTATCTTTTGTTCTGTTTAATATTTTTAGTGATTCTTTTTTGTTGGATTGCAAATTTTATGTAGTTTCTGAAAACATATATTTAGCTATGTTAAAAATAATTAAAAATGCTTTAATATTGTTTTAGTCAGAATAGCAAATCTGCTATAGTTTTAGTTAGAAAAATTATTTTGCATGATTCTTTTGCAATCACTTTATTTTGATATTGCCAAACCCTAGAAATTAACTTTGGTATTTTAGGATTAATAAATAATTAATTCTAGGCAGAATCCTATTAATCCTAATTAATTGATTAGTTCCTGTTTTCCTAATTAATTAATTAGTAAATTAATTTATTTTTAACTTGTGATTAGTTATTCTAGGTTAGTTTCTGTCATTCCATTAGATGAACTTTTATTTATAATTAATAAAAGTTTTAAATTAATTTTCCTAATAGAAATTGGATTAGGCCTAAATTGAGTTTTATAATAGCTAATTAATTAATTCTTTTTGCTCCTGGTCACTTAGTTAATCCTTTTCTGTTAAGTTAACCTAAAACCATGATTAGGTCATATTGAGGAATTTTTGTTAAATAAAAAAACTATTTTTGCTATTGTTTGGAATAGGGAAAAACCTTGAATTTGATTTCTTTGAGTTTTCCTTTTGATTTGGTTTTGATTGTTTGGTTGTGTTATGTTACCTTTGTTATCTTGTGTGATCCTCTTGCTTTGTGCTTATTATGTTATTGTTTGTCTCGGTAGAGTTCCCGGAGTGCGAAGCTTGCTACTACGACTCTTTAGCTTACGAGGATCATCAGCAAGGCAAGTTTTGATCATGTATTTCTATACCTATGTTTTTGTGCATTAGTAGTTGTCACCACCCCACCATTGCATGCAGTAGTGATAATCTTGAAGTCATTAAACTTGAGTAGTATCATGTGGTAGGATGAACCAATCCCTTGTTACCATGGCCCGGGGACGTAGTAGTTATTTTGCTATGCTCGAGACGGATTTGGGATGAGTGAAATTCATAAGTAAGATGTGAGAGTCAATGATGATGATGATGACCCCATGGACTACAATGATCAAGATGGACTTGGAAAATCACTCTTGGGTGGAGGACGGTTGACGGGCACCTGGAGCACCAGTGGTGGCGGGATGCATGGAGAAGCGCCATGACATCCTCATGGAAAGCTTCACCCAGCCACGAAGAGAAGGATGGATGCCCCATGACCGAAGCTTACTGTGCAGCCGCAAGCCATTATGGGCTCTGGCTGGGTTGACCCTTGTAGTGAAGTGGCTGGGCGGTACTACGAGAAGTAGACGAACGGTAGGGTTGGATGGGTACCGGCGGTGGCGGAAGAACTCTTTGGAAGACCTGTTTCATTCGTCCGTCTTCAAACACCATGAAGTGCGAAGACTTTAAAGGAGGAATGATTCTTTATGGGAAAGTCGCAAACCTCTGCAGAGTGTTATAACCTAATCGATTAGCCGTGTCCCGATTACGGACATTTGAGCATCTGGACCTTGGAAGTATTCGGATATCTCAACACTTAACTCTAATGAATTAATTTGATGGGTTTATGACTTAATAATAATTTGGGAACGAGATATTGGTTGGCGGAACCATCTCAATAACTACCAACAATTTGTAGTAATTTGCAAATAAGTCCACTGTAGTAGGATAAAATTGGCTTTTCGCAAAATGATGAAACTTAGAGCTCCACAGCCAAAATGCATATAGAGTTAGTAACTTTATTATTGTTATTCTTCATGACTTGCCAGCTTATTCCAAAAGCTGACCTACATGGCTGCAACGTATTATGTTGCGTAGAGATATATTCGATCAGAGTGAGGCTACGCTCGCGCTTGGCGATTGCCCTTTGGAGTCGGATGGACTCGCTTTACCTTCGACGCCGCAGCATTTTAGTTTATTTCTCATGAGTTGGCCTTGAGCCGAATTTATTCCCTTGTAATAAAGACTCTATATGAGAATCGATTAATGATATTCAGGTGTGATTGAACTTTGATTACTTTATCGATGTCTTCGTGAGTACCAAAGATGATCTTGGGATGGTATGCATACGTAGATTTGACCGATTTTGGGTCAAGTCGCTCTGAGAGATGGTATCGAGCACACGCCGACCGTGAGGATCGTAACCCTAGGATCGGAAAGCCATAGCGAGACCATTTACTTTGAACCCTCTTTCATTCTATATTCTTCCCCGATCTATTTCGACTCTTCTCTCCTTTGCAACATTCTAGATGGCGTCGAGTTCACCCCAGTTTTGCTCCGGAGTTACGCCAGCCCGATGAGACGATGCCCTTCGAAGGAAGCTGGTCCAGATGGTGAAGCTGCTGAAGATTGCTCTGCCTTCGATCACTGGGAAACCCACTAATGCACTTCCGACGGACACCCGCTACAGGATTGAGGTGCATATCCCAGGGAGGACCTTTGGAGGACGCACGGAGCCTATCAACTTTGAGTTCACCGAGTTCAACTGGATCATCGGAAGGGACGTGGCGATCTACCGAGCCCTTGGACATCTCCGAGAGGAGTACAGGACCGAGCTCGACCACTCAGACCTCGCCATGGTTTCTCGCAGGGCAAGGAACGGAGATATCATCCGTACCATCGAGGACGATTCCACCCTCTCGTACATTCAGGACTTGGAGTGTCTTCTCAGGAAACGGGAGATTCAGGCTCGCCGTAACTCGAAGACACACCGGAAGCTTTTGTTCCGCGAACTGGAACTGGAGGAGAAGGCTCGCGCAGACTTCCTTGGCCATGAGGAAGAAATCACAGACTTCATGGAGATAGTCGACGATCTGAAGATGAAGCTTGCCGCGATTGAGGAAAAGATGGACTTGGGTGAAGACCTTTACCCGAGTGGAGATGAAGGACCCCTCGTGAGCAATGATCAGGATTTTGAGGGGAGTACCACCGAAGGAAACCCCAAGAGGAGGCGCCACTGATGAAGACTTTTAGTCGACCACCATGTTATCTTTTATTTTACTTTTAAATCGATCAGTTAGGCCGATGTTTTCCTTCGATTAGTCATGAGCTTTTGTAATCGAGTTTGAACCATGTTTGAGTGGAATGAATAAATGATTGGTGTGTTATGATTGTGCATTCATATGGGTAGTGTTATTTCTCATAGACCCTTGTTCTATTCTAAATTTCTCATCCACTCCAAAACACCAGATGCCTCCGAGACGTGACACTTTGGTTTCCCGCGGAGCTCACCCAGCTGCTCCAAAGAATGTAATGCATCGATGCAGCTCGATTCGAATCGAACAACCCGCCAACAATCCACCGCCACCACCACCACCCACCGTGGATAACTTGACCCGCTTTACGAGGTTGAATCCGCCAGTGTTCTCTAGTAGCACCGAGCCGATTGTGGTGACGATCGCTCCGCAAGATTGGAAGAGAGCTAGTCACCGTTGGATGCACCGATCTTTGAGAAGGTGCGCTTTGCGCGCATCAACTGGATGGACCTGCAGCTTCTTGGTGGGAGAATTATACCGCCACTTTTCCTTTGGGTGGCATCACTTGGGATCAATTCCAGCAGGTTTCAGACTTTGCTCATGTCTCATCTGGAGCCATGAGTGCGAAGAAGCGTGAGTTCGAAACTTGCGCCAGGGAACCGTCTTGTGGCACAAGACGTGGAGGAATTCAGCAAGCTTGCCCGCTATGCCCTCGATGATGTGGCCACCGATGCCGCCAAGCAGGAGAAATTCCTTGAAGGACTCAATGATGAATTGAGCATGCAGCTTATTGTGGCTACTTTCAACAACTACCAGAGCTGGTAGACAAGGCCACCATCCGGAAGGCAAGCAGCAGCAGATAGAGAGCCGCAAGAGGAAGTACAGCCTGGGAAGCACAACCAGAGCTCAGAAGCCCGCTATGCACCGTACTCGGGAGGGCACATCCATCACAACCATGGAGGTCATAACCATGGTGGAAATGGAAACAACCGCAGATCGGGACAACAAGTCAGGCCATGGCAATGGCAATGGCAATGGTAATGGCAATCAGCACCGTTCTGCCCGGCCCAAGGATCTGAGCCACATCACCGCTTCAAGTGCCGAAGGCGGGGCACTACGCCACCGACTGCCCGGAGGCCAAGCAGAGGAGCAGGAATGGCAATGGAGGCTCAGCGAAGAAGCCCAATCCTTCCTCGTGCTCAAGTGAATCACATCGACGTGGAGAACGTCTATGATCAGCCGATAATCGTGGTTGGTAAGTTTTATTGAATTCACGTTCAGTTTTGGTTCTGTTTGATTACGGTGCAACGATTCATTCATATCAAGGGTAGTTGTGGATAAGTACGGATTACGCACTAGAACCCTTAGAAGCCCCCTCGCGTCGGTTCGCGGGAGGAGAAATGATGGCAGGTTTAAGCTGTCACGCAAACCTCAACATCGGGAACCACAAATTTCCGTAGAACTCATAGTGTTGGAAACACAGACCTTGGATGTAATCCTAGGCATGGATTGGTTGTCAAAGTATGAAGGAACATTGATTGTGCCAAGAAGTCTATTCTGCTCACCACCCCGGAGCGAAGAGGATCAAGTATGTAGCCAGCACAGCGGATGAAGAATCGGTGCATTCCCTCACGGAGTTGTTCAGGAGGAAGTGCCGAGTGCAAGAATTTCTGATGTGTTCCGGAGGAATTACCAGAATGCCACGGACGAGACATTGAGTTTCGATTGAGTTATTGCCCGCACAGCCCCAATATCTAAGAGACCTTATCGGATGCCACCGAATGAGTTGAAAGAGATCAAGGAACAAATAAATGAGTTATTGGAGAAAGGATATATTCGCCCAAGCTCATCACCTTGGGGAGCCCAGTTCTTTTGGTAGAGAAGAAGGATGGAAGCTTGAGGATGGTTGTGGATTATCGTGCATTGAACGAGGTAACCATCAAGAACAAGTACCCTCTGCCCATGATCAATGACTTGTTTGATCAGCTTGTTGGAGCCAAGGTATTCTCTAAGATCGATCTTGATCGGGTATCACCGATTGAAAATTCGTGAAAAGGATATACCCAAAACAGCTTTCACTACGGTATGGTTTATACTGAGTATACCGTCATGTCATTTGGATTGACTAATGCTCCTGCATACTTCATGAATTTGATGAACAAGGTGTTCATGGAGTACTTGGACAAGTTTGTCGTGGTGTTCATCGATGACATATTGATATTCTCCAAGAGCGAGGAAGAGCATAAGGAACATCTGCGTCTAGTTCGAGAAGCTTGAGAACATCAATTGTATGCCAAATTCAGCAAATGTGAATTTTGGTTGAAGGAAGTTGGATTCCTCGGACATGTTATTTCAGGAGAAGGAATAGCAGTTGATCCCGCCAAGGTTGAGTCATCACCGAATGGCAGTCACCCACCTCACCAAGGAGATCCGCGATTTTCTCGGACTTGCAGGATACTATCGGAGGTTCATTGAGAACTTCTCGAAGATTGCCAAACCCATGACTGAGCTGTTGAAGAAGGAAGCCAAGTATGTTTGGACCGAGGAATGTGAAGCCAGTTTTCAGGAGTTGAAGAAACGGTTGGTCACAGCTCCAGTATTGATATTGCCGGACATACATAAGGAATACCAGGTCTATTGTGACGCTTCTCGTCAAGGACTCGGAGGAGTATTGATGCAGGAAGGTAAGGTTGTAGCGTATGCCTCCAGACAGCTACGGCCTCATGAGATGAATTATGCCACACATGATTTGGAGTTAGCAGCTGTAGTGCATGCTCTCAAGACCTGGAGACATTTCCTCATTGGAAATCGTTGTGATGTCTATACGGATCACAAGAGTCTGAAATATATCTTCACGCAGAAGGAATTAAACCTCAGGCAGAGGAGATGGCTAGAGTTGATAAAGGACTATGACATGAGACTGCATTACCACCCCGGTAAAGCCAATGTTGTAGCAGATGCTTTGAGCCGTAAGAGTTATGTGAATACTCTTACCGCAGGAGGATTACCCCAGGAATTGGTCGATGACCTCAGAGATCTCCGACTGGAGATAGTTCCGAAAGGATTTGTCGCAACTCTGGAAGTTCAGTCCACCTTGACCGAAAGGATTCGTGAAGCCCAGAAGTCAGACAAGGAAATCGATGAGATTAAGCAAAAGATGGAGGAAGGAAAAGCTAAAGGATTCGAAAGGATGAACATGGAACTATATGGTTTGAGGATCGATTTATGTGCCCAATGATCCCGAGCTCAGAAGCTAATTCTTCAGGAAGCTCATGATTCCCCGTACTCAATTCACCCCGGCAACACCAAGATGTACCTGGATTTGAAGCAAAGTTTCTGGTGGACAGGTATGAAGAAGGACATTGCCGAGTACGTGGCCGTATGCGATGTTTGTCAACGTGTAAAGGCAGAACATCAGAAGCCAGCAGGGTTACTTCAACCTTTGCCGATTCCCGATTGGAAATGGGAGAAACTTGGTATGGATTTCATCACAGGACTACCCAGGACCCGTTCAGGTTATGATTCTATCTGGGTAGTGGTTGATCGTTTGACTAAGGTAGCTCATTTCATTCCCGTGAAGACTACCTATACCAGTGCCAAGTTGGCCAAGATATACATGACCAGGATCGTATGTCTGCATGGAGTTCCGAGGAAAATCGTGTCAGATAGAGGAACGCAGTTTACCTCAAAGTTTTGGAAGCAATTGCATGAAACTTTGGGTACGAGGCTGGAATTCAGCACAGCTTTTCATCCGCAGACAGATGGACAGACCGAGAGAGTCAATCAGATTCTGGAGGACATGTTGAGAGCTTGTGTGCTAGACTATGGGTCTAGCTGGGATGATAACTTGCCTTACGCAGAGTTCTCGTACAACAACAGTTATCAAACCAGTTTGAAGATGGCACCCTTCGAAGCTCTATACGGAAGGAGGTGTAGAACACCATTGCTGTGGGATAGCGTTGGAGATCGATCACTTTTCGGTTCCGATCTTATCAAGGATTCCGAAGAGAAAGTCAAGCTGATTCGAGACCGGCTCAAGATTGCACAGTCACGACAGAAGAGTTATGCCGACAGTAAGCGCAAGGAGGTGACTTACGAAGTGGGAGACCGAGCATACCTTGTGTGTCTCACTTCGTGGAATCAAGAGGTTTGGAGTCAAGGAAAGTTAGCACCCGATTCATTGGCCCTACAAAATTCTCGAACGTCGTGGAGAAGTTGCATACAAGTTGGAATTGCGGAAGGATTGTCCGGAGTTCATGATGTCTTTCACGTTTCTCGATTGAAGAAGTGCCATGCGAGACATGGCCGATGTTCCGTTGAGAGACACAGTGCCCCTAGAGGCCATACAGCTTGACAGTGATTTGACTTACAAGGAGACACCCGTCAAAATTCTCGAGACTGCAAGCAGAGTTACCCGCAGCAAAGTTATCAAGTTTTGTAAGGTGCTGTGGAGTCACCACACCGAGGAAGAAGCCACCTGGGAACGCGAAGAAGATCTTCGTCGAGACCATCCACACCTATTTGTTAGTTAACCCGAATCTCGAGGGCTAGATTCATCTTAAGGTGGTAGGTTTGTAACATCCCAAATTTTCCTATTTGGAATGTTTTACAATAATAGCTAAGCATCCTATGCATCCTGTTTGAATTTGAATACCATTTGAAGTTTCAGAGAGTTTTGAATTTGAAATTTGAATTCCAAACTTTGGCATGTGGGAAACAATTCCAAAACCAAGCCTCTTGATCAAAAGTATGAGAGGAGCAAACATGACACTCCAAAAATATCAGAGGAAACAATGCCAAAAGAATTGGATTCAAATCTGAAATTTTATTTGAATTTGAAAAAAATGGATTTTCATAAAGTTTGGATTTTGGCTTTGGAAAAATGTTCAAATGAAAGGGAATATTCCCCTGATCATTTTGGTATATATATACCCTATATAAAATATTATTAGTTTAGGTTTTATTTTTGTTTTGGTTTTATTAAAAAATAAAAAAAAAGACTTTGAGGCGCCACCAAAGCCACCTGTGCCCAGCCAGCGCCACCTAACCCCGGCCAGCCACAAGACTGCCCAATTAAGCCAGCCCACTGAGGCCAGCCCACCTGAGAGCCACCAACAGACTCACCCCGCGCCACTGCCCGAATCCCTAAGATTGGTCGACCGACCGAACCTCCCCTCTCTCCTCACTGACCAAAGTGGCCCCACCCGTCGTCTTCCCCTCGCCCACAAACGGACCTCATGGGAGATTCGCGGATCCCAAGGATCCGGATCCCAATCACCCCGATGCCCTTCCGCCTCTCCTGAGCCCCTGGCTATATAAGCCAGAGGCCCCGCACCCCATTCCCCCCCTTAGCCTCGCCGGAGCCCCTCTCCTTCTCCCTCCCGAGCTCGCCGGAGCACCGAACCCCTCCCCGCCGCCAAAACCCTCGCCGTCGCCGCCCTAGTGCCCCCCGACCCTCACCAACCCCACCGAACCCTTCCCCGAGCTTCCCCGCGTCTCCCCGACGTCTCCCCGAAGCTCGTCGATGCCCGAAGCCCCCGGAGCACTCTCGCCGCCGCCGACGCCGCGAGTCCGTGAGTCCTCGTTTTCCCTCCACCGTCCGATCCCAATCGGGTGGCTAGGATTAAAGCCCCAAAGAAATACGTTTTATTAGAAAACCGGCCCGCCCATGTGGTTTATTTTTAGTTAGGTTTATTTATTTAGGCGGTTCGTTTTAGTTAAACCCTAGGCCCATTTAGTCTATCGGCGCCTAGTGCCTGATTTAGGCCCATTAGGCATTTTCTTTTTATTTAGATTTTCTGTTTTAGCGAATTGTTCCAAATTTCAAAATGTGTATCTTTTGTTCTGTTTAATATTTTTAGTGATTCTTTTTTGTTGGATTGCAAATTTTATGTAGTTTCTGAAAAACATATATTTAGCTATGTTAAAAATAATTAAAAATGCTTTAATATTGTTTTAGTCAGAATAGCAAATCTGCTATAGTTTTAGTTAGAAAAATTATTTTTGCATGATTCTTTTTGCAATCACTTTATTTTGATATTGCCAAACCCTAGAAATTAACTTTGGTATTTTAGGATTAATAAATAATTAATTCTAGGCAGAATCCTATTAATCCTAATTAATTGATTAGTTCCTGTTTTCCTAATTAATTAATTAGTAAATTAATTTATTTTTAACTTGTGATTAGTTATTCTAGGTTAGTTTCTGTCATTCCATTAGATGAACTTTTATTTATAATTAATAAAAGTTTTAAATTAATTTTCCTAATAGAAATTGGATTAGGCCTAAATTGAGTTTTATAATAGCTAATTAATTAATTCTTTTTGCTCCTGGTCACTTAGTTAATCCTTTTCTGTTAAGTTAACCTAAAACCATGATTAGGTCATATTGAGGAATTTTTGTTAAATAAAAAAACTATTTTTGCTATTGTTTGGAATAGGGAAAAACCTTGAATTTGATTTCTTTGAGTTTTCCTTTTGATTTGGTTTTGATTGTTTGGTTGTGTTATGTTACCTTTGTTATCTTGTGTGATCCTCTTGCTTTGTGCTTATTATGTTATTGTTTGTCTCGGTAGAGTTCTGAGTCTAAGCTTGCTACTCGACTCTTTAGCTTACGAGGATCATCGGCAAGGCAAGTTTTGATCATGTATTTCTATACCTATGTTTTTGTGCATTAGTAGTTGTCACCACCCCACCATTGCATGCAGTAGTGATAATCTTGAAGTCATTAAACTTGAGTAGTATCATGTGGTAGGATGAACCAATCCCTTGTTACCATGGCCCCGGACGTAGTAGTTATTTTGCTATGCTCAGAGCGGGATTTGGGATGAGTGAAATTCATAAGTAAGATGTGAGAGTCAATGATGATGATGATGACCCCATGGACTACAATGATCAAGATGGACTTGGAAAATCACTCTTGGGTGGAGGACGGTTGACGGGCACCTGGAGCACCAGTGGTGGCGGGATGCATGGAGAAGCGCCATGACATCCTGCGGAAAGCTTCACCCAGCCACGAAGAGAAGGATGGATGCCCCATGACCGAAGCTTACATGCAGCCGCAAGCCATTATGGGCTCTGGCTGGGTTGACCCTTGTAGTGAAGCTGGCTGGACGGTACTACGAGAAGTAGACGAGCGGTAGGGTTGGATGGGTACGGCGGTGGCCGAAGAACTCTTTGGAAGACCTGTTTCATTCGTCCCGTCTTCAAACACCATGAAGTGCGAAGACTTTAAAGGAGGGAATGATTCTTGCGGGAAAGTCGCATAAACCTCTGCAGAGTGTTATAACCTAATCGATTAGCCGTGTCCCGATTACGGACATTTGAGCATCTGGACCTTGGAAGTATTCGGATATCTCAACACTTAACTCTAATGAATTAATTTGATGGGTTTATGACTTAATAATAATTTGGGAACGAGATATTGGTTGGCGGAACCATCTCAATAACTACCAACAATTTGTAGTAATTTGCAAATAAGTCCACTGTAGTAGGATAAAATTGGCTTTTCGCAAAATGATGAAACTTAGAGCTCCACAGCCAAAATGCATATAGAGTTAGTAACTTTATTATTGTTATTCTTCATGACTTGCCAGCTTATTCCAAAAGCTGACCTACATGGCTGCAACGTATTATGTTGCAGAGATATATTCCGATCAGGAGTGAGGCTACGCTCCGCGCTTGGCGATTGCCCTTTGGAGTCGGATGGACTCGCTTTACCTTCGACGCTTCCGCAGCATTTTAGTTTATTTCTCATGAGTTGGCCTTGAGCCGAATTTATTCCCTTGTAATAAAGACTCTATATGAGAATCGATTAATGATATTCAGGTGTGATTGAACTTTGATTACTTTATCGATGTACTGTGAGTACCAGCATGATCTTGGGATGGTACAGACACAGAGATTTGACCGATTTTGGGTCAGGTCGCTACAACATCGGAAGTGTTCCGAGTGAAATCGGGAATTTACCGGAGTACCGGGAGGTTACCGGAACCCCCCGGGGACTACATGGGCCATAGTGGGCCTTGGTGGAAAGGAGAAAGGGCCAGCCCTAGGTGGCCGCGCGCCCCCCCTTCCCCTAGTCCTATTAGGACTAGGAAAGGTGGGCCGGCCCCCCTCTCTCTCTTTCCCCCTCCGGGAATCCTAATCCAACTAGGACTCCCTGGCGCGCCCCCTCTTGGCCGGCCAGCCCCCTCCCCCTTGGCTCCTTTATATACGGGGGCAGGGGGCACCCTAGAACACACAAATTGATCTACGGATCGTTCCTTAGCCGTGTGCGGTGCCCCCTTCCACCATATTCCACTTCGGTAATATCGTCGTAGAGCTTAGGCGAAGCCCTGCGCCGGAGAAGTCATATCGTCGCGGAGCTTAGGCGAAGCCCTGCGTCGGTGGAGCATCAACATCGTCACCACGCCGTCGTCTTGTGGAACTCATCCCGACACTTTGCTGGATCGAGTCCGGGATCGTCATCGAGCTGAACGTGTGCAGAACTCGGAGGTGCCGTACGTTCGGTGCTTGGATCGGTCGGATCGTGAAGACGTACGACTACATCAACCGCGTTGTTATAACGCTTCCGCTTTCAGTCTACGAGGGTACGTGGACGGACACTCTCCCATCTCGTTGCTATGCCATCACCATGGTCTTGCGTGTTCGTAGGATTTTTTTTTTGAAATTACTACGTTGCCCAACACAGGACACTCGGCCGGCTCCTTCTCCGGCGTGTGGCGACACTCCGCCTCCTTCTCCGCCTGCGCCGGCGCGCCCGAGCAGCCATCCTCCTCCTTCCCCGCCTCGTCAGCAAGGGCGGAAGAGACCCGCCGCCGCTCCGGCTGCTCCGGCGCATCGTAGTCCTTCTGCTCCGCCTCGTAAGCAAGGAGAGAAGACATCCGCTCCGTCTGCTCTGCCGGCATCTAGCAGTACAGCCAAAGGCGGGAGGACATACAGATTCGGTCCTTCTCTGAAGACTCCATAGAAGTTACCATACGAGATGACCCCGGAGGAGAACGTGAAGATCGCGCGAACCGAAGTGAAGGACTGGTTTCAAGGGTTGAAAGCACAGAGACATCCACCTCCAGAGGAGAAGGTAGATCCGGTAAAAGCGAAGCGCACTCTGGCTGCACTGACAAAACCACCCAAGTCTCCGCCGAAAGGCAACTATGAGCGCATTATTGGAAAGGCATTTGCCGAAGCGGAGAGGTCGGGAAGTACTGTCAGTGATCAAAGGATGAAAGAACGACGAGCTGGGAAACAAATTGCCCAGCTCGGCGAACAAGCGAAGCAATCGTGCCCCCTGCTCAAGGTGCCTGCTAGCGACATCGTCGATCCGAGGATGGTGCCCTGTTATAGCAATCTTGGAGATTACCTGTCCAACGATGTACATTGTGATTTCTTGGAGGTGCAGATACAAAGATACGAGTATGGGAAGCCTCTCGTCAAAGATGAAAGATCTCTATCAATGATGATGCGAAGATTGCATGATTGGTACATGAAAACCTGCAGAGAGTCTGAGGGGAGGAGTACTTTGTATGTGAGAGTTAAAAAGGAGCATGACCTCGTTGGAATTGAACTGTTGCTTGTTCCATTTGAGGAGTTCTTTCAGTTTTCAATCAATTGGCCCTCGATAAAGCAACGGTCACCTGCCATCGTCTGTAAGTAGTACTACTTCATCATTAAGTCTCTATATAACTCAGCTCTTTCATTGCATGTATTTATAATTATCCTCACTATATTATGCAGATTGAAGATCGCCCAATTGAAGAAAAGACAAGTGGGTGATATTGGGTTCATTAACACATATCTCATAGATGAAACTGAGGTTAAATATCATGCTGAAGATATCGTGGCCAACTTGCTACGATCGTTGGTAATAAATGAACACAAAGATATAATACTCTTTCCTTACAACTTCAAGTGAGCGTTACTGTCTAGTGGCATATTCGGTTTCCCTTATTAGTCCAGGTTATAGTAATGTAATTGATGAGTTATGCATGTGTGCGCAGCTTCCACTATATTCTCCTAGAGATTGAGCTTGAGCAGGGAGTAGTAACTGTCTTAGACTCGAGACAAAAAGATCCCAAGGAGTATGCGGACTTGACTCAAATGCTCGAGAAGTAAGTTAAATCGATCATTATCCACCATATCAGCAACTTTGTTCATTTCTGATATCAAGTAATTGTTTTCTTTGTATGGCAGGGTTTGGAGAAAATTCACCTAAAAAGCTCCGGGACTGCCGAAGAAGCTGCAATTTAGACACCCTAAAGTAAGTACTATAGTAGCATGTTCCACGCATCTCCTAGTGATTCAAGTGCTAGTTTCATCAATACCATTTGGCATTCTTGCTTATCAGTTTGATTGACCTCTATTTCTTGTAAAGTGGTTGTGGCAGGAACAAGGAATGATTTCTGTGGATACTACGTTTATGCAGTCCATCCGCCACACGACCTATGAGCGGGCTACTCGACCAACAATATGAAGTGCGTAAATAACAATATTCACAATTTTATTTTATTACCATCATTTGTGTTGAGTTTCATTCATTCATTCACACACACACACACACACACACACACACACACATATATATATATATATATATATATATATATATATATATATATATATATATATATATATATATATATATATATGTATTGACCCCTTCTTAAAGTTAGATGTTTGGATGCGGGATGAACTCCTAGCACCAGATCGCATGCGAGCAATTCAAGAGGAATTGGCGGCATTCTTTCTTGACCACGTGATCGCTGAAAACGGAGAATACTATGTGGACCACGCGTCCGTATGTTAGGAGATTATATTTGTAAAAGATAATTATTGTATATATGTAGCCTGTAGTGTCGGATAGATATACGAGAACTTGTTGTTCGACCAATCTCTCGGAGAAGGAGAGGTGGTCGATATCACTTCTCTCTGTATGCATATATGTTCATATGACGATCTTCTGTTTCCTTCGTTTGCTTACTAGATAGCTAGGTGTCTAGCTAGTCCTCTCTATACGTATGTATAGTACGTAGCGTCGACCAAGCACGGACAAAAGAGAGGACACTTCTCTCTATTAATTAGCTAGCTAACAAAATATATGAGAAACCTAAATTAACCCCCCAAAACTCCCAACCCCCCCCCCCTCCTCCCCTTTCAAAAAAACCCCAAGCCACAGAAATGCTGACGCGTGGATGCCTATTGGTCCCGGTTGGTGCCACCAACCGGGACCAAAGGCCCTCCTGCCTGGGCTCGGCGCACAGACCACGTGGAGGCCCATCTGTCCCGGTTCTGGACTTTACCGGGACTAAAGGGCCAGGGCATTAGTACCGACCCTTTAGTTCCGGTTTAGGAACCGCGACTAAAGGCCCTTACCAACCGGGACAATATGCCCTTTTTCTACCAGTGGAGTAGTTACATTTGTTCCTGAGGACATGGGAGAAGTCTTGCTATTAGTAGTCATGTGAATTTGGTATTCGTTCAATATTTTGATGAGATGTATGTTGTCTAGCCTCTAGTGGTGTTATGTGAACGTCGACTACATAACACTTCACCATTATTTGGGCCTAGAGGAAGGCATTGGGAAGTAATAAGTAGATGATGGGTTGCTAGAGTGACAGAAGCATAAACCCTAGTTTATGCGTTGCTTCGTAAGGGGCTGATTTGGATCCATATGTTTCATGCTATGGTTAGGTTTACCTTAATACTTTTGTTGTAGTTGCGGATGCTTGCAATAGAGGTTAATCATAAGTGGGATGTTTGTTCAAGTAAGAACAGCACACAAGCACCGGTCCACCCACATATCAAATTATCAAAGTACCGGACGCGAGTCATATGAACGTGATGAAAACTAGCTTGACGATATTCCCATGTGCCCTCGGGAGCGCTTTTCCTATTATAAGAGTTTGTCCAGGCTTGTCCTTTGCTACAAAAAGGACTGGGCCACCTTGCTGCACTTTATTTACTTTTGTTACTTGTTGCTCGTTACAAATTATCCTATCACAAAACTATCTATTACCACTTGTTTCAGTACTTGCAGAGAATACCTTGTTGAAAACCGCTTATCATTTCCTTCTGCTCCTCGTTGGGTTCGACAGTCTTACTTATCGAAAGGACTACGATAGCTCCCCTATACTTGTGGGTCATCAAGACTCTTTTCTGGCGCCATTGCCGGGGAGTGAAGCACCTTTGGTAGGTGGAATTTGGTAAGGAAAAATTTATATAGTGTGCTGAAATTTACTGTCACTTGTTACTATGGAAAGTAATCCTCTGAGAGGCTTGTTCGGGGTATCTTCACCCCGTCCAGTAGAGCAAAGAGTTTCTCCTCAACCTACTAAACCTACTGAACCTATTGAAAATGAAACTCCTTTTGAAGTTCCTTCGGGTATGATGGAAAAACTGCTAGCTAATAATTTTACAGGAGATGGAACCAAGCATCCTGATGAACACTTAATATATGTGGATGAGGTTTGTGGATTATTTAAGCTTGCAGGTATACCCGATGATGTTGTTAAGAAGAAGGTCTTCCCTTTAGCTTTGAAGGGAGATGCATTGACATGGTATAGGCTATGTGATGATACGAGTGTTGGAAATATGCCCTAGAGGCAATAATAAAAGGATTATTATTATATTTCCTTGTTCGTGATAATCGTCTTTTATTCATGCTATAATTGTATTATCCGAAAACCGTAATACACGTGTGAATACTTAGACCACAACATGTCCCTAGTGAGCCTCTAGTTGACTAGCTCGTTGATCAACAGATAGTCATGGTTTCCTGACCATGGACATTGGATGTCGCTGATAACGGGATCACATCATTAGGAGAATGATGTGATGGACAAGACCCAATCCTAAGCATAGCACAAGATCGTGTAGTTCGTTTTGCTAGAGCTTTTCCAATGTCAAGTATCTTTTCCTTAGACCATGAGATCGTGTAACTCCGGATACCGTAGGAGTGCTTTGGGTGTACCAAAGCGTCACTGGCGTAATCGGGTGACTATAAAGGTGCACTACAGGTATCTCCGAAAGTATCTGTTGGGTTGACACGGATCGAGACTGGATTTGTCACTCCGTGTTACGGAGAGGTATCACTGGGCCCACTCGGTAGTGCATCATCATAATGAGCGCAAAGTGACCAAGTGTCCGTCACGGATCATGCATTACTGATGCGAGTAAAGTGACTTGCCGGTAACGAGATTGAGCGAGGTATTGGGATACCGACGATCGAATCTCGGCAAGTAACATACCGTCGACAAAGGGAATAGTATCTGGGGTTGCTTGAATATTCGACATCGTGGTTCATCCGATGAGATCATCGAGGAGTATGTGGGAGCCAACATGGGTATCCAGATCCCGCTGTTGGTTATTGACCGGAGAGTCGTCTCGGTCATGTCTGCATGTCTCCCGAACCAGTAGGGTCTACATACTTAAGGTTCGGTGATGCTAGGGTTGTTAGGAAGACTTGTATGTGATTACCGAATGTTGTTCGGAGTCCCGGATGAGATCCCGGATGTCACGAGGAGTTCCGGAATGGTCCGGAGGTGAAGATTTATATATGGGAAGTGGTCATATGGACACCGGAAAGTTTTGGGGGCATATCGGTATTGTACCGGGGCCACCGGAGAGGTTCCGGGGGTCCACCGGGAGGGGCCACCCCTCTCGGAGGGCCTCATGGGCCGCAAGGGGCAGGGAACCAGCCCCTGGAGGGCTGGGCGCCCCTTGGGCCCATGCGCCTAGGGTTGGGGGTAACCCTAGTGGGGCGCCCCTTGCTTGGGGGGCAAGCCCCTCCTCGGCCGCCGCCCCCTCTAGATCTCATCTAGAGGGGCCGCCCCTTCCCCTTCCCTATAAATAGGGGGAGAGGGAGGGCTGAACACCTGATCCAAGGCGCAGCCCTCCCTCTCCAACACCTCTCCACCTCTGTTGAGTGCTTGGCGAAGCCACAGCCGAGATCTTGCCTCTCCACCATCATCACGCCGTCGTCTTTGCTGCTGGAGCCTTATTCCTCAACCTCTCCTTCCCCTTGCCGGATCAAGAAGGAGGAGACGTCGTCCGTTTAAAGACGTGTGTGAACGCGGAGGTGCTATCCGTTCGGCACTTGGTCATCGGTGATTTGAATCACGGCGAGTACGACTCCATCATCACCGTTCCCTTGAACGCTTCTGCACGCGATCTACAAGTGGTATGTAGATGCAATCTCTCTCCCATGACTCGTTGCTTAGATGAACTCATAGATGGATCTTGGTGAAACCGTAGGAAATTTTTTAATTTTCTACAACGTTCCCCAACAACGAGACTTGGTCATCGGTGATTTGAATCACGGCGAGTACGACTCCATCATCACTGTTCCCTTGAACGCTTCCGCACGCGATCTACAAGTGGTATGTAGATGCAATCTCTCTCCCATGACTCGTTGCTTAGATGAACTCATAGATGGATCTTGGTGAAACCGTAGGAAAATTTTTAATTTTCTACAACGTTCCCCAACAACGAGATCATGGAACTACAAAAGACTGAAATTGGAATTTCATCAAAAATATTATCCCATGCATCTTGTTCATCATGATCGTAATTATATATGTAATTTTTTACCTCGCGAAGGAGAAAGCATCGCTCAAGCTTGGGGGAGGCTTAAATCAATGTTATATTCATGCCCTAATCATGAGCTCTCGAGAGAAATAATTATTCAAAGTTTTTATGCTCGACTTTCTCATAATAATCAAACCATGCTCGATACTTCTTGTGCTGGCTCATTTATGATGAAGACTATTGAATTCAGATGGAATTTATTGGATAGAATTAAACGCAACTCTGAAGATTGGGACCTCGACGAAGGTAAGGAGTCAGGTATGACACCTAAGTTTGATTGTGTTAAATCTTTTATGGATACCGATATTTTCCGTAAGTTTAGCACTAAATATGGACTTGACTCTGAGATAGTAGCTTCTTTCTGTTAATCTTTTGCTACTTATGTTGATCTCCCCAAGGAGAAGTGGTTTAAATATCATCCTCCCATAGAAATAAAAGTAGCTGCACCTATTAAAGTTGAAGAAAAGACTGTCACTTATAATGATCCTATTGTTCCTACCTCTTATGTTGAGAAACCACCTTTCCCGGTTAGAATAAAGGATCATGCTAAAGCTTCAACTGTGGTTCATAAAAGCAATATTTGAACTTATACACCTCCTGAGCAAGTCAAAGTAGAACCTAATATTCTATTGTTAAAGATCTCTTGTCTGATAATATTGATGGGCATGTTATTCAATTCTGTGGTGAATCTGCTAGAATTGCTAAACCTAGCGTTAAAGATAAACATAGGCATGTGGTAGGCGTGCCTGTTATTTCTGTTAAAATAGGAGATCATTGTTATCATGGCTTATGTGATATGGGTGCTAGTGCTAGTGTTATACCTTATGACTTGTATAAATAAATTAAGCATGAAATTGCACCTGCTGAGTTAGAAGATATTGATGTCACAATTAAACTTGCCAATAGAGATACCATATCGCCAGTGGGAATTGTTAGAGATGTTGAAGTCTTGTGTGGGAAAATCAAATATCCTGCTGATTTTCTTGTTCTAAGTTCCCCACAAGATAACTTTTGTCCCATTATATTTGGTAGACCCTTCTTGAATACTGTTAATGCTAAGATAGACTGCGAAAAGAATGTTGTTACTGTTGGCTTGGATGATATGATTCATGAGTTTAATTTCTCTAAGTTTAGTAAACAACACCGTGAGGAAGAATTGCCTAGTAAGGATGAAATTATTGGTCTTGCTTCTATTGCCGTACCTCCTAGTGATCCTGTAGAACATTATTTGCTAGACCATGAAAATGATATGTTTATGAATGAAAGAAGGGAAATAGATGAAGTATTCTTTAAACAGGAACCTATTCTGAAACATAATTTGCCTGTTGAAATCCTAGTGGATCCTCCTCCACCAAAGGGTGATCCTGTCTTTGAGCTTAAACCGTTGCCTGATAATCTTAAATATGCTTATCTTGATGAAAAGAAGATATATCCTGTTATTATTAGTGCTAACCTTTCAGAGCATGAAGAAGAGAGATTATTGAAAACTCTGAAGAAGCACCGTGCTGCTATTGGATATACTCTTGATGATCTTAAGGGCATTAGTCCCACTCTATGTCAACACAAAAAAAATTGGAAGAAGATGCCAAACCAGTCCGTGATCATCAACGAAGGCTTAATCCTAAGATGAAAGAAGTGGTAAGAAAAGAAATACTAAAGCTTCTGGAGGCAGGTATAATTTATCCCGTTGCTGATAGTCAGTGGGTAAGTCATGTTCACTGTGTTCCTAAGAAGGGAGGTATTACTGTTGTTCCTAATGATAAAGATGAATTGATTCCACAAAGAATTATTACAAGTTATAGGATGGTAATTGATTTCCGCAAATTAAATAAAGCTACTAAGAAAGATCATTACCCCTTACCTTTTATCGATCAAATGCTAGAAAGATTATGCAAACATACACATTATTGCTTCCTAGATGGTTATTCTAGTTTCTCTCAAATACCTGTGTCGGCTAAAGATCAATCAAAGACTACTTTTACATGCCCTTTTGGTACTTTTGCTTATAGATGTATGCCTTTTGGTTTATGTAATGCACCTGCTACCTTTCAAAGATGCATGATGATTATATTCTCTGACTTTTGTGAAAAGATTTGTGAGGTCTTCATGGACGACTTCTCCGTCTATGGATCCTCTTTTGATGATTGCTTGAGCAATCTTGATCAAATTCTGCAGAGATGTGAAGAAACTAATCTTGTCTTGAATTGGGAAAAGTGCCACTTTATGGTTAATGATGGTATTGTCTTAGGGCATAAAGTTTCTTAAAGAGGTATTGAAGTTTATAAAGCCAAGGTTGATGCTATTGAAAAGATGCCATGTCCCAAGGACATCAAAGGTATAAGAAGTTTCCTTGGTCACGCCGGGTTTTATAGGAGGTTCATTAAGGACTTCTCAAAAATTTCTCGGCCTCTGAATAATTTGTTACAAAAAGATATACCATTTGTCTTTGATGATGATTGTGTAGAAGCATTTGAAATACTTAAGAAAGCATTGATCTCTGCACCTATTGTTCAGCCACCTGATTGGAATTTGCCTTTCGAAATTATGTGTGATGCTAGTGATTATGCTGTAGGTGCTGTTCTAGGGCAAAGAGTTGATAAGAAATTAAATGTTATCCATTATGCTAGTAAGACTCTAGACAATGCTCAAAGAAACTATGCTACTACTGAAAAAGGATTTTTAGCAGTTGTATTTGCATGTGATAAGTTCAGACCTTATATTGTTGATTCTAAAGTAACTATTCACATTGATCATGCTGCTATTAAATATCTTATGGAGAAGAAAGATGCTAAACCTAGACTTATTAGATGGGTTCTCTTGCTACAAGAATTTGATTTGCATATTGTTGATAGAAAGGGAGCTGAGAACCCCGTTGCAGACAACTTGTCTAGGTTAGAAAATGTCCTTGATGACCCACTACCTATTGATGATAGCTTTCCCGATGAGCAATTAAATGTCATAAATACTTCTCGTAGTACTCCATGGTATGCTGATTATGCTAATTACGTTGTTGCTAAATTTATACCCCCTAGTTTCACATACCAGCAAAAGAAAAAGTTTTTCTATGATTTGAGACATTACTTTTGGGATGACCCACGTCTTTATAACGAAGGAGTAGATGGTGTTATTAGACGTTGTGTACCTGAACATGAACAGGAACATATCCTACGCAAGTGTCACTCCGAAGCTTATGGATGACACCACACTAGAGATAGAACTGCACATAAGGTATTGCAATCTGGTTTTTATTGGCCTACTCTCTTCAAGGATGCCCGTAAGTTTGTCTTGTCTTGTGATGAATGTCAAAGAATTGGTAACATTAGTAGACGTCAAGAAATGCCTATGAACTATTCACTTGTTATTGAACCATTTGATGTTTGGGGCTTTGATTATATGGGACCTTTTACTGCCTCTAATGGATATACACATATTTTAGTTGCTGTTGATTACGTTACTAAGTGGGTAGAAGCTATTCCAACTAGTAGTGCTGATCATAACACTTCTATTAAAATGCTTAAGGAAGTTATTTTTCCGAGGTTTGGAGTCCATAGATACTTAATGACTGATGGTGGTTCACATTTTATTCATGGTGCTTTTCGTAAAATGCTTGCTAAATATGATGTGAATCATAGAATTGCATCTCCTTACCACCCACAGTCTAGTGGTCAAGTAGAATTGAGTAATAGAGAACTCAAATTAATTTTGCAAAAGACTGTCAATAGTCTAGAAAGAATTGGTCCAAGAAACTTGATGATGCATTATGGGCCTATAGAACTGCACATAAAAATCCTATGGGTATATCTCCGTATAAAATGGTTTATGGAAAAGCATGTCACTTACCTCTCGAACTAGAGCAGAAGGCTTATTGGGCTATTAAAGAGATCAACTATGATTTCAAACTTGCCGGTGAGAAGAGGTTATTTGATATTAGCTCACTCGATGAATGGAGAACCCAAGCTTATGAAAATGCCAAGTTATTTAAAGAAAAATTTAAAAGATGGCATGACAAAAGGATACAAAAGCGTGAGTTTAATGTAGGTGATTATGTATTGCTATACAACTCTCGTTTAAGATTTTTTGCAGGGAAGCTTCTCTCCAAATGGGAAGGACCCTACGTTATCGAGGAGGTCTATCGTTCCGGTGCCATAAAAATCAACAACTTCGAAGGCACAAATCCGAAGGTGGTAAACGGTCAAAGAATCAAACACTATATCTCAGGTAATCCTATAAATGTTGAAACCAATGTTATTGAAACCGTAACCCCGGAGGAATACATAAGGGACACTTTCCGGAACGTTTCAGACTCCGAAAAGGAATAGGTATGTGGTACGGTAAGTAAACCGACTCCAAAACAGTTTTTAAGGCAATATTTCTCCGTTTTGGAATATTTAGAAAAATATAAAAATAAGTAGCAGTCCGGGAAGGACACGAGGGCTCCACGAGGGTGGAGGGCGTGCCCTACCCCTTGGGCGCGCCCCTACCTCGTGGGCACCTCGTGTCCCCTCCGGACTCCGTTTTCTTGCACGATACATATTTTGGTCGGTAAAAATTCATTATATATTCTCCCGAAGGTTTTTACTCCCGTATCACGCAAATATCCTCTGTTTTTGTTTCGAGCTGTTGCCGCTGCAGATTAGAGCAAGATGTCTTCTCAAGAGTCAGTCAGGGAGAGTCGGGTATCTAATCCGGCACCAGAACCAAGTGCAAACAGCAAAGCTGACCCCTTTGGGCCAGCAACAGAGGAGGATATGGAGGCTGACTTGATGAGAGTAGATGCCATGGAGGATCAAGAAGTCACTTCTCGCTTCTGAGCTGGGTTCGCGACGGGGGAACTGCAGAGCTCAGTTATTCCAAACTTGGTTATCCGTTCCAATGTTAGATTTCTTTCTTATGAAAATATGAAGAGGAGTGTCACTTGTTTGACCGCAGCTATGCAACATCCTTGGGTGCAAGGAGCCTTAGCAGTTATAGGGAAGCTTTGCAAGGAAATAATGGACCTCAAGCAGCAAGTCAATAAGCTTGAGGAGGAGAATCGTATCCTAAAGGGCATCATCGCCAAGAATGTTTCACCAACCCTGAAGAAGGAGATATAATCACATGGGTATGGGCACTCCCCTTGGCAACTGCCAAGCTTGGGGGAGGTGCCCCGGTATCGTATCACAACCACATCTCCTATCTTTACCGTTTTTCTTAGTTCGATCCTATTAGTAGTATCTTTATCTAGTAGAATAAAGTTTATGGCATGATCTAGTTTTGAGTTTTGCTTTATGATCTCTCTATGTAATCGAGTCCGTGAGCTATATAATAAAGATTAGTGTTGAGTCAAGGGCTTGATTATTTTGCCATGATCTTGAGTGAATAAAAGAAAAGAAAGAAAAAGAATAAAAAGAAAGAAAGAGTTCATATTGATCTTATTGAGAGTAATGACTTCACATAGAAAGGGTATGATGATTGAAAGTTGTTGGGGGTTGGCAAACATAGCTTTGGTCACCGTTGCAATTAATAGGAAGTAATAAGGAAAGAGAGGTTTCACATATAGATATACTATTATTGACATATTTTATGATTGTGAGCACTCACTAAAATATGGCATGCTAAAGAGTTGATGTTGGACAAGGAAGACAACGTAATAGGTTATGTTTTCTTATATCTGAGATAAAGCATATTGTCATGGATCTTCCAACATGTTGAGCTTGCCTTTCCCCCTCATGCTAGCCAAATTCTCAGCACCAAGTAGAGATACTACTTGTGCTTCCAAAAACCCTTAAACCGGTTTTGCCATGAGAGTCCACCATATCTACCTATGGATTGAGTAAGATCCTTCAAGTAAGTTGTCGTCGGTGCAAAGCAATAGAAATTGCTCTCTAAATATGTATGATTGATTGGTGTGGGAGAAATAAGCTTTATACGATCTTGTGATGTGGAAGAAATAAAAGCGACGGACTGCATAATAAAGGTTCATATCACAAGGGGCAATACAAACTGACGTTATTTCACATAAAGATTTTGTGCATCCAACCATAAAAGCGCATGGCAACCTCTGCTTCCCTCTGCGAAGGGCCTATCTTTTATTATTATCCTCTACCTTATGCAAGAGTCATGGTTTTCTTCACCTTTCCTTTTTTTTAACATTTTATCCTTTGGCAAGCACAGTATGTTCGAAAGATCCTGATTTATATATCTAATTGGATGTAGGGGCCATGAGTTATTATTGTTGACATTAACCTTTAGGTAAAAGGTTGGGAGGCGAGACTATAAGCCCCTATCTTTCTTTGTGTCCGATTAAAACTCCGTAACCACAAGTATCGCGTGAGTGTTAGCAATTATGAAAGACTAAATGATAGTTGAGTATGTGGACTTGCTATTAAGCTCTGACATAGACTCTTTCTGATGTTATGATAAATTGCAATTGCTTCAATGACTGAGATTATAGTTTGTTGGTTCTCAATAAAGTTTATGATTCGTATTCTGCATTGTGAATGGATTATTACTTGAACATAAGAAATTGTATGACAATATCTATATATGTTGCTGTTATGAGAATAATCTTGATGCCTTCATGTCCGTATTTTATTTTTATCGACACCTCTACCTCTAAACATGGGGACATATTTATCGTTATCGGCTTTCTCTTGAGGACAAGCGAGGTCTAAGCTTGGGGGAGTTGATACGTCCATTTTGCATCATGCTTTTATATCGATATTTATTGCATTATGGGCTGTTATTACACGTTATGTCACAATACTTATGCCTATTCTGTCTTATTTTACAAGGTTTACATAAGGAGGGAGAATGCCGGCAGCTGGAATTCTGGGCTGGAAAAGGAGCAAATATTAGAGACCTATTCTGCACAACTCCAAAAGTCTTGAAACTCCATGGAATATCTTATAATAAATAATAATAAAATCCTCGCCAAAGATGAAGGACAGGGGCCCACACCCTGTCCACGAGGGTGGGGGGCGCGCCCCCCTCCTAGGGCGCGCCCCCTACCTCATGGGCTCCCTGGTGGTTTTCTGATGCCCATCTTCTGCTATATGATGTCTTTCGTCAAGAAAAAAAATCAGAAGCAACCTTTCGGGACGAAACTCCGCCGCCATGAGGCGGAACCTTGGCAGAACCAATCTAGGGCTCCGGCAGAGCTGTTCTTCCGGGGACACTTCCCTCCGGGAGGGGGAAATCATCAGCATCGTCATCACCAACGCTCCTCTCATCGGGAGAGGGCAATCTCCATCAACATCTTCACCAGAACCATCTCCTCTCAAAACCCTAGTTCATCTCTTGTATCCAATTCTTGTCTCCAAGTCCGGGATTGGTACTAGTAGGTTGCTAGTAGTGTTGATTACTCCTTGTAGTTAATGCTAGTTGGTTTATTTGGTGGAAGATCATATGTTCAGATCCTATATGCATATTAATACCCCTCTGATTATGAACATGAATATGCTTTGTGAGTAGTTACGTTTGTTCACGAGGACATGGGAGAAGTCTTGCTATTAGTAGTCATGTGAATTTGGTATTAGATTCGATATTTTGATGAGATGTATGTTGTCTAGCTTCTAGTGGTGTTATGTGAGCGTCGACTACATAACACTTCACCATTATTTGGGCCTAGAGGAAGGCATTGGGAAGTAATAAGTAGATGATGGGTTGCTAGAGTGATGAAGCTTAAACCCTAGTTTATCGTTGCTTCGTAAGGGGCTGATTTGGATCCATATGTTTCATGCTATGGTTAGGTTTACCTTAATACTTTTGTTGTAGTTGCGGATGCTTGCAATAGAGGTTAATCATAAGTGGGATGTTTGTTCAAGTAAGAACAGCACCCAAGCACCGGTCCACCAACATATCAACTTATCAAAGTACCGGACGTGAATCATATGAACGTGATGAAAACTAGCTTGACGATATTCCCATGTGTCCTCGGGAGCCTTTTCCTATTATAAGAGTTTGTCCAGGCTTGTCCTTTGCTACAAAATGGACTGGGCCACCTTGCTGCACTTTATTTACTTTTGTTACTTGTTACTCATTACAAATTACCCTATCACATATTCGCAAAAAAAAAATTATCCTATCACAAAACTATCGGTTACCACTTGTTTCAGTACTTGCAGAGAATACCTTGCTGAAAACCGCTTATCATTTCCTTCTGCTCCTCGTTGGGTTCGACACTCTTACTTATCGAAAGGACTACGATAGATCCCCTATACTTGTGGGTCATCACTGTGCATACCAGAGGACGCGCGCGAAGTTGGCGATCTGCTCCTCTTTTCCATCCTTGGTGATAGGGATGAAAACCGAGCGGAAAAGCACGAAATTGAGTGCTACCATATTTGTTTTCATATTTTTTTGCATAAGCGAAAATGAACATAGAAACCCCAGAAATGAATACGAAAACAGATGCTTCCGGAAGCGGACATGGAGTGAATACAGAGCGGACACAGAACAGAAGTGGGCGTTGACGGAACTTAAAAATCCCTTGAATCATAGAGATATACACACAAAAACAAACAAATTTAATGAATTGTTAACATGGCTACAAACTAATATGCTTATTTTAGCAACTTAGCGTAGTATTGTACTAGTACTGGACAATTGCATATAGGGTCAAGTTAAGTACATGTGTGGGAGTAGAAGTTGGAACTCAAAAATGATCCATTCTACTCATTCTGTCATTGTGTGTTGTTTCGTGGTTGGGCTACAAACCAACCATATGCCTATAGTAAAAATAGAAATTTGATATTCACGGAAACGAAAAGTTCCATTTCCATGTCTATTCCACTGGAAAACACCATTCCGTTTTTGTTTCTATTTCCGCATAAAAATTTCATTTCCACTTCCGTTTTGAAAATTTCCATTTGCATTTTTATATTTCTGCTCCATTTCCATTTTCCTCCCGAAAAGTGGAAAGTTTCCACTCCATTTTCATCCCTACTTGGTGATGGTGAGAGTGTTCGGCGATGCTTGGCTCTCCTGATCGAGGTGGTGGCCCATCTGTGCGCCCTAGATTTGGGGCAGCACGATGGCCTTCCACATGAGGAGGTTGTTCCTCGTGAGCTTCTCCTGATGTGGGGGTCCGATGGACATGGGGTAGGAAGAACTAGAGGAGGAAGGTGCGAAGGTGGATGCTAAGGCTACGGATGTGGATATAGTACTCATGGTGCTGGATTGGGTGGAGGCGGTGGTCATGGCGAGGGATTGAGGTAGGGCTTGACTAGATGTGATCAATCTTTCGATCTTAGGAAGAAAGTCGCTCTCATTACCATGTAAGAATAGTTTGGGAAGCATAGAACCCTTTTCTCGGGCCGTGTTGTATATATATACATGAAGGCGTGGCTTACAAGTTGAGGATCGATTGTACAAAGATCGATCAAGTTTGTACAGACAAGACCGAGGAGGGGAAGATTACAGAAGAAGAGATAGAAGAAGTTTGAGATAAACAGTAGTCATGTCCCTATACAATATGTATGACGCGCAGGGTCGGCATGGACTTCCAGAGCGTGCGCCAGCGCCCGGCGAGAATGCACATCTGCTTGGCATCGCAGGAGGGCAGGAAGGACATCAGGTACTGGAGGAGCTCGTCGGGGAGCGCGTCGATGCCGTCCTCACCGCTGGCCATGGCCATTTCCGTGTTTATTACCCCGTCGTTCAGCCTCCCACTGGTGCGCGTGGGTACTAACAAACGTTTTTTAACCCCTTTCCGCGATGACATTTGGAACCGTCGCCAAGTGAGTGTGGGCGATAGGGGGGGTCCTTCCCACACGACCCAGAAACCGTCGGGGATATGCCCTCCTGGCATACACGTTCGGCAAAATGAGGTCATGTGCGACCGGCGAGCACTCAAATATGGAAATATGTATAGTAGAGCTAAAAAAATACAATTATACGGCGAAATTGTTTCCGGTCGCAAGTACACCCCACACAGTCAGTCCCCGCTAAACGTTTTCGTTTGTATGCACATCCCACACAGTCGCTCCAAGGAAAACGTTTGCGCAAGGTGGCGTAACGCAAACAGTTTGGAAGAGAATGTCGTGTGTGATTGTTCATTGATCCAACACGATTTATTCCTAGAAACGGTGTGCGTTTCCTGAGGTCATCGCCCACGGTGGTTTCTCATTAACCGTTTGCAATAGGAAAACCCAATTAGCGGGCTAATTGCCCTATTATCAATAATCCATTTACTAATCTAATTGACATTCATATTAAGCACATAATATATTCCATTTCCATATTAAGGAAGCAGGATTTCATAATTGAAATACATCAGAGTACAACATGATATAGCTTCAGCACTCAGCTACACCATTACACAACTGCACCACCAGCAAGTTTCACATGCAACATCTAGAATCTTTCAAAATTAGCATCATAGACGGTACATAGAGAGATGCATCTCATCTGGAAAACTGCTGAAGCGAAAGGCGAATATTGAGCCTTCATTCATGTTGAAGGTCTTTGCAACTTTAGGCCAGTGCCTGTGGATGATTGACCATCCATCCTTCGACCTCTTGAGGAACACTTCAATATTGAACCGTGGGTGTTGTATGAAAACTTTCCTCACCTCCTGACCACAGAGGTGGTTTGAGAGGTAATCATCAGTGAAGCCTGAAAACAAGGATGTGCATAAATATTTTCTCTATATTGGAAATGGGGAAAAGGAATACAAAAAGGCAAGGTATAATAGTTAGTACCATCTTGTAAACCTTAGTGCTTCCCATTGTTTCCCTGCAACACATATAATGTAGTTAGTCACTAGGTTACGTAAGGGTTCGCATCCTATCAGTAAAATATGTTGATGATAAAAAAGCACATTGCAAATTCATCAGATTAATTCAAGCCACATGGAAAACCCATTTATCCAAACCAAGCATGATTAAGAACTTGGAATTATAGCACTTGTATATGTTTCTCATGTATTTAGTGCAGCCAAATTCGATTTATTCCTCACATGGTATAGAATAAAAGAATGTAGCCACAACAATTGAACATCGCATTGCAGAATTGAACCAGGCAGTTAACTAAATACCACAACAAATGAACCAAACGTTAACTGAGCAGCCACATTGCACAATATAACATACTCCTAATAGAAGATCAGACAGTTAACCAAACCAAGCATGCTTAACAACTTGGAAATATAGCAATTGTATTTGTTTCTCATGTATTTAGTACAGCCAAATTCGATTTATTCCTCACATGGTATACAATAAGAGAATGCAGCCACATCAATTGAACATCGCATTACAGAATTGAACCAAGCAGTTAACTAAACACCACAACAAATGAACCAAACGTTAACTGAGCACCACATTGCACAATATAACATACTCCTAATAGAAGATCAGACAGTTAACCAAACCAAACATGCTTAACAACTTGGAAATATAGCAATCGTATTTGTTTCTCATGTATTTGGTACAGCCAAATTCGATTTATTCCTCACATGGTATACAATAACAGAATGTAGCCACAACAATTAAACATCGCATTGTAGAATTAAATCAAGCAGTTAATTAAACACCACAACAAGTGAACCAAGCCACAACAAATGAACCAAGCAGTTAAGTAAACACCAATTGAACAATATAACATACTCCTAATAGAAGATCAGACAGTTAACCAAACCAAGCATGCTTAACAATTTGGAAATATTGCACCCTGAAGAATTGAACATCACATTTGCAGAATTGAACCAAGCAGTTAATTGAACACCACATTGCACGACATACAGAACATATACACTATAGCAGAAGATTGCATGGTGAAAGTAGATATCACAATTCACTATAATTTGTTAAGGAAAGGCAGTAGCTAGCAAATTGAAAATGGGTCCATATAGTGAGCTAATAAGACAAGCTACTCCTCATTGTCAGAGATATCGATGACGATTGGCTCCTTGGATATGGAAGAGGGCGAGGCCTCCGCATCGTGGGTGCCCTCGTTGTAGTGGTGAGTTGCCTGAGCCGCTCCGGGCACCAACCTTCTGGCTCTCGAGATGAGGTAAGCACGTGCACGCTGAGAAAACACCTCGTAGTCTTCGTCGAAGGCACCGACGGTGGCCTCGACAAAACGCCACGAACTGTCGTTTAAAGCAGCCAACCACGTCGCGACGTTGGCAGGCGAGGCGTCAATGGTGGCCTCGACGGCGAGGTACTCCTCCAAGACTTGGGGGTCGGCAAGAATGGCAGCCATCGTGACCTCATCCGCGCGTGCATCCGCGATTTGCTTCTCCGCTGCCAAATGCTCCTTGAGGTCCTGGCTATACTGCGTGCACCATGGCTTAGGCCGCCGCTTATTTGGTGGAGGGTTCGGTGATTTGTGTGGAAGGTGTCGCGCTCGCACCGGCGGTCGGGGCATGTGGGATGTGGAAGGAGGAGGAGGATGGGGGTCGGCTGTGGATTACCTGCCTGGATAGGTGAGGCCGAGGAGAGTGAAGGAGGGTCGCCGGCGAGGGGGCGGCAGCGCTGCAAGCAAGGAGTGAAGGTTTCAACTTAGAAAGGAAGGAGGAAAGAGGCCAAATGTGGCTTTTGGTAAGGGGGAGGGGGCGGGGAGGTAGATATTTCTGTGGAAGCCGAAAATTTGGAATCGCTTCCGCCAAAAAACTGGCACGTAAAGTGTCATCAGACACGGTCCCTTATTCAGACATGGTCCCTTATTCAGACACGGTTCAAAGATATTTTGTGATGCATCTCACACGGTTGGTTATAATAAACTGTTTGGGATCTACTTGATTTTTGTTCTTGATTTCAATTACATAATGGGGTCACAACGGCCATGGACGGTGTTTGAATTGCTAGACCTTTTATCTGCAGTGATCATAAAAGAATTGGAATTATTTAGGGTCTTTTTGGACATTTTTATGCATTAAGTGAGTTTTCAATGCATTTATGTGCATAATTCAAATTTGAACTGCATGCACATGCTCCAGTGCATATAAATTCGTTGAAAAAATCAAATCTTTGTCCTTGGGTGCATGCTTAGGTCCCATGCAAGAAATGGGAATGAATTTCAAACACCATGGCACCGTTGATTGCCGGCAAAACATTGAGATGCCTGGTTTTTAAATTCTAGTAAATCCAAAACTCGTCTGAAATTCATGAAACTTGGCATGCTATCATGGAGCGGCATCAACATGTCGTGGTACAAATTTTGTCCTATTTGGGGCAGGTTTGGGTATATGCTTCTCACAAACCGGAGCTTCTCACAACAAGGATGATGGTTTTCAGTAGGGAATGTCCCACCTTTGGGGACGAAACGATATCCATTGCCTCTTATGGATTTCAATTCTTTTTCTCATGCCAACATAGAACAACAGGAGTGTTGTGTGAATTTTTGTGATTTTTCGGGGTTCGCTTGGACATTTTATGCATTAAGTGAGTTTTCAATGCATTTATGTGCATAATTATAATTTGAACTACATGCGTCCAGTGCATATAAATTGGTTGAAAAATCAAATCTGTGTCCTTGGGTGCATTCTTAGGTCCCATGCAAGGAATCGGAATGAATTTCAAACACCAAGGCACCGTTGATTGCCGGCAAAACATTGAGATGCCTGGTTTTTAAATTCTAGTAAATCCAAAACTCGTCTAAAATTCATGAAACTTGGCATGCTATCATGGAGCGGCATCAACATGCCGTGGTACAAATTTTGTCCCATTTGGGGCAGGTTTGGGAATAGCTTCTCACAAACCGGAGCTTCTCACAACAAGCATGATGGTTTTCGGTAGGGAGCGTCCCACCTTTGGGGACGAAACGATATCCATTGCCACTTATTGCTTTCAAATTTTTTCTCGTGCAAACAAAGAACAACAGGAGTGTTGTGTAATTTTTTTTGATTTTTCGCGGTTCTTTTGGACATTTTATGCATTAATTGAGTTTTCAATGCATTATGTGCATAATTCAAATTTGAACTACATGTTGATGCTCCAGTGCATATAAATTGGTTGAAAAATACAATATGTGTCCTTCGGTGCATGCTTAGGTCCCATGCAAGGAATGGGAATGAATTTCAAACACCGGGCATCGTTGATTGCCGGCAAAACATTGAGATGCCTGGTTTTTAAATTCTAGTAAATCCAAAACTCGTCTGAAAATCATGAAACTTGGCATGCTATCATGGAGCGCCATCAACATGCCGTGGTACAAATTTTGTCCCATTTGAGGCAGGTTTGGGTATATGCTTCTCACAAACCGGAGCTTCTCACAACAAGCATGATGGTTTTCGGTAGGGAACGTCCCACCTTTGGGGACGACACGATATCCATTGCCTCTTAGTGCTTTCAATTTTTTTTCTCGTGCCAACATAGAACAATAGGAGTGTCGTGTGATTTTTTGTGATTTATAAGGGTTCGCTTAGACATTTTTATGCATTAAGTGAGTTTTCAATGCATTTATGTGCATAATTCAAATTAGAACTACATACGCATGCTCGAGTGCATATAAATTGGTTGAAATATCAAATCTCTGTCCTTGGGTGCATGCTTAGGTCCCATGCAAGGAATGGAATGAATTTCAAACACCAGGGCACCGTTGATTGCCGACAAAACATTGAGATGCCTGGTTTTTAAATTCTAGTAAATCCAAAACTCGTCTAAAATTCATGAAACTTGGCATGCTATCATGGAGCGGCATCAACATGCCGTGGTACAAATTTGGTCCCATTTGGGGCAGGTTTGGGTATATGCCTCTCACAAACCGGAGCTTCTCACAACAAGCATCATGGTTTTCGGTAGGGAGCATCTCACCTTTGGGGACGAAACGATATCCATTGCCTTTTATTTCTTACAAATTCTTTTCTCATGCCAACATAGAACAACAGGAGTGTTGTGTGAATTTTTGTGATTTTTCGGGGTTCGTTTGGACATTTTTATGCATTAAGTGAGTTTTCAATGCATTTATGTGCATAATTCAAATTTTAACTACATGCGCATGCTCCAGTGCATATAAATTGGTTGAAAAATACAATATGTGTCCTTGGGTGCATGCTTAGGTCCCATGCAAGGAATGGGAATGAATTTCAAACACCAGGGCACCATTGATTGCCAAAAAACATTGAGATGCCTGGTTTTTAAATTCAACTAAATCTAAAACTCGTCTGAAATTCATGAAACTTGGCATGCTATCATGGAGTGGAATCAACATGCCGTGGTACAAATTTTTTCCCATTTGGGGCAGGTTTGGGGTATATGCTTCTCACAAACAAGAGCTTCTCACAACAAGCATGATGGTTTTCGGTAGGGAGCGTCCCACCTTTGGGGACGAAACGATATCCATTGCCACTTATTGCTTTCAAATTTTTTCTCGTGCAAACAAAGAACAACAGGAGTGTTGTGTAATTTTTTTTGATTTTTCGGGGTTCTTTTGGACATTTTATGCATTAATTGAGTTTTCAATGCATTATGTGCATAATTCAAATTTGAACTACATGTTGATGCTCCAGTGCATATAAATTGGTTGAAAAATACAATATGTGTCCTTCGGTGCATGCTTAGGTCCCATGCAAGGAATGGGAATGAATTTCAAACACCGGGCATCGTTGATTGCCGGCAAAACATTTAGATGCCTGGTTTTTAAATTCTAGTAAATCCAAAACTCGTCTGAAAATCATGAAACTTGGCATGCTATCATGGAGCGCCATCAACATGCCGTGGTACAAATTTTGTCCCATTTGAGGCAGGTTTGGGTATATGCTTCTCACAAACCGGAGCTTCTCACAACAAGCATGATGGTTTTCGGTAGGGAACGTCCCACCTTTGGGGACGACACGATATCCATTGCCTCTTAGTGCTTTCAATTTTTTTTCTCGTGCCAACATAGAACAATAGGAGTGTCGTGTGATTTTTTGTGATTTATAAGGGTTCGCTTAGACATTTTTATGCATTAAGTGAGTTTTCAATGCATTTATGTGCATAATTCAAATTAGAACTACATACGCATGCTCGAGTGCATATAAATTGGTTGAAATATCAAATCTCTGTCCTTGGGTGCATGCTTAGGTCCCATGCAAGGAATGGAATGAATTTCAAACACCGTGGCACCGTTGATTGCCGACAAAACATTGAGATGCCTGGTTTTTAAATTCTAGTAAATCCAAAACTCGTCTAAAATTCATGAAACTTGGCATGCTATCATGGAGTGGCATCAACATGCCGTGGTTCAAATTTGGTCCCATTTGGGGCAGGTTTGGGTATATGCTTCTCACAAACCGGAGCTTCTCACAACAAGCATCATGGTTTTCGGTAGGGAGCATCTCACCTTTGGGGACGAAACGATATCCATTGCCTTTTATTTCTTACAAATTCTTTTCTCATGCCAACATAGAACAACAGGAGTGTTGTGTGAATTTTTGTGATTTTTCGGGGTTCGTTTGGACATTTTTATGCATTAAGTGAGTTTTCAATGCATTTATGTGCATAATTCAAATTTTAACTACATGCGCATGCTCCAGTGCATATAAATTGGTTGAAAAATACAATATGTGTCCTTGGGTGCATGCTTAGGTCCCATGCAAGGAATGGGAATGAATTTCAAACACCAGGGCACCATTGATTGCCGAAAAAACATTGAGATGCCTGGTTTTTAAATTCAACTAAATCTAAAACTCGTCTGAAATTCATGAAACTTGGCATGCTATCATGGAGTGGAATCAACATGCCGTGGTACAAATTTTTTCCCATTTGGGGCAGGTTTGGGGTATATGCTTCTCACAAACAAGAGCTTCTCACAACAAGCATGATGGTTTTCGGTAGGGAGCGTCCCACCTTTGGGGACGAAACGATATCCATTGCCTCTTATTGCTTACAGTGGGCTTGAGCAAGTTTCATGATTTTTGGGATAGTATTAGTATTTTTAATAAAGCCCTAAAGACTACAGAATAATAGAAAAACAAAAACAATTAAAAGAGAGAGAGAACGCCTACCTGGGCCACTTACCTGGCGCCACGAACCGGCCCAGCTCCCCCCCCCCCCGTGCTGGTCCAGCGTTGCGCGGCCCAGCCCACTGGCCGCCTCCCCTGTCTTCTTCCTCCTGCCAGGAGGACAGGCAGGTGCGTGGCGAGCGCGCGCGCCCGACCGCGCCACCTCCTGCTTCGCCGTGTCGCGCTCTCCGTCACCCAATCCCGTGCCTGGAGACGCCTCGAAGCCCCTCTCGCCTCTCCCTCACTCGCTGCAGTCTCTCCCCTTCCCTGGCTCTCTCCCGAACACACCCGAGCGCCACCGTCGCCACTGCTCGCCGTAGCCACGGCCACAGGCCCTCCCTCGCCCATCCAACATGCCCTAGAGGCCCGCCGTGCCTCCCTCGTCCTCCCGCAGCTCACGCGACCGAGAAGCCCGAGCGCCGCCCGGCGCTTTTCCCCTCCTCGGCCGCGGAGATCGGCCTCGCCGCCTCGCTTCGCTCCGGCCTTCCCGAGCTGCTTGACGGCCGCCCGAATCGCTGTGAGCTCTGCTCCTCCTCCCTCTCTCCGTTCTCTCGTTTGCATGCCGCGATTGTCGCTTGCCGAGGACCGGAACCCGCCGCCGTACTCACCACCGCCGACGCTCCGGTGACCATTTGGTCCCGGTGCGTGTCCACCGAGTTGCCGCCCCGCTGAGCCTCGCTAAGCGCCTCCCTGCCCGCTTGCACCTGCAGCCTCGATCCGCAACCACCGAACTCCGCCGCCGCCTTGGAGCTCGCCGCCCGTCGACTCCGCCACCCCGCCTCCGTTGTTTGCTCCATTGGATGCGCGTCACTCTTGAGCATGTAGGTGCAAGTGGCTCTTCAAACCGGGCCCCGTAGCGAAAGTCCGACGGCCTCCGCCGCGGATTTGGTCGCCGGCGTTTACACGCCGGTGGTGATGATGTGGCACGCTTAATTAGTGCTAATGATCCAACTAATGAACCCACACCCATTGACATATGGGCCCCACTTCCTAATTAACCCTGTTTTAGTTTTGCTTAGATCAAACTAAACCCGTAGGCCCCACAGGTAAGTTTGACCCGGCCACGTCACCTGTTGACCTGGCCCCACATGTCAATGACCCTAGCCGTCACTGTGAGACTGGCCAGCGGGTCCCGCTGGTCAGATTTGACGTGGACAGCGCCCGTTGACTTGCTGACGTCACCGTGAGGTCATGCTGACGCATTAAAGCCTTTCTGGAATTAAAAATAAATCAGAAAGGTTTAGAAATTCCAGAATATATCCAAAACTTCTAAAATTCATAGAAATTCAACCGTAACTCCAATGGAAATAAGTTATATATGAAAAATGATCAGAAAAATATGAAGAATCTGTTTATGTCATGATCATGCATGTTTGAACAAGTTAACCTCACTGAATAGGATGAATCATGATTAGGGAAATTTATGAACTAGCATTTGGAGTTGGAGTTTAACCTTGTTTGAATTCCACTTCAATTAACTTGGCTTACTGTTGCATTAGGTCAATTCAGTACCTTAACATGACATGTAATTCATGTGAATGTGCATTGCATTGATTGTGTTCTTTCTCAGTTGCCGGTGTTTGTCCCCTCTCAGTAGACGATGTTCCGACGATTGTTCGATGACACTATTGAAGAACTATATTATCTTGAAGTGCCTGCAAGCAAAACCCCTTGTTCATTCGATATAATCCCACTCTCTCGCTCCTGCTCTCTTTTACTGCATTAGGACAACAACGTTTCATACATTACTTGCTGTGGTAGCTGAACCCTTTATCCTCTACATGACTGTCATTCCACAAGAATTAGATGAAACCCACTAGCATGAGTAGGAGTTGCTTGAGCCATGTTGTGCCTACTCATTCATGCTTGTTTGTCATGCCTGCTACTACTTAGAGTTGAGTCAGGTCGATTCATCGGGAATGAATTGGAATGGTGTGTGAACATGTCCTCTTGTGTGTGAGCTAAGTGTGTGAACACGATTTGGTAAAGGTAGCGGTGAGAGGCCATGTAGGAGTACATGGTGGGTTGTCTCATTGAAACCGTCCTCGGGAACTGAGTTACGTGTTTGTGATCCATGAAACAGTTACTACCACACATTGGGATCCTTAAATGACTCTCTCGGCTTCTTAACCACCCTTGTCCTCTGTCCAGGAGTTGCAACTATTTTCTGGTGTTTGTAGGATATGTGTTGGAGGCCGTGCGTAGCGCTGACCCTAGGGGTGGGCTATGATGCGGTAGATACACCATGGCCGGTGTACAGAATGCCCGTTTGGTATCTCGGGAACCCGCACACATCGTTCGGGGCTGTATGGGAAACCTCGGCGGACTCCCTGCGGATGGAACCTGAATAGGCGATAAACCTGGACTAGGGACTTGAGTGTTTAGGTAGGTCGTGGCCGACACCCTCGCTGGGCTTCCGCTTGAGGGTTGCCGAGTACATGTCGTGTAAGCGGCGGTAAGTGGTGAGCGTGTGTGAAGAAGTACACCCTGCAGGTTAATATGATCTATTGAATAGCCGTGTCCACGGAGAAGGACTTCTGGGTTGCCTATATCAGTTCATAGACAAGTGAAAGTGGATACTCTAAAATGCGCAAGATAAGCGCGAGTGCTATGGATGGCGTTCTCGTAGGGAGACGGGAGTGGGTCCATAGTGGTGTATTGATATGGTGAATATGTGGACTCGTGTGCGCCGCCTCAAAAGAGTTACTTGCAGTCGTAGTTCGGGATAGCCACCGAGTCAAAGCTGGCTTGCTGCAGTCAAACTCCACCACCCCCTTTGTTGATAATGATGCATATGTAGTTAGTTCTGATGTAAGTCTTGCTGAGTACGTTTGTACTCACGTTTGCTTATTTTATGTTTTGCGAGAGGCGTCGGTCTCGCTAGTAGTTCAGCGTGGCCTTGATGTTTAGCTTGTTACCTCAGCTACGATCTTGTGCCCTCGGCAGATCAGTAGATAGTCAGGCTTCTCAGCCTTTTTCATTTATAGTTATGCGTACTTAGACATGTTTAGCTTCGCTTGTGCTTTGACTTGTATGCTCGAGTGTTGGGTCATGAGACCCATGTTTGTAATATCTCGCTCCTCGGAGCCTAATGAATAAATATTTGAGTCGTAGAGTTATGTTGTGATGCCATGTTGTATTTACACATATTGAGCATATTGTGTGTGTGTTTGAAATGCTTGATATGTGTGGGATCCGACAATCTAGTTGTTTATCCTTGGCAGCCTCTCATATGGGGAAATGTAGTCTCGTGCTTACGGCGATAGTAGTCCGCTACAGCCGGTTCACGAGTCCTGCTAGCCCATCACTACTGCTTGGACACTTGGTGGCGGCATGTATTTCACTTTGTTCCTATGTCTGTCCCTTCGGGAAATGTCACGGTGATAATCGAGTCCTGCCTAGCTGCTACAGCCGGAATACGAGTCCTGTTAGCCCAGTGCTACAGCCCAATTCATACGTTGATGACCGACATGCTCGATATGATTCATGTATGCCTGTCCCCATGGGTTAGTGCCTCTTTGGGTTCACGACTAGCCATGTCGGCCCGGGTTCTTTGTCATATGGATGCTAGCGACACTATCATATCGTGAGCCAAAAGACGCATAAGCGGTCCCGGGCCATGGTAAGGCGACACCGTGGGAATACCATGCGTGAGGCCGCAAAGTGATATGAGGTGTTACCGGCTAGATCGATGTGACTTGGAATCGGGTCTGACAGCGTTGGTATCGAGCTGTTGCTCAGAGGATTACCAAGCCAAACTGGTCGAAGTTGTGTCTAGAAATGCTTTAGTTATGTAAGGGAATTGATTGTGGAAGGAGCGTAAGGCTCTTTTTACTCCTTATACCTCATGGCCTTCGATCCGAGTCATCCTCTTCTCTTCTACGGGTTTAAGAACTAGGCTTCTCATCTATCTATCAGGATGACGTGTTACTAATCCATAGACCTTTAAGATTGTTGGATTTAAGCCCCAGTTCAGTTCCTACTATTCTGTATGATAATTGTAGATCTCGGAACCTTGATATTGTGATGTTGAGTGGTTATGCCACCATTTTTGCAGGATGTCTCAAATCATTTTAAGCATTTACAGTCGTTATGCTGTCCGAGTCATCCCAGGTTTCTAAAACAATATGAAGCATTTGCAAAATTCCTTCCTCTCATTTTGATGTCCCTTTGGTCAGAATAAGCACACTAACCGGTGCGTTGAGGTAATTTATTGCCTTGACATATATGTTGGAACTATTATTATGACCCTAGGTGTTTAGGAAGTCACCTAGCAATTTAGCAATGCTTTTGTATCCCCAGTGTGATGATTCTGGCCATTATTCTTGAAAGCATCCCGTGATGCCATTTAGTAGTAGGTATTCTACTCCTGGGTTTCTGAACCCGAGATTCATCCTACTTCATGTTGTTAGTATTTGCTAGTGCCTTTAGGATATTAGTAACCTTTGCATTAGTCCTCGAGGTCCGTGGTATTTCCTTCTTCCAAATACCATGAACTGCTTATGGCAAGAAGTTCTTTTGAACCAAAAGATCACAACCAGAGTGCTCTTGAGGAGTACTCCATTCATATTGTGACCCTGCCAATTCTACCTTTCCGCATGGGTTATCCGGAAGAAATGTTGAACTTTGCTCGACATACTAATCCATGCCTCCATAACTCGAAAAATTATATGTTCCTTTGAGTTGTTCTCTTAGATGTCTTCTGACCTTCATCTATCAATTGATAGCCAGGAGTAATTGTGCATTCGTGTTCATCGATGCCTATTATTCTTGTGGTCCGTCGAGCCATTCTATTCGGAAAGACTAGGAGAAACAAACTCGAGCCTCATCCATATCTAGGACTGGGTCAAAGCAGTTGTATTCGCAGATCAAAATGCCAACCCAGCTTTTGAGTCTGTTCCACCTAGAGTGTTACCATCTTTATGTCAAGAATGTCATGAGAATTGCACCTTCTCTTATGAATTCTTGATGCAGTGATACTTCTCGCCATCATTGTTCATTCCTCGGTTCCGTGTTGTCGCAACCGGAATGCCGACTAGTGAATCATGATGTGTGAAATCTATACTCCTAGTAACTCCGTTGCTCGGTAGTTAATGGACAATATCCTCATTCTTAGCGTGTTGATTATTAAATCATCATCCTAACATTGATCGTGCTACCTAGTCCTTATTTCTGGTGCACACTTGATTGATGAGTTAGGATCTTGTCAAGTCCTCACTCATTTGATCATATCGTCTTGCCTGAAAAGCAAGATTGCTCTCGAGCTTAGTAACATACCGGTGGTTCGTGACTTTCCAAATATCTTCTTGGAAGTGTTACGGGTTGTTTCCTGACTGTTATGTTGAGCTCGTGATCAAGTTGGTTTCTTGTGAACCACCCTTTCTCCAAGAATCTGTGTTGGATATCCCTAAGCTAGTTGGTTAAGCTAGACAACAACTTGGAGAGTTGGAAGATAAAAGCTTGCCTAACTTAGTTAGTTCCGAAGGGATATTCTTGTGTAGTGTGTGTTGAAGAAAGATGATATCTTCATCGATTGGTCCCTGTGATCAGTTGCTGGACCTATTGTCTTATCAATCCTTTGATTTGAGTGTGGGCTATCGTCAAATCAAATCAGTACCAACGATGCTCGTGATGTTGTCTTACTCGTGGTTGATCCCTCGAGCATACACCATTACATCTTTGGTCTGACAAATGCTATCACCGTGTTCACATGATGGTGGAAGTCCAGTGATATGGAAATTCCGATGAGTTGCTGTTGAGCCCATCAGTAGCATTTTGTCTCCCCCATGATTCATGTTGAACATCAACCTAGTGTTGGAAACTTTGTAAGCAATGCCTTCGTGTTCCGTTCATGAAGCTTATGCTTGGATGGAAGAAGTGACTTCCTCTAATTCACGTGCATTAGGTGCAAGTTGCCGCCATGAATTTGAGAAAGGTTTGTTTTGTTTCCTTTGGAATCATCCCAAATCAATCATGCATATGTGCGAAGTATTCGTAGTGCGGAGACTTGCAACCTTCATTCTATATGTATTCCTAGCACACCAAGCCACTGATTGATTTGTTCAAGGAGAAGGAGTTCCTTCATAACAACTAGTCATGACTTATGTTAGGACTTCGTTATCCTTGATGATGGTTCCCAACCTGAACTCGGTAGTATTTTTATTATAAGACTACTACGTGGTCATTTTGTCTTGGACAATGTGTTCACATGTGTGTAGCAGAACCAGCTCATGTTTTGGAGCTTGCTATCGTAGTTCATATCCGAGAATCTCATAGCGCCATCTCGTCGATTTGTGTTGCAACTTTTCCTTTCAGACATGTGAGTCTGAAGTATCCTATTACCAATCGGATCTGAATCTCAGGCAGATATGATGGTTGGAACATTCCCAACAGTTGCATTTTGTTCCCAGCTTACACCGCCATTGTGCCAATCCCCCATGGGCTGCCCTTCCCGGTAGTTGCTATCCAATATCATCTTCGAAAGTGGACTTTCCATGGGTCCCATCCATCTTCGATGATAAGCAAAAATCATCCATTGCGTTGTCTTCAACAAGGTAGTCCACATCATCCATTCTAGTCCGAGTATGTAATTCTTTCGAACTCCTTCAAATGATCGATTGTGATTGCCTTAGGTTGGTATAAAGAGTTCCAACGATCTATGGATCAAAAGTAATTCTTTTTGCCACTTAAGGGGATAGTTCTTTGCGTCACCTCCCCTAAGGTGCCCCGTTTTGGAATCATGGCAACTTTCCTCGCTATTTTGAAACACTCGAAAATTGTTTCCTCCGTCCTTACTGATGCATGTCTTACCTCTCCGCTCCAGAAATGTTTTACGCCTCATTCCATGAGTTGATCTTGGATCATTAAGATGATCCTAAATTGTTTGAACCTCAAGAAGATCGATTCTTCTAAATTCCCCCTTTTCTTCTCGTTGTCATGTTGGATGTGGTTCTCAAGACAAGACGTCGGGACAAAGACGGTGATCGTGTCAACGTTCCTATGAAGTGCAACTTGGATCGTGAAGATCATGTTAGCTTGTGACTCCTTTGACTTCTTACCTCACGTCTTGAATCTCGGGACGAGATTCTTGTTTAGTGGGGGTGAGCTGTCACAGCCCTAGAATTTGTTTGTCATTAGTTGCATTAAGGCATTCATGTCATCATGTTTAAATTTCTAAAGAAATTTGAAATGGGAATGTTCAAACCCTAGCATTAAAGGAATTCACTAGGTTCAACCAAAATATTTCCAGTAAATCCAAATGACTTCCAAAAATGTTCATCATTCTTGATCTATCTTTGAAACTTGATAACTAGAGGTGATGCACATTTTTCCATGACATATTTGGGCTCTGAATTAAATCAAATGGTATTTTCATTTGGGCATTTAAATACTATAAAATATTTTAAATGCTCAAATAATCATAAACTTAAATGTTTGCTGTTGGATATTTTCCAAGCAGTGGGCTTGAAACAAGTTTCATGATTTTTGGGATAGTATTAGTATTTTTAATAAAGCCCTAAAGACTACAGAATAATAGAAAAACAAAAACAATTAAAAGAGAGAGAGAGAACGCCTACCTGGGCCACTTACCTGGCGCCACGAACCGGCCCAGCTCCCCCCCGTGCTGGTCCAGCGTTGCTGCCCAGCCCAGCAGCCGCCTCCTGTCTTCTTCCTCCTGCCGGGAGGGCAGGCGAGTGCGTGGTGGCGCGCAAGACGCCCGACCGCGCCACCTCCTGCTTCGCCGTGTCGTGCTCTCCGTCACCCAATCCCGCGCCTGGAGACGCCTCGAAGCCCCTCTCGCCTCTCCCTCACTCGCTGCACTCTCTCCCCTTCCCTGGCTCTCTCCCGAACACACCCGAGCGCCACCGTCGCCACTGCTCGCCGTAGCCATGGCCACAGGCCCTCCCTCGCCCATCCAACATGCCCTAGAGGCCCGCCGTGCCTCCCTCGTCCTCCCCGACGGCTCACGCGACCGGAGAAGCCCCGAAGCGCTGCCCCGACGCTTTTCCCCTCCTCGGCCGCCAGAGATCGGCCTCGCCGCCTCGCTCGGCTCCGGCCTTCCCCGAGCCTGCTTCGACGGCCGCCGCAACCGCTGTGAGCTACTGCTCCTCCTCCCCCTCTCCGTTCTCTCGTTTGCACGCCGCAGCTGCCGCCGTCGGCGGCCGGAACCCGCCGCCGCCCGTACTCACCGCCGACGGCGCTCCGGGGACCATTTGGTCCCGAGTGCGTGTCCACCGAGTTTGCCGCCCCGCGCTGAGCCTCGCTAGCGCCTCCCCTTGCCCGCTTGCACCCTGCAGCCCCGATCCCGCGACCACCCGAACTCCGGCCGCCGCCTTGGAGCTCGCCGCCGTCGACTCCGGCCACCCCCGCCTCCGTTGTTTGCTCCATTGGATGCGCGTCACTCCCCGGAGCATGTAGGTGCAAGTGGCTCTTCAAACCGGGCCCCGTAGCGAAAGTCCGACGGCCTCCGCCGCGGATTTGGTCGCCGGCGTTTACACGCCGGTGGTGATGATGTGGCACGCTTAATTAGTGCTAATGATCCAACTAATGAACCCACACCCATTGACATATGGGCCCCACTTCCTAATTAACCCTGTTTTAGTTTTGCTTAGATCAAACTAAACCCGTAGGCCCCACAGGTCAGTTTGAACCGACCACGTCACCTGTTGACCTGGCCCCACATGTCAGTGACCCTAGCCATCACTGTGAGACTGGCCAGCGGGTCCCGCTGGTCAGATTTGACCTGGACAGCACCGTTGACTTGCCGACGTCACCGTGAGGTCGGTGACGCATTAAAGCCTTTCGGAATTAAAATAAATCGAAAGGTTTAGAAATTCAGAATATATCCAAAACTTCTAAAATTCATAGAAATTCAACCGTAACTCCAATGGAAATAAGTTATATATGAAAATGATCAGAAAAATATGAAGAATCTGTTTATGCCATGATCATGCATGTTTGAACAAGTTAACCTCACTGAATAGGATGAATCATGATTAGGGCAATTTATGAACTAGCATTTGGAGTTGGAGTTTAACCTTGTTTGAATTCCACTTCAATTAACTTGGCTTACTACTGCATTAGGTCAATTCAGTACCTTAACATGACATGTCATTCATGTGAATGTGCATTGCATTGATTGTGTTCTTTCTCGATTGCGGTGTTTGTCCCTCTCGGTGAGCGGCGCCCGACGATTGTTCGATGACACTATTGAAGAACTATATTATCTTGAAGTGCCGTGCAAGCAAAACCCCTTGTTCATTCGATATAATCCCACTCTCTCGCTCCTGCTCTCTTTTACTGCATTAGGACAACAACGTTTCATGTTACTTGCTGCGGTAGCTGAACCCCTTTATCCTCTGCATGACCTGTCATTCCACAGTAATTAGATGAAACCCACTAGCATGAGTAGGAGTTGCTTGAGCTATGTTGTGCCTACTCATTCAATTTTGTTTGTCATGCCTGCTACTGCTTAGAGTTGAGTCAGGTCTGATTCATCGGGAATGAATTGGAATGGTGTGTGAACATGTCCTACTGTGTGTGAGCTAAGTGTGTGAACACGATTTGGTAAAGGTAGCGGTGAGAGGCCATGTAGGAGTACATGGTGGGTTGTCTCATTGAAACCGTCCTCAGGAACTGAGTTCTGTGTTTGTGATCCATGAAACAGTTACTACCACACATTGGGATCCTTAAATGACTCTCTCGGCTTCTTAACCACCCTTGTCCTCTGTCCAGGAGTTGCAACTAGTTTCTGGTGTTTGTAGGATATGTGTTGGAGGCCGTGCGTAGCGCTGACCCTAGGGGTAGGCTATGATGCGGTAGATACAACGTGGCCCGGTGTACCGAATGCCCGTTTGGTATCTCGAGAACCCTGCACACATCGTTCGGGGCTGTATGGGAAACCTCGGCCGGACTCCCTGCGGATGGAACCTGAATAGGCGATAAACCTGGACTAGGGACTTGAGTGTTTAGGTAGGTCGTGGCCGACACCCTCGCTGGGCTTCCGCTTGAGGGTTGCGAGTACATGTCGTGTAAACGGCGGTAAGTGGTGAGCGTGTGTGAAGAAGTACACCCTGCTGGGGTTAATATGATCTATTGAATAGCCGTGTCCACGGAGAAGGACTTCGGGTTGCCTATATCAGTTCATAGACAAGTGAAAGTGGATACTCTAAAATGCGCAAGATAAGTATGAGTGCTATGGATGGCGTTCTCGTGAGGGAGGCGAGGCGGGTCCATAGTGGTGTATTGATATGGTGAATATGTGGAATCGTGTGCGCCACCTCAAAAGAGTTACTTGCGATCGTAGTTCGGGATAGCCACCGAGTCAAAGCTGGCTTGCTGCGGTCAAACTCCACCACCCCTTTGTTGATAATGATGCATATGTAGTTAGTTCGATGTAAGTCTTGCTGAGTACGTTTGTACTCACGTTTGCTTATTTTATGTTTTGCGAGAGGCGCTTGGTCTCGCTAGTAGTTCCGCGTGGCCTTCGACGTTTAGCTTGTTACCTCAGCTACGATCTTGTGCCCTCGGCAGGATCTGGTAGATAGTCAGGCTTCTCAGCCTTTTTCATTTATAGTTGTCTATACTCAGACATGTTTAGCTTCCGCTTGTGCTTTGACTTGTATGCTCTGAGTGTTGGGTCATGGGACCCATGTTTGTAATATCTCGCTCCTCGGAGCCTAATGAATAAATATTTGAGTCGTAGAGTTATGTTGTGATGCCATGTTGTATTTACACGTATTGAGCATATTGTGTGTATGTTTGAAATGCTTGATATGTGTGGGATCCGACAATCTAGTTGTTTATCCTTGGCAGCCTCTCATATGGGGAAATGTAGTCTCGTGCTTACGGCGATAGTAGTCCGCTACAGCCGGTTCACGAGTCCTGCTAGCCCAGCACTACTGCTTGGACACTTGTCGGCGGCATGTGTTTCACCGTTCCTATATCTGTCCCTTCGGGAAATGTCACGCGGTGATATTGAGTCTGCCTAGCTGCTACAGCCCGAATACGGAGTCCTGTTAGCCAGTGCTACAGCCGAATTCATCGTTGATGACCGACATGCTCGATATGATTCATGTATGCCTGTCCCCATGGGTTAGTGCCGCTTTGGGTTCACGACTAGCCATGTCGGCCCGGGTTCTTTGTCATATGGATGCTAGCGACACTATCATATACGTGAGCCAAAATACTCAAACGGTCCCGGGCCATGGTAAGGCGACACCCGTGGGAATACCGTGCGTGAGGCCGCAAAGTGATATGAGGTGTTACCGGCTAGATCGATGTGACTTGGAATCGGGGTCCTGACAAGTGTTGTGTGAATTTTTGTGATTTTTCGGGGTTCGTTTGGACATTTTTATGCATTAAGTGAGTTTTCAATGCATTTATGTGCATAATTCAAATTTGAACTACATGTGCATGCTCCAGTGCATATAAATTGGTTGAAAAATACAATATGTGTCGTTGGGTGCATGCTTAGGTCCCATGCAAGGAATGGAATTGAATTTCAAACACCAGGGCACCGTTGATTGCCTGCAAAACATTGAGATGCCTGTTTTTTTAAATTCAACTAAATCCAAAACTCGTCTGGAATTCATGAAACTTGGCATGCTATCATGAACGACATCAACATGTCGTGGTTCAAATTTTGTCCCATTTGGGGCAGGTTTGGGTATATGCTTCTCCCAAACCGGAGCTTCTCGCAATAAGCATGATGGTTTTCGGTAGGGAACGTCCTACCTTTGGGGACCAAACGATGTCCATTGCCTCTTATTGCTTTCAATTTTTTTTCTCGTGCCAACATAGAAAAATATGTATGATTTTTTGTGATTTTTCAGGGTTCGTTTGGACATTTTTATGCATTAACTGAGTTTTCAATGCATTTATGTGCATAATTCAAATTTGAACTACATGCGCATGCTCTAGTGCATATAAATTGGTTGAAAAATCACATCTGTGTCCTTGGGTGCATGCTTAGGTCCCATGCAAGGAATGGGAATGAATTTCAAACACCAGGGCACCGTTGATTGCCGGCAAAGCATTGAGATGCCTGGTTTTTAAATTCAACTAAATCCAAAACTCGTCTGAAATTCATGAAACTTGGCATGCTATCATGGGAGGGCACCCGCATGTCGTGGTACAAATTTTATCCCATTTGGGTCAGGATTGGGTATATGCTTCTCACAAACCGGAGCTTCTCACAACAAGCATGATGATTTTCGGTAGGGAACGTCCCACCTTTGGGGACGAAACGATATATTGCCTCTTATTGCTTTCAAATTTTTTTCTCGTGTCAACTTAGAACAACAGGAGTGTTGTGTCAATTTTTGTGATTTTTCGGGGTTCGTTTGGACATTTTTTGCATTAACTGAGTTTTCAATGCATTTATGTGCATAATTCAAATTTGAACTACATGCGCATGCTCCAGTGACTATAAATTGGTTGAAAAATCAAATATGTGTCCTTATGTGCATGCTTAGGTCCCATGAAAGAAATGAGAATGAATTTCAAACACCAGGGCACTGTTGATTGCCGGCAAAACATTTAGATGCCTGGGTTTTAAATTCTAGTAAATCCAAAAATCGTCCGGTGCGCAGGTTCAGCGGGAAGCGTCCGTGATGTTCAACGCAGGATTTGTGCATCTCTTCAAAGCAAACGGTTCAGTGGAGCAGTAAAGCGGCAGAAAATAAACCAAAAAATATACGTGCTACAACACGCCCCATGTGTCGTGCGAGCAGGCGTGAGTTGACGGGACGCATGCGAGCAGTCCGCCGCACAGGCATACCGAGAGGCGTGCGTGCAGGTGTGTGTATTGGCGGGAGGTATGCGAGTAGCTTTGTGAAATGATGGTAGGAATGGCAGACGTCCGCCGCACAGGCTCACTGGGAGGCGAGACAACTTTTGATCGCAGCCTGGCTCGCTCCCACTGGTCCGTATTAATTGCGAGCCCGAGTCGCCGGCCATAATAGGCGACCGTACCCCCGGTCCACAGTGGTCACCGATGTCTGGACTCCGGAGTGTATGACGATGCCGCCGAAGCGCACCATCGGAGGGAGTGGCGACGCCGGGGCTGGTGAAGCACCCGCACAACGCGTCAAGCTGGCTACAGAGGTTTCTGTCGCTACCGACGAGGTCTTGCGTGGGCAGCATCACGACCTTGAATTCGTCGGCGCCGGCGTGCCCCCCCCCCCCCCCAGCTGGAGCCACAGGTCAACAGCAACTTCGGCAACAACTGTGACTCCGACGGAAAACCGGTTAGTCACCTGCATATATGTTTGCACCTTTTTTATTCTTGATCTTGGGAATTGATTTCGAATGTCCTACATGTTGTGCCATTTTTTCCTTTCAGATTGGTATGAACACAGATGAGGCTCCAACCAGTGCCGCCGCCGGATGTAGATCTTCGACCCGGCTGTGCGGCCAGAAGCACCCCCTGGACCTGAGGAACCAATAGAATCTCCGTTCGACCGCATCAGCGATCTCCCGGACGGAATCCTTGGGGAGATCATCTCCCTTCTCCCCACCAAGGATGGCTGCTGCACACAAGTCCTCGCATCTTGGTGGCGCACTCTGTGGCGCACCGCGCCTCTTAATCTCGACTGTCGTCAGCTATCTATCGATGATGATTGTGAACTCCCCGGAGCCATCATCTCCTCCCATGGGGTCTCCGTTCAATGCATCTGCATCCCGGCAGGCTACCTGCTAGACATACCCTACACGGTGCCCACCTGGCTGACATCCCGTCAATTCGATAAACTCCAGCAGCTTGAGTTCTACCATTACAGCGATAGGTTTCCACCAAGAGCTGCATCTGTGCCCTCACCACAGATGCCCATCTCATGGTTTTACTCCTCTCTCCACACCGCCACCTTGACCCGGTGCCATCTAGCAGATTATCTGGTACAAATGCTTTGACTGCCAGTGCTGAAAAAACTTGTGCTTGTGTTGGTTGATCTGTCGTGGCCTCACTTCACAGCATCATCCACTCTAGCTGCCCTGCACTGCAGCGTTTGGTGCTTGTTTTTGGAATAGGAATCCATATCCCTTGTCTCAAAATAAAGTCGTCTCACCTTGTAAACATTGGAATTCATTTTGAAGGACAGGAGCTCATCATCGAAGATGCCCCTTCACTTCAAAGGTTGCTCCTTAATTGTTGTTATAAACCTTCACAAATAATTGTGGTCTCTGCGCCTAAACTGGAGACCTTGGGTGCAATTAGTGATCCGTTTGAATGGTTCGTGGTGGTGTTTGCCTCCACACCTATTGAGGTATTGTATATTATTCACGTACACTTGTGTAATTTGCATTTTTCATTTGTGCGCATAAGTTAAGTATCATCTTGGAGTACACTTTCAGTGCTAATGTTATGTTCTATGCTCAATGAAGCGCTTGCCCATCCTATCAGTGGTGGTGGATTCTGTCAAGACCTTATATATCACTATGCACTACTAGGGAAAAGGCTAGCAACAGCGCTGGTTTTAGGTGTATCGATGGCGGGGTGGGCGCTACTAATAAGGCGCTACAGCTAACATATAGCGATGGCGGCGTGGTCTGGCGCCATTGCTACACAAGTGTAGCAGCAGCGTGATTCTTGGGAGCACGCTCCTGCTAGTAGCTCTAGCGCCCTTTGCAGCAACGCTCTCTGCTATAAGCGGCGCTACTGCTAACTTCTATACACTCGCTACTACTAATTTAACAGGTTTTTTGTTTTTTTTGGGCATATTTGTTTCGTATTTGAACAGGCGTTATAGAAGAATCTTTAGCACATAGAAATGTCATCATGATACACATACAAATGCATGCGAGACACGAATATAATCATAGCATATACATACAAATAGTCTCATCATAATCATCATCCAACACAAAGTGGTCTCTCGTCATCATCTCGAAAATAGCGATACAAGTCCTTGATTACTTGCAAATACATCGTCATCCATCTAAACAATGGTATACGCGAGAAGAGCTATCACTTTGAGTACATGAGTTTGTGTCCCTCTCTCGCATTAGCGTGAACCTAAACTAACTACTACCTGTCGTTGATCTATGCTTTCACTCGATTTTTCCAGGCAGCCAACGTGTCGCTAAACTTGGTCATGGCGTGTTTGTTTATCTTCTTCATTGCCGGGTCCTCGTCTGGATCTTCATAATCCTTCTCATTCCGGCCCGGGAACAAGAATATCTAGTGAAACTTCTTTAGGAGGGAGCTCCTCGTATTTTCTATCTTCTGTAGTTTCTCATCATTGATGGTGGCGGTTGTCCGTACGATGCAGCCAATTTGATTGCCGTAGCACGCGCGCGCTTCCTCTGGCGCCTTTGGCTCAAAATTGCCGTCGTCCACCTCCGTGACCACCAGTCTAGTAGTCCTGAGTTTGTTAGGAACCCGTTGCCTCTTTGCTTTCGGTTCTACACCGGCTCCACTCCCCGAGGCAGCACCGGTCTCAGCGCCGGTCTCGATGCCGGTCTGAATCTCAGCGCCGGTCTCAGTCTCAGTACCGGTCTGCGTGTCGGTCTCAGCCCCCGATGCCAGCGGTGGGCCCAGCAACAACATCGGTTGATCGTCGGTAAGGCTAAAATATTTATGCGCGCCGGTGAGCGTCGTCATAATCACGAACCATGTCCTTCATCGTTGCTAGCCATGTTTCCTATGATTAAATCTAGTCAATTAATTCTAGACCTAATAAAATGAATAATGACATAAAAAAGGACTATTGTTTTGCAGGAATGTTGACTCCTTCCTGGTGCGGCAAATCCCGGGCACTCGATATGTCCTAGTTTGTAGCACAAGTCATGTCGAAATTCACGAAAAAATTCGGCATGACCTTTGCTAAAAAGTGGATAAATCGAGAACTTGAAATTTGCCGGAACATAAATGAATCAACATTCCGGCAAAATATAGGCCACTCAGCATCATTCCCTGGAAACAACAAAGCCACTTGGGCACAATCGAACAACTTCAGTGAAAAGATATAACATGAGCAAACACTATTGAGGAATTTGCATATAACATGGCCACTTCAATGAAAAGATATAATCAACAATAATGGAATATGCAAATGAACATCAATGACATATAGCTACTGTTCTGTTTGACCAAGTTTTTGAAAAGAAAAACAATTCTTTTTTTGTTTATAGCTAAATGCCATAGCTACTGTTTTTTATTTATAGCTAAATACTTTTGTTTTTTGTCTAAAGCTAAAAGTATTTATAGCTACTGTTCTGTTTGACCAAGTTTTTGAAAAGAAAAACAATTCTGTTTTTTGTTTATAGCTAAATGCCACAGCTACTATTTTTTATTTATAGCTAAACACTTTTGTTTTTTGTCTAAAGCTAAAAGTCTAGGAACTACATTTTCTCTAACCCTTTTGACCTCACCAGAATTTCCACAGCAAGACCTTAGTACCTACACCCAATTTCTTCAAAAATATTCAGGTCCATAGTCCAAATAATTCAAATTTCATTTGAATGAAATTTAGAACAAATTCAGGTCCGTAGTCTAAATATTTTTTATAGCTAAGTGTTTTTTGTTTATACCCTCTGTTAATTTTAATCTAAATGCTACTATTATTTATATACCCTCTATTAGTTTAAAGCTAAGGAATTACTGTTTAGGAATTTTCATAAAAATTGCCCTAGCTAATTTCCTAAATAAATTGCAAATATTTTTTCCTAAATGCTATAAAATGCCTACTGCCCTAAAAAAATCTAGGGTTCATATGAACATCAACACAGTATCAACACATATATATAATTGCCCTAGCAGAGAGAAATAGGAGGGTAGGGACAGGAGAGGCATAGCCTTACGGTCGGCGGTGAGGGCAGGCTCTGGCTTGGGCAGCGGCGGTGAGGTCGAGGGCGGCGGCGGCGAGCTCGAGGGAGGCGACAGTGAGGTCGGCGACGGCCTCGGGCGGCAGCTGTGAGGTCGGGCGGCCTCGGGTGCACGGTGTGGTCAAGGCGGGGCGGCGGTGTGGTCGAAGGCAGCCTCGGGCGTGCGGCGGCGGTGTGGTCGGTGTGGCAGAGACAACAGTGGCGATGGAGCAGTTGGGGACGGGGGAGTAGAGAGGGGGAAGGACTTGACGAAATTTTGAGCCAGGGGCGGGATTTGAATCAAACTAGCAGTAGCGTTTTTTGAAACGCACTATAGCTAAGATAGCTATAAGCGTGTTCCAGAGAAACGCGCTGCAGCTAACCCTTTTTCTATTTCTTTCATTTTCATTTACTTTTCTACTTATTTTTCTATTTATTTTCTTTTACATAGCAGTAGCGCCGTAAAGAAGAAATCGCTGCTACAATGTTTTTAGCGATGGCGTGCTACGGGAGAAGCGCTGCTACTATTCTAGCCTACCGGCACTAGTGAGAGAATTTTAGTAGTAGCGCTTTTACGTGAAGACGCCGCTACTGCTAAAATAATGATTGTAGCGTGGTTTTGCAACAAGCGCTACTACTAAGTAGCGCTAGCGCCGAGTTTTGACCAATACTACTGCTATACCTCTGTGTATAGCGTTTTCCCTAGTAGTGATGTGGTGTTTTGATCTCAACATCATTATTGCCTTGCTGCAATGCTTTCTATGTCTGGAGAATTTGTATATGAAGGTGATGATTTCACGCACATTGAAAGCCCATATGTAATGTACTATAATTAGTCGTTCATCTATCACTCTTTCAACATAATCTTATTTAGACATTAACTGTTTTCAATCTTCATCTCTATTTAGGCACTAACACAAGGAAAAAAAGGTATAACCAATCGATGGTTCAAGAAGCACCGGGATTTTCTCAGATCTCACGACATTCGTTTAAAGACAGTAACACTGGAAGGATATGCATCCAACAATGCAAACACTAGCTTTGTCACATTCTTCATGTTGAATGCGAGGGCACTATTGTCCGTGAGGATTAAGTTTTTCAACAAGAAATTTCTTACGGCTGCAGGTGTTGAACAACATAAAAAGAAGTTTCATGTGGACCTAAGGGCTTCTGATCGTGCTCGGCTTCTATTTACAGCAACTTGTCATCATGGACCAGTAGAATTTCTGGCCGTTGATTTTGATTTTATGGATCAGACCGATCTATTTGATTGTGACTGCCGAAAACTTTGGTTGAGTTAGATGTCATTGTCCTGTTCAATCTGGATTTTGTCTAAACCTGATGAGCAATTAATCCTCGTGCTTTTGTATTGTTTGTTAGCTGGAGTTAGATATTATTGCCCTTTTCAACTCGGCTTTGACCCATATTTTCTTTCATACTGGACCAATGGCTTGTCATTTCTTTAATTAAGACATAAATATTATAAGCATTCACAAAATAGGCAAAGAACATCCCTCTCGCGGGATGCTTTAGATCTTTGTTCATTACAGAACCACAAGTTTTTAGTGCCCACCAGCACCCACAAACTTATTTTCAGCTTGCACACCAAGGGTTGTAATTCTTAATAAGAAAAGCTGCATGGTAGTCACATATTTGGATTTATCATTTGGGACCCACGAGGAAAAATCCTATCCAGGGCAGTGCCAACTCGACAGTAAACATTCAGAAACCTAGTTTTAAAATTAATGTAAATCCAAAACTCGCCTCAAAATCATGAAACTTGGCATGGTGTTATGTCATAGCACCAACATGGTGTGGTAAAAAATTAGTCCAATTTGGGTCAAGTTTTGGTACAATCTTCTTACAAACCGGAGCCATTCTAATTATTGTGGTAATTTCTAGCTTATTTCTCTTTTTATTGGTTAACCTGTCAAATACTTTTTATATATAATAGATGTGTGTGCCTGTCTAGCACACACACGTTGATCTATTTAACTGTTTCAGTTGCTGTGGCTAATCTCAAACAGTTCATCCATGTAAAGTGTATGCCATCAATCGCAGACACTTTGATCGCTGACGGTTTACGTTACATTGCCTAATCGCAAACAGTTAATCCTTCTGAAGCATATGCCCTCAATCACACACACCTTGATCTGGCTGACTGTTTCTTTTGTGTTGTCTAATCACAAACAGTTCATCCGAGTGAACCGTATGCTCTATATCGCACACGCCTTTATCAGGCTGCCCGTTTCTTTTGTTCCGCCTCATCGCAAACAGTTCATTGGCCTGAACCGTATGCCCTGGATTGCACACGCAACTAAAATCTGAATTGTGTTTGATGGCTCCGCCATCGCAAACGTTTTGCACCTTTTTTGACGGTTCTTTTACACCACCGTTTGCGATTATTGCATCACACACAGTTTCTCGAAGGGTCTCTGATCGTAGTGTCGCGTTAGCAGCATCCTGCAGTAGTATCATGAGGATTCCGTTGAACAGTTTGGTTGCGTCGAAGCTGCGAAGACTGTCGGACAAATGTGAGCAGGGCAGGAGTATCCAGATGGATGGAGTCATGTTGAAGGAAGGTAGACAGTGTACTCAAAGGTAGACAAGAATCCAATATCATCACTTGTGTGCTGCTCCTCCTCGACGGTCTGAGCAGGCCACTCCTCCGAGCAGCCCTCCCTGCTCCGCTCATGAGAGTTTGTCACAACGACAACATCACCTCTCCAGAGACAGCTTCTGCAGCATATGCCTCATTGTCCTCATTTACCACTGCCCCTCAAGCAGGGAGCTAGAAATACTGCGTGACATGTGTACATGACACGGCACAAGACGAGCCGCGACGTGGAGAACTCCGCTTTGAGCTCCAAAACTTTTGCAACTGTTAATATAGTATATACAAAATAAAAAATAATAAAATGACATCCAGATTCTAGATCAGCTAGCGATGACTACAAGCACTTAAGCAAGCCCAAGGCGCACCGTCGTCATTACTCGTGCCTCCATCGTTGCCGCCACCACCACCACCGACCGCTACCACTATTCCTATCACTACTACCACGACCAATATTACTACCATTACTACTACCATCACTACTGTTACTGTCATTATGGTTTCTTAGTATAATGCTCTCTCATTATCATGAAAATCTCAATTTCTAGGAAACACTCTGTAATAGCAATCTCCCTGGCTACTCCATAGTGGATATCTGCAGTGGAAAACTCTTATAGCAATGACACTGCTTGCAAGTCGCTGCTAGAGAAGCTGCTCCTCTCCCCTAACCATGTTGTCGATGAAAACACACTGCATTCAGGCATCATCAGACACAAGGGCAAAATTTATGTGGGAAAAGATCTGGAATTAAGAAAGAAACTTCTAACTGCCTTACATGCATCTGCCTTGGGTGGTCACTCAGGCATGAAGGCCACTTATCACATAATTAAACAGATTTTCTACTGGCCAGGTATGAAGCAAGAAGTGGACAAATTTGTGTCTGAGTGCCCTATCTGTCAGAAAGACAAAGGGGAAAACTGCCCATATCCTGGTTACTTGGACCCTCTGCAGTTACCTGACATGGTCTGGAGACATTTGAGCATGGATTTCGTCGAGGGACTTCCACAGTCAAATGGAAAGGATGTTATTTTTGTGGTCGTTGATAGAATGTCAAAGTTTGCCCACTTCTTCCCCTTATCCCACCCTTACATAGTGCAAACAGTGGCTCAGGCGTTCGTCGACAATGTACTTAAGCTACATGGCCCCCGTCTGGCAATTGTGTCTGACAGAGACACAATTTTCACCAGCAAGTTATGGCAGGACATCTTTAAAGGCATGGGTTCTGAACTGTGTTACAACACTGCCTACCACCCAGAGTCTGACGGCCTAACCGAATGTGTTAACCAGTGTATTGAAAATTATCTACGTTGTTTGACCTCCACGCAACCTAGGAAATGGGCAACACACTTATCAATGGCTGAGTATTGGTACAATACTTCCTACCATTCATCCCTCAAGAAGACACCCTTTGAGGCAGCTTATGGATATCGCCCTTCAAATATTGGAGAGAACATCTTACCGGACCAACTGACCGGGGATGCCCAACAGTTCTTCAATGACAGAGATGGCGTAATACAGCACCTGAAATCCAACCTGGCTGCAGCTCAGTCCCGCACGAAGAAATACGCTGACCGCAAACAGACGGAGAGGATCTTGGAAGAAGGGGACATGGTGTACCTAAAAATGCAACCATATCGCCTCAATGCATTTGGCTTACGCACGCACATCAAGCTCCAGAGCAAGTACTATGGACCATTTTGGATTATCAAAAAAGTGGGTTAAGTCGCTTATAAACTGCTGCTACCTGACGATGCGAACATACATCCAGTTTTCCATGTCAGTCAGTTGAAGAAACATGTTGGCCCTAAAGCAGTTCCTTGTGCAGACCTATGTCACGCCCAAGATGCGACCCTATCCTAAAGGAACTCGAAGGTCCCACCAAGGATAGAAGCGCATCTTGAAGACGCTTTTGCAAGGTGGATATCATTACATCAAACCATTACATAATAGTTGGGGATACATACAAAAGGCACAAACGCCCCAAGAATACATCAATACATCATACATAAGAACATCATCCGACTACGGATGAAACACAAACATAAACTCAAACGACATCCACCCTGCTAGCCCAGGCTACTGACCTGGAACCTATCCCCTGATCGAAGAAGCAGAAGAACTCCAAAACAAGTAAATATCGCTCTCGCGTCATGAGCATCGCATAACCTGTACCTGCAACTGTTGTTGTAGTAATCTGTGAGCCACGAGGACTCAGCAATCCCATTACCATTGGTATCAAGACTAGCAAAGCTTAATGGGTAAGGAAGGGGTAAAGTGGTGGGTTGCAGCAGCGACTAAGCATGTATGGTGGCTAACTTACGAATACAAGAGCGAGAAGAGGAGCTTAACAAGCGGTCATCAACTAGTAATGATCAAGAAGTGATCCTGAACTCCTAATTACGTCAAACATAACCCAAAAACCGTGTTCTCCTCTCGAACAACCCCGAAAAGAGACAATCACGGTTACGCATGCGGTTGGTGTATTTTAGAAGAGTTTACTTCAAGTTTACTACAACCGGATATTAACAAATTCCCATCTGCCACATAACCGCGGGCACGGCTTTCGAAAGTTCAAATCCTACAGGGGTGTCCCAACTTAGCCCATTATAAGCTCTCACGATCAATGAAGGATATTCCTTCTCCCGAGAAGACCCGATCAATCTCAGAATCCAGGTTACAAGACATTCGACAATGGTAAAACAAGTCCAGCAAGACCACCCGAGTGTGCCGAAAAATCCCGATAGGAGCTGCACATATCTCGTTCTCAGGGCACACCGGATGAGCGAAGCGTACAGGTACAAACGTGACCCAAGTTGCCAAGGGACGGTCCCTCACGGTGCTCTAGTTCGGACCAACACTTAGAGAAGCATTGGCCCGGGGGGGGGGCTAAAATAAAGATGACCCTCGGGTTAATTACTCCCAAGGGAAAGGTATAGGTGGTAGGCAAATGGTAAAACCAATGTTGGGCCTTGCTGGAGGAGTTTTATTCAAGGCGAACTGACAAGGGGTTCCCATAACACCCAATCGCGTTAGGGACGCAAAATCCGGGAACATAATACCGATATGACGGAAACTAGGGCGGCAAGAGTGGTACAAAACACCAGGCATAAGGTCGAGCCTTCCACCCTTTACCAAGTATATAGATGCATTAATAATATAAGAGATATTGTGATATCCCAACATAAAACATAATCCAACATGGGGCAATCTTCATCTTCACCTGCAACTAGCAACGCTATAAGAGGGGCAGAGCAAATGCGGTAACATAGCCAAACAACGGTTTGCTAGGAGGGGTGACAAAGGTTCGAGGTTCATGGCAATTTGGGAGGCTTGATAAGCAAGTGGTAGGTAACGCGGCATAGCGATAGAACGAAGCTACTAGCATAGCAATGATAGTAGTGAGATCCAAGGTGACGGTCATCTTGCCTGAGATCCCGCTAGGAAGAAGAACGAGTCCATGAAGAAGATGAAGCCACGAAGATGAACCAAGCGTAGACGAACGAATCCTCACGATCGCAACGAAACGGGAACTATCGAGAAGAAGCACACAACACAGTAAACACACCACACATGAACAAGGCATGATGCTCAACCAAGTATTGTCGGGGATATACCCCGCGGCGTAAACCGGCCGGAAGTATAACCCGGCCGGACTTGGCGGTTTATTTGAAACCCCGCTGACACTTGGCGATTCACCGGCGACCCGCGCAGACCAGACGGTCTACAAGCAACCTCACTGAACATTATGATTCACTGGTAACCCGGCGGGCGGGAGAGACGGTGACAAGGCCCAAGGCCCAGATGGCCGGCTCATGTTATGGTGGGCCGGTTTAAGAGGAAAGGCGCGAGGAATATTTGTCTTACAAGGAGTTAAGACCTGGACTTGTATCCAGTTTGTATTAGAGATAGAATAGTCCTAATCCTATAGGACTCCACATGTAACCCGCCCCTTCAACATATATAAGGAGGGGCAGGGCTCCCCAAAGAGGGACAAGAGACAGGAGGAAGAAGAAACAATTTCTAGGGCTAGACACAAAGAGCCGGTTTACCAGCGACTCTCTCGTGATCATAATGAGACCAAGCCTCAAACAGCATGTAGGGCTATTACCGGATGATGTTTCCCGGGGCCCGAATCTGTCTAACTCCTTGTCTTGTGTTGCGTCTCTCGATTCCGCTCAACCCCTCTCAAGCTACCACATAGATGTGTTGGCCTCGCGACTAAGTCCTCACACAAAGGACATCTGCCGTGACAAAACCACGACAGTTGGCGCCCACCATGGGGCCTACGCATGGTGGTGTTGAGTTCTTAGAGGGCACTACTCCAGGGATCGAGAAGCTCCGTCCGGCGTATTGAAAAAGTTCCGGCCGGTTCATCGGAGAGTTCCAGCCGGCTCGCCAAAAAAGTTCCGTCAAGCTTATCGAAAGGTTCCGCCGGTTTGTTGGAAAGTTCCGGCAGGATCATATGAAAGTTTTGACCGCCTCGATGCAAGGTTCCATCTGAATCACCAAAATGTTCCGATCGCCTAGACGAAAAGTTATGTCTGAATCATCAAAGGGTTCCAGCCGAATCACCGAAAGGTTCCGTATGAATCGACAAAGAGTTTTGACCTAGATTATGAAAAAAAAAAGAGTTCCGGCCGGATTATCAAGAGGTTCCGGTTTAAAAGTTCCGGATTATCAAAAGTTCCGGCCAGCTTATCAAGAGGTTCCGGTTAAAAAGTTCCGGATTATCAAAAGTTCCGGCCAGATTATTAAGAGGTTTCGGTTCAAAAGTTCCGGATTATCAAAAGTTCCGGCGGGATTATCAAGAAGTTCCGGTTTCAAAAATTTCGGCTCAAAAAGTTCCGGCCAGGTTATGTGGAGACCTCAAGCATTAGAAGACACAGAACCAATCAACTCTTTTGTCAAAAACAAAAGCATCACTATGCAGTATCCAGCGCCAGCATCCGGCAAAAAATATCAGGTGCTATCACTTCTATGTATTTTATCAGGACATGTTAATTCATTCGACAACAGTTACTCTGACCTGTAATATTTTTACGCAGGGCAACTATTAAAAGAAAAAGGGGTGGTGTTATACCACGGATGCATGTTCGGCTGTATCGCGCGGCTTTACTGACAGGTGTCGCGGTCCGGTTTACGTCAACGTACCAGTTGACTCGCCCGTCCACACCACCTTACAACGCCATGGACGACTCGCCCGTCCGCCCTTGCGGCCGGTTCACGCGCCGGCTTACAACATGGAGAACAACTTGCTCGGCCGCACCGGCTTACAACGCCGGGCCGACTCATCTGTCTGCTCTCACGGTTAACTCGGCCGTGATTAATTTTAGCATCACTGTGATGATCATCAACTCCACGGCGGATAATTTCCGGCCTAACACATCAGGTGATATCCATCTAAAATATATTTTATTAGTACATATTATTTTTGTCAAAGAGCAGTTTATCTTTGCCTTGGTCTGCAATATTGTATGCAGGACAATTATTCGCTGCAATAATAAGGATCATGGACATATGGCTCGTGCTATTATGATACGATATCATCTGGTCCAAGACCCACATATGTGCATGTTGCTGCTTCTTCGGCCCAATTTATATCAACACAACGTGGCTGACTCGCCCATACGGTTTACCGCGTTGGCGATTGACTTGCCCGTCCGCGCTGGCTTACAACGCCGCGGTCGGGTCATCTGTCTGAGCCGCCTCTGATACTGCGGTCGTTTTTCCATCTGTGTCTCGCGGCCTGGTCTACATCAACACAACGGGCCGCACCTATCTGCATGAGCTGTTTATTGAATATGAGCAAGTCACAGCTTGGGTAGCCCGGTTTTCTTTCAACAAATTGAAGGCAAATTATTATATACTATCAACCGTCGTATGCACTGGATGGCTCAATGGACAGGCACACAAGTTGCTGCCACTGCAGTTTGGTTAAACTTCAAATCGCCAGTTGGAAGGAACCATTGGCCGAGTTGCTGACACGACTCATACGGGATCATTTATAACCTGCCGCAGTCACCTCAACCTTCTGTGGATTCACATCATGCTATCAACACCAATGATATACAAGTTATGCCGGTTTACATAACGGTCAAATATAGATATTCTCAAGCCAACTCCTTGAGTCACCTTTGAGACTCGGGGGCTACGATGACATGACTCAGCAAATCTTGCTAGTTTCAGCAAATTTAAGAACCCCAGGACGATGGAGGGAAAGATAACCCGGTCCCGGAGGCTACTGTTATATTGATGAAAATTTAAAGGCCCTCAGAGAATTTCCGGTTTGGAAAGTATATGACAGTTACAAAATCCCGGCTCAATGAAGAAAGTTCTGGGTCATCAAAAATGACTCCAGTTTAAAATCCGGCTCAAGGGAAGTCAGTCTCACTGAAGCTCTCAAATATCCGGTTTACAATCCGGTTCAAGGGAAAGATGTCTCCCACAAAGCTTTGAAGCTCTTAATATCCGGTTAAAAATCCCGGTTCAAGAAGAATTTATCTCTTGCAAAAAGTTAAAGGTTGCCGAAGAGGACATGTTGCCTTGATGTGCGGTTCAAACATGGGTATTCCGCCTTATTGGCTTATCATATTGTTGATCACTTGGGGGCTTGGTCGTATCCGATCCATAGCTACACCTCTTGATCGGCGTAATGCCACAACATCACTTGGGGGCTTGGTCGTATCCGAACCACAGTCAGACCTCTTGATCGGCTCAACGCCAAAACCGGGGCCAAAGAGAGTGTTGTAAAAAAAACAGCAACTCAAACATAGGCGCCCACTGAGCACAGCTCAAAACGTTACTTGGGGATTCCTTGCTATCGCAATGAACCTAGAATCTACACTTGTAATGGGCTATCAAGCCATGGCATGGAAGCCTGGTGTATACACCACCCCGGGTTAACCTGCCTCTTTAAGTAAGTCACGCCGCCCAGGTAAACCTGGTATGACCCTTCGAACTTTGACAAGTTACTCTAAAATACACACCCTGAACTTGTCAAGTTAAAACGATGATTGGTTAAGGATTGCGGACCATCTTAAAAGGCTTTGCAAAAATGTTTTAACTCAGTGGCCTGGCAGCCCATGAAAAGCCTCGAATTTGGGGCCTGGCAGCCCGTGAAAAGCCTCGACTAAAACGGTTCTTATTTGCCTTTGCTAAATTTTCTTTGTTTTCATAAGATTTGTGCTGCTTTCAAACCGGCGTTTATCAACCCGGCTCGGCTTTCAACTACAAGTTGTCAGTACACGATCAAGTTATAATCCGTTGACTATCAGCCCGATCTGGTTTCGACTATCAGTCACCAGTGTTATATATGGATAATCCGGTGTTTATCACAACCTGGTACGGTTTTATCATAAACCGGCATATTATGGAAGGAGTTATCAGTACTCAAGATTTGGGATATCACCCTTACTCAGAAAGTTGGTAAACCAACGATGTGATTCAATTTCACAGGTATGATATATTTCATATTTGATTATTCTTAAGTGCAGCCTTGGTTATAAACCCAGGTTATATGTTGGGCATTATGACCCGTCCGGCGGTAAACCGCCAGGACACATTAATTAAACTTGTTGTATGCAGAAACAGGTTGGATAAGCATGATTATAAATCACCGGTGTTTATTAACCCGGCCTGGCTTTTGACTATAAGTCTCCAGTATGATGATAAATTATCCGGTGTTTATTAAACCGGCCTGGCTTTAAGACAATAAGTCGTCAGTATATGATGAAGAAATTATCCGGTGTTTCTTAAACTGGCCTGGCTTTTGACTATAAGTCGCCAGTATATATTTGGATTGCGCCTTTGGAATCATACGCCTATGAATCATTGGGTTATATTATTCAAATAGCCAAACTTGGCTGAATTTTCATTATGATATTGAATGAATAAGGTTTTCATACCGGGTTATATTATCTTGAATAGCCAACATGGCTGGATTTTTATTATGGTTATTAATAACCGGTATTATTGAGGTTTTCAAAGTCGCTTTAGCATAATGGATATTATTTTATCAAAGGATATGATTTATTCTACAATTGAAGGAACAGTCCCGAGTCGTTGCAGGCTTACGACCCGGCACTTGGGGGCTACATTATTTAAATTGAGATTATATCAAATATGCAAGTCTCATGTCGCTACGAGCATGCACTGTGACACTTGGGGGCTAATGCAAAGTCATTTTTTGCTCATCTTATTGAAGACCCGACTCATCATATCATTGTGAGCCGTCCCTTGGAGGCTACCAATTGCTCATGTCAAAGATTCAAGTATATATCAAGTCCCGGTTCAGTACTTTCTTACTAAGCCGACCCTTGGGGGCTACACATCACTGCTCAAGTCTACATAATTATATTTACAAAGTCCCTGCTCATTATTGCATAATGACCCGGCGCTTGGGGGCTACACTGATTGAACTTTTTATAAGCAATTACAAGTCCCAGGTTGCTGCAAGCATGACAACCCGGTACTTGGGGGCTACATATATGGAGTATTCAGTTTTTACTAGAGATAAACAACATGGATTTCTTCAAAGTGGCAGTAATTATATGGAAACAAGTCTCAAATCATCACTTTGTTCTGTTCAAGACTTGGGGGCTACAGGTAATATGGATATAAGGGAGAAAAATCTTCTGATTTTTAGTTTTGAGGAAACCAGATTGACCCGACATCACCAATCGTTATGACCCGGTGTCTGCAAACAATCATAACCCGGCGTCATCAATAATCATGAACCAGCGTTGGCAACAATCATGAACCGGCGTTGGAAACAATCATGACCCGAAATTATCAGTTTTTATAACCTGGCAATTTTTGTAATATTAAATCTGCAAGTTTTACATCTTCAAACCGGCTGAATATCAGATGAGTATTTCAAGACCCATATTTCTTAAATCGGCACTTTGGAAGCTGACTCAAGTGGATTATTCTTCACAATATTTCTCTATGAGAAACCAATGTTAGCAAATTGAGTATGAAGCTGGCTTGTTGACCTGGATTTTCTAAAAAGAGGAAATGACATGGACTTAAGGATGATCAGATGCCGGTTTACAAGAATTCTTAACCCGGAGCATAATCTGTCAAGTTTGTTCTTGTGTATATTTTACACGATCAGTTTAACATGGATAAATCCAAATTAAACTGGGGGCTAATGTCGGGGATATACCCCGCAGCGTAAACCGGCCGGAAGTATAACCCGGCCGGACTTGGCGGTTAATTTGGGACCCCGCTGACACTTGCCGATTCACCGGCGACCCGCACAGACCATTCGGTATACAAGCAACCTGACTGAACATTATGAATCACTGATAACCCAGCGGGCGGGACAGACGGTGACAAGGCCCAAGGCCCAGAAGGCCGGCTCATATTATGGTGGGCTGGTTTAAGAGGAAAGGCGTGAGGAATACTTGTCTTACAAGGAGTTAAGACTGGACTTGTATCCGGTTTGTATTAGATATAGACTAGTCCTAATCCTAATAGGACTCCACATGTAACCCGCCCCTTCAACATATATAAGGAGGGGCAGGGCTCCCCAAAGAGAGACAAGAGACAGAAGGAAGAAGAAACAATTTCTAGGGATAGACACAAAGAGCCAGTTTACCGGCGACTCTCTCGTGATCATAATGAGACCTAGCCTCAAACAACATGTAGGGCTATTACCGGATGATGTTTACCGGGCCCGAAGCTGTCTAAATCCTTGTCTTGTGTTGCGTCTCTCGATTCCGCTCAACCCCTCTCAAGCTACCACATAGATGCGTTGGCCTCGCGACTATGTCCTGACACTAAGGACATCTGCCATGACGAAACCACGACAAGTATGATCCATGACAAGGCTACATGAGGCTATGCATGGCAAGAGATGATGCATACAAGAACAACACATCAAAGCAAGTTTAAATGAGGCCGGAAACAACATATATCAATTCCGGTAAGTCCCCATATGCAAATTTTGAAATTGGTCCAGATCTTAATAAACCTTATGTTCAAGTTGTTAAACAGCAAGTTAAGATGCACCACAATGATCTACACGAAATTCTAGTCAAGTTACATATAAAGTTCATTTAATCCGGAGCTACGGCCTAGAAGATATGAGCAAAACAAGTTAAGCATGGCATTGATGCAAAATGCATTCAAACATCAAGCAAACACACTCAAAACATGGATGCAACAAGGCAACATGAAACTACATGCAAAAATAAGCAAGTTTCATGTGAAGCACACTCAAAACGGAGCAACGGTTCAACACATACACATGAAACAAGTTTAAAGGACAAGCTGTCCAAAACAGCAAATAGGCAACTTTCAAGCACCAAAACAACATATTACAGCACCACAACATGAAAACAAAAGGCAAGGGCATGATGTACAGGTAAAGCATAAAATACAGGAACTTATCATGGCAAACAAAGGCATGGCATGAATCTACTAATTGCATAGAACAAAAGTCCCTTACTGATCACGAGCCAAAAATACACAGAAGATATGATGGCACCCATGTAAACATAGCAAGTTTCATAAACAGATTCAGACTTTGCAGAAAAACTGAGCATGGCATAAACAGAATTATGAAGGCATCTTTGCGAGCTCAAATCACTCATCACAAAGCATTGCATGACAAAACAATCATACCTACAGCGAGATGACATGTTCATGAAGCTAACCATGGCAAGAGCAAGTTCATAGCATGCTTGGATCACTAACAACAACCATGGCAAAATTGATTAACATGTAAACAATCTGTCAGGAACATTTTATAGCAAAAGTAGAGCAAGATTAAGACATTGTAGATCATTCCATAAATTCAAACATGGGCATGGATGGATATAGCACAGCCATAAGTCCAAAACATCCTTACTGAAGCAACTCAAAAGAAGCATGGATCTCACTTTAGCATCATGTTTACATGGCATAAAAATAACAGTAGGGAAAAGACAGTAGAATCCTAAGTCCCTAAAATCAGCAATATCACGGGGCTACTTTGCAAGCTTGTATCAATCAACACATGGAATATCATGAAGATTGGATTGCACCACAGCAAATATGGCATGTTGTACACTAGTAGAAAAAGGGGCTTTCGTCCAGGGCAGTTTAGCCCATTAGTCCCGGTTCAATCCAGAACCGGGACCAATGGAGCTATTGCCCGGTTAAATGAGCCCAGGGGCGGCCGGGCCACGTGGGCCATTGGTCCCGGTTCGTCCGGACCTTTTGGTCCCGGTTGGTGGGACGAACCGGGACCAATGGTCCTGGCTCTGGCCCACCACTATTGGTCCCGATTCGTGGCATGAACGGGACCAAAGGCTTCCTTTAGTCCGGCTCATGCCACGAACCGGGACCAATAGTGCTGTTTATATATACCCCTCGCTCATGAAAGCAGAGCACTCCATTGCTCTGTTTTTCTCTTGCCGGCGAGGGGGGCATTGTGGTGCTCTAGCTCACCTCCTATGCACATGAGGTGTTCGATGAAATGCCCGAGCCACACTACTTAGCTTTCTCCTCTCCAAGCTCGACCTCCAACCTCCATTTTCCTCAATATTTGTCTAGGTTTAGCGGTCCGTCACGCCCGTCCCGTCTTCACCGCCGTCGATCACCAGCGCCGATCTCATCGCCAAGCACCACCGTGGTGAGCCTCTTGTTCTTATCTTCTTTCTAAAGGAAAATTATTCTTACTTGTATTACTTTCTTACTTTTATTATTGCATCTTATATAGTGCGATGGTTTTGGTATCCGCCCCGTCGGCCCTCGTCACCTGTCTATGATTCGGATGTGGTATATATTATCTTTTCATAACTATTGGTTCATTTATTGTTTATGAAAATTATGCCGACCAACGTGACATAGATTTTATTTATCTAGGAGGTTGTTGAACCGAAATTACAACCGACCCTATTGTCGAGAGGTTAAATTTAGTTGAAGAAGAAAACAATTTCTTGAAGGAAAAATAAAAAAACTTGAGGAGGAGAAGATGATATTGGAGTTGCATGTTGCGGATGTCGCGATGATCACAAGATCAAGATGGATGCAATGCGCTTGAAGATGAGAAAGATTAGAAAATATGCCATTCATACCGAGGCTTGGTATCATTATGCCGTTGGATCAGTTGTTACCTTGGTTGCGATTATGATCGTATTTGTTTTCACATTGAAATGTTTTACATAGTTTCAATGTATGGTTTAATTAATTTAGATGCTCTGCAGAGCTTTATGTTGTTAGATGAGAACTATGTGTGTACTTTGGTTTTATGTGATGATGAACTTCTATTAATTTGGTCACTTAATTATCTATTCATGATGTTCTGTAATGATTTTGACACACTTAATTATATATAATGCACGCAGATGAACCGGCAATGGATGTACGGTGGCAGACACACCTCCGAGTACATTAAGGCGTGCATGCTTTTCTCGAAGTGGCTGAGGCAAACATGCAGAATGGTTTTATGTGTTGTCCATGCCCTATATGTGGGAATCTGAAGTCTTACTCGACCGGAAAATCCTTCACACCCACCTGCTTTACAAGGGTTTCATGCCACACTATAATGTTTGGACGAGGCACGGAGAAATAGGGGTTATGATGGAAGACGGCGAGGAAGAAGAGTACGATGACAACTATGTGCCCCTGAATACGGTGATGCTATGAACATCAAGATGCACTGACGATGTGCACGATGGTGCTGCAACGGGAAGCTGCTGAAGATCAAGAGGAACCAGACGATGTGCCCCATGATGATGATCTCCGCGGGTCATTGTCGATGCAAGGACACAATGCGAAAGTCAAAAGGAGAAGCTGAAGTTCGATCGCATGTTAGAGGATCACAAAAAGGGTTGTACCCCAATTGCGAAGATGGCAACACAAAGCTCGGTACCCTACTCGAATTGCTGCGGTGGAAGGCAGAGAATGCTGTGCTCGATAAAGGATTTGAGAAGCTACTGAAAATAATGAAGAAGAAGCTTCCAAAGGATAACGAATTGCCCGACAGTACATACGCAGCAAAGAAGGTCGTATGCCCTCTAGGATTGGAGGTGGAGAAGATACATGCATGCCCTAATGACTGCATCCTCTACCGTGGTGCCTACAAGGATCTGAGCGCATGCCGGTATGCGGTGCATTGCGATATAAGATCGACGAGATGACCACGGTGATGTTGATTGGCGAGCCTCCCGGAAGAGGGTTCTGCGAAGGTGATGTGGTATGCTCCTATAATACCACGGTTGAAACGTCTGTTCGAAACGGAGAGCATGCCAAGTTGATGCGATGGCACAGTGAGGACCGTAAGAAAGACGGAAGTTGAGAGCACCCACGACGGGTCGTGATGGAGAAAAATCGAGAGAAAGTTGGGATGAGTTTGCAAAGGACCCAAGGAACTTATGGTTTGCTTTAAGCGCGGATGGCATTAATCCTTTCGGGAGCGAGCAGCAATCACAACACCTGGACCGTGACTCTATGTATGTATAACCTTCCTCCTTGGATGTGCATGAAGCGGAAGTTCATTATGATGCGGTTCTCATCCAAGGCCCTAAGCAACCCGGCAACGACATTGATGTGTACCTAAGGCCATTAGTTGAAGAACTTTTACAGCTGTGGAATGGAAGCGGTGTGCGTCGTGGGATGAGCACAAAAGGAGGAATTTGACCTAAAGGCGTTGCTGTTCGTGACCATCAATGATTGGCCCGCTCTCAATAACCTTCGGGACAGACAAACAAGGGATACCACGCATGCACGCACTGTTTACTTGACACCGATAGTATATACCAGGAAGCTGCGGGAAGAATGTGTACAGGCCATCGTCGATTTCTTCCGACCAACCATCAATGTCGAAAGAAAGGCAAGCATTTCAAAAGCGAGGCAGATCACGGAAGAAGCCCGCCATGCGTATCGGTGATCACGTACTTGCTATGGTCAATGATTTACACGTAATCTTTGGAAAGGGTCCCGGCGGACTAGCTGTTCGAATGACGCTGAGAATCACGCACCCATGTGGAAGAAGAAATCTATATTTTGGGACCTACCCTCTGGAAAGACCTAGAGGTCCGCTCTTGATCGACGTGATGCACGTGACGAAGAACCTTTGCGTGAACCTGCTAGGCTTCTTGGGCGTGTATGGGAAGACAAAAGATACACCGAGGCACGAGAGGACCTGCAACGCTTGCACGAAAAAGAGGGCATGCCTCCGAAGCGATATGAAGGTCCCGCCAGCTACGCTCTTACAAAAGAAGAGAAAGAAATATTCTTTCAATGCCTGCTCAAGATGAAGGTCCCGACCGGCTTTCGTCGAATATAAAGGGAATAATAAATATGCGGAGAAAAGTTCCGAACCTAAAGTCTCATGACTGCCACGTGATTATGACGCAAGCGCTTCCGGTTGCATTGAGGGGCTTCTACCGAAAAGCGTCCGATTAGCCATTGTGAAGCTATGTGCATTCCTCAATGCAATATCTCGAAGGTGATCGATCCAGAAATCGTATCAACGCTAAGGAGTGATGTGGCGCAATGTCTTGTCGGGCTGAGCTGGTGTTCCCACCATCCTTCTTCAATATCATGACGCACGTCCTAGTTCATCTAGTCGACGAGATTGTCATTCGGGGCCCGTATTTCTACACAATATGTACCCCTTTGAGAGGTTCATGGGAGTCCTAAAGAAATATGTTCAGTAATCGTGCTAGGCCGAAGGAAGCATCTCCATGGGCCATCAAGCAGAGGATGTCATCGGGTTTTGTGTTGACTTCATTCCTGGCCTTAATAAGATAGGTCTCCCTAAATCGCGGTATGAGGGGAGACTTTGAAAAGGCACGCTTGGAAGGACTCAATAATATGCGAGGACGGATATTCTTGGTCTCAAGCACACTACACAGTTCTCTGAACTCTACCTTGGTGACCCGTATGTCGATGAACACAAGAACAGTCTGCGCCCAAACACCCGGAGCGGTCGACGATTGGATTACATGTGAACACATCGGGACTTTCAGCAGTTGGTTGGAAACACGCCTCGAGGTGACAGCACTGTTTGTGATGAGTTGTACTTGTTGTCCAGGACCATCTTCGACTGTAATGATTTGGAAAGGATACGAGATAAATGGGAATACATTTTACACGATTGACCAAGATGAAAAGAGCACCAACCAAAACAGCGGTGTCCGCTTTGATGCAGCAACCGACAAGGAAATGACACATATTATGGTTACATAGTAGACATATGGGAACTTGACTACGGAGTAGATTTTAAGGTCCCTTTTTTAAGTGCAAGTGGGTCAATCTGTCGAGGCGAGTGCAGGTAGACCCACGAGACGGAATGACAACAATGGATCTGAAAAATCTTGGGTACATCGACGAACCGCTTGTCCTAGCCAATGATGTGGCACAGGTTATCTATGTGAAGGACATGTCTACCGGACCGAGGAAAAGAAAAGATAAGGAAGCGAATACATCATACAATGAGCCAAAGCGCCACATAGTTCTTTCGGGAAAAGGGACATCACAGGAGTGGAGGGCAAGATGACATGTCTCAAGAGTATGAAAAGTTTCATGAAATTCCCCTTCAAAGTCAAGGCTGACCCAAGCATCCCGATAAACGATGAAGATTATCCATGGTTACTGGCGCAATAAGCAAACGACACAAGCGAAGAAAAAGTGAAGACTTTCTCCCAACTATTATGATGATACCATGCCAACTTTGTAACACACGAGTATGATACCATTGTCCGTTTTGTTCATGAACATGCTATGCCAACTTTTTCAGAGTTCATTTGAAAACTATGAATTTGAAAACCTCACCAACAAGGGCGCCACACCGGTTTATAAGCCCGTCCCTCTACGCCTTGTTGAGCTCACAAACTTGTGATTCACACAAATTTCAAAGAATTCAAATTTTATAAAACTAATGGCACAAACAGAAAGTTTATAATTGTTCTAAAACAAATGGCACTAACAGAAAGTTTATAATTTTGCTGACCTAAAAGCAAAAAGAATTAAAAATAAAGCAAAAACCAAAAGAAAATAAATAATGCAGAAAACAAAACAAAAAACTTGAAAAAATAATAATAATAGCAACAATAAGCATTTTGTTGTAAGTAGAAACAAAATAAAATAAATAAAGCAACAAAGAAAACAAAAAAGTTTTTTCAATTTTAAAACTAATGGCACAAACAGAAAGTTTATATTTTTCTAAAACTAAAAGCACTAACAGAAAGTTTATAATTTTGCTGACCTAAAAGCAAAAAGAATTAAAAATAAAGCAAAAACCAAAAGAAAATAAATAATGCAGAAAACAAAACAAAAAACTTGAAAAAAATAAAAATAGCAACAATAAGTATTTTGTTGTAAGTAGAAACAAAATAAAATAAATAAAGCAACAAAGAAAACAAAAAAGTGTTTTCAAATTTTAAAACTAATGGCACTAATAAAAAGTTTATATTTTTCTAAAACTAAAAGCAAAAAGAAATAAAATATAAAGCAAAAAAAGTGCCACCCCATCTGGGCCCCATGGCCTGAATACGACTAGAAACCCTATGGGCTAGGATTCAGTGCTCATGGAAGGCCCAAGAGGCCCATATGCAGAGATGGCAGAGTTAGGCCCAAAGCCTGCTTTAGAGAGGAGCTCGAGAGGGAGCCGCACCGCACCTTATAAACTGGTGCGGCTCCTCTCAACTACCGAGTGGGACTAAACATTTGGCGTGGGCAGCACATGGCCTTTGGTCCCGGTTGGTGGCACCAACCAGGACTAAAAGTGCATTAGTCCCGGTTGGAGCCACGAACGGGACTAATGCTCTCGCTATATAAGAAAACACTTGGGAAATTTCAGATTCATCGCGCATTTGCCCCCGACCGCTTCTAACCTCCCGACGCCGCCAGTTGCCCCGACGCTGCCTGCCGCCGTTGCCGCTGCCGCCACGCCGTCGTCACCATCGCCGTCGCCCACGCCGTCGTCACCATCGCCGCCGCTCACGCCGTTATCGCCGCCGTCGTCACCATCGCCGTCGCCGCGCCGTCGTCGCCGCCGTCGCCCCCCGCCGTGCCGCCGCGCAGATTCGCTCCAACGCCGTCGCGCCTGCCTCGTCGTCGCCGTCCCCCCGCTTCGCCGCGCCCTCGCCGTCGCCGCCCCTGCCTCCGCGACCTCGCCGTCGTCCAACGCCTCCCGACCTCGCCGTCGCCTCTGCCTCCCGACCAAGATTCGTCTCCTCGCGTCAGCCCCTGCCCTGCTGCCTTGCACCACCTCTGCATCAGGCCGGCCCCGACATCGCCGTTGCCGACGCCGCCACACATGAGCCCCAGCAAGACCTGCCCTGCCTGCCGCCGCCGCCATGATGTTTTTTTGTTCATAGATGTGATGCTTTTTTCATAAATGTTCATGTATATATATTGATGTATGGATATATGTATGATGCTTTTTGCATATGTGTTGATCTAATGTTTTTTTCTGCATATATATATGATGTTTTTTGTTCATAGATGATCATATGAATTTTTTTGTTCATAGATATGATCATATATATGATGTATGCATGGATCGATGTGGATGGAATATGATGTTTTTTGTCCATAGAATATGATGTTTTTTTATTCATAGATTTTATTTTGTTCATGAGAGAGGCGGGACGTCGAGGAAGTTGTACTGTTTAGAGTTAGGGTCGCCGAGGAAGAAGGAAAATAAGGAAAAGAATAAAAGAGGAAGAAGGAAGAAGGAGAAGAAGAATTAGAAGAAGAGGAGAAAAAATAAGAAGAAGAAGAAGAAGAAAAGAAGGAGAAGGAGAAGAAGAAAAAAACTATTTTTTCTTCTCTCTCTATTCCTTCTTCTTCTCCTCTCTTTTTTCTTCTATTTTTTCTTCTTCTTCTTCTTCTTCTCTTTTTTCTTCTTCTCATTTCTTCTTCTTCTTCTTCTTCTTCTTCTTCTTCTTCTTCTTCTTCTTCTTCTTCTTCTTCTTTTTATCGGGAACGAGGGTGTCGAGGATCGCTGAGGGGTCGACGATCGGGAACTAGGCTAGAGGGTCGCGAGGGTCACAGAGGGGTCGAGGTCGCCGAGGCCGGTCGAGGTCAATGTTTTGAGGGTCGAGGGTCGTCGAGGCCGGTCGAGGTTTCGAGGCACAAGGGTTTGAGGTTCGAGGTTCTAGGGTCGAGGTTCGAGGTTCTAGGGTTCGAGGGTCGAGGTCATCGAGGCCGAGGTTCGAGGGTCGAGGGGTCGAGGTTCGAGGGTCGAAGGTTCGAGGTTCTAGGGTCGAGGGTCGAGGGTCGAGGATTCGAGGTTCTAGGGTCGATGGTTCGAGTGTTCAAGGGTCGTCGAGGGCCAAGGATTCGAGGGTCGAGGGTCGCCTGGGGTCGAGGATCACCAAGGGTCGAGAGGTTGCCTATTGTCAAAGTGTTGAAGAAACCCATGGCTTCATCATTATGGAAGTAAAGGCATTTAATTAGGTTAGTGTAGAGGAAAAGTAAAATAAGGAAAAGGAAGAAAAGAGGAAGAAGGAAGAAGGAAGAAGAAGAAGAAAAGAATGAGAGGAAAAGAAGAAGAAGAAGAGAAGAAGAAAGGAATAGAGGAGAAGAAAAATAGAAATTTTTTCTATTTTTCTTCTTCTCCTCTATTCTTTTCTTCTTCTCTTTTTTTTTCTTTTTTTCTTCTTCTTCTTCTTCTTCCTTCTTCCTCTTTTCTTCCTTTTCCTTATTTTTCTTTCTCAAGGATAAGAAGAAAAGAAGAGGAGAAGAAGAAAGAAAGGAATAGAGGAGAAAGAAGAAACTTTGACACGAGGGGGGTACCGATACCCCTCCCCGATAACATTATTTTCCCATGTATATGTATGTTGCGTCGTTGTCGATATAACGAGGGGGTCGAGGATCGCCGAGGGTCGAGGGTCGGGAACTAGGGTAGAGGGTCGAGGGTCGTTAAGGGTCAAGGGTCGAAGGTTTCAGGTCGAGGTTCCTATAGTGTCAAAGTATTGAAGAAATCCATGGCTTCATCATTAGCCGAAGTAACCATGGCATGATGGTGCGAAGTCCTCAAAGTTGTTACGGAATGGAGTCCGGATAGGATAATTTGCCTTTTGCTGAACTTTGTAGCAAAAAGCTAATTATCCTATCTGGGACTCCGCTCCAAAACAACTTTGGAGAGCTTTGCACCATCATGCACCTGCATTTTCGCCTAATGATGAAGACATGGTTTTGTTGAATCCTTTGACACTAGGCAACCTCCCGACCCTCGGCGATCTTCGACCCTTGACCTCGACCGCTCGGGCGATCCACGACCCTTACCCTACCGCGGGCGTCGATGCCCACGTCACTTGTGGGACATAGATGTACTGTTCAACGCCGACCCCCTCCCGATAGCTTCAACACGTGGGGGAGGGCTCGATATTACGTACCCCCTCCTATCTTGAAGCGTTCTCGAGGCCACCCCCTAACCCTTGAAGCATTGTCGAGGCCACCCCAAACCCTAGAGAAGCAGCGTCGAGGCCACTAATATGATTCCTTATTGTGATTAGCTAGCTAGTTCTACGTTGGCACTAATATATCCATATCTGTCATGTTTGAATAATAATTGCCATGTTGTAAATATTTGTAGAAACTATGGACACCCCCCGAGACGAAGCACAAGAAGCGTTGTTGAGGGACATAATCGCACAAGGAAGTGATGCCGTCTCGCTCGATGATGTTTCTCAACGACAACGATGGTCGGAAGGAGAGGTGAAGAAGCAGCTGGCTATGATTTACATGGCTCCGATGACCCAATGCGGTGCAAGAAGGAGAGGGTGAAGAAGTAGACCGTGAGGACGGCTCGGTGATCACCAAACCGAGTCCGCCAGGTATATATATTAGTTAAGCCTGTCTTGACTAGCTCTCGTCTTTGTTTTGGTATATATGTACACATATTAATTAACTCTCGTCTTTGTTCTTTTTCTAGCCCCCGGATCGAGCACAACCGGTAAAGAGACGAGGCCCAAGAAAAGTTGAGCTCGGATGAAAAGTTTGAGATCATACAAATCGTGCGACGGCCAACCGATTGAACCCTACCGGACAAAGAAGGCATTTGTTGCTCGGTCATGGGTTCGGTTAGGGACAAGATCCCGATCAGCATCCACCAATGGTATAAGCCTAAGAACGAAGACCCCGAGGTGTCTTGTGTCAATGATATGCAGAAAAATGATCTTTGGACTGAGCTGAAGTCAAATTTTACCCTACCGCTAGAGGATGATCCGGAGAAGCCAGATAATAGAGCCATTAATCAAGTCTTTTGCTCTTAAGAAGATGGCAGAACTATTCAGGAATTGGAAGAAAGAACTCAATACGTATGTCGAAAAAATGAGACACCAGAATTCACGGGCAAATATGAGAAGATCAGAGATGACTAGCCCGCATTTGTGGCCTACAAGACATCGGAAAAGAGTAAAAAGATGTCAGCGACAAACAAGAGAAATGCTGCGAAGAAGAAGCTTCACCATCGCACGGGGTCAGGTGGCTACCTCGTAGCCCGGCCTAAGTGGGCCAAGGCTGAGAATGATCTGCTTGATAAAGGGATCGAACCCGAGACAATGAACTGGCCAGACCGTTGCCGGACTTGGTTCTTCGGGGCCGGCGGATCCTTGGACCCTATAACGGGGAAGTGCATTTGGACGGACGAACAATTGGACATACCGGTCAAGAGGCTTCAGCATTATATCGGCAGCGCAGCAAGGGAAGTTCGTTCGAGACAGGGAGAAGGACGAGCTCACAATGGCCTCGAATCCTGAGCACCCGGACGGACACGAGGCACGCCAGCTCCGCTTCGTGGAAGGCTGGATTTCGGACGCAGGGGTTACAAAACCCATGAGAGGAGGAAGAAACTGGAGCAGAGCCTAATGCAGGCGCTGCACGAAAGGGTAATGGGGCTAGAGGAATGAGAAGAGGAACGAAGAAGCAGATCACAACAAACGACCTGCGAAGCTTCCCCGGTTACCCCGCCATCTCGGTGGAGAAGCAGCGTGGCTTCCACCGAGCTGCTTCAGCCGAGTAGCATGCCTTGACGGCTCCTGCCAGCTATCCCGTGGATGCTATCACGGATGCTGAAAATTGCCACCTTATGGCGCAATGGAGCAATTTGAAGGTCAAGGCGGCTGTTGGCTCTGCTTATCCTACTAAACCCGACTCAACTTTTCACCGCCGCCAATTCCGAAGGATATGCTAAGGTGATGGTCGATGAAATAACGGAGGGATTTGAGGACCTCCGCTTGACCACCCTACCGGTGAAGGGGAGATCGGTTGGGTTCGCTCAAGACTCCATGCCTATGGCGGAAGGATCTCATCAACCTTCCGAACTGGGCGCCTCCGCCTCCTCCTCCTCCTCCCGCGAGTCAGGCACTCCGCCTCCTCCACCGCCTCCTCCTCCCGCGAGTGACGATCAGGGCACTCGGCCGGCTCCTTCTCCGGCGCGCGTGGCGGCACTCCGTCTCCTTCTCCGCTTGCACCGCGCGTCCGGCAGCCAGCCTCCTCCTTCTCCGCCTCGTCGGCAAGGGCGGAAGAGACCCGCCGCCGCTCCGCTGCTCCGCGCGTCGTAGTCCTTCTCCTCCGCCTCGTAAGCAAGGAAAGAAGACATCCGCCGGTCTGCTCTGCCGGCGTCTAGCAAGACAGCCAAAGGCGGAGGAGATCAGATTCGGTCCTTCTCTCAAGACTCGGAGAAGTTACCGCACGAGAGGAGCGAGGAGGAAAACGCGAAGATCGCGCAGACCGAAGTGGATGACTGGTTTCAAGGGTTGAAAGCAAAGAGACATCCACCTCCGGAGGAGAAGGTAGATCCGGTCAAAGCGAAGCGCACTCTGGCTGCCCTGACAAAACCACCCAAGTCTCCGCCGAAAGGCAACTATGAGCGCATTATTGGAAAGGCATTTGCCGAAGCGGAGAGATCGGGAAGTACTGTCAGTGATCAAAGGATGAAAGAACGACGAGCTGGGAAACAAATTGCCCAGCTCGGCGAACAAGCCGGGCAATCGTGCCCCCGCTCAAGGTGCTCGCTAGCGACATCGTCGATCCGAGGATGGTGCCCGGTTATGGCAATCCTGCAGATTACCTGCCCGACGATGTACATTATGATTTCTTGGAGGTGCAGATACAAAGATACGAGTACGGGAAGCCTCTCGTCAAAGATGAAAGCTCTCTAACAACGATGATGCGAAGATTGCATGATTGGTACATGAAAACCTGCAAAGAGTCTCGAGGGAGGAATACTTTGTATGTGAGAGTTAAAGGAGCATGACCTCCTTGGAATTGAACAGTTGCCTATTCCATTTGAGGAGTTCTATCAGTTTTCAATCAATTGGCCCTCGATAAAGCAACGGTCACCTGCTACTGTCTGTAAGTAGTACTACTTCTGTCATTAAGTATCTCTATATAACTCAGCTCTTTCATTGCATGTATTTATAAATATCCTCACTATATTATGCAGATTGAAGATCGCAGAAATGAAGAAAAACAAGTGGGTGATATTGGGTTCATTAACACATATCTCATAGATGCAAATGAGGTTAAATATCGTGTCATGAAACCGAGGCCAACTTGCTACGATCGTTGGAAATAAATGAACACAAAATATAATACTCTTTCCTTACAACTACACGTGAGTGTTACTATCTTGTGGCATATTCGGTTTCCTTATTTAGTCCAGGTTATAGTAATGTAATATTGATGAGTTATGCATGCGCGCAGGTTCCACTATATTCTCCTAGAGATTAAGCTTGAGCAGGAGTAGTAACTGTCTTAGACTCGAGACGAAAAGATCCCAAGGAGTATGCGGAAATGACTGAAATGCTTGAGAAGTAAGTTAAATCGATCATTATCCACCATATCAGCAACTTTGTTCATTTCTGATATCAAGTAATTGTTTTCTTTGTATGGTAGGGCATGGGGAAAATTCACCAAAAAAGCTCCGGGGCTACCGAAGAAGCTGCAATTTAGACACCAAAGTAAGTACTATATAGTAGCATATTCCACGCAGATCTCCTAGTGATTCAAGCGCTAGTTTCATCAATACCATTTAGCATGTGCTTGCTAATTATCAGTTTGATTGACCTCTGTTTCTTGTAAAGTGGTTGTGGCAGGAACAAGGGAATGATTTCTGTGGATACTACGCTTGTGAGTCCATCCGCCACACGACCTGTGAGAGGGCTACTCCGACAAACAATTTGAAGTGCGTAAATAAAATATTCACAATTTTATTTTATTACCATCATTTGTGTTGAGTTTCATCATATATATTCATATATATATATATATATATATATATATATATATATATATATATATATATATATATATATATATATATATATATATATATATATATATATATATATATATATATATATATATATATATATGTATTGACCCCTTTCTTAAAATTAGATGTTTCGAAGCGGGATGAACTCCTAGCACCAGATCGCATGCAGCAATTCAAGAGGAATTGGCGGCAGTCTTTCTTGACCATGTGATCGCTGAAGACGGGAATACTATGTGGACCAGGCGTCCGTATTGTAAAAGATAATTATTGTATATATGTAGCCGGTAGTGTCGGATAGATATACGAGAACTTGTTGTTCGACCAATCTCGGAGAAGGAGAGGTGGTCGATATCACTTCTCTCTGTATGCATATATGTTCATGACGATCTTCTGTTTGCTTAATTACTAGCTAGCTAGCATGTCTAGTTAGTCCTCTCTATACGTATGTATAGTACGAAGCGTCGACCAAGCACGGACAAAAGAAAGGACACTTTTCTCTATTAATTAGCTAGCTATAGCACAATATATGAAACACCTAAATTAACCCCCAAAACCCCCAACCCCCCTTTCAAAAAAAAACAAAACCAGAGCTAAAGAAATGCTTGACGCGTGGATGTTTATTGGTCCCGGTTGGTGCCACCAACCGGGACCAAAGGCCCTCCCGCTGGGCTCGTGGACAGGCCACGTGGAGGCCCATCTGTCCCGGTTCTCGATAGAACCGACTAAAGGGCGAGGGTATTAGTACCGACCCTTTAGTCCCGGTTCATGAACCGGGACTAAAGGCCCTCACCAACCGGGACTATAGGCCCTTTTTCTACTAGTGAAATACAGTCCCGGTTTAACTATAGTAAGTTGAACCGGCCCTTGGGGGCTACATCAGTGGATTCTGAAGCATTGAGTTTATATCAAAGGCCCGGTTTAACTATGCTAAGTTGAACCGGCCCTTGGGGACTAGGAGAGTTAACAAAAATTGAAATATTCAGGCGAGAAAAGAGCATGGAGGTTACCTCGAATTTCTCTTTCATCATCTTCACCAGGCCAGCTTCATAGTCACGGCTGGTATACAGCCGGTTCAAATAGCCAGAATGAAGGTCTTGGGGGTTCAGAGCGGCATAAGTTGCCAGATCAACATCCCACTTGCCCTTGCTCATAGTGGCAAACTCTTCTTTGGCAGAATGCTTGGATAAAGCGACCGGATTACCGGTTCGCTGTGGCCAAAACCAGTAATTACGACGCCATCGCCCTTGAGTCACCGGTTTGACCAGGGCCGTCGGTTTGTCGCCAGGACGGATTGGACTGGTGGATTTTTCAACCGGTCGGGCTTCGGGCTGGTCAGCAGGAAGGGCGGTATCAACAGCCTTTCTTCAAACAACAAAATCGCCATCTTGCCGTGGCGGATCATTGGGCGTGTCTTCACTGATGGTCGCTTCAAGATTTGGGGCGCCGCCCGGTTGAGGCGATCTCTTCGTCGGCCGCTTTATCCAGGCGAGCCTTTTTGCTCGGCCTAGGCTTGGCCCTGAAAAGGCACAACAACAGTTAAATACGGCATATACTACACAATGATGCAGTAGAAACAATATGGAAGGTATAACTTACCCAAGCACCGTTTTTAGCGGCGGCAGCTGAGTGGCTGATGACTCGCCAGATGAGGAGTGGGAAGTGACCTGATAATCGGAATCAGACGGATTAAGGGGTTGACGAAACCAGCCTGCTTTAGGATAAGCACTGACAAGCAAATTAGAGACCTCTGAACGACGTTTCCGAACCGGACTGTTCGGTAAACCGGTGGAGGTAACTACCTGGCCGTTGTGCCGAGTTAAAGCGGCGAGCTTCATGTTGTTGAGTCTTCATAAGAAATTTGGGATCCAAGTAAGCAAGGGGATGAGAAAATTTAATTTTCCGGTTTGCCTGACGGTTTTTTAGTGAAGGCAAAGGATTTGAGTCAGAGGAGAGAATAGTTACATCTACAACATCAGCATTACTGGTTTCAGCATCATCCTGACAAACATCATCATTAATTAGGCGTGTGAAAAGTAAGCCAAGTGAATCAAGTTCTACCTCAAGGTCCGGATTACCCACATCATCATCCGCAACCGGATCAGAAGATGCAGTGGTTTTCCACTTATGAGTGGTCTTCTTGACAGCTTTGGTCTTTTGCCTAAGTGGTTTTTCCGGTTTATCTGGCTTCTCTGGTTTCTCTTGTGGGCGTTTCTTGCTCCAGAATGGATCATCACCCTGGTTAAGCAGCAGTTAATGTTAAAAGTTATACCAGGATGGCAATAATATATTCAGTAAAAAATAATCAGAAGTCTTACAGATGGCGGTTTGTTGGTAGCACAGAAGGGGAGCAGACCGGTCCGGGCACAAAGGTTTTCCGGTTCGTTCAACATCTTCTTCACCGCCTCGGTGACCTCATCATCGGTAAGCTGGATATTAATATGACGGAGAGGGTCGTCGACACTACCAGTATACTCGCACATTAAACCGGAGCGCTGGGAGAGGGGCAGTATACTCCAAGATATCCAACAGCGCGCGAGGTCAATTCCGGTTAAACCGTTAGCCATGAAGGCTTTGGGCTTGGAGAGTTGAGGAGCATATTTACTTCTCTCACTGGCAGTTAATCTTTGCGGAAAGGGATGTGTGTTGCTGAGTCGCCCCGGACGAAAACCGGGCAAGGGATTCTCGTTGGCAGGCGAAGTGTCTTTGCAATAAAACCATGTTTGATTCCATTCCTTGGGGTGGCTGTGCAGTTTGACATGAGGATAAGTGACCTCCTTTCTTTTCTGAATTGCCACACCACCCAATTCCGTGTTAGGCCCGTCAGTGAATTCTGTGCGGCCGTTTAGATGGAAGCAGTCTCTAAACAGTTCAACTGTGGGTTCTTCTTGAAAGTATGCCTCACCGAGCACTTGGAAGTGGCAGATATTGGTAACAGAATTGGGGCATGTATCTTGTGGACGGAGTTGAAAATTGGCTAGCACATCTTGATAAAATTTTGAACCGGGCGGATTGAAACCCCGGGCTAGGTGATCTGCGAAAACTACAACCTCTCCTTCTTGAGGTGTGGGTGGACATTCTTTGCCAGGAACCCTCAAATGGATACTATTTTCTTGGCTAAAGCGCGGTCAGACCAGGTTGTTTAATTGAGTTTCGTGACACGGGAAGGAGCCCAGTTGCACTCATACACTTGTTTGGCCATCTACAAAAAATATATAAATCCGGTTCAAAAAATGTGTTGGGACAAAGAGAGAACCGGTGTACAATGCTAAATCGGGGACAAATACGTCTAAACCGGAGTTCTATGAAGTGACAGTGTCCGGTTAAGGAATTCTGGCGGTTCAACAAGGGGACTAATGGTGTATACCGGTCTTAGGGTTAAAGATTGAAAACAATTGAAGTTGCGAACGGCTAAGTGTGCAGAAACAAGTTTTGCAAGATTTCTCTACAACGAAGGATCTGAAGCCAGATCAGAAAAGAAGAGAAATATCCAAAAAGGAAGACAGCAGAGCAGTATTGATGCAATGAGCAGAGATGATGTGCGAGATCCATGGACGCACGCACGAGACTACAGGCGGATGCTAAAAGCTACTACTAATCAGTGCAAGGTGTCACAGATATATCCAAGAGTCTGGTATGAGCAGGAACAGTTCATGGAGCACGGCAAGAACAGGAAACCCTAGAACGGATCTAGGTCAAAAGGGAATCGAGGACCTACCTGAGTTGAGGAGATGTGGAAGAATCTGCGTTTCTCTGGTGCGTTCAGGTCGATGCAGCGGCCCAAGACGGTGTAGAGGTCGACGGCGGCGGCGGAGCTCCGAGGCTGGCGACGTGAGGAAGACGAAGAGAAAGGACAGAGGGGAGAAAAGGAATGACCCTTCGGTCCTATTTATAAGGCAAGATACCTGTGTCAGGCGCGGGAATCAAGGAGCCACAAACCTAGGAAGCGGAGCTGTCGCCTCGATTATTGCGGATCTATTAAACAAAGAAGATATCATGAATGCTATCTTTATAAGGACGTCATGCCGGTTTACAACAACCGGAGAAGGTGACATCACGGTGGTTCAACGTTTTCAAGAAGGTATTGAAGATGAAGGTTTTTTATCAAGGATTGACATGAACCTGTTCAAATCAATCTGGGGCCTAATGTTGGGGATATTACTACTGGGCGTAAACCGGCCTATCTGGGCCGGGTTAACTTCATCAGTAGTTCAACGGTGTAAAAGCCCAAGAGGCATGAAAGTAAGGGCCCAAGGCCTGTAGTCGGTTTAGAACCTGTAGCCGTAAACCGGCCTGATATGTAAACCCGGATATGAATATGAACCGGAGATTGAGACTCTCTGAACCGATGGGCGTCACCCGTGTATATAAGGGGGCGACCCGGGGGGTTCCAGGGACGGACAACAACAACTCGAGGCCTAGGCGAAGCTTATTTGCTCCCTAGTCATCGAGACCACATCAATCCCATCACAAACTAGACGTAGGCTTTTATCTTCATCGAAGGGACCGAACTAGTATAACTCTTGTGTCTTTGCATCCGCTTTAACCCCTTCAAGTTAACCCGTAGCGATGGCTCCACGACTAAGTCCTTTCATGAGGACATCTGCCGTGACAAAACCATGACATCGGGCGTGCCATGGAGGCTCCCTGTGAGAGAGACAGAGAGGGCATGAGGGGGAGAGCGGGGAAAGGGAAGGACGCAAGGGCGGGGCGCGGAGAGCATTGGCCTGAGTCACCGGCGGCGGAGCTCCGGCGAGCCGGACGAGAAGATGAGGCGGAGCGACCGACGGGGTCGAGGAACGGGCGCCAAGGACGGGCGGCGGCGCTACGCGGGCTCCTCGGGCCCAGATCGGCCCGTGGCGGGCCCGCCTGGGCTCAGGCAGGCTTGCGGCGGAGGAGGTGCTGGAGGGGACGCGTGGCGCGAGGGGATTGGGTGCGGCGCGGTCAGGTGGCGATGTGGCGCCGCTGGGTTGTTCGGGGAGGTGGCGCTGGTGGTTGCTGGCGGCGGCTGGTCGTAGGGGCGGCGACAAGTGGCGAGGCAGGGGTGGTGCGGCGCCGATTCTGAGGAGGGGGGATGCTAGAGGTAGGTGGAGGGGCTAGGCTGCCCAAAATGGACAAGGGGTGTCCATATATAGAAGTTTTGCTAGGGTTAAGGAGCTTTGGGGGCTTTCGGAGCCCTACGATCGCGATCCGACTGATCCGATCGAGGGTAGGTTAGGGAGGTCTAGGTGGACTGCAGGTGGGCTGTGTAGGAGGGTTGGGCTAAGAGGAGAAAAGATAAATGCAGCCCAACAATAGTTTTCGGAGACCGAAAACGTCCGATGTTTGACCGGCTATAATGCCGCTATATGTTAAACGGTTGGGCTAACAAACGAGCTCCGAATACGACGAAACTTGACATGCGATCTACCTACACTATAACAACACCACATGCCAAGTTTCATCCCATTCTGAGAACATTTAAATGCCACTCACGAAACAAGGTCTGAGAGGGGCAACGGGTGCGTGTGAGAGTGTCGGAACGCGAAACGAACAACGGGGCAAAGGACTGGATGCAAGTTTTGAAAACATAAGGATGCAATGCAGATGATGACATGGAAAAATGCAACACGCAAGCAAATGACATGGCAAAGACGGCGAATAACTGGAAGACACCTGGCGCATCGGATCCGGGGCGTTACAACTCTCCTCCACTAACAAGAGATCTCGTCCCGAGATCTTAGGAACGAGACGGGAGAAAAGAGGACGAGGTGAAACAAGAACGCACGAGAGAAGATGAACAAGATCGAGAGCAGTCAGGTAGAAAAGATGAATGACGATTATGATGGGAATCAAAGCTTAAGGAATAAGAATAAATTCGAAAGCGCAGTGGTTAGAACAAGATAGAAGGGGAATAAGAATGAAAGAATTGTGATAGTATCCCAGTTGAACATAGAATGGAATAGAACTTGAACTTAACAAGATGGCATGACACTTGACAAGAGGAACAACACAATGCCTCCGGAAGAATTGAAATAGTGGAATGAAAATGAACGGAGAAAAAGAAGACCACTTCTACCACGAATGAATTTGAAAAGCATCCTTACGAAGAAAAGATTGAACGAAGTTGTTTAGAAAATCAACAACAAAAGAATTGCTTGTTGTGGACTTATAGATAACATCTCAAAATTATGAGGTGATCTCTGATCACAAGCGGAAAAGATTGTATAGCTGAGAGAGAACGAAGAAATGCAAAACTCCACTTCAAAAGAATGCGGAGAATTAATTGCGCTTCGAAATGCAAGAAGAAAAAGATACTTGAGCTCCTCCAACAAGAATCTTGATGAACACTTGAAGAATGAATTAAATACTGATGAACCGCCGTGAAATACCCCGGTAAAAAAAGGATGATGAGATTGAATTGAGGTATGGAAAGAATAAGATAAAAGTCTTGCGATGATTAAGATGGAACTTCGCGACGAGACAAGCGAGAAACTTGGCACTCCGAAAAAGAAAAGAAAGACTCAGGACCGAGAGACATCATGAAAAAGCTCCGAAGGAAGGTGTCGGGGATATACCCCGCGGCGTAAACCGGCCGGAAGTATAACCCGGCCGGACTTGGCGGTTTATTTGAGACCCCGCTGACACTTGGTGATTCACCGGTGACCCGCACAGACCAGACGGTTTACAAGCAACCTGACTGAACATTATGATTCACTGATAACCCGGCGAGCGAGGCAGACGATGACAAGGCCCAAGGCCCAGAAGGCTGGCTCATGTTATGGTGGGCCGGTTTAAGAGGAAAAAACGTGAGAAATATTTGTCTTACAAGGAGTTAAGACCTGGACTTGTGTCCGGGTTGTATTAGAGATAGAATAGTCCTAATCTTAATAGGATTCCCCATGTAACCCGCCCCTTCAGCATGTATAAGGAGGGGCAGGGCTCCCCAAAGAGGGAGGAAACAAGAAGAAACAATCGCTAGGGCTAGATACAAAGAGCCGGTTTACAGGCGACTCCCTCGTGATGATAATGAGACCTAGCCACAAACAGCATGTAGGGCTATTACCGGATGATGTTTCCCGGGGCCCGAAGCTGTCTAAACCCTTGTCTTGTGCGTTGATCCGCCATGCGTCTCTCATCCCAATCAACCCCTCTCAAGCTACCATATAGATGCGTGGCCTCACGACTAAATCCTGACACTAAGGACATCTGCCGTGACAAAACCACGATAGTTGGCGCCCACCGTGGGGCCTGTGCACAGTGGTGTTAAGTTCTTGGAGGGATTTCTTCTAGGGATCAAGAGCTCCGCAATTTTCCGGATGAAGGGAAGTCGGTTTAAAAAATTTGCATCATCAATGAACAATCAAGCAGCGTGTGCTAGATTTGGGGCGAGACTTAGGGTTGCGTGTCCTTACGCCGCCGCAAGTCGCCAGGTTAACGGAGTTTTTTCGGTATGGATTCGATCCAGACTGCTGCTCGTATCTGGGTCAACGATCGTGACACCTATTCCAAACAGGAATCCAAGATGACGTATCCGAGGTGGACACAAGACACTGCTGAATCGCCACTTCTGAGCCGGCCTACCACTCCTCTGCCGCACCGTAAGCCGCCGGTCTCGCCAGCGTGTCTCCGCTGCCGCACGCCGCCGGTTTCTGCCATGACTGCACCGTCAAGCCGCCTTCGTCGTGGGCGGTCTCACCTTCACTGTAGCAACTGGTGTACTTTGAGCCACCGTTGCGCCGGGTCAACTGTACCTCCATCGACCCCGCGCTGAGCGGTCTGCCAGCGTCATCGACCCGCGGATGTGGCCGCGGTACAGGAGCAGTGCGCCGTTACAAGGCAAATCAGTGATGCCAATTCACTACTAATAAAATAATTCATCCGTGGAAGTACATGTACTTGCTACCATGACCTCACGTGAAGGATCAATCAAAGGAAGTGAGGCACACACACACAAAAGGAGTACTACCAGCTGCTGGTAATGGCAAAAGCAAACTTGGCCGAAACCATTTGGTCAGAGGAAATACAGAGAAGAGGGGAGTAGCTGGGCTGGTTAAAGCAACTATGACCCAGAAAAGAACGAAGACTTGACTCTGCCGCAGCCGCGGCCGTACCACGCCAGCGTGTCTCCGCTGTCGGGCCTCGCCTCATCGACCCGCCGGTGCGCTTTGCACTCGCCTGCGCCTCCCCGGTTTGGCCGCGCCCGGATTCTCTCCGGCGCCCATGCACCTGCGATGCTCGCACCGGTGGCTTCACCGCCCGTTTTTTTACACATACGTGGAGATCAAGTGCGCGCTAATAGCCGCACCCACATATGTGCGAAAAATATCAGGTGCTATTTACCCTATTTATTTTTAAGTATATATTAATTCATTCAAGCAAAACTACTTTGCCCTGATGTATTTTATATGCAGGAGAATTATTCATTACAAAATGACATTATACCGTGGAGATGAAGGCATGTCAACATCATTCGCCACAGGTGGTCGCTGTTATTCAACGGACTCCCACAACAGCTTCCAACTCTGTGGCCATCTCTCGCGTCCGTGCCGGTTTGCAATGCCACGGACGACTCGCCCGTCCGCTTTCGTGACCGGTTCACGCGTCCATACCGGCTTACAATGAGGAGGATAACTACTGGCCTAACGTATTAGGTGAAATCCATCCATTATATTTTTATATTATATATTGCCTTCTTTGAAAAAAGCAGTTACTTTGGGTTGTGATATTTTTTGATGCAGGACAATTGTCCATCGCAAAAACTATGGCCGTGTCATGGATGTATAGCTTGCACCACCATTATAATGCGCTAGCATTTGACCACACCATCAAGCTCGATGAATATATCTGCAAGACGCCATTCTGCAGACCAGTTTACATCAATATCATGTGGTTAACTCACCCGTCCGCGCTGGCTTATAATGCCGTGGCCAACTCATTTGTCCGAACCGCCTCTGATTCTGCGGTCGTCTTTGTCGTCCGTCTCTCGCGGCCTGGTCTACATCAACATACCAGGCCGCACCTGTCTGCATGAGCTGTTTGAGCAAGTCGCAGCTTGGGTATCCTGTTTTTCTTTCAAATGGAGGCAAATTGTCATATACTATCAACCGCCGTCTGCACTGGGTGGCTCAATGGGTGAGCGCACAAGTCGCCGCCACTACAGTTTGGTTAACTTTAAATCGCCAGTTGGAAGGAACCATTGGCCGAGTTGCTGACACGGCTCATACGGGATCATTTATAACCCACCGCAGTCACCTCAACCTTTTGTGGATTCACATCGTGCTATCAACACCAATAATATACAAGTTATGTTGGATTATATCACGGTCAAATATGGAGAGTTTCAAGCCAACTCCTCGAGTCACCTTGAGACTCGGGGGCTACGATGATATGACTCAGCAAATCTTGCCAGTGTCAGCAAATTAAAGAACCCCAGGACGATGGAGGGAAAAATGACCCGGTCCCGGAGGCTACTGTTATTTGAAGGCCGTCAGAAAATTTCTGGCTTAGTAAGTATATGACAGTTACAAAATCCGGGCTCAATGAAGAAGTTCCGGATCATCAGAAAGGATTCCGGTTTAAAATCCGGCTCAAGAGAAGTCAGTCTAACCGAAGCTCTCAAATATCCGGTTTACAATCCGGTTCAAGGGAAATATGTCTCCCACAAAGCTCTGAAGCTCTCAAATCAGGTTTAAGAATTTCTGGTTCAAAAAGAATTAACTTCTCACAAGTTTGAGTTTAAAGGCCGTCAGAAAATTTCCGGCTGAAAATGAAGATTCCGGTTTAAGATCCGGTTCGAGGGAAAGATGTCTCCCATAAAGCTTTGACGCTCTCAATATTCGGTTCAAAATCCCGGTTCAAGAAGAATTTATCTCTTGCAAAAAGTTAAAAGTTGCCGAAGAGGACCTGCTGCCATGATGCGCGGTTCAAACATGGGTATCCCGCCTTATTGGCCTATCATATTATTGATCACTTGGGGGCTTGGTCGTATCCGAACCATAGCTACACCTCTTGATCGGCGCAATGACACAGCATCACTTGGGGGCTTGGTCGAACCTGAACCATAGCTACACCTCTTGATCGGCGCAATGCCACAACATCACTTGGGGGCTTGGTCGTATCCGAACCATAGCTACACCTCTTGACCGGCGCAATGCCACAGCATCACTTGGGGGCTTGGTCGAACCCGAACCATAGCTACACCTCTTGATCGGCGTAATGCCACAATGTCATTTGGAGGCTTGGTCGTATCCGAACCATAGTCACACCTCTTGATCGGCTCAAAGCCTCGCCTACAAAGGTTTTATTTGCCTTTGTTTCAGTTTTGTTCTCTTTTTGATAAAAAAATTTGCTTGCTTTCAAACAGGCGTTTATCAACCCGGCTCGGTTTTCAACTACAAGTTGTCAGTACACAATCAAGTTATAATCCATAGACTATCAGCCCGGTCTGGTTTGACTACGAGTCGCCAGTATTATATATGGTTAAGCCGGTGTTTATCACAACCCGGTACGGTTTTATCATAGACCGGCACAGTATGAAAGGAGATATCATTACTCAAGATTGGGGTTATCACTCTTACTACAAAAAGTTGGTAAACCAACGATGTGATTCAATGTCACAGAAACAGGTTGAATAAAGCATGATTATAAATTATCCGATGTTTGTTAAACCGGCCTGGCTTTTGACTATAAGTTGCCAGTTTATATTTGGATTGCGCCATTGGAATCATGCGCTTATAAATCATTGGGTTATATTATTCAAATAGCCAAACTTGGCTGAATTTTCATTATGATATTGAATGAATAAGGTTTCCATATCGGATTATATTATCTTGAATAGCCAACATGGCTGGATTTTTATTATGGTTATTAATAACCGGTATTATTGAGGTTTTCAAAGTCGCTTTAGCGCAATGGATATTATTTTATCAAAGGATATGATTTATTCTACAATTGAAGGAACAGTCCCGAGTCGCTACATGCTTACGACCCGGCACTTGGGGGCTACATTATTTAAATTGAGATTATATCAAATATGCAAGTCTCATGTCGCTGCGAGCATGCACCATGACACTTGGGGGCTAATGCAAAGTCATTTTTTGCTCATTTTATTGAAGACCCAACTCATCATCTCATAATGACCCAGTCCTTGGGGGCTACACATCACTGCTCAAGTCTACATGATTATATTTACAAAGTCCTTGCTCATTATTGCATAATGACCCGGCCGTTGGGGGCTACACTGATTGAACTTTTTATAAGCAATTACAAGTCCCAGGTTGCTGCAAGCATGACAATCCGGTACTTGGGGGCTACATATATGGAGTATTCAGTTTTTACTAGAGATAAACAACATGGATTTCTTCGAAGTGGCAGTAATTCTATGGAAACAAGTCTCAAATCATCACTTTGTTGTGTTCAAGACTTGGGGGCTACAGGTAATATGGATATAAGGGAGAAAAATCTTCTAATTTTCAGTTTTGAGGAAACCAGATTGACCCGGCATCAGCAATCATTATGACCTGGTGTCTGCAAACAATCATAACCCGGCGTCATCAATAATCATGAACTGGCGTTGGCAACAATCATGAACCGGCGTTGGAAACAATCATGACCCGAAATTATCAGTTTTTATAACCCGGCAATTTTGGTAATATTAAACCGGCAAGTTTTACATCTTCAAACCGGCTGAATATCATATGCGTATTTCAAGACCCATATTTCTTAAATCGGCACTTTGGAAGCCGACTCAAGTGGATTATTCTTCACAATATTTCTCTGTGAGAAACCAATGTCAGCAAATTGAGTATGAAGCAGGCTTGTTGACCCGGATTTTCTAAAAAGAGAAAATGACAAGGACTTAAGGATGATCAGATGCCGGTTTACAAGAATTCTTAACCCGGAGCATAATCTGTCAAGTTTGTTCTTGTGTTTATTTTACAGGATCAGTTTAACATGGATAAATCCAAATTAAACTGGGGGCTAATGTCGGGGATATACCCCGCGGCGTAAACCGGCCGGAAGTATAACCCGGCCGGACTTGGCGGTTTATTTGAGACCCCGCTGACACTTGGCGATTCACCGGCGACCCGCACAGACCAGACGGTTTACAAGCAACCTGACTGAACATTATGATTCACTAATAACCCGGCGAGTGGGACAGACGGTGACAAGGCCCAAGGCCCAGAAGGCCGACTCATGTTATGGTGGGCTGGTTTAAGAGGAAAGGCGTGAGGAATATTTGTCTTACAAGGAGTTAAGACCTGGACTTGTGTCCGGGTTGTATTAGAGATAGACTAGTCCTAATCCTAATAGGATTCCACATGTAACCCACCCCTTCAGCATATATATGGAGGGACAGGGCTCCCCAAAGAGGGAGGAAGCAAGAAGAAACAATCGCTAGGGCTAGATACAAAGAGCCGGTTTACCGGCGACTCCCTCGTGATGATAATGAGACCTAGCCACAAACAACACATAGGGCTATTACCGGATGATGTTTCCCGGGGCCCGAAGCTGTCTACACCCTTGTCTTGTGCGTTGATCCGCCCTGCGTCTCTCATCCCAATCAACCCCTCTCAAGCTACCATATAGATGTGTGGCCTCACGACTAAGTCCTGACACTAAGGACATCTGCCATGACAAAACCACGACAGAAGGAATTGATCCACTTGATGAAAGACGAATAAGAATTATGTTATGCTTATCCTCCACCAATTAAAATTGATGACAAGCAACGGATTTGCATACTACTTATTCGCGTTGAAAAGGGCTACGAGGAGATATAGCGCGAACACGAGAGAGTCTTCATGAATCACCGGTATGATTGGGAATAACGAATTAATTGACATGATAAGAACGGAAAATGAATCTCTCAATGAACCACCATAAGAATTGAAACGAATGACGAAAAGAGAATGAATCACCGAGAAGAATTAGAAAAGCACGAAGATACTTGAGAGAATTTAGAGACAAGAGAACGAAGAGATCGCAAACTGATTAAAGAGCACAGCACCGGAAGAATATGAAGACGAACGAAAAGGCATGAATATAGAATAATTGGAGAACGAAGTTGAAACTTGAAACGAAGAAATATTCCGAAATGATGGCCTCCGGATGATCGATAGAGAAAGCAACTCCCGAAATGCTCCGGATGGATGAAAAGAATTGCACAATTTGAAATAATTTGAGAGGATAACATCAAGCTAGCACCGCGAATCTCCAGGAGAACGGGCAAGATTTAAGAGAAACTCTACTTCAGTCTTCAAAAGATGAGAATGACGACGAGAAACACCTTGAAGAAATTTGTTGAAACACTCCGAAAGAATAAAAAAAGGAAAGATTGAACCGAAAATAAAAGAATTTGGAAGCTATCTTGGAGAAGGCATCTGACTGATGAAATTCATACTTACGTCAAACTTCGAAAAGGATTTGAGAATAACTCCGGGAAAATTAGAAGAGTCAGGTAAGATCCTGGGAAAGACATGTGGGTTAGGGCCCACTAAAAAGAAACACCGTTGAGAGGGATTGTTGAATGAGAAATGATGCTCCGGAACGATTGAAAGATTTGAATGTGGTGACAACCTCGCAATAATTGAATGTAAACACGAATCTTCTGAGATGTCTTCAACACTCCAGGATAATAGAATGGCGAGAGGAGGAACGAGCAAGGGGAAAACACTTCGGTCAAGGAAAAGAATACGATCAACATCGAAAACTTGAATTGGATCCACCGGAAAGAAAATGCGACGAACAATGATGAACTAGATGAGACTTCACCGGTTGAGAGAATTGAGGAAAGACTGAAGATACTTCGCACGAATGAAATTGATTGCTCGAATAAAGGCTCAGACTTCGGAATAAAAGGGGTGGGTGGGCGGGAAAAACAAGGCAACTTAAACGGGGAAGAGACGAATACTTGAAGAGAAAAGGACCAGTTGAAATGATTTAGAAAGAGTGCAAAGGCTCGCACGAGTAGGATGGATACTCGATTACGGACTCCGATTCCGAGAAGAAAAAGGTGGGCGGGTGGGAAAAACAAGGACAACTTCGGACAGGGAAACAACCTCGTGGAGCAAGAACTAAGGATTGATCTCACGAAAGACAAAGAGGTTTGAGTCGACTTGACGAGAGTTGCACCGGATAAAATAGGATGGACAACGAACGAAAACGAACCGCGTGAACCTAAAGAAAAATTTGAAGGGGAAGAGGAGTAGTTCAAAACACCTACGTCAAGATTTCTCACCAGAGCGACGAAGGGGGCTGAGGAGTAAAAAGAAGTCCTACTCTCCGATATACTAGACTCTGAAAGTTTTTTTTTCTAGACCCGACAACGGCCAAACTACACGATCAATCAAGGGGGCTCCTATGGTCGGTCGAGGCTCTTATACCAACTTGTCACACCCAATATGCGACCCTATCCTAAAGGAACTCGAAGCTCCCACCAAGGATAGAAGCGCATCTTGAAGACGCTTTTGCAAGGTGGATATCATTACATGAAACCATTACATAATAGTTGGGGATACATACAAAAGGCACAAACGCCCCAAGAATACATCAATACATCATACATAAGAACATCATCCGACTACGGATGAAACACAAACAGAAACTCAAATGACTTCCACCCTGCTAGCCCAGGCTGCCGACCTGGAACCTATCCCCTGATCGAAGAAGCATAAGAACTCCAAAACAAGTAAACGTCGCTCACGCGTCATGAGCATCGCATAGCCTGTATCTGCAACTGTTGTTGTAGTAATCTGTGAGCCACGAGGACTCAGCAATCCCATTACCATGGGTATCAAGACCAGCAAAGCTTAATGGGTAAGGAAGGGGTAAAGTGGTGAGGTTGCAGCAGCGACTAAGCATGTATGGTGGCTAACTTACGAATACAAGAGCGAGAAGAGGAGCTTAACAAGCGTTCGTCAACTAGTGATGATCAAGAAGTGATCCTGAACTCCTAATTACGTCAAACATAACCCAAAAACCGTGTTCTCCTCTCGAACAACCCCGAAAAGAGACAATCACGGTTACGCATGCCGTTGGTGTATTTTAGAAGAGTATACTTCAAGTTTACTACAACTGGATATTAACAAATTCCCATCTGCCACATAACCGCGGGCACGGCTTTCGAAAGTTCAAACCCTGCAGGGTTGTCCCAACTTAGCCCATTATAAGCTCTCACGATCAATGAAGGATATTCCTTCTCCCGGGAAGACCCGATCAGTCTCGGAATCCCGGTTACAAGACATTTCGACAATGATAAAACAAGTCCAGCAAGACCACCCGACTATGCCGACAAATCCCGATAGGAGCTGCACATATCTCGTTCTCAGGGCACACCGGATGAGCGAAGCATACAGGTACCAACGTGACCCAAGTTGCCAAGGGACGGTCCCGCACGATGCTCTAGTTCGGACCAACACTTAGAGAAGCATTGGCCCGGGGGGGCTAAAATAAATATGACCCTCGGGTTAATTACTCCCAATGGAAAGGTATAGGTGGTAGGAAAATGGTAAAACCAATGTTGGGCCTTGCTGGAGGAGTTTTATTCAAGGCGAACTGTCAAGGGGTACCCATAACACCCAACCGCGTTAGGGACGCAAAATCCGGGAACATAATACCGATATGACGGAAACTAGGGCGCAAGAGTGGAACAAAACACCAGGCATAAGGTCGAGCCTTCCACCCTTTACCAAGTATATAGATGCATTAATAATATAATAGATATTGTGATATCCCAACATAAAACATAATCCAACATGGAGCAATCTTCATCTTCACCTGCAACTAGCAACGCTATAAGAGGGGCTGAGCAAATGTGCTAACATAGCCAAACAACGGTTTGCTAGGAGGGGTGACAAAGGTTAGAGGTTCATGGCAATTTGGGAGGCTTGATAAGCAAGTGGTAGGTAACGCGGCATAGCGATAGAACGAAGCTACTAGCATAGCAATGATAGTAGTGAGATCCAAGGTGACGGTCATCTTACCTGAGATCCCGCTAGGAAGAAGAACGAGTCCATGAAGAAGATGAAGCCACGAAGACGAACCAAGCGTAGATGAACGAATCCTCACGATCGCAACGAAACGGGAACTAACGAGAAGAAGCACACAACACGGTAAACACATCACACACGAACAAGGCATGATGCTCAACCAAGTATGATGCATGACAAGGCTACATGAGGCTACGCATGGAAAGAGATGATGCATACAAGAACAACACATCCAAGCAAGTTTAAATGAGGCCGGAAACAACATATATCAATTCCGGTAAGTCCCCATATGCAAATTTCGAAATTGGTCCAGATCTGAATAAACCTCATGTTCAAGTTGTTAAACAGCAAGTTAAGATGCACCACGATGATCTACAAAAAATTCTAGTCAAGTTACATATAAAGTTCATTTAATTCGGAGCTACGGCCTAGAAGATATGAGCAAAACAAGTTAAACATGGCATTGATGCAAAATGCATTCAAACATCAAGCAAACACACTCAAAACATGGATGCAACAAGGCAACATGAAACTACATGCAAAAATAAGCAAGTTTCATGTAAAGCACACTCAAAACGGAGCAGCGGTTCAACACATACACATGAAACAAGTTTAAAGGACAAGCTGTCCAAAACAGCAACTAGGCAACTTGCAAGCACCAAAACAACATGCTACAGCACCTCAACATGAAAAAAAGGCATGGACATGATGTACAGGTAAAGCATAACAAAACATGAACACTGAGCTATCTCCATAAATCACTAGAACATTATCAAAAGGACATGACAAGATTGCAAATAATAACACTTCACAGACTTGGTGGAAATCACTGGACATGGCAGAAATAACATCAGGTTACAAAGTTTAGAGCTATAAAACAACATTCTACAGGAACTTATCATGGAAACCAAAGGAATGGCATGGATCTACTAATTGCGTAGAACAAAAGTCCCTTACTGATCACGAGCCAAAAAGGCACATAAGATATGATGGCACCCATCTAAACGTAGCAAGTTTCATAAACAGATTCAGACTTAGCAGAAAAACTGAGCATGGCATAAACAGAATTATGAAGGCATCTTTGCGAGCTCAAATCACAAATAACAAAGCATTGCATGACAAAAAAAGCATACCTACAGCAAGATGACATGTTCGTGAAGCTAACCATTGCAAGAGCAAGTTCATAGCATGCTCGGATCACCAACAACAACCATGGCAAAATTGATTAACATGTAAACAATCTGCCAGGAACATTTTATAGCAAAAGTAGATCAAGATTAAGACATGCTAGATCATTCCATAAATTCAAACATGGGCATGGACGGATATAGCACAGCCATAAGTCCAAAACATCCTTACTGAAGCAACTCAAAAGAAGTATGGATCTCACTGTAGCATCATGTTTACATGGCATAAAAATAACAGCAGGGAAAAGACTTGGTAGAATCCCAAGTCCCTGAAATCAGCAATATCACGGGGCTACTTTGCAAGCTTGTAGCTATCAACACATGGAATATCATGAAGATTGGATTGCACCAGAGCAAATATGGCATGTTGTAGCTCATAAAACATCATGCTCCAAAGAAAATCACACAAAAAGATATAAAAATGACAATTGGGCAAGTACTGTTACACTACAGCAGACAACATTATATAGCACTCTTGCAACGACGATTAGGACCTCAAGATGGACACTAAGGAACATGACTCAATGGAATACAATGTAGAGCATCTCACAGTGAACATTTTGATGTATCGTACATGCAAAACGGAGCGTTATGCATGGAGTTATGATGATCACAAGATGCATATATGATATGATTTCCTGGGGACTTAGCAGAAAACCACCTTGGAAAGTGGATCTCGCGGTGCGGGGACGAGACGGAGCGGGACACGGCGCTGGGTTTGGTTCGGTGGTCGAAGCCGTCCAGGCTGAGGTTGGACGGGGCCATCCCGGCCGGAGGTTGAAGACGCCCGCGGCAGCAGGAGGCTTCTCCGGCGACGCCGGCGAGCGTGGAGGCCGGGAATGGAGCACGGGAGACAGACTAGTGTGAGGACTTAGTCGTGAGGCCAGCGCATCTATGTGGTAGCTTGAGAGGGGTTGATCGGGTCGAGAGACGCGAGGCGGATCATCAGACAAGACGAGGATTTAGACAGCTTCGGGCCCCGGGAAACATCATCCGGAATAGCCCTACATGATGTTTGTGGCTGGATCTCATTATACTCATGAGGGAGTCGCCGCATAAGCCGGCTCCCCCTTTGTGTATAGCCCTAGATATTGTTTCTTGTTGCGTGTCCCTCTTTGGGGAGCCCTGCCCCTCCTTATATAGGTTGAAGGGGCGGGTTACATGACTAGTCCTAGTAGGATTAGGATTACTCTATTACAAGTGGAGTCCTAGTCTTGCTTCCTTTGTAGGAGAATATTCCTTGTGCTTTCTTCATAAACCAGCCCACCATAACATGAGCCGGCCTTCTGGGCCTTGGGCCTAGTCTTCTATCTGACCCACCGTTAGGGCCATCCGTGAGTCGCCAGGCTCGTGACTCGCCACTCCGGTGGGTTACCAATGAAAACGCCAAGCCCGGCCGGGTCATACTTCCTGCCGGGTCATACCGCGGGGTATATCCCCGACATTAGCCCCCAGTTTAATTTGGATTTATCCATGTTAAACTGATCCTGTAAAATAAACACAAGAACAAACTTGATAAGTTGTGCTCCGGGTTAAATATTTTCATGAACCGGCACCTGATCATTTTTAAGTCCTTGTCATTTCCTCCTGGATGCATACTAAAGATCTTATAGCAAATCTCTTTTAACATATATGTCCAAACCTTGCCAATGCAAAAAATCCAGGCACTTCTTCTAAAAAATCCGGGTCAATAAGCCAGCTTCATAACCAATTTGCTGACATTGGCTCTTGTAGATAAATATTATAAGAAATAATCCATTTTGAGTCTGCCTTCAATGCTCTGACTTGACAAAAATATTGGTCTTGAAATATTCAACTGATATTCAGCCGGCTTAAAGATGTAGATCTTGCTGATTTATGATTGCCAAAATTGCCGGGTTATAAATAAATGATGCCGGGTCATGATTGCTGCAGACACCGGGTTAATCTGGTCTACTCCAAACTAAGAATTTTAAGATTTTTCTCCCTTATATGCATATCACCTGTAGCCCCCAAGTGTCGGGTTGTCATGCTTGCAGCAACCTGGGACTTGTAATTGCCTTATGCTCATGAAAAGTTCAACCAATTTAGCCCCCAAGGGCCGGGTCATTATGCAATAATGAGCAGGGACTTTGTAGATATAACCATGTAAACTCGAACAGCAACTAGTAGCCCCCAAGGGCCGGCTCATATAAAATGTGATGAGTCGGGTCTTCAATAAGGTGAGCAAAAAATGACTTTGCATTAGCCCCCAAGTGCCATGGTGCATGCTGGCAGTGACATGGGACTTGCATACTTGATGTAATCTCAATTTAAATAATGTAGCCCCCAAGTGCCGGGTCGTAAGCCTGCAGCGACTCGGGACTATTCCTTCCATTGTAGAATAAATCATATCCATTGATAAAATAATAGCCATTGCGCCAAATTGACTTTGAATACCTCATATGTTGATAAGTAAATCCGGAGTTTAAATACCCGGCAGCTCTTGGCCGATGGCGATTTAATACGCCTCCATTGTAAGCCGGAATTTTTATAATCCGGAGGCTTATAGCCTTTGAGAAAATCAAGAATTGATAACCCTTTTGAGACACCAATTTCAATCTTTTATGATGGGCTTGAACTTAATCGTTTATGTAAGTCATAGCTCTGTAAATCCTGCACAGAGTTCAAACAACATATGCCCTGGCGACTTAACGTCAAAAGCCAGGGCGGGTAACCACCCAAATGTAGTCTTATCCTGCACACAAGTAGATCACAAGATCCCTTGGCGGCTTACCGCAGGGCGGGTCATAATATCTCACATATAACCACTATGATATTGAATTTGTACTGCCGGTTTACATGACCTGTACAGTAAGGGTGATAACCCAATCCTTAGAAGCCAATACTTCCAAATATATGATGATTGTCACATGCTGGCGACTTATCGTCCAAAGCCAAGCCAGGTTTAAATGAAACCACATTTATACTTAGATCTGAACAAGAAAACCTCAAGACAAAACCAAAGATTGTTTGCAAAAAACTTAAACCAAATAAAAATCGAGGTTTCTGATTCGAATACGATCAGTAAACCGTTCCAAAGGGGTTACGCTAGGATTCGAATACGATCATGTAGCCCCCAGTGGCTTTGGCGTTGCCGATCAAGAGGGTACCGGCAGCTATGTTCTCTTTGGTTCGAATACGACCTATGTTTGAACAGGAAGCCCCCAAATGACCTTGAGAGTTGTTTAACGATGCTGATTCGAATACGATCAACGTCGGACCCAAAATGGGTAAAGTTATGATTCGAATACGATCAAGAAGCCCCCTAGTGAGTTTGGCATTATGCCGATCAAGAGGGTACCGACAGCTATGTTCTCTTTGGTTCGAATACGACCTATGTTTGAACAGCAAGCCCCCAAGTGACCATAGAGGCAGGGTACCTATATGTGAGTTGTGCTTTGCAAAAGACTCTCTTTGGTCCCTTCAATTTTATCTGAGAACTCAAATTTTGCGAGAGATAAATTTTTGAACCGGAAATTCTTAAACCGGATATTGAGAGTTTCAAAGCTTTGCGAGAGACAAATTTACCTTGAACCGGATTTTAATCCAGAATTCTTCTTTTTAAGCCGGACATTTTTCTGACGGTCTTTAAATTTTCATCGATAGAGCAGTAATCTCTAGGGCTGGGTTATTTTTCCCTCCAATGACCCGGAGTTCTAGAATGTATTGAAACCGGCCAATTCTGCCGAGTCATACCATTGTAGCCCCCGAGTCTCAAGACGAATCGAGGTGTTGGCTTGAGATTCTCCATATTTGACCATAGCAGAAGGTGTATATCATTGGCGTTGATAGCGCAATGTGAATCCACAGAAGGTTAAGGTGACTGCGGCGGGTTTTATAAATGATCCCGTATGAGCGGTGTCAGCAACTCGGCCAATGGTTCCTTCCGACTGGCTGTTTGAAGTTTAACCAAACTGTAGTGGCGGCGACTTGTGCACCTACCCATTGAGCCATCCAGTGCAGACGGAAGCTGATAATACATGATAATTTGCCTCCAATTTGTTGGAAGAAAACCGGGCTTCCCAAGCAGTGACTTGCTCATACTCAATAACAGCTCATGCGCATGGTGTTGCCGGTGTATTGATGTAGACCAGGCCGCGAGACGGACGTAAATACGACCGCAACATCCGAGGTGGCATGCATGATGAACCGCCGTGGCGTTGTAAGCTGGTGCGGACGGGCAAGTTGTCCTCCTTGTTGTAAGCCGGCGTGGTCGCGAGAGACGGCCAAGGCGTTGTAAGCCGGCACGGTCGGGAGAGACGGCCACGGCATTGTAAGCCGGTGCGGGAGTCCGTTGAGTAACAAAGACCACCCGTGCCAAAAGATGTTGGTGTGCCTCCATCTCCGCGATATAATATCACCTTTTTTCATAAATAATTGCCCTGCATAAACAATATTGCAGACCAAGGCAAAGATAAACTTGTTTTTGACAAAAACAACATGTGCTAATAAAACAAACTTGGATGGATATCACCTGATTTGTTTGGACCACGGATGATCCGTTTATCGCGACAGAGGTGGCTTAGGCAGACCAGCGACTTAATATAACCCCGGCGGCTCAAAGCGGCAAGGGCGGCTCAACGCGGCTCCGGCGGGTTGATGTAGATTAAGCTGCACGGGCGGCAACTTGCGCACACCTGTTCCATCAGTAAGCGGGCGCAGACGCTGGTGCGTGATGGTGCTGACGTATACTTCATAGGCACAACACGGCACCACCTTTGCTGCACATAAAAATATACAGATCAAAGTAATTGTTCTTTGACAAAAATAAATATATGCCAAAAAATATACTTAGAGGGATGTCACCGGATTCGCCCGGACAACAGATGAGTCGGCCGCGGTGTTGTAAGTCAGTGCGGATGAGAGAGTCGGCTGCAGGCGCGGACGATGAGTCAGTCGCGGGAGTTGATGTAGCGGGGGCGGCGACTTGCGCACATATCCATCGAGCAGCATGGCACAAACGTGCTAGTGCAAAAATAATATTGGCGCACACTCTTTTGTGACACCCAATAATGGTCCTGCGAAAAAAATACCACAGACCAGAGTAATTGTTCTCAAACAAAATATGCACGGATAACATACTTAGAAAAAATAGCACCTGATGATGTTTTGTCGGGCGAATGCGGACACCAGCGCTGGATAATGCTAGATCAGTGTGTCTCCTCTGACCTCCTCTGTTTTACCTAGGGAACCATGCCATGCATCGCTGGATAATCTGATCCTTTACTGACACTGTCTCATTGGATGTAACGACCAGCACTCCCAGTTGGAAATTGAACCGTGTGTGAGGTACTAGAAGTGCATTGCAAGTAAATAGTATATGCATGTGATTAACACTCTGGACGCATAATTCATGCACGTAGCAGGTTTTCTCCTCCTTTTCTGTCAGTAATATCCCATCCATCGTCAGAGGCGGCCTCAAACACCCCATACAACTTGTGCTCGTTGCAGTTAAAGAGAAAAAAGGGGCATCCCTTGTTTGACATTGTCAACAAAAAAGGCAAGTCTGAAAATCGTCTGATCCAAAGAACTCCTTTGCGCTGGTGTTGCACATGAAAATCCCACCTGCCCTGTCACTCTGTCAGTGTCTTGCCCGAAAGAGAACCTCATCACGCAAATGATCCGGCACCTCGCAGCACCGACGGGCGAGGGCGCAGTGCAGCAGGTGGACACCCGCCCGAGGACGGGGCCGACTTGAAGCGGCGAGGCGGCTGCACACGGTTGCGGGGGCGACTCCAGCTCGCAGGCGGGAGATAGAGGTGACAGCGGGCCGGTCGACTCATGAGTGGAGCTAAGCAGGTCAACGGGGCCGGTTACGACGGCTGACGCCGAGGCAATGGAAACTCGCGGAGGCATGGGCCGCGAGGGCGGCTCAGAACGAGGCCGAGTAGCGGTGGCTCATGGCGGCGCGAGATGCGGGGCGCCGAGCACGTTGGAACGGAACGGCGGCTCAGCGGCAGTTTAAGATGGAGATGGCAACCCGGAGCTGCGGCGGGCGGCCGAGGACGAGGCAGAAGAGGTGACAGTGGCTCGGAGCAACAGAGGCAGAAGGCGAATCCGCAGAGCCGGCACAGAGGAGCAGCAGAACCGGAGGCGGAGCCGCAGAACCGGCGCGAAGGACGCCGGAGACGGTCAGAGCGGCCACCCGGTACGGGCGCGCGGCTGTGGAGATGAGGGTACTCGGCCGGCTCGTCCTCTCCGGTGAGGGCAGACCTGGAAAACGGATCTGGAGCGAAACAGTCGTACCCACGACCCAATCCTCCTCCGGGTCGTAGTTGACCCGCCATATTTTTTTTTTTCAATCGATCGAAACGTAACCAGAGGTCTCCAGGATCCGTATGTCTCCGGTACACTGATGAGTTGTCGTCTTCTGGATGGACCGCTTTCAGATTTGATCCTTGCACCTATCAATCTTGGGCAGAGTCGGCGATGGAAACGAGTCGGTGTCGGCGACTCAGGGGAGGCAGCTCGCGACCGTGGTTTACAGAGGGCGGAGCTGGCGACTTGGCGGCTCGAACCTGCCGCAGCACGGTTCCAGTCCTTTTACGGGTCAAGATTTGTTTGACCATCCATGTTCGTATATATTATGACACCCGTGATATACTCTGTCTCTGTTCGCTTCTTTGCTTGGTCATGGCTGGTCAAAAGACGTATTCGCAAGGCAGAACGGACTCGAGATAGTAGATCCGTGGGTTCCCCGATGGTTTGACCATAGTCTTCGCGTAGAAAAATGGTCCGGTGATTGCTTCCTCGGCAACTTGTGGTGTCTCTTTTAACCTCGGCGATTTGAGGCAACGGAACAAATTATAACCCTAATTTTCACCAATCATAAATTTGAGCCGATGAACTTGATGCTGATGCAGATCTTTCCAGGCCGGCTCTTCTTTATCCAGATAATTGCAAACTCCTCAATCCCTAAGAGAGATCCCTCCAAGAACTCAACACCACCGTGCGCCAGCCCCATGGTGGGCGCCAACTGTCGTGGATTTGTCACGGCAGATGTCCTAGTTTGAGGACTTAGTCGTGAGGCCAGCGCATCTATGTGGTAGCTTCAGAGGGGTTGATCGGGTCGAGAGACGCGAGGCGGATCATCACACAAGACGAGGATTTAGACAGCTTCGGGCCCCGGGAAACATCATCCGGAATAGCACTACATGTTGTTTGTGGCTAGATCTCATTATACTCATGAGGGGGTCGCCGCATAAGCCGGCTCCCCCTTTGTGTCTAGCCCTAGATATTGTTTCTTGTTGCTTGTCCCTCTTTGGGGAGCCCTGCCCCTCCTTATATATAGGTTGAAGGGGCGGGTTACATGACTAGTCCTAGTAGGATGAGGATTACTCTATTACAAGTGGAGTCCTAGTCTTGCTTCCTTTGTAGGAGAATATTCCTTGTGCTTTCCTCATAAACCGGCCCACCATAACATGAGCTGGCCTTCTAGGCCTTGGGCCTAGTCTTCTATCTGACCCACCGTTAGGGCCATCCGTGAGTCGCCAGGCTCGTGACTCGCCATTCCGGTGGGTTACCAATGAAAACGCCAAGCCCGGCCGGGTCATACTTCCGGTCGGGTCATACCGCGGGGTATATCCCCGACAGGCGGCGTTGGCCTGGATCCGGTGGCTAGAAGCGGCCATGAGCGGGGCTCTAAGCTCGGGTGCGCCATGGAGGCTCCCTGCGAGAGAGACAGAGAGGGCATGAGGGGGAGAGCGGGGAAAGGGAAGGACGCAAGGGCAGGGCACGGCGGCAGAGCACTTGCCTGGTTCGCCGGCGGCGGAGCTCCGGCGAGCCGGACGAGAAGACGAGGCGGAGCGACCGACGGGGTCGAGGAACAGGCAAACGGGCGCCAAGGACGGGCGGCGGCGCTACACGGGCTCCTCGGGCCCAGATCGGCCCGCGGCGGGCCGCGCCTGGGCTTGGACGGGCCTGCGATGGAGGAGGTGCTGGAGGGGACGCTTGGCGCGAGGGGATTGGGTGCGGCGCGGTCAAGTGGCGCCGTGGCGCCGCTGGGTTGGTCGGGGGAGGTGGCGCTGGTGGTGGCTGGCGGCGGCTGGTCATAGGGACGCGACAAGTGGCGAGGCAGGGGTGTTGCGGTGCCGATTCTGAGGAGGGGGAAGGCTAGAGGTAGGTGGGGGGCTAGGCTGCCCAAAATGGACAAGGGGTGTCCATATATAGCAGTTTTGCTAGGGTTAAGGAGCTTTGGGGGCTTTCGGAGCCCTACTATCGCGATCAAACGGATTCGATCGAGGGGAGGTTAGGGAGGTCTAGGTAGACTGCAGGTGGGCTGTGTAGGAGGGTTGGGCTAAGAGGAGAGAAGATAAATGCAGCCCAACAATAGTTTTCGAAGACCGAAAACGTTCGACCAGCTATAGTGCCGCTATATGTTAACGGTTGGGCTGACAAACGAGCTCCGAATACGACGAAACTTGATAGGCGATCTACCTACACTATAACAACACCTCATACTAAGTTTCATCCCATTCCGAGAACATTTAAATGCCACTCACGAAACAAGGTCTGGGAGGGGAAACGGGTGCGTGTGAGAGTGTCGGAACGCGAAACGGACAACGGGGCAAAGGACCGGATGCAATTTTTGAAAACATGAGGATGCAATGCAGATGATGACATGGCAAAATGCAACACGCAAGCAAATGACATGGCAAAGACGGCGAATAACTAGAAGACACCTGGCGCATCGGATCTGGGGCGTTACAACCTGCCCCTGGTTCGATCCGATGGCATGATCCAGATAGAGCCAGTCCTTGTTCTGGAGACTCGCCAAGTTCCCCGCAATAATCTACCAGTGGTTCAGTGGCTCGTGCAATGGGCTAACCTTCCTCCAGACGAAGCTTCCTGGGAGGATGCTGCATTCATGAAGAAAACGTTCTCTGCATTCTTCAAGAGCACTAGTGGTTCAACAGATCAACTCCTTGAGGACAAGTTCGTTTCCACCCGGGGGTATTGTCAGGCCCAAAGTGTCGACTAGCAGTTCAACTTCTTCAGTTATCGAACGGCTCAGGTGCAAGAGGGATCGGCGCATCGTACGGCTCGCGAGGCTCGCCTACTCCACCAACCCGTTACCGTTTACTGTACCCTTTCATTTGCGGTACTTTACCATTTCACCCACTTGCCTGCTGAAGCTATAAAGCTAGCAGTTGCCCCCTGTAATCGCCATTGAATTATGCTGAGAATATTTCTATGATACAATCATACATCTTATATCAATATAAACCCTAGTTTCGCTCCTACTTTCCCCTTTCTTCTCTAGCGAGATCTGAGATAATTCCGTTTGAATCCGCCCTGATTCCTTCCGGGGCGTGACAGAGGCGCGGAGGCCTTGCAGCGTGCGCGTCCGTAAGTGCGGCACCGATGCTGACGCGACCATACGGTGAGGCCCTGGCCTCAAACATTGTTAGGGTGTGCCGAGTTGTGAGGGTAACTTCTTGGGATTTCTGTAAACATTCAATTTTCCTTCTCTGATTTCTAAAACCGTTGGTAGCGTGCCCCTTCTCTTGAGATGAAAATATCACATCACAACCAATGCCCACCGGAAGACCTTGGGGTTAAAAGGCTACATTTTCCTCATCTAAGTCCTTCAAAACATATCTTCAAGTTCTCTCCAAGGCTGGGGGGCAGTGTCCCCTCCCCTAAAAATACGTACCTCCTAAGAGCACTTGTGCACATAGAGTTGCAATGTAACCCATGCTTGTCTCACCAAGAACATGGCTAAGGCATGTTGAGTTAGTATTAGTTGAAAAAAATAGTTTGATGCATCCCTTGGGGCTGACATTGACAAAAACATCGTCCCTCCTGCACAGTGCTTCGAGATGAAGGTGTCGCGTCACCGTCGATGACGTGGCACAATTGTGCACGCTGGTAGGCGTGAGGCTGGCGATCGCCATTACACAGTCCATTACTTCGCTATTTGGCGACAATGGAAAGGAGGAGATGTTGCTGCGGTGGAGCCAAGAAGGCCGGTCATTCGCCGAGCATGCGCCATTGTTGTTTCTACATCGCAGGTAGGTTTGACAATCTTCCTTCTGGAGCATGATCCTTGCGGTTTCACTGCGCAAGGGTATGATGCATTGTTGGACGCAAGTAACGAGGGGTTTGTTGCTGCTCGAGATCGGCATCTCCTCTGGCTTGAGCATGCACGTGGTGCGCATCAGCTTGGCCTGTGTATTCAAGACCAACTAATGGTAGGTTTGTTCTAAAATTTTGTCCTAAAATGCGTATCTAATTAGAATAATGTTCATTGTGTTGTGTATTAATCAAGCTTTGTCCTCCGTGAATGATATGTGCACGGAGTTCCAGTTAGTGCTGGAGCTAGCCAAAGATGCCAAGGGGCAAAAGTGAAAAGATGAATATTTTGCGGGGTTAGAGCAGAGAGAGGGGGGGGGGCAGGGCCCCTTGAATACACAGGTCCGCTGTTGTCTCATGTAGATAGTTTGGTTTTCCCGCTCTCAGTACTGCTCATTTGAATTTTGTGAAAAGAACCGAAGAAAAGGAAAAATACCTGAATCCAGAAGCTTTTCTTGTTGTCCAGGCCTGGACTCTTGGCCTTTTTTGTCCCTTTTCCTTGTATTTTCTTATGTACGGTCTTAGAGCTGGGAAGAGTACATAACACACTGGATGTCTCAAAACACAAAACTAAAATGTAGACCATTTCTTATATAGTAGAAAACAAATTCATGACGTGGATCTATGGCGCTCCAGCATAGATGCTCGCGTTATCTGTGACAAAGGTAAATGCTTGAGGATATGTGCCTCAGCGTATTCTGGGGAAATACGGCCGGTTACGAAGTCCGGTATCGTGAGCAGTACATGTGGGCCTGTTCTGTATGCTGGATCGGGGAGAGGACAGAGTTATGCCGAAAATCATGGAGTACTTCTTTCAAGGATCACTCCCATTTTGTGGGGTTACGGCAAATGGCACGCTGCATGTGCACACTTGTTGTAGCCGAAAGTTTTTTTTTCCATTTTCGTACATTTGTTTTATTTAAAACGTTTTATCACTAAAATCGTGCGTCTAATTCTTAAACGCACTGCCCACCAGGAAGCTTTTGTGCAGGCATGCACGTAAACGGAGCTTGTATAGCTAGCTTGCTAGGCGGGTCACTGAGCACAGTTCGCTCCAACGGATCCACCGAATGCAATGTTGATGCCTACGGTGTCGTTGTTTTGGCCGAGTATGTCGACATCATTGCAGTTGGGCGCAGCATGGACAATGATGTCGGGAATGTCGTTGAAAGGGTTTCCGGCGAGGTTGACAGCCACATAGCCCTTAGCAACAGCAGGCTTGTCGTCACCGTGGGGCCGTCGTCCATTGCCCATGACGGTGTCGGTGTGCTTACCGCCGGGCCATCTGTTGAACATCCATGGGAAGATGAGCCGAGGGTAGTAGCCCAGCTCCGTATCGTTCACCAGCACGTGCCAAGGCCCAGCAGGGTATACACGTACCTTGTGTATACTGACTAGCACGTACGGTACATGATCATTTACACCGGATGCACCATTGACGAGGCTAGCACCGAGGGCGATGGCTCTATTTGCTTGAACGAACCCTCCGCAGTTCAAGTCGAAGCACAAGGTCCTGCCGCCATCAGGCTATATACATCTAAAAAATGTCAAATAAGATCATATAAGATTCAGTATATATATGCTTAACTCAGGATTATGGTCTCCTCCGGGATGAGCCTGGATACGTACAGACACATACGTTCGTATTATCGATCCTGTTAAGTCGTAACATATACTACCCCAAAAAACTTAATTATATGTATGTATGTATACTATGGTGCCAGCCCACGTGTACGTACATAGAGGGCAATGGCTATCTGGTTGGTCATGTCTGGCGGTAACACGCCGGGTGAAGGGTTGAAATCAGGATTCACGGTGCCGGCCATGACTAGAAAGGTCGCGCTGCTTTCCAAGTCGCGGACGCGTGCCGGCTTCCACACCGGCAGCAGTACATACGCTCCACTGTACGGCCCGTTCACAGCAATCGCTATAGCAATCTGCACCAAAATCAAAACCCAAGTCCACAACTTAACTTGTCTCAGGATCAACAAATGGCAAGTGCAAAATGCATATGGAACGGTGAGTGTATACAAACTTCGTAAGAGAGAGAGAGAGAGACTACTACAAAAAGGGCTATAGATGGAATGGCTATTAATGGCGCACCTGTGATGTGGTGCGCCATTAGTATATTCTAATGACGCACCATGTCTCGGTGCGCCATTAGTAATATATTACTAATGACGCACCTGGTGTGTGGTGCGCCATTAGTAGTTTGGGAAAAAAACATAAGAAAATTTTTTGTTACTAATGGCGCACCTTGGAGTGGTGCGCCATTACTAGTTTTAACTAGTAATGGCGCACTTTCCTCTGGTGCGCCATTACTAAGTTTTTAAAAAAAAATAAAAAATATCATTTTTTTAATTATTTTTTTCAAAACTACTAATGGCGCACCACCCCACGGTGCGCCATTAGTAACTTGGCCACCTTCCACCGAATGCACCCCCGTGGATCGCTTTTTAGTTTTAAAAAATAAAAGAAAATGATGAAAATGTCAAAAAATAAAAGAAAATAAGTTTCCCATGTGATATGTGGTCTAGTTGTTGGGAAAATTTGCAAATATGAATTTCGACTTCATTTGCAAAATCTCTAGAATTTGTAAAATGGGCATAACTTTTGCATACTAACTCGGATGAAAAAGTTTTTTATATGAAAAATCATCTACTCGAAAAGTTACATCCAAATTTAACATGGAGAACCCTGTTAAACATTTTCAAAATCCCCAAAAACCTAACAGAAAAAAAGTTACGGGCTTTCAAGATCTAGCGGCAAAAAATTCAAAAATTTCAAACTTACTAGTGGCGCACCGTGGATGTGGTGCGCCACTAGTAACAGAAAAAAATTACTAATTTCAAAAAAATTTGAATTTTTTTCAAAAATAATACGTAATATGATCGAGAAGTTTGAAATATTTTTCAAAATTTCATCATAGTCATTAACATGAACAAAGTCCTAGACATCAATAAGGTATAACAGGATTGATATGCTAGATATATCAACAAGTGCCTGTGAAGTGAGTTGTTGCTGGGGTTGGATAGAACTCTGAAGTTAAGCGTGCTTGGGTTGGAGTAGTGTGAGGATGGGTGACCTTTCGGGAAGTTTGACCACAGAGTGCGATTTGACCTGAGATTAAGCCATAGTGAACTGAGATTCATGGTGCGCCATTAGTATCTGGTATACTAATGACGCACCAGGTGATGCGCCATTAGTAAAAATTACTAATGGCATGCTATTAATGGCGCACCACAGATGCGCCATTAATAGCCAAAATAGGTGCGCCATTAGTAGGGGTTTTTCTAGTAGTGAGAGAGAGAGACCTCAGGTATGGGCTCCGCAGGAGCATCGCCATTGTCATGGAGCGGTGTTGGCAAAAGACCCGTGCGGTGAGGAATGGAGGGGTTCTCCCTCAGGATGGGGATGCTCCCCATGGGGCACTGCCTTGTGCTTTTGTGCCATTCCTGCTCCACCACCGCCGCGTGCGTCTCCTCCTCGTCTTGTTGCTCTGCCACGACCCTGGCTATATCTCTCATTATCTGCATGCATGTATGATCCAGCTTTAGCGTCATGCGTACACAGGTCCGTAGATCAATTATAGATCCACTTCTTAATCTATACACTGCGTCGCTTGTTTCAAAAGAGAAAAGTTGTGTACTATGTATGCATAAAAATTGGATGTGAAGGATGAAGGCAGAACGTTGCCAATAAATTCACTCGCTAATTATTTAAATGCATTATTTAAGGATCATCAACCTGGTGTTTGATGTCCTTTAACAATGGGTTATTAAGGCTCAGTTTCCTGTAGATGTCAACGCAATCGGTTGTTTCACCATTTTTGCTCTGCAACATGCATACATACAGGGGTATGCACACAGATACAAGGGCATGTGAGAAACAGAACAAAATCAAAAGAGAAGGTAAATTATCAGATGGAGACCATACGTCTTTATGGTCATCTTAATGTCTTTGAGATCGAGTTGTACCGCAGCATCAAAAACCACGGCCAGTGCCAGCTCTGTTACAAAAACTAAGTGCAGAAGTAAGGAGTACCATTGCAAGGTCATTGTCAATGTCGCTGAATCTATATTATTTTTGTGTTCTGACTGAAACCTGAGATCAACCAATCGATGGATGCATCATATATATCAGGTTGGATCCTTTTGGTCTACACTCTTCATCCGTGGCGGTTGCTGTTCTGGTGCGTCGGTTCTACGGGGCCTTAAAACGACGACTTCCTGGCTGTCTACTACAACAAGGTTTGCCCGGCTCCGGCGAGGGAGGGGCGATGACAGCGGCGCGCCTTCGGCTCGCTTCAGTGCTTGTAGTCGTCGCTAGGTGGTCTACGGATCTGGATGTAATTTTTATTATTTCTAGTATTCGTTGTACTACCATGATTGAAGATGAATAGATTGAAAGTTTTTCCCGCAAAAAAAAAAAATAGTTGGCAAGAAAATGTTTAATGACGAAAATGTCCCTATTAAAGGCAATTTATACCGCATGTGTTCAGCACGGGTCGGCGGCCGGTGGCTGAGCTTGGCCAAGAGCGCACATGGCACTGGCTCCTGAAAGGGGACTTGGTAGCTTCTCCTCGATGGTTTAATTTTTCTTTCTATTTTTTCGCCTCACATCCCACCACCGTCTATTTTGTCAGTATTTTTTTTGCCTCACTTCCCACCACCCCCTTCCTGGATTTTTTCTTCCTCCCACTGAAACCAAATCTCTACTAGTAAAGGGAAAGAATCCGGAATCAATCCTTTCTTTCTAAATTGGATGCAATCTTATTAATTGATGGGCTGAGTGTTGTGAGAAAATGCGTCAAATCTCTCCCGAGGGAAGGAATCTAAACACAATCCCCTTTTTCCAAAAATCGGGACGCAATATGATTAAATTGATCAACTCTTCCTCAGTGTCATGCCAAGATGCAGGAAATCTCTCTTGAGGGAAAGGATCCGCAAGCAATACTCTCTTTTCTAAAATTGGACGCAATCTTATTAAATTGATCGACTCTTTATGAGTGTCATGAGCAAATGCGTCAAATCTTTGGCGATGTCGGGGTTATATATACGGGGTAGGCCCAAATATACAGATGGCCCGCTAGAAGCCCATGAACCATACAAGATACAGCTTGGAAAACCATGGGCTAAGGGGTGTCGTCATGAGAACATGAAGGACTAGGGGGTTACTCAGGACCGCGCTAAGTCCCGCTAGCTGAGCGCTAGCAGTCGGTCGGAGGCGAAGGGAGTTGTTGGCTGGACCATGAATGGGCGGCTACCTAGGATACCTCTCCGCAACAATGTCTTAATGAGGGAAGTTACCCAATGATAATATAATCTAGTTAAATACGGCAGTTATCAGTAGTAAATGCCGAACAGTTGGCCAATCCTAAGGCCATGAATAACATTACTACCAGCCCATTATGTACCCTACATGGCGCACTCTATATAATGCAGCAGGGAACCCTCGGGCTAGAAGTTGAACATTCACACTTTGTACCTTACGTCAAGAGGTAAGAGCACCACAGGAGTAGGGTATTACCTCCATCGCAGAGGGCCCAAACCTGTATAAATTCTTAAGCGTACTCCCAACAGCACCGTTCGGTATATAAGATTGCCTCTACATTCCTACCCCCTACTATTGTCAAGATTATATCCACAACAATTGGTGCCCGCCGTGGGGCAAGCGTCTATCGATGATACGGTGCAGTTGGCTTTATCCTCAATTTCGTCTGGCAGCATCAGCTTCGGGGAGCTCGAGTTCCCTATTGATGGATCGGCGTGGCACCCGGACGCCCCACTGAATAGCGCCTACCTGCCGACACGGGGTAGCATTCACTACAGAGCCAATGTCTCAGTGGTGTTTAGCTTGGAACTACCATCATCATAGTCGGGGCACCTGGCGCCACGTCGTCACCGAAAGTGATCCGGCAAACCTCGTCCTTAGTTTCATCGTTCCTCAAGCCGACTCGTTCTGATTCAATTTTTCCTCTCTTGGAGCCCATCACCAAGGGAGAGGAGACCTGCGGATCACTGTCGTCTGCAGAAGAAGTCTTTATGTCTGGTACGCCACCGCCTGAGACAAGCCGCAAGCGGGCGGCAGCCGACCCATCTGATGGGAACCCAGTGGATGAGGACCCCCCCCCCCTCACCTGGGAGCAGCGTGAGGCGGCCAAATGACTCCTTCACACCCTTATTCCGGGTGATTCCACAAAGGGCATCAACTAGAGTGTGTCCCCAACGAGACAGTGATGTATTTTACGAGACATCAGGCATGAGGGAGATGCCGAAGGCATAAAGACACGAGAATAAGATGGATGATACGTCTCCATCGTATCTACTTTTCCTAATGCTTTTGCTCTTGTTTTGGATATAATAATTATGAAAGATGATAATGGTTACTTACATGAGAACAGAAGATTTATTCAATGTCAATTTGATCATAAGGTACTCCATGGGTACAAAGGATCTTTAAAATACGGTCAACTATTACATCTTTCTTGGCGCCACATATAATTTTGACTACCTTGAGATGTTGCGATAGTGATGATTGCCCCCTCGATTTATAGCTTTGTTCCCTTGAGCTACAACTTTCATCTGTTTCTGCAGCAAACAAAATATTTTTTGTAAGTCAAAAAAAGGTAAATTCAAAGACAAAATCTATGATACTCAGAGAATGTATATACCTCAGAAGTTCGAAGATCAAGCTGAAGCAGAAGCGTCTATAGAATTGGTGAGTGCTGAAGAAAGTAAACCAATCCAGTGAAGTCATCAGCCACACACCATTTATTGAGCAACAGTGTTTTTAGCTTGCTAAACGTATGGCCCCATTTCAAATCCACTCTGAAAATAGATACCTGCACAAAATGAAGATGGTTAAACACCATTCATAGCAATCAAGTGTTACCAGACTAAAGTATCAAGTAGCTGCATGCATAGTAGCAGACACGTTCGTAGAAACATCAAGGTTTAAGCATGTGAAATCGGTGAAAACATGCAATGGAAATAATGAGATTGTTCAATGTATTTGTACTCACAGATAGCCTGCTCGGTCAAGTTGCAACTACATGAAGATGTACTAGTTCTGTTTGTTAGCTAGAAAGCTGATTAACTGGACCAAATAATCTCCTTTCTTGCAATTGCAAATATCTGTAGATGCCCACATAATCTTCTCTTTTGCTGCAACAAGTGCTCCTCTAAAATTTTATTACTATTGGGCTAATTCTGACTAGATCATTTTGTAACCAAAACATGTACGCTTATGCTGTAGCATTACCATGATTTGCCATTATTATTATACTACAATGACTTCTGTTTCATTGGTATTGTTAATTGGTACTGGTTAGTGGTGAGTAGGGCTGCAGACGAGTCGAGTTTGGGCGAGTTGGATTAGGCTCAGCTCAACTTATACTAAAATTCGAGTGAGCTCAAACCGAGCTAAGCTCAAGGTTGAGCTGTAGAAAGTGGCTGATGCTCAGCTTGTAACGACCTCAAGTCGATATCGAGCTAGATTCAAGCTAAATAAGATGATTTTTAATAATCTAAGACAAAATAAGGTATGCCACAGCCATCCTCAAACATAAAAGAATTTGAGATGTGTTGTCAAACCTCATTTGCTATATTACTTATCTGCGTTGACTTTGTGTGCATCTTATGACTACAGGACTTGATCGCGCCGTTAGAAAGTAGAGAAACAGGATGTCTAGGGGAAAAATACAGGGATATTTGTTCATGTCCATATCTAAGATTCAGGTCTTGATATCGCCAATCTAAAATGGACAACCTTTTCCATCCAGAAAAGCAAAGTCCTTATCACAGTCATTTAAAATATGAGATGCCCACCCCTACTATCTCTAGTGTATTTTTTATAGGCTTCTGGAAATAAAAAAACATGTGTTGTCTGTTATATTTATAGAGAAGAATATGGAGGATTTTGTTTGTGTCAAGGGATGCGTGAATGAAACCGTGGACTTGAGTTGTAATCTGCTATTCGGTCTAGCAAAGTTGAATTTTATTTGTTTCCAATCTGGCAATGGTTTAGAAGTCTCATTTACTTTAGAGCAAATTGTCTATATTTCAACTGAAGCTTGATTTGTCTACATTTTGTAGAAAAGTTTGGTTATTTGATAGTTGGTAACTCCTTCTATTGCGAGCAGCAGAGGAGGCGTGCCGCGTGGATGGATCCAGGACCGGCCGTTGCGCGTTCGCCGCCTCACTAAGATCGGTCTCGTGCCTGCCCGGGGTTCTTCTTCTCTGCCCAGCACCAACACCAACGGAGGCAGTGAAAACCAGCTGTTGTTGATGCCGTATGAGCCGACAAGCTCATGCTCCTGCACCACCAGAAGCACCACGTCGACTACTGCAACATCAAGTTCTACAGCTGTGGTAAGACGATGACCCTTCCTTCCTTCCTTGCTGTTATTTTCCCCTAGCAGAAGACTAAAAAGAAAAAGGAAAAAGTCCAGGATATGGTCCTGTTTGTAACGGGCAAGATATTGAACTTTGTATTACCCTTATTGATACTAAGCCATTTTGAAACTGAGCTTTGTCAACACCGGTCCTATATAGATTTTCAAGCCAATATAACATGGGTATGTAAGTGTTGATATGTTCTTAGCCACAATTTGATTGGAGATAAAAGAAAGCGTGTTGGTAGTTCTTCATTCCTAAAAGACATAGCCTGGATGTGTCACCAGCTATCTAGCTGGACATAAGCAGCCATAGAAACATTTTTAAGTCATGTCGTTCATGCCTACAAGGTTTTCGGTTTTTTGCCACAAGCACCCTGGACCAGTGTCTAGTCCATGGACTGCCCTTTTTATGCCTGGAGACAAACAATAAGATCTCTGGTTTACTGTTTACTGTCGATATACTAGGTAATCATTTTATTTGTGGTGTCGATGCAAGTAATAGAAATGTGCATTGCATTGTACCGGTAAACGTTGGTAGTAGACCAGTTGCAGAATCGCTGCTAACAAAGCACAAGCTTAGTAGCACCTCTGCATTTTAAGGAAGAAATGCAGAGGATCGACTTTACATCCAGACGTTCATATATATTTATCATTCTCCTAAAAAGCTAAAAATGTAGATTTTATCCGTTCTACCTCATTTCCATAAGTCCTAGTTGCAAGCTCAAAAAAATTATATGATTTTGTTTCTCCTCCGAGCCTTTGTCCATATAAGGCTAGAGAAGAATGCATAAAAACTGAATGACACTAGTCTGCTCTAGGATTTCGAACATTCACAGAAAGACTGCACTTTCCGCTGACCCGTAGCTGTATTTTGGACTGTGATGATTCATTCGGTGGATAGAGCATGCCCCACTAGTCAAATACTAGGCTTTCGTGAACAATAATAGTATGATCTTAGACATGTTTTTATCTCTGTTAACAAATGAACATGGTTCTGCTTGCAGCTCCCATGTCTGCATTTTATTTTTAATCAGTATACTCTTTCCTTTTACTTGTGCTCATCCCTTTATCTTGCATCAGATTCTCTCCACACAAACTTAACCACATGCTTCAGTTATACTCTTTTCTTTGAAAAATATAAAACTGAGATTGTTTATGTAATTTAGCCATATGGACTGTCTATTGTTGTGTTGTTGTAGGTTGGTTATACATAGTTGTTATCTGTCCATCAATTTAAATCAATAGCTCACTGAATCTCTAGTGATCCTACTTTGGTGATCATTCTGTTACTTTTACCTTATGCATTCTTCTTTTGTACTTAGGATTTTTCTTAAGGTGCAAGATCCATACTTGGCCTCTGCTTTGATGAAGGCAGCCATGGAGAAACAGCTTCTGGCTAGTGGCCAAGGCGGGTTCTTTCTCGCCGCTACCCACAGCCTCGGGTTTTGATGGAGTTCTGGGGTAAGCAACGCACTCGCATCTCCCCTCCCCTCCCGGTTATTGATTCCATCCCCCTCACATGATGGCGTTTTGTTCGTAGCTGTATTCTGGACTCTGATGATTCGTTTGTAGATAGAGCATGGTCGAGTCGTCAAATCCCAGGCTTTCCTAAGCAATAATAATATGATGCTATTAGATTCTATGGCCCGTACTAGTTGTAGAGGGTCTTGATGACCATAGACACGTTTATCTATGAGTCCCTGGATGGCGCTTTTGCGGTGGCCGACAGCTGCCATTGAGTTGCTACGAGTCGGTTGTTCAAATGGTGATCGATCATACATTTGTGGTGTTTCTGTTTCTGTAGATGATTGTTCCTTGCGGATCTTGTCTTCAAGCTCAAGTTGCGGATACTAGTTGTAAGAGATGGAGCCGGTATATGGTGGAGTTGTTGTAAAGACATGTGTTGTATCCTGTCCGTGTGAAATAAGAAACAATAACGTCGTCGTGTATGTGATTCTTTGCCACGTGTTATGCTGCCAAAATTTCCAGTGTAAATTCCTCCGACTTCGTAAAATTTTGGCCTTGTTTGTAACAAAACAAAAGCTTTAGGGTGTTCAAAACAAAATGTCATGGACTTATTTGTAACAAAACAAAAACATTAGGGTGTAGAGCAACTCACCAAACTGTCCCACTACGACGAAAATTTTACCCTTAGGTAAGCCTCTTCCACCTTCCGTACTGCCTACATACATTAGCACAGACTAGCTAGTTTTGCAAATCCAGTATGAAGTTCAGGAAGTTATGCTTTCTATTGCAGTGCATGGGCATGTTGGATGTTGATATAACTACAAGCACCTGTGGCAGATCTAGTTGGCTAGTTCTTTCACCAGTGTTGATTAAATATCATGTGCACCTAACGGCGACGACGATGAAAAACAACATCAATGGCTTTGCTTGGGTTATATTTTTATCTAGGTACGTTATGTATAGGCTGACTACTGAAACATAAGATGATAATGGTTACTTACATGAGAAGAGAAGATTTTATTTGATGTCAATTTGATCATAAGGTACTCCATGGGTACAAAGGATCTTTAAAATACGGTCAACTATTACATCTTTCTTAGCGCCACATATAATTTTGACTGCCTTGAGATGTTGCGATAGAGATGATTGCCCCCTCGATTTATAGTTTTGTTCCCTTGAGCTACGGCTTTCATCTGTTTTTGTAAAATGATATTTCTGCAGCAAACATTTTTTTTTGTAAGTCAACAAAAGGTAACTTCAAAGACGAAAGCTATGATACTCAGAGAATGTGTATACCTCAGAAGTTCGAAGATCAAGCTGAAGCAGAAGCGTCTCTATAATTGGTGCGTGCTGAAGAAAGTAAACCAATCCAGTGAAGTCATCAGCCACACACCATTTATTGAGCAACAGTGTTTTTAGCTTGCTAAACGCATGGCCCCATTTCAAATCCACTCTGAAAATAGATACCTGCACAAAATGAAGAGGGTTAAACACCATTCATAGCAATCAAGTGTTACCAGATACCGAGAAGTTGTACGTTGCAAGTTTCTGCTCTACTCAGAAAGATGGCTCAGTCATACATGTTTCAATAGTATACATGACTAAAGTATCAAGTAGCTGCATGCACAATAGCAGACACGTTCGTAGAAACGTCAAGGTTTAAGCATGTGAAATCGGTGAAAACATGCAATGCAAATAATGAGATTGTTCGATGTACTTGTACTCACAGATAATGGGCCTACCTGATAATTATGAGCTGCTGTTAAGAACAATAGGAGCTACCAAAAACGGGGGCATATATACCTGATAATGAGCTGCTGTTAACTTCAAATTCGTAGCACGGGACAAGCCTTCCAGAACCACATCACAAGAGCATCCTTCACATGTCTTATCGTTTACAGACTCGAACGATGCGGTTTGCAGTGATGGCATGCTATCAAGCAAAGGAGCCACACCCCGATATAGCTCTAGTTTCAAGCTAATGAGATTCGGGGCAGAAATACGGAGGCGGGTATCATAGTCAAAACCCCCTCCTTTGATGCTAAGATGTCGCAGTGATGGGCACAAGATACTACTAGCATAGATGCTACAACTTGTCATCTGTAACACATCTAGGACCCGACAACCCGAAAAATCCAGAGGGCCTTCAAACTGCATGTAACAAAGCTCTACCCTCTTGAGGTGCGAAGAGATGAGAGCCATGTTGGTTGTCAACCTCGAGGCGGCAACGACTCGTAGCACCCGAACTTTATGCGACAAAGCATACTGGATCCACTGCTCAACGCGTCTGAAATTGAATGTGTCATTGTGTCGACAAGTATCCAGATCCTCGAAAACGGAACGGATCTCACATACGTTCAACGGCGTCGGGTCGCGGAGGCGGAGCAGGTCGTCAACGAAACGTGTTTGGGCGAGCCGTTCTCCGACATGGTCAAATTCGTCCATGCCGTCGTGGTCCGTCTCGTCCATGCACTCGCAGACACGGTAGCCGTCCGGGTCGTCCTTGATGCGCAGCGCGGGCACGGATTTCCAGAGCGTGCGCCAGCGCTTGGCGAGCACGCACGTGTGCACGGCGTCGCGCGACGGAAGAAACGACATGAGGTGCAACAGGACGTCGTCGTGGAGAGCGCCGATGCGGTCCTTGCCGTCGCTAAACTTCCTGTGCATTGCGTCGAACAGGTTGGCCGCGCCGGAGCTGCAAGGTTGTTGGGCATGGTGGGGTGAGCAGAGCGAGAGAGCATCCGGGAAGGAGAAGATAGATAGGCAAGAATCCAAGATTACCTCCTCGCCTCCTGCCGCCGCCGGAAGGCCTGGGCTGGGTGGTCAGTTCTCCGAGCGAAGCAAGACGGGGACAAGCCCTGAAACCATGTCACTTGTCAGTGTTGTTGCGGGAGGAGAAGACGAGATCAGGCAGGAAGATTGACAGATCCAATCCAAGGAGTTTAATGGAGGAGTAATTAGAGAGTCAATTACGGGTGCACGTAATTCCGTGCGTCAATGCAGGTCTACTCCAGCACGCAACAGTTTTACTGTACGTCTTCTTTGCATTATTTTCTACTACCATGACGTAGAGACTAGTTTTATGTGCGACAAAATAATAATCCAAGACGTGATGCCAAACAGTCTACTACCATGTTTTCTTAGAGAAACGACTTATGTTAGACTCTATGACGCACAAAGAACAACCTTAAACCAACACAAACCAGACAAATAGGTACTTAAAACTGCTATATGTTAAGATTTTAACATAACTAATAAATACAAAGGGATAAAGTTGAAAACAGTAAATGCTTTTCTATGATTATTAAATATCTCAATGTAAAAGAATTAAAATCACAAAGTAGGGCTTAAAACTTTTATTTTGGTATTCCAAAAACATTCCAATTTCTCGAACAAGTTTCAACAAGAAAAATATTTTTTTAAAAGGAGAAAAATTAATTAACAAAGAAAGAAGAATAACGGATTTTTTTTTGAGAAGGAACAATGTGCTTTATTTCATGTCTCAATGTTTAAAAGGATACAAAGATGATCCGGTGGATCGATGAGCCACAAATGTCGGCCAATATCAAGGGTAGTAGCCATTCTAGCTAATCTATGTGCCTCAAAATAGTACAAAAACATCATAAGTAAAAATTACATTCAGGTTCATAGACCAGTTAACGACGATTACAAGACACCTGAGCGAGCTGAAGGTACGTCGTCGTTATTACTCTACCTCCGTCATTGCCACTACTAATACGACTACCACCACACCCGACGACCGCTACCACTACCCCCACTATACTACAACGCAAATGACCAATGGTGGCCGAGCTTCAATGAGTTCGTTTTAAAAATATATACATTTCCATAAGTTAAAATTTTTTGACAAAAATTGTACATACATGTTTAACATGTCCGAGGAAAGTTTCATAACATTATACTTTCAAACATGGCTTAGAAAGAAGGACAAATATGTATTTTCAAAATGGGCCGACTTTTCTTTTTTTGGGGCCAGAATTTGGCCTTCTTTGTACAACATACAAATCATAATTTTTTCAAACAATTTTTTACATGTTCGTGTGTTTAATACATAAGTATTAACGGGAAAAATTTGATTTAAAAAAATTGAATATGATTTTTTTAAAAGGGTCTTCATGGAGCTCGACCTCCAAAATTCCGCACTCTATACTACTACCACTATTGTTGCTGCTACTACTGTTGCCGTCATAATGCTTTCTCACTGTCGTTTCACTAAATTTGTTGCAAAATAAAATAAAACATTTTCAATAGTTTCAGTAATGAATCAATGTTACAATCCAAAATTATAGGATCCCCATGTACATCTGACGACAGCTCAGGGGTGTAGCCCAAGCGAATGCTCGCTCCCCCGGGCAGGAAGGAACAAGCGGCCATTTTCGTTTGCTCAACATAACCACTCCCAGCGAACGTTTCAGAATTGCCATGTGAAAACGAATAAAATTATCGTGCTATTGTAAAGGATTTGCCATGTTCTAAAGTAAAAATTGTCATATTATATAAAATGATTGTCAGAAAATTGCTATGTTGTAGCATTGTGCCATGCGTTTTTCGGGATTTACCATGATTGTACCACGGAAAATTGCAAGCAAAAAAGGGAAATGAGGAGAATTGCCAAGGTCAGGATTGGCCATGTTGTTTGAAGGGGATTTTCATGCTACATCATTGTAAAAAGGTGAGACTTGTCATGCTCTACACACACTAGTAACACATAAGCCCATAATTTTGCAAATAGCTCTCTTTCTCTCGAGCATGGTCGCTATACCTGGCTCTTGAGCCCAACGATACTTCTATTGTACCTTAGACTCTTATTACGCAACTAGTTAATTGCCCGTGCGTTGCAATGGGACATAACAAATCATGTGAAACATGTATATCTCTAAGAGCACATTAAACAATGTCAACTGTAGTTTCATGTTATAAATGACCCTTCTTCATCTTCTTATCCACTATCTCCACTCCTCATTCCAAACTGATCACCGTCCTTAATGGCACATCTGGCTGTCAGTCAAATTTTAGGCAAGGGGATACATGGTAGCTTCAGAAAACACGAGAAAGTTTAGTAACTTTAGAGAAGTTTTAGGGTGAATATGGAACATAAGTAGTGATAAATATTTAATGGCATGGTACAACATATATTGTTATAACTCACACTGGAGGTACAAACACCAGAAAGGGTTTTTCTGAAGAAAGGGTTATCATTGCTTACAATTCGAAGTAGGCATAGAATATACTCCCTCTGTAAACTTTTATAAGTTGTCACCTAAAATGTCTTCAAAAAGTTTACACAGGGAATACCTTTTCATAGTACAATACCAATTACACAAGATTTTTCAAGTGCCTCTAGTTGTTCTTCTATACGTACAGCGTGTACTTGCAGCTAAGATTGTATTCCATCTCTCCAAACAGGGGAACATAACTACAGGGTAAGCATGAGTTATATTGGCACTCGAGGATGCACATGATGCAAGCAAAAAACAAAAACAAGGCAGTTGCAGCCACTGGAATGGAATGAATTCATTGTACTGACCGGTCAGGCCAATGTATTAGGTAAAGGCCAATGTTATCCGCACCCAGCCCACGCAATGATCACACAAGGAAAGCATATCAAGCATATCATCATATAATATGAACAGAAATATTACTAAGTAAGCAAATGGTTCCTGGAGAACCATGTACTGTGTTGCTAACGATGTGCATGCCCAACGATGGTGATAAAGCTTGTTGGGAAAGCGTCATCAGAGAAGCAAAATAGCAAGAAACTCTTTCATAGTCCCATAGATTACAAGAGGAGCAGCAAATTACTCCCTCCGTTCGTAAATATAAGTCATTTTAGAGATTTCAATACAAAAACTACATACGGATCTATATAAACGCATTTTAGAGTGTAGACTCACTCATTTTGCTCCGTATATGTAGTCCGTATTGGAATGTCTAAATGACTTATATTTAGGAATGATGGGAGTATAATGGAAGACAGAACATCCATGCGTCAAAATCCTTAAATAAAACAAGAAACTCTATGGTTCACAACCATGTAAACTGAATATAATTTTCTAGGAAACGATCCTACACCTTATTCCCTGTCATTATACCTTAGACTGTAAAGCCCTTTTTTGAGGGTGCCAACAGGATGTATCGCGTGCCTTCTCCCAATGCTGCAATCGCTCCCACTCAAATTCTCTCCATACAACAACATATAATTATCTCGATAACAACGCGGTACACATTTTGGGAACTGTGCATTGCTCACTTGCCGTAACTCTATTTTCTGCATTTCCTGTAAATTTTAGCAATACACAGTGGCATCCGTGCTCAGTCCTAGGCCGAGCTGCATGACAATGGAAGCACACATTGTGATCACAAATTCCAGAAATATCAGTTGTAGTGTGGTGAAGAATTCAAGCTCCCATCAAAGCGAGACAAATTCCAAAGTGAACCTATCACCATGCAAAAATCACCATCAAAAGTCTTAACTTAATTATTAATACAGAACCATTATGGTGGATCTTCCACTGGTCAAAAGTTCACATACAAAAGACAAATAGAATATTTAGAATCTTGAAAACTACATGTCATAGTATTGATACAACGCATACATTATTGTTAACACATGCTTTAGTGAAAAAGATGATCCAAAAATTTGGGATGGAATTCTATATACATGTAGAGACATGTCCTGTCTACACAAAATTAATGGAAGAATGTAAACGAAAGATTACGCTGGATTGCAGGCAGTCATGACAACATGCTAATTAAGCTCCAACTGAGACAAATTCCAAAGTGAATTAGTTCCTTTCAAGCCTTTCTTAGAGCAAGAACATATGGATGATGCAGTTCCTTTTCATTTTTATCTTCTTCGGGGGAGAGAAATAGTTTCCAAATAATCATCGCAAACCATACATAGAACAATTGCATCAATGGTCGAAGATTTACGTAGTCTCGTGTGTGGTGATTCTTGCAAGACAAATTATTTTTCAAATTTAGGTATTGTGATGATTTGCAAGGCTTTACGCCTTTTCTGTCTTGAAAATATTTAAATCTTTGTGTTTTTCTCCGATTGCAAGGAAAGATGATGCTACATTGCACGTAGATATAAGAATATGCAAATGATGCTCAAAGCAAGTATAATTGCTCAGTGAATTTTTAATAGAAAATGGAACACAAAATATGAAAATAAACAGAGAGGTATTTGCTCTTCTTGACGCAGACCCACCTCAATCTTGTGGAGCTAGGCAAAGGCCTTGTCTACTTGCTCCGTCTCCCAGTCGTTGATGACAACCACCCACTCTCGAACCAATTTTTCATCTTGTCCACCTCCGCCATCTACCACACCACCACCTTCGTCCCCATGTACTCCTTCTTCACCTGATACATCTCCACTGGCGGTGTTGTGCCCCTCGGGACAACCTCCAGGTCAATGTACGACGCCCTGTTGTTGCCGCCGCTCCTGCTGGCTGGTGTGGCGATGTAACATTAATCGATGAGTATGCTTGCATTACGTACAAAGGCTTATAAAATTATAATCCAGCAGTTGTTCTTGAACATGTTAATTAGTTCTTCTCAAGTAAAATGAACAGTCATTCATCAACTTGCATCTGGACACTAACGAAGTTGAATACAATATTATTAGTGCAATTCCATAGAAGGAACTACTGTACAACAGAAAAATGAAAACATTAAATGGTGGATAAATGGAACCGATCATGGCATAGTAATGAAATTCCAAACAATATATTTATCACTTGAAGTCCCTAATTTTGAATACTGAAAAGATACACATGAACCTGCAGACTGATATGAACACTAATATTGTACGTAGGAATTCTTGCAACAGGCCAACAAGACGACCTTGGGCATGGCGTGAGAACGTGATGCATGGACTGGCACGTCTGATTCCGACCTTGGTGGCTTCGCGTGTGGACTGTGGAGGCTGCACGACGTGAGGAGGTGGCACCACATGAGGAGGCAAGAACAACATGAGAAAGAAGTTCCTGCAACACAACAACACACAAACAATTCGAAATCAGGAACTTGCAGATTATGAGTCCCTCATGACTAACCTGGATAATCAGGGGAGGATGTAGAGGCTAGATGAACTATGAGAGGAAGGGGAGGACTGGGACGTGGGCTGGCGACAGAGGATTCGACGGCGTCCCGATAAGCAGGCCCGGCGGTGGCGGCGGCAGGCCAGGAGCACTTGCCAAAGCCCCCATTGGCGACGCCGACGAAATAGCTCCGAACAGCGGCAACCAATCCATCGTTCCCCACGTCGATGGCCTCGGGGCGTCGCTGGCGAGTGGTCGCTGATGCGAGATGGGAGGCACAAGCACGTCCGACGGGAGATTGGAGACAGAAGCGCGAGATGGAAGAGGGAGGGGACGGGCGGCGCCGAATGCAATGTCGATCATTGGGGCGGCAGCCAGATCGTGATGGGGATAGTGCTAGGTGGGTGCGTGCTTTTTTTCCAGGAGGCGAGAGGGAGGCTGCTGAGGTGATACGAGAAAAATCAGGACATGCCAAAATAAATCGGTGGGAAGTGGAGGAGGCCGGAAGAAGCGAGGATGGATCGAGGAAACTAAAGATGTAAGAGGGGAAACGGAACCTTACGGTTCTTTTAGGTAGTAGAGATTCGGGGGAGAGAAATAGTTTGCTAAATAATCATCGCAAACCATATATTGAACAATTGCATCAATGGTCGAAGATTTACGTAGTCTCGTAAATGTGGTGATTCTTGCAAGACAAATTATTTTTAAAATTTAGGTATTGTGTTGATTTGCAAGGCTTTACGCCTTTTCTGTCTTGAAAATATTTAAATCTTCGTGTTTTTCTCCGATTGCAAGGAAAGATGATGCTACATTGCACGTAGGTATAAGAATATGCAAATGATGCTCAAAGCAAGTATAATTGCTCAGTGATTTTTTCAACAGAAAATGGAACGCAAAATATGAAAATAAACAGAGAGGTATTTGCTCTTCTTGACGCACACCCACCTCAATCTTGTGGAGCCAGGGAAAGGCCTTGTCTACTTGCTCCGTCTCCCAGTCATTGATGACAACTACCCCCCTCTCGAACCAGTTTTTCATCTTGCCCACCTCCGCCATCTACCACACCACCACCTTCGTCCCCATGTCCTCCTTCTTCACCTGATACATCTCCACTGGCGGTGTTGTGCCCCTCGGGACAACCTCCAGGTCAATGTACGACACCCGGTTGTTGCTGCCGCTCCTGCTGGCTGGTGTGGCGATGTAACATTAATCAATGAGTATGCTTGCATTACGTACAAAGGCTTATAAAATTATAATCCAGCAGTTGTTCTTGAACATGTTAATTAGTTCTTGTCAAGTAAAATGAACAGTCATTCATCAACTTGCATCTGGACACTAACGAAGTTGCATACAATATTATTAATTAGTGCAATTCCATAGAAGGAACTACTGTACAACAGAAAAATGAAAACATTAAATGGTGGATAAAATGAACCGATCATGGCATAGTAACGAAATTCCAATCAATGTATTTATCACTTGAATTCCCTAATTTTGAATGCTGAAAAGATACACATGAACCTGCAGACTGATATGAACACTAATATTGTACGTAGGAATTCTTGCAACAGGGCAACAAGACGACCTTGGGCATGGCGTGAGAACGTGATGCATGGACTGGCACGTCTGATTCCGACCTTGGTGGCTTCGCGTGTGGAGGCTGCACGACGTGAGGAGGTGGCACCACATGAGGAGGCAAGAACAACATGAGAAAATCTCATCCGTGAAGTGCCTGCAACACAACAACACACAAACAATTCGAAATCAGGAACTTGCAGATTATGAGTCCCTCGTGACTAACCTGGAGAATCAGGGGAGGATGTAGGGGCTAGATGAAATATGAGAGGAAGTGGAGGACTGGGACGTGGGCTGACGACAAAGGATTGACGGCGTCCCGATAAGCAGGCCTGACGGTGGCGGCGGAAGGCCAGGAGCACTTGCCAAAGCCCCCATTGGCGACGTCGACGAAGTAGCTTCGAACAGAGGCAACTAATCCTTCGTTCCCCGCGTCGGTGGCCTCGAGGCGTCGCTGGCGAGTGGTCACCGATGCAAGATGGGAGGCACAAGCACGTCCGACGGGAGATTGGAGACAGAAGCGCGAGATGGGAGAGGGAGGGGACGGGCGGCGCCGAATGCGATGTCGATCATTGGGGCGGCGACCAGATTATGATGGGGATAATTCTAGGTGGTGCTTGCTTTCTTTCCGTGAGGTGAGAGGGAGGCGGCTGAGGTGATACGAGAAAAATTAGGACATGCAAAAGTAGATCAGTGGGAAGTGGAGGAGGCAAAAGTAGATCGGTGGGAAGAGGATGGATCGACGGAACTAAGGACGTAAGAGCGGAAACGGAATGTCGGTGTGATGACCCACAAGTATAGGGGATCTATCATAGTCCTTTTGATAAGTAAGAGTGTCGAACCCAACGAGGAGCAGAAGGAAATGACAAGCGGTTTTCAGTAAGGTATTCTCTGTAAGCACTGAAATTGTAGAGAACAGATAGTTTTGTGATAAGATAATTTGTAACTGGTAACAAGCAATGAAAGTAAATAGGTGCAGCAAGGTGGCCCAATCCATTTTGTAGCAAAGGACAAGCCTGGACAATTTCTTATAATGAGGAAAGCGCTCCCGAGGACACATGGGAATTATCGTCAAGCTTGTTTCATCACGCTCGTATGATTCGCGTTCGTTACTTTGATAACTTGATATGTGGGTGGGCCGGTGCTTGGGTACTGCCCTTTCTTGGACAAGCATCCCACTTATGATTAACCCATATTGCAAGCATCCGCAACTACAAAAGAAGTATTAAGGTAAACCTAACCATAGCATGAAACTAGTGGATCCAAATCAGCCCCTTACGAAGCAACACATAAACTAGGGTTTAAACTTCTGTCACTCTAGCAACCCATCATCTACTTATTACTTCCCAATGCCTTCCTCTAGGCCCAAATAATAGTGAAGTGTCATCTAGTCGACGTTCACATAACACCACTAGAGGAGAGACAGCATACATCTTATCAAAATATCGAACGAATACCAAATTCACATGACTACTAATAGCAAGACTTCACCATGTCCTCAGGAACAAACGTAACTACTCACAAAGAATATTCATGTTCATGATCAAAGGAGTATTAATATGCATTAAGGATCTGAACATATGATCTCCCACCAAGTAAACCAATTAGCATCAACTACAAGGAGTAATCAACACTACTAGCAACCCACAGGTACCAATTGAAGGAAATATGCCCTAGAGGCAATAATAAAGTTATTATTTATTTCCTCATATCATGATAAATGTTTATTATTCATGCTAGAATTGTATTAACCGGAAACATAATACATGTGTGAATACATAGACAAACATAGTGCCACTAGTATACCTCTACTTAACTAGCTCATTGATCAAAGATGGTTGAGTTTCCTTACCATGGATATGAGTTATCATTTGATCAGTGGTTGACTTGACCCATTTCGTTAGCTTAGCACTTGATCATTTAGTATGTTGCTATTGCTTTCTTCATGACTTATACATGTTCCTATGACTATGAGATTATGTAACTCCGCTTCTTTGGAGGAACACTTTGTGTGCTACCAAACATCACAGCGTAATCGGGTGATTATAAAGGTGCTCTCTGGTGTCTCGAAGGTACTTGTTGAGTTGACGTATTTCGAGATTAGGATTTGTCACTCCGATTGTCGGAGAGGTATCTCTGGGCCCTCTCGGTAATGCACATCACTATAAGCCTTGCAAGAACTGTAGCTAATGAGTTAGTTACGGGATGATGCATTACATAACGAGTAAGGAGACTTTCCGGTAACGAGATTGAACTAGGTATTGAGATACCGACGATCGAATCTCGGGCAAGTAACATACCGATGACAAAGGGAACGACGTATGTTGTTATGAGGTTTGACCGATAAAGATCTTCGTAGAATATGTGGGAGCCAATATGAGCATCCAGGTTCCGCTATTGGTTATTGACCGGAGACGTGTCTCGGTCATGTCTACATAGTTCTCGAACCCGTAGGGTCCGCACGCTTAAAGTTCGATGACGGTTATATTATGAATTTATGTGTTTTGATGTACCGAAGGTAGTTCGGAGTCCTGGATGTGCTCAAGGACATAACGAGGAGTCTCGAAATGGTCGAGACATAAAGATCGATATATTGGACGACTATATTTGGACACCGGAATGGTTCCGGGTGAGACCGGGATAATACCGGAGCACCGGGAGGTTATCGGAACCCACCGGGAGGTATATGGGCCTTAATGGGCTTTAGTGGAAAGGAGGGGAAAGGAGCAAGGGAGGGGGCGCGCCCCCCAAGCCCAATCCGAATTGGGAGGGGTCCGGCCCCCACTTTCCTCCCTCCCTCCTTCCTCTTCCTTCCCTCTCCCTCTCCAAATAGGAAAAGGAGGAGTCCTACTCTCGGTGGCAGTAGGACTCCCCCCTTGGGCGCGCCTCCTCCTCCTGGCCAGCCTCTCCTCCCCTCCTTTATATACGGAGGAGGGGGGCACCCCATAGAAACAACAATTGATCCCTTGGATCTCTTAGCCGTGTGCGGTGCCCCCCACCATAATCCACCTCGAGAATATTGTAGCGGTGCTTAGGCGAAGCCCTGCGTTGGTAGAACATCATCGTCATCACCATGCCGTCGTGCTGACGGAACTCTCCCTCAAATCTCGGCTGGATCGGAGTTCGAGGGATGCCATCGAGTTGAACGTGTGCTGAACTCGGAGGTGCCGTGCGTTCGGTACTTGATCGGTCAGATCGTGAAGACGTACGACTACATCAACCGCGTTGTGCTAACGCTTCCGCTTTCGGTCTACGAGGGTACGTGGACACACTCTCCCCTCTCGTTGCTATGCATCACCATGATCTTGTGTGTGCGTAGGAATTTTTTTGAAATTACTACGTTCCCCAACACCAATTTGTGGTTTTGATACAAGATTGGATACAAGAGATGAACTAGGGTTTTGAGAGGAGATGGTGCTGGTGAAGATGTTGATGGCGATTGACCCCCTCCCTATGAGAGGATCGTTGGTGATGACGATGGTGATGATTTCCCCCTCCCGAAGGGAAGTTTCCCCGGCAGAATAGCTCTGCCGGAGCCCTAGATTGGTTCCGCCTCGTGGCGGCGGAGTTTCGTCCCGTAAGCTTGCTTATGATTTTTTTTCCAGGGTAAAAGCCTTCATATAGTAGAAGATGGGCACCGGAGGGCCACCAGTGGGCCCGGGAGATAGGGGGCGCGCCCAGTAGGGGGGGGCACCCTCCTTGCCAGGGTGTGGGCCCCCTTTGGTACTTTCTTTGCTCAATAATTCTTATAAACTCCAAAAATTGACTTTCGTGGAGTTTCAGGACTTTTGGAGCTGTGCAGAATAGGTTTCCAATATTTGCTCCTTTTCCAGCCAGAATCCCAGCTGTCGGCATTCTCCCTCTTCATGATAAACCTTGTAAAATAAGAGAGAATAGCCATAAGTATTGTGACATAACGTGTAATAACAACCCATAATGCAATAAATATTGATATAAAGCATGATGCAAAATGGACGTATTAACTCCCCCAAGCTCAAACCTCACTTGTCCTCAAGCGGAAGCCGATAACGAAAAATATGTCCACATGTTTAGAGATAGAGGCGTCGATAAAAATAAAAGAAGGACATGAGGGCATCATGATCATTCTTGTAACAACAACATAAATAGATTTTGTCATAGGATTTCTTATGCTCAAGTAACAATCTATTCACAATGTCAAGTATGGTTCAGTAACTTCATTGAGAACTAACAAACTAAAATCTTAGTCACTGAAGCAATTGCAATTTATCATAACATCGGAAAGTCAAGAATAGAGCTTTTCAGCAAGACCACATACTCAACTATCATATAGTCTTCTACAATTGCTAACACTCAGGCAATACTTATGGTTATGGAGTTTTAATTGGACACAGAGAAAGATAGGGCTTATAATTTCGCCTCCCAACGTATTCACCTATGGGTGATGTCAACAATAATAGTTCATGCTAACTTACATCCAATTGGATATATATATATATATATATATATATATATATATATATATATATATATATATATATATATATATATATATATATATATATATATATATATATATATATATATATATATATATATCAGGATCTTTCCAACACGAGGTGCTTGCCAAAGGATAAAATGAAAAAGGGAAAGGTGAAGATCACCTTGACTCTTGCATAAAGTAAAAGACATAAAGTAAAAGATAGGCCCTTCGCAGAGGGAAGCAGGGGTTATCATGTGCTTTTAGGGTTGGATGCACAAAATCTTAATGCAAAATAACGTCACTTTATATTGCCACTTGTGATATGAACCTTTATTATGCAGTCCGTCGCTTTTATTACTTCCATATCACACGATCGTATAAAGCTTATTTTCTCCGCACTAATAAGTCATACATACTTAGAGAGCAATTTTTATTTCTTGCAACATGACAACTTACTTGAAGGATCTTACTCAATCCATAGGTAGGTATGGTGGACTCTCATGGCAAAAACTGGGTTTAAGGATATTTGGAAGCACAAGTAGTATCTCTACTTGCTGCAAGGATTTTTGGCTAGCATGAGGGAGAAAGGCAAGCTCAACATGTTGGACTATCCAAAACAATATACTTTAACTGAGATGTGAGAAAACATAAACCATTACGTTGTCTTCCTTGTCCAACATCAACTCTTTAGCACGTCATACTTTAATGAGTGCTCACAATTATAAAAGATGACCAAGATAGTATATTTATATGTGAAACCTCTCTTTCTTTATTACTTCCTATTAATTGCAACGATGACCAAAACTATGTTTGTCAACCCTCAACAACTTTTAAGCCTCATACTCTTTATGTGTGAAATCATTACTATCCATAAGATCAATATGCACTCTTTTATTTCTTTTGTTCTTTCTATTTTTCTCAAGATCATGGCAAGATAGCAAAGCACTCGACTCAACACTAATCTTTATTATATAGCTCACGGACACGATTACATAGAGGGATCACAAAGCAAAACTCAAAACTAATTCATACCAAAACTTCCTTCTACTAGATCAAGATATTACTAAAACGGATTGAACTAAGAAAAACGATAAAGATAGGAGTGTGATGGTGATACGATACCAGGGCACCTCCCCCAAGCTTGGCAGTTACCAATGGGAGTGCCCATACCCATGTGATTATGTTCTCGGAGGTGATGATGGTGGTGGTGTTGCTGATGTAGGCTTCTTCTTCAATTTGCGCTTGAGAATGGTATTTTGCTCCCTTAGATCGTCGATATCCCGCTCAAGGATTAATATCCTTTTGCATAGTACCTGTTTATTTTCCTGCAAGAGACGAAAAGGGATAAACTCGATCTTGGGCTTCTTTGCTCTATCAGGGAGGCTTGACTTTTTAAACTCCACATGCATATCCCCAGGTTGAGGTAACGGTATTTCGTCTTCGTCTGAGGTCGTCTCCTCCTTTCCCTTAGGCTCGTAGTCTTATTCTTCCTCAGTGGTACAACCACATTGATCCAAGTCCCCGTAGACCTTAGGGTCTACAAGGTAATCAACCACATAGCTTTATCCCTCCGAATCCTGGGATGACATATTGCTCTAATCTGTGGCAGAAACAGCTCGAAACAAAGACATAAGACTTTTGCGTGATACGGTGGTCAAAACCTTCGGGAGATTATATAATGAATCTTTACCGACTAAAATAAGTAACATGCAAGAAAATGGAGTCCGGGAGGCACACAAGGTGCCCATGAGACAGGGGGACGCGCCCAGTAAGGGTGGGCGCGCCCTCCACCATCGCGGAGGCCTCGTTTCCTTCCCGGATTACTTCTTGCTTTCCTAAATTCTTAAATATTCCAAAAAGGAGAAAAAATACAATTAGAACTGTTTTGGAGTCGGTTTACTTACCGTACCACATACCTATTCCTTTTCGAAGTCTGAAACGTTCTGGAAAGTGTCCCTTATGTATTCCTCCGGGGTTACAGTTTCAATAATATTAGTTTCAACATTTATAGGATTACCTGAGATATAATGTTTGATTCTTTGACCGTTCACCACCTTCGGATTTGTGCCTTCGAAGTTGTTGATTTTTATGGCACCAGAACGATATACTTCCTCGATAACGTAAGGACCTTCCCACTTAGAGAGAAGTTTACCTGCAAAAAATCTTAAACGAGAGTTGAATAGCAACACATAACCACCTACGTTAAACTCACGCTTTTGTATCCTTTTGTCATGCCATCTTTTAACTTTTTCTTTAAACAGCTTGACATTCTCGTAGGCCTGGGTTCTCCATTCATCAAGTGAGGTAATATCAAATAACCTCTTCTCACCGGCAAGTTTGAAGTCATAGTTGAGCTCTTTAATAGCCCAATATGCCTTATGTTCAAGTTCAAGAGGTAAGTGACATGCTTTTCCATAAACCATCTTATACGGAGACATACCCATAGGATTTTTATATGCAGTTCTATAGGCCCATAATGCATCATCGAGTTTCTTGGACCAATTCTTTCTAGATCTATTAACAGTCTTTTGCAAAATTAATTTGAGCTCTCTATTACTCAATTCTACTTGATCGCTAGATTGTGGGTGATAAGGAGATGCAATTCTATGATTAACATCATACTTAGCAAACATTTTACGAAAAGCACCTTGAATAAAATGTGAACCACCATCAGTCATGAGATATCTAGGGACTCCAAACCTCGTAAAAATAACTTCTTTAAGCATCTTAATAGAGGTGTTATGATCATCACTACACTACAAGAAATATGTCAACTAGTGACCACCACTATTGGTCACTGAAAGGTCACTGTTTTCAATTTGTGACCTTTTTGTGACCAAAAACATAAGGTCAAAAGCTGGGGGTCGTTAACTGACTATAGCGACCTTTCTTCTGGAATGGTCGTAGACGTTTATGACCAAAAAAAGGTCGTAGATTTTATGACCAATTATTTTGGTCACTAGCAATCTGACCACACCACGTCAGATCCACCGTGGCAAGCTGACGTGGCAGAATTACGACCAAATGAAAAGGTCGTAAAATAGAATCAGCCCGGTCCATTTCAGCCGTCTACATGGGCCAAGCCCAATAATTAGGCCCGTTTAATTTTATTTTTTCTCTTTATTTTGCTTATGTGTATGGGCCTGGCCCAATAATTTGTCTTTTATTTTCTGGGAATGGAGCCTTTTTCTGATGATTTTTTTATAGTCCACTATTGTTTTGGGCCACAGCCTTTTTGGTCTAGTTCGAATTTGGGCCTTGGCCTTTTTATTATCTGCTATGCAGCCTTTTATAATTTTTTTTCTTACAGTCATATTTTTTTTCAGGCCCAAGCCTTTTTGGTCTAATTCTTGTTTGGGCCTTGGCCTTTTTAGAGCCCAAGTTCTCATTTTGCATAACTATAAACAGAAAGGCCCAGGTGCACAAGTGATCCACATAACTTCACAGAAAATAAACAAAATGATCCACAAAATGATCCACATAACTTCACATAACTTCACAGGTTCACAAGATCACATAAATTCACAGGTGCTTAAAATGCAACAAAATGCAACAGCTCTCAGCTCAGCTCAGTTAAAATGCAACAACCTTAGCTCAACTCAAAGACAAAGAGGGCCATCAAACTACCTTAGCTCAACCACAGCACAACCATCAAACTACCTTAGCTCCAAAGAGAGCCATCAAGTGGGCTAACTTCTCTTCCTATTCTTGAGACTTCTGCCGCAGCAGCTCAAGTTCCTTGTCGCGTGCAACTTCAGATTCTTACGCCTTCATCTTGATTGCCGTCAATTCTTCTTGCACCAGTTCAGCTTGAAGCTCGGACCTCTCCGACACGCTCAAGGTCACGAACATGAGCAAACACTTCAGCAGTTGCTTTGCGGGAGTTGTTCCTAGATGACTGGAGCCCAACATTCGTGAGGAATGTGCTTTGCTTGATAGATTTCGACAGCACTTCTTCGACAATTTGAATAGTAGACTTTGGCTCTTCACCTTCTGGTACCGGCGCGTCCTTCATTTCTTCCATCTCAAGCTAGCATATGGAGGAAAATGATAGACATTAGTGGAGAAACCAAACCAGCACACAAATGGATTATTTGAAGTAACCAAACTAGCACACAAAATCTATACAAGATGATGACTAGTGACCTGGAGACATGCAATTGGAACAATATGATCGCTTCATTAAGCCTAGAATGGTGGTTCTATATAAGATGGCTTCCTGACTAACATTCAGATCAAATTTCATCATGTCATAAAAAATGCAACAAATAGCGTCAAAGCATGGAACCCAGCGTGTGTGAATCAAACAGCATGGAACTATCTTCATTAAGCCTAGCATGGAACTATAAGCATGGAACTATCAAAAAGCATCAAAGCATGGGCGGCTCCGAATCAAACAAACATCAAATCATCAAAGCATCAAACAAACATCAAAAGTGGTGTGAATCAAGCAGGCATGGACAAAGCATGGAGTGACTTACTATAGCAGCCTTGGTCGCTTCAAAACCCGTGCTTCTTCTTTGTTGTGGGTGGCCTTAAACAAGTCAATCGCAGATATCTCCTCACCCTTACGCTCTTCTTTCTGAAATGTTTTTCAACAAAAATCAAAATGTTATTCAGCAAGAATCAGAAATGTTATCCAACGAGGATCAAACTGTAAGGTCTCTAGAGAAAAGTTCTCACAGTGGAAAAAATGTGTGCTATGTAGTGCCTGGAACCAGTTCTCCGATTGTACACGACTTTTCCTCGATTCATCTTGTTCGACACACAGGTTCCCTACCAAAAAGCATACTGTCAGCATGATCTAGCACTAGCATATCATGTGTAGAACATAAAGCATCAAACAAAGCAGAGACAAACCTTGTGTCTTGGGGTAGACCACATCTCCAGCAGAGCTTGCCATTCACCATCCGTCAGATCAGGTACCGGAGACTTGATGCTGACTTTATTTGCGGCTACGGTATCAAAATACTTCTTCTTAATTTGATGGCGTCTGTTCTTTGAACTTTTCTGCAGAATATCTTTGCACGCGGTCTTGATGGTCTCTGAGTCCGTGTTCATCTCAAAATTTGCCTACCAAGACAGCAAACAAGGTAGGAACAATATTAGTGATCATGCATAGGTGTAACAGAAAATAGATAGCACATTAACTATGAAACAAGTAGCTTACAACAACTTTCCCAATGTAGTTCTCCAATATACTAGCATTTTTTTTGTATAGCTTGAAGTGAGGAAGAACCGGAAGATGGCTTCTTGCAACGAGTCCACACTTTGAAGCAAGCTTTGCTGAATGCAGAGGCTTCTCTGGACGCTTCATCCCTTTGGCAATTTGGATAGGCACCTTGCTACCAAGCGATTTGGTGATCCTCTCTAGCCCTTTGCCCTTTCTATGTCTAGTCTTGGTAGTCATTGCATCTGAAAATGAAATTGAACTCATAAATTAGAATAGAAATCGACAAAAGCATACATGATCATTCCATTTGGAAAATGCACTAGTAAAAGATAGCATTGCAAAGGTCAACTTGCCTGATTGAAGCACAAGCTGCTGTTCTTCTTCATTGATGACAGCATTCCTGTCAATAGAAGGTGCAACAGGGCTGAGGTCTATGTGGACAGTGCCTGCTTCATCAATGCAGATGGTTCCTCCTTCATCTAGGGAGACAGTGCCACTTCCATCCATGATGAGAGTGGTTCCTTCATCCATGGGAGGCAACTCATTACCCATTTGCACCGAGGTCTCAGAGTCCATGCGCAACAGACTTTCCTGATGGTCCGTCGCAGTCGCCATATTTGCTTTCTGCCTTGTGACTCTATCAAGGGCAGGTTCATCAGGTTCTAGGATCCTCTTTTTTGTCCTGGAGCTGGGGCCATCACCCTTCCTGGAGGCACTGCAGCAGATGTTTCTGAGCTCTTCTTCTTGCCGACTGTCTTCTTAACACCAGGCCTCTTCGTCCTAGATTCCTTTAGTGCCTCGTATAAACAGCACGGAAAAAAGCATTAGATCACAAGAGAAATATGTGAGCACAAGGAATAACATAGCATAAAAGAACCCCAGCCCTCCAAGCAAGACAGAGTTTGCACCTTAACAATCTTTCTCACTACAACATCATCCACTTCCTCTCCATCAATAACTTCATCCTCCTTAGGATTGTACTCTGGGTCATCATTGATAACTCCACTACCTTCTTGAACCTCATCACTTCTACCTTCTCGTACATCATTTGTTTTCCTAATCATCGGCGCTATTGCACCGATGCCAAGGGTCTGGAACAACCGATTGTTCCTCATGATATTTCTAGCCCTAACCTTCTCCTACTCGGTGAGAGGCTCCTCTTTGCATGATAAAGGAAAAATAACTATTAGGTGAATGTTTGGAATGTTTGGAATGCATGAATGTTTGGAATACATATCTTATGGAATTTTATTATCATTTAATCCTAGTTATTCAGGTAAGGAAGACTAACAGGACACAGGCACAATTAAGCCAGACTTATTGATTGCAGCAATACATTTCACTTAGCATATTAAGACACAGATTTTATGAAACCGCGGCGGTATAACCACAAGGAGCAAGTTGCATACCAACGGTTGGCCTCACGTTTGACCTTGTCATCCTTGCCATGGATGATCTTGAGGTGGTGCTTGCAAAATAGAATAAACAACAATCAGATACAACATGGATAAAGTAAAATGATTCACTTGTATCAATAAAGGAAAGCATTTGGACCATCATGCACATACATGTAATACATGTGAAACAAACTTGATGGATCAACAATACAGTGATCTAGTGTTATTAATTAAGCAAACATGTAAGTGCACTAAACAAGCATGCATGTACACTGGAAAGATATGAAGCGTCTCTTAATATCTTCACTACATCAAGCAGGAGGTAGTAATGTACATCACGAAATCTTCCTAGTGCCTCATATAAAGTACACAACAAGCAAGCAAAGTGCTAGTAGTACTGTTGATGCAAACCCTAACCATATGTATGCTAGCAAGCAACTGAATTGAAGCAAACTATATATGTGAAGCAATGCATTAGCAGTAGTATATGTGAAGCAAACTACATCAAGCTAAGTGAATAAAGGTTGTGGTACCAGAGACAAGAACATAACTCACATATATTACAATTATATATAGTTGGATACAAATACAGTGCACACGAATTATACTTCAGTGATGTGGATTAGCAAAAACAACTATTTACAAAAATTACTTTTATGTTTTAACTTGCAATTTTATCCATGTACCTGCAATCATCTATAAGCAAATGAATTACTCAATTGTTTTCCCTAATGGAGGCAAGCTTATGCATTCAGAGCAACTGATTGCCCAACAGTTGATGAATAAAGAAGCAAGCATTGTTAACAATAATAGTAGGCCTTGAAATCATGCGTATGCAGGCAATTTAGAAGAGTATATTAAAACACCGAAAATTATCTAGCACCAATATGGTATATATTAAAACTAGTCATCTGCCTTAACACACCAGAATTCCAATACCACGATAAGTACTAAGCATTCTCTTTTCTTTGGAAGAAGAACACAAGCTTCATGCACATATCATAAAGAAGAACACTGCTACAAACCCCATGGGCACAACATAAAAGAAGTCCTCTACTTGAACAATCAGGATGGGCGTGCAACAAGAACCCTAACCCCATCATGTTCTAGCGATGAACGAGAGGAGATCATCCCCACGAACCCCATGAAACCTAACCCCTGACCCCATTAACCCTAACCCTAACCCCATGAACCAGACGGAGATCCTAACCCCGAAGATCCTAACCTAGAAGATCCACCGAACGGAGGAGATGGATCCAGCAGATGAAGGAGATGGATCCACGAATATCGAGGAGATGGAGAAGTACCTAAGGCGGATGGCGTTGATGATGCAGCGGTGGTCGTCGTCGATGTAGCCACCGTAAATGCGTCTATGTGGTCGATGTAGCCGCCATAAATCGTCGATGTAGTCGATGTAGCCGCCGTCGTCGTTGATGTAGTCGATGTAGCCGAGGGAGGGATTAAATGCGTCGGGGAGGGCGGCCTTGACGGCGTGGCGGTGACCTGAACAAGGGAGGGAGGAGTGGGGCGGCAAAGGGGCGGAGAAGAAGGGGAGGGAGGGGGGGGAGGCGGTGGAGCGAGCGAGGAGGAGAAGCGGCGAGGGAATGGAATGGGAAATTTTGGGGAGTGGGAGGGAGGATCCGCGTGTTTAGTGGGAGAGGGTGGTGGGTCTGAATGGTAGTGGGAGAGAAGTGGTGGGAAATTTTAGGTGGGGTGGGAGGGAAAATTTGGTGCTAGGAGGAAAATTTTCACCAGTTTTAGAGGTTTTGAGGCAGAAAAATAGGGTTTTTTTGTAAACTTTGTAGAAATCATGGTTAAAATCATACCGAGTAGCTCAAGAAAACATCCGTATTGCAAGTTTAGTATTTTTATTAGTTGGTAGGCCACATTTGATGATATGACGCGGAGGTCTCCCATTTTTTTGTTTTTTTCTGAATTTTTTACGGTGTTTTCAAAAACCGGCCGATTTCGTCGCGGCGGCCGACCATGGCTAGGGTTTGATCCATGCCAATCTGTTGTCGATTCTGTGATGAGATGCCTACAGGAAGCTAAAAAGCATTTTTGGCAAAATAACAGGCAAGCTATGGAGGACCCCAGTTCAAATTCCAGCCGGTTCAATTGAATCGGCGAAGGTGGTCTGAATTGCGGGAGTAGCTACGAGGTCGGAAATGCATGCTTTTGGCGACCGTCTGTAAAATAGGGTCTACTTTGAGATAGACATGGAATGGCGCCGTTAGGGTGACCCTCCTTGTAGCCGCTTCACTAAAAAACGCATGTCTTTAGCATTCAAAAAATGAAAACGGTTTTCTTGTTTAAGAAGTTGGAACCTCGCTTTGGCAACATTGTTTGCCATCACAAGACGGAGGCATGCACCAAATTTGGGCATATTATCAGAAACTATTCATCGGATGCGGCCATATCATTGCTAGTTTGGCTTGAAAGCCATGAATCTTCGTTCATGGTAGGTCGTTTTTAGAACACTTTTTCAAGAAAATATCGTATTGCAAGTTTAGTATTTTTGCTAGTTGGTAGGCCACATTTGATGATGTGACCGGAGGTCTCCCAATTTTTGAATTTTTATTGTGTTTTAATAAACCGGCCGATTTAAATCATGGGTGTCCGTCCGTGGCTAGGGTTTGATCCATGCCAATCTGTTGTCGATTCTGTGATGAAATGCCTACCTGTGAAGCTAAAAAGCATTTTTGGCAAAAATAACGGGCAAGCTATGGATGACCCGCAGTTCAAATTACAGCCGGTTCCAGCTAAATCGGCCGAAGGTGGTTTGAATTGCCGGGAGTAGCTACGAAGGTAGGAAATGCATGCTTTTGGCGACCGTCCGTAAAATAGGGTCTACTTTGAGATAGACATGGAATGGCGCCGTTAGGGGTGACCCTCCTTGTAGCCGCTTCACGAAAAACACATGTCTTTAGCATTCAAAAAATGAAAAACGGTTTTTCTTGTTAAACAAGTTGAAACCTCGCTTTGGCAACATTGTTTGCCATCACAAGACGGAGGCATGCACCAAATTTGGGCATATTATCAGAAACTATTCATCGGATGCGGCCATATCATTGCTAGTTTGGCTTGAAAGCCATGAATCTTCGTTCATGGTAGGTCGTTTTTTAGAACACTTTTTCAAGAAAACATCCATATTGCAAGTTTAGTATTTTTGCTAGTTGGCAGGCCACATTTGATGATGTGTGCGGAGGTCTCCCATTTTTTGATTTTTTTGAATTTTTTACGGTGTTTTCAAAAACCGGCTGATTTCGTCGCGGCGGCCGTCTGTGGCTAGGGTTTGATCCATGCCAATCTGTTGTCGATTCTGTGATGAAATGCCTACCTGTGAAGCTAAAAAGCATTTTTGGCAAAAATAACGGGCAAGCTATGGAGGACCCGCAGTTCAAATTCCAGCCGGTTCCAGCTGAATCGGCCGAAGGTGGTCTGAATTGCTGGGAGTAGCTACGAGGGTCGGAAATGCATGCTTTTTGGCGACCGTCCGTAAAATAGGGTCTACTTTGAGATAGACATGGAATGGCGCCGTTAGGGGTGACCCTCCTTGTAGCCGCTTCACGAAAAACGCATGTCTTTAGCATTCAAAAAATGAAAAACGGTTTTTCTTGTTAAACAAGTTGGAACCTCGCTTTGGCAACATTGTTTGCCATCACAAGACGGAGGCATGCACCAAATTTGGGCATATTATCAGAAACTATTCATCGGATGCGCCCATATCATTGCTAGTTTGGCTTGAAAGCCATGAATCTTCGTTCATGGTAGGTCGTTTTTGAGAACACTTTTTCAAGAAAACATCCGTATTGCAAGTTTAGTATTTTTGCTAGTTGGCAGGCCACATTTGATGATGTGACGCGGAGGTCTCCCATTTTTTTGATTTTTTTTGAATTTTTTACGGTATTTTCAAAAACCGGTCGATTTAGTCGCGGTGGCCGTCCGTGGCTAGGGTTTGATCCATGCCAATCTGTTGTCGATTCTGTGATGAGATGCCTACCTGTGAAGCTAAAAAGCATTTTTGGCAAAAATAACGGGCAAGCTATGGAGGACCCGCAGTTCAAATTCCAGCCGGTTCAAATTGAATCGGCGAAGGTGGTCTGAATTGCGGGAGTAGCTACGAGGTCGGAAATGCATGCTTTTTGGCGACCGTCTGTAAAATAGGGTCTACTTTGAGATAGACATGGAATGGCGCCGTTAGGGGTGACCCTCCTTGTAGCCGCTTCACGAAAAACGCATGTCTTTAGCATTCAAAAAATGAAAAACGGTTTTTCTTGTTTAAGAAGTTGGAACCTCGCTTTGGCAACATTGTTTGCCATCACAAGACGGAGGCATGCACCAAATTTGGGCATATTATCAGAAACTATTCATCGGATGCGGCCATATCATTGCTAGTTTGGCTTGAAAGCCATGAATCTTCGTTCATGGTAGGTCGTTTTTTAGAACACTTTTTCAAGAAAATATCTGTATTGCAAGTTTAGTATTTTTGCTAGTTGGTAGGCCACATTTGATGATGTGACCCGGAGGTCTCCCAATTTTTTGAATTTTTTATTGTGTTTTAATAAACCGGCCGATTTCGTCGCGGCGGCCGTCCGTGGCTAGGGTTTGATCCATGCCAATCTGTTGTCGATTCTGTGATGAAATGCCTACCTGTGAAGCTAAAAAGCATTTTTGGCAAAAATAACGGGCAAGCTATGGATGACCCGCAGTTCAAATTACAGCCGGTTCCAGCTAAATCGGCCGAAGGTGGTTTGAATTGCGGGAGTAGCTCTGAAGGTAGGAAATGCATGCTTTTGGCGACCGTCCGTAAAATAGGGTCTACTTTGAGATAGACATGGAATGGCGCCGTTAGGGGTGACCCTCCTTGTAGCCGCTTCACGAAAAACACATGTCTTTAGCATTCAAAAAATGAAAAACGGTTTTTCTTGTTAAACAAGTTGAAACCTCGCTTTGGCAACATTGTTTGCCATCACAAGACGGAGGCATGCACCAAATTTGGGCATATTATCAGAAACTATTCATCGGATGCGGCCATATCATTGCTAGTTTGGCTTGAAAGCCATGAATCTTCGTTCATGGTAGGTCGTTTTTTAGAACACTTTTTCAAGAAAACATCCATATTGCAAGTTTAGTATTTTTGCTAGTTGGCAGGCCACATTTGATGATGTGACGCGGAGGTCTCCCATTTTTTGATTTTTTTGAATTTTTTACGGTGTTTTCAAAAACCGGCTGATTTCGTCGCGGCGGCCGTCTGTGGCTAGGGTTTGATCCATGCCAATCTGTTGTCGATTCTGTGATGAAATGCCTACCTGTGAAGCTAAAAAGCATTTTTGGCAAAAATAACGGGCAAGCTATGGAGGACCCATGAGTTCAAATTCCAGCCGGTTCAATTTGAATCGGCGAAGGTGGTCTGAATTCTTGGGAGTAGCTACGAGGGTCGGAAATGCATGCTTTTGGCGACCGTCCAGTAAAATAGGGTCTACTTTGAGATAGACATGGAATGGCGCTGTTAGGGGTGACCCTCCTTGTAGCCGCTTCACGAAAAACGCATGTCTTTAGCATTCAAAAAATGAAAAACGGTTTTTCTTGTTAAACAAGTTGGAACCTCGCTTTGGCAACATTGTTTGCCATCACAAGACGGAGGCATGCACCAAATTTGGGCATATTATCAGAAACTATTCATCGGATGCGCCCATATCATTGCTAGTTTGGCTTGAAAGCCATGAATCTTCGTTCATGGTAGGTCGTTTTTGAGAACACTTTTTCAAGAAAACATCCGTATTGCAAGTTTAGTATTTTTGCTAGTTGGCAGGCCACATTTGATGATGTGACGGAGGTCTCCCATTTTTGATTTTTTGAATTTTTACGGTATTTTCAAAAACCGGTCGATTTAGTCGCCATGTCCGTCCGTGGCTAGGGTTTGATCCATGCCAATCTGTTGTCGATTCTGTGATGAAATGCCTACCGTGAAGCTAAAAAGCATTTTTGGCAAAATAACGGGCAAGCTATGGAGGACCCAGATTCAAATTCAGCCGGTTCAAATTGAATCGGCGAAGGTGGTCTGAATTGCGGGAGTAGCTACGAGGGTCGGAAATGCATGCTTTTGGCGACCGTCCATAAAATAGGGTCTACTTTGAGATAGACATGGAATGGCGCCGTTAGGGGTGACCCTCCTTGTAGCAGCGTCACTTAAAAAACGCATGTCTTTAGCATTCAAAAAATGAAAAATGGTTTTTCTTGTTAAACAAGTTGGAACCTCGCTTTGGCAACATTGTTTGCCATCACAAGACGGAGGCATGCACCAAATTTGGGCATATTATCAGAAACTATTCATCGGATGCGGCCATATCATTGCTAGTTTGGCTTGAAAGCCATGAATCTTCGTTCATGGTAGGTCGTTTTTGAGAACACTTTTTCAAGAAAACATCCGTATCGCAAGTTTAGTATTTTTGCTAGTTGGTAGGCCACATTTGATGATGTGACGCGGAGGTCTCCCATTTTTTTGAATTTTTTACGGTGTTTTCAAAAACCGGCCGATTTCCTCGCGGCGGCTGTCCGTGGCTAGGGTTTGATCCATGCCAATCTGTTGTCGATTCTGTGATGAAATGCCTACCTTGTATCCGCTTCATGAAAAAACGCATGTCTTATTCAAAAAATGAAAAACAGTTTTTGAATTTTTTACGGTGTTTTCAAAAACCGTCGGATTTCGTCATGGCGGTCGTCCATGGCTAGGGCTTGAGTCATGTTTTTAGCATTCAAAAAATGAAACTTATATTGTTTCATACATGAGCATGCACAAAAACCCATAATTTTAACTTTCATCCATGAGCATGCATAAAAAATTTCAATTCCCATCAATTACCAAACTAAATATTCATTGTTAAGAAATTGACATGTTTAGATGACTTTGTCATACAACATCCATGAGCATGCACAAAATTAAACTGACATACTTAACATTGACAAGCTTAAACCCAACATGCTTAACATTGCCACTTCATTTTCTTAACATCTTCACTCCTCCTTCTTCTCCTTCATCAACCTGATGCGCTCACAGTGGCGAATCCCAACGCGGATGTACTCCTCTACCACAATTGGCATGGTCCTGTCGCCCCGGTTGTGGAATCGCATGGCGCCACTACCATCGTGAGGTCATCGTTAGGCACCACCATCGCGAGGTCAGCGTCAGGCACCACAATCGCGAGGTCGTCGTCAGCCACCACCATAGCAGGGTCGTCGTCAGCCACCACCATAACAAGGTCGTCGTCAGCCACCACCATAGCAAGGTCGTCATCCCCGCTCTGCTCGTCTTCTTGCCCACTCTGCTCCTCGTCATCCCCGCTCTGCTCCTCGTCATCCCCGCTCTGCTCCTCGTCATCCCCGCTCTGCTCCTCGTCATCCCCGCTGCTGCTCCTTTGCTGGCCAAATGCAACAAAGTGTGAACATGGTGTTGTCGTCGTCTTTGGTAGAGGAAGCCAAAAGGACAGGAAGAAGAGAGGCGAGAAGCTCTTGGCATCGTCGTCGTCTTTGGTAGTACATGCGGCACATGGTGTTGTCGAACATCTTCACGGTGAACATGGCGTCGCCGTCGTAGCGGAAGACAAGGAAGTACCCGAGCTGTATCTCATGGGCGCGGGCGAAATGCTCCCAGCCGGGCCCTAGGTACATGTGGCCTTCACTATCGAACACCACCGACACGTCCCACAGCCTGTGAAGCCCGCTGCCGGCCTCCTGCAGCTTCACTTTGTGGGGCTCACGGCCGGCGAGCATCTTCGCAAATATGTCAGGCAGCCTCTGAGCGAGGGTCAAGCAGTGGTTAATTGTGGCAATCAAGCACTAGACAGCAGAGTGATGATAAAGAAATGAGTGATGATAAACATACCGCCTCTTGCAAGATTTCTCAATTACGATCTCGAAGAACTCGAAACCTTCCAAGCCAGCCATCTCACTTCTCGAAAAGCAGCATTGTAAATTAAACAACAGGATCGATGAAATAGGAAACAAGCACTTCAAAATAGTAGAATAATTACTACATGTGGCAAAAACATCAACAACAACAACAACAACACTAAAATCTACTATAAAGGACCGAACACAACTAGAAGCATATCTACTATAAATGGACATTGTTGCATATCTATAAATGAACATATCTGAACACTGACATAAATGACAGAAAATATCCCTATCTAAACCCAACCAAAAATGTGCCAGCAGACAACCTAAACCATGATGGTATATCAAAATGTAACCCCACTGATCAAATCTAGCCCCACTCATCAAATCTAGCCCCACTCATCAAATCTGTCACTGAGCATCATCAAATCTGTCACTGAGCATTCCTGATACTTTAATTAAACACAACCTAGTGCATCTAACCCCAACCAAAAATAACAAAAATTCCTCATGGCAAGTCAAACCTACACTCCACTAGTACAATACTACATGGAAACCAAGCTAGGCGCCCAAAATTAAGATCAGAAACACCAATTAGCTACTCCAGCTCGTGCTAAAAGAACCCTAATCTGCAGAGGGGGGTGTCGTGGATCTCGTGGTTCTTTAGGAAGAGGATCCCTAATCAGTGCCACGGAACCCTAATCTAATCAATAGGAAGAGGAACAGGAAGGAGTCGGCGGATTCATACCTTAGGAGGCCGTCGCCGTCGCCGTCGATGGAGGAGTGGGTCGCCGTCGATGGAGGAGAAGGGGATGCCGGCGGCGGAGAGGAGGAGTGGGTCAAGTGGATAATGGAGATGAGGAGTGGGTCAAGTGGATGAGTGGGTCCACTTGTCAGCGAGTTCTGTATTTGATATATTAAAAAGTGTGGCATAGAGTACAAAACCAACAACCTCTTCCTAGCCCAGTGGTCGAAACACAGTGAAATAAGCGCACGGTCGTGGGTTCGAGTCCCAGCTGGCGCATAATTTTTTTGCTCACAATGAAAATGGGTTCAGTTGAAGCAAAATTCAGTTAAAATAGCATCTTCAGTTCTGACCAAAATTCAGTTAAAACAGTATGATCACAACAACTACTAAATGATCACAACAACATTCTGTATGATCAAAACAGCTACTAAATGATCACAAAAACTTCTAGACAACATTCTGTATGATCTGACCAAAACTTGATCACCAAAACTTGAAGGATTTTGCATCACATCACAACCATAACAATCATAACAAGTGTTACGCATTTGACATCATAACAATCACATAACAAAAGCAAACTTGTTCATCATTACAAAAGCAAACTTGTTCAACATAAGAAAAGCAAACTTGTTCATCATTACAAAAGCAAACTTATTCAACATAACAAAAGCAAACTTGTTCAACCACATAACTACAAACTGAGACACAGTAGTAGGGGTCATCCAAATACCACAAACAACTCAATATCCCAAGTAGTAGGGGTCATCCCAATGATCCTCCGCCTCTTGCCAGAGCTCCAAACCTTCTTTGATGGTTTCTCTTTTCTTCCATGACTCGTAGGTGACGTACGCATCTTTCGCGGCGTACTCGATGAGCTTGTTTGGCAGTGGGCTGTCCCCCATAGTAGGTGGTCCGATTTCTTGTCGATCTTCTGCTTCATTTCCTTATAGGATGGGTGGATGATGCTGGCTGCAAACTCAGCCAAAGACTGCCACTTCTTTCCATTGTTTGGAACTCTCCATTTGCGCTGCAAGTTGATGTACTTGTCGGGGTTGATCTCCAAACCAGACAACTTCAGCTTCTCCTTGTCACCTCCAATGCAGAAGCCAACAAAGGTGTACAGCTTCTTCTCCTGCAGGAGTGGGCGGAGTTCCTTGGGCCTGCATCAAATTAATCTGGTGCATCAAATTCATCTACTTCAAAAACTTGAAACTACTAATTAGATAGAAACTTGAACTTGAACTAGTATTGCATCTACTTGAACTTGAACTATTGCATCTACTTGAAACTTGAAACTACTCATTAGGCGAAACTTGAACTTCGAACTAGTATTGCATCTACTTGAACTTCATAACTATTGCATCTACTTGAAACTTGAAACTACTAATTAGGCGAAACTTCAGAACTTGAAACTTGAACTAGTATTGCATCTACTTCGAACTTCATAACTATTGCATCTACTTGAAACTTGAAACTACTAATTAGGCGAAACTTGAACTTGAAACTTGAGCTGGATGTTTTTACCATTTGGTTGCAGCGGTGATATGGTATACCAGGACGAGATCCTCCACGCATAACTGCAGAACTGCAGCCATTTGCGGAGGTTCGTCTTCCCTGGTATACTCGACATCAACGCCGATCGACCGAGAAAGCATGCCGCCGAGCCTCCTCCTCATCTGGTGGATTCTCTTGTCGGCAATGCGGATTCTGGTGCATCGACATCCAGTGGCTCCTTCAGTGGATATGAACCTTGGCGGCACGGTGTAGTCCAGCTTCCGGCGGGGACCGGAACGTCGTCGTCGACCACAGCTGCTCCTTGCGGACGCCTCACCTGCGGTGATGCTTGGCGACGGAGGAGTTGCTCCATGATGCCTCCGCCATTCTCTTGGCGAGCGGAGGAGTTGCTCCATGATTCCTCCGCCATTGCCCTCTGGCCGGCGATGGTGAAGGCAGAGGGAGGTAGAGGGAGAAAGATGGGCGGCAATGGAATGAGGAGGGAGGCAGAGGGAGGAAGATCGGCGGCAATGGAATAGGAGGAGTTACGGGCGTGGGAAGAAAACCCCTCTGCGTCGTGGGAGTTGCCGGTGGAGGGAGGCGACGGGGAGTTGCCTCGAAAACTCAAACGTCCAGGAGGGGAGACGTGGGCCCTCGAAAACTCTGGAGGGGAGACGTGGGCCCATTGGTTTCTCCTGTTTCTGAAACAAAACAAAAAATAACAGCCATATTTTGCTCTAAAATTAATGAACATTGCAACCATATTAAGAGATTAATCTTCAAGCATTAAAACAGCACCAAAGTATGGCACCAAAACAGCACCAAAACAACATCAGCCTAAACAGCAAAAAATGCCACCAAAATGGCACCAAAGTATCAGCCAAAATGGCACCATAGTTTTAATGCATTGTATCTTCACCATCAGCCAAAATGGCACCAAAATGGCACCAGATTTTGCATTGTATCTTCACCATCTGCCTCTTCATCGCCAAAGTCTCATGCATTTTGTTACCTGGAGAGAATTGTAGTAGAAAAACTACATCATCAAAAACTACAGAGAAGGTTGATCACCAATCAAAACAAGGAACATGCAGTAATAGTATAACCTTCATGTCCATTCGCTACTTATAAATCGTCGATACGAAAACAAGGAACTCTATGCCCCTCCTGTTTTCCTCATCATCACTACAATATTGCAGCATAGTATGATCAGTCCGGTCTTCCTCATCCTCGCTCTCATGTCCATCCGCTACCACCTTTCTTATTTTCTTGATGCCTTCAACTGTTGCAGCACCAACGATCACACGTTCCTGGTCCCTTCGCACTCTGCTTTGCACCGGAACTTCCATAGAGTCATCATCAGCTTGCAACGGAACTTCCGTAGAGTCATCAGCTTGGTATGTTAGTCCACCATCATCGGGGCCCTTTTCCACTTCAGTTTCAGTCACACTACACAAGTGTCTGTGCTGAAAGTTTTGCACAACTCGCCATTTTCCGTGCAAAAGAGTGTCTGGCAGATAAAACGCCATTGTTGCTTGTTTTGTTAGAATAAAGGGATCATTCTTATACCAGCACCTTGCAGTGTTTATGCTTTTGAAGTGGCCATCATACTTGACAAAAGAGTCTCTCTTCTTCTTGCTACCAAGCTCAAACCAGTCACAGCGAAATAAGACTACTGAGCGATGGATGCCTCCACTAGAGTTGTACTGCAACTCTATGATGCTTCTCAACTGACCATAGAAGTCAATGATCTCACCATCATGTGACCCCTCAGTGACGATTCCACTATTCTGTGTCTTCCTTTTTTCCTCGCGGTCAACGGTGTGGTACCGGACACCGTCAGCAATGCATGCTGAATACACTCTCACTCGCTTATCCGGTAAACATGCCAAAGCAAATAGATCATCACTGACCTTCTTCTCCTCATGCAACTTTCCAATCTGCACAAATAAACCATTTAGCAAACAATGCTATTTAACAATTGGTGAATAACACAGAAAACATAAAATATGTGGCTAAATATCTCACATGATTCTTAAACCACTTAGCAAACCCCTTGGCAACCCTTTTATCAACATGGATATTGCTTTCTTCCTGATTTAACTCTTCCTTGCATTTCCTGCAATGCCAAAAAAACATGTGAATTAAAACATTAGGCTGGTGCCAACCCAAGCAAAAAATATATATATAATGAGTGCACAAGATATAACATACTCGATATATGGTAGAACCTCGGCGCAATTGCTGAGCACAAACCAAACCATCTTGTCATACTCATCACCAGCCTCCAAGTATTGTGAGGCTCCAAGAAAGTTCACACCATGGTTGAAAACAGAGACATCACCACTTTGCGAATCAGGCCGCTCTCTATTTCTGCCCGGCCGGTTCCATCTTGTTTCCACATCGCCAAAGTATCTAGAGCAAAAAGTCAAGCACTCGTCAACGACATATGCTTCAGCAATAGAACCTTCAGGTCTTGCCGTGTTTCACACAGAACGCTTAGAAGTAAGCAGCCTTCTTTCGATTGGGTACATCCAACCGTATTTCACAGGGCCTCTAAGCATTGCCTCTTTTGGTAAGTGCACCGCCAAATGGACCATCACGGTGAAGAAAGCTGGAGGGAAAATCTTCTCGAGCTTGCAAAGAATAATTGGGATTTCTTTTTCAAGTCTTTCCAGGACAGTTAACTTGAGTGTTTTGCAGCACAGTTCTCTAAAGAAATTTCCCAGCTCAGCAACCGCTTCATATACATCCTTGTGCATGATTCCTTGGAGGCCCGCCGGTAAAATCCTTTGGAGGAGGATGTGAAAATCATGGGCTTTCAGTACTGAAAGCTTGAATCCATCAGAAGTAACACACTTTGCTAGGTTAGCAGCATAACCATCTGGAATTTCACCGCTCTTAGGAATTCACAGAATGCAAGCTTTTGTTCTTTACTCACTGTATACCATGCTCGTGGCATTTCAAATGAATCTTCATCTTCATTGTGCTGTAGATGCAAATCTTCTCTTATGCCCATTTCCTCCAAATCAAGCCTAGAACTAACCGTGTCTTTTGTCTTCCCTTCAATGTTCAGAAACGTCCCTAGCAGATTCTCGCATATGTTTTTCTCAATGTGCATTACATCGAGATTATGCCTTAATTTCAGATCAGCCCAGTATGGCAGGTCCCACAAACAAGACCTCCGGTCCCAACATTGACCTTCCTCACGCTTTCTTTTCTTCGCCTTGACTTTCCGGTCTCACATCTTTCACCTCTTCAAGTTGCTGCTCGGCTCTTCTTTAGTGAATTCAGCTGGCTTGTCACGGGTTTCATTCTCACCATTAAAATCTTTGCTTCTTCGCCAATGATGGTTTCGGGGAAGAAAGCGGCGGTGCCCAATATAGCAGATCTTGCTCCTTATTCTCTTTGAGCAAGGGTCTTTGTCACAATGGACACAAGCACGATAACCCGCTGTGATCCTCCAGACGAGTGTGCAGAGCCGGAAATCATGGATGGACCATATGATTGCAGCATGTAGATTGAACTTTTCTTCCGGACTCAAGGCATCGTATGTAGGTACACCAGTCCGAGCTGGAGCAGTTCTTCACGAGGGCTCCATAAAGACATCAAAATCCTTTCACGGAGACTCGGACCCGGGATAAGCAATGACATCATGAAGTTGGACTGACCCATGCATGCCCATGGTGGCAGGTTATGCGGCACCACAAAACTGGCCACATGCTATAAGGCGTGCTCATGTTCCCAAACGGATTAAACCCATCTATGGCAATGCCAAGTTTTATGTTCCGTGGATCTGCAGCAAAATCTAAATGTATCTTGTCAAACTCTTTCCATGCCTCTCCATCCATTTGGATGACTCAGCTCATTGTCCATGTGTCGCCGCTTCAGCTTGTGCCCTTTGTACCTCACGCGATGATTCCTTGAGATGAACACCGCTGCAGCCTTGGTATCAAGGAAAGTGCCTCGATACCTTCTCGGTATTGACTTCTTCCCATCAGCATCTTTCCACCTAGATGCATTGCATTTTGGACAGTTGTCATGCTTTGCTAAATCCATCGAAACAAGACACAATTATTTGGGCACACATGTATTGACACATAACCTAACCCACTGCGGATTATGCTCAATGCTTCATCATATGATCTGGGAACACAACTATCAGGGAATTGCAAGCTCAAAAGACGGAGTATTGCGTTGAATGCGGCATTGCTAATCCGGTAGAAAGACTTGATGTGGAGTAACTTCACGATGAAGGTAAATCTTGAAAATTTACCCCCTTCATGAGCTGCGCGCATCGCCTCCTCTAACACCTCAGCAAACAAAGACTTCTGTCCATCAGCACGATCTTCAGCATCATACAAATCCTTCAATAGGTCAGGAATCCTATCATCTTCATGCTCATCCTCTTCCTCCAAAACAACAGTATCTCGCAAAACCTTTTCCATGAAATCAATGCCAGCATCACCACCACCCATCATATGAGGGGCCTCTGTAGCAGCTTCAAAATGTTGAAGTTGACTGTCCAAAGGTTCTCCATGATATATCCATCTATCATATGTGCTGGACATCCCATTAAGAAGCAGATGATCTTCCACTCTTCCTTGAGCCATTCTTGGACGGTTGAGGCATTCGCAGCATGGGCAAAGAATTTGAGCATCGTTGGCAAAATTTGCCCGAACAAATGCCATGAAATCATCAACTCCTTTCATATGTTCTTTCAAAACTTTCTAACTCCTTTTCTAATCCAGCTTCGTCCATCGCTAAAGACAACAAATTGTTGCAACTTAGCAAATCAATCTAAGTGCATCAACATTAATTAATGAAAATGGAAGGAAGTAATGGAAGCTAAAATTCCAGAAAATTTTATATGCTAATTGCCTAACCACAACATTGAAACAAACCAAACTATAAATCAAACCAACACTGAAATTGGCATGAATTTATGTTGCAGAGAAGGCTAATTCAAATTAAACCAAACTAGCTAGCTAGCTCCTAACAAATACTATGTTGTTTCTAGCAATTACAATTACAATTATCCTAACAATCTGTAGACAAACAATTGAAGACCAAGGCCTTGTTTCTGGCCTTGATAAATGAGAGGGGTTAACAGATATTGGCAGGGAATAAATCCCATCTAGCTATAATTCCCCCCAAATATTAACCGAAGAAGGACTGAACAATTCTTAACAAACAAGCTGAAGAACTCCCAACAGTACAACAAGAAAATTCATCTATGCAATATCTACCAAACAAGCAAGCTATCTCCTAATTCCTAACAGTGCATCAACAAAATTAATCTATGCTGAAGAACATCTGACAAAATTCATCAACAAAATTCATCTGTGCTCGGCGACGACGTGCAGATAGTGAGAGAGGAGAGGGGGGAAGAGGAGAGGGGTGCATACCGGGAGGTGTGCTTGCAGCGGCGGCGAGTCCCCCATGCTCGGCGAGCCTCTCCTTGCGTGGCCATCGTTCCTGCGCCCGCCCCCACCACTGCAGGTGGCCCACGCCCCTGCTGGTCGCTTCGGCAGCCAGCCCCGCCTCCACACCCGCCGGTTGCTTCCGCTGCTGCTGCCCCCGCCGTGGACAAGGTGAGCGGCGAGGCCGTGGGCGAGGTCACCTGCAGCGAGGCTGTTCCTGCCCCGCCCCACCACCGCCCGGTCGCTTTGGCCGCCGGCCCCGCCCTCGTCGCCGGCCACGCCCGCCCGCAGCCCGCCGCCACCGGAAGACCTAGAAATTTTGGCTAAGTGTTGGCTCGCCCGCAGCTCGCCGCCACTGGTTCCACTTGTCAATGACTTAGGTTTGGCGCTATAATATAATATATAGAGCCATTCCGCTAGATGGGCAGCAATCCCTCTCTAGCCCAGTGGTAGCGAACAAGTTAAACAGCGCGAGGTCGTGGGTTCTAGTCCCCGCTAGCGCATATTTTTTAGGAATTAAAGCGCCCATTTTTTAGGAAATTAAACGCTCGCTTACCCACCTGTCAGTGGCTCACCCACCTGTCAAATAGTTCCCGCCTGTCAGTGTTGCTCTGTTCGATGCCACCTAGTCGGAAGGCCCCACTTGTCACTGATAGGAGAGAGCCGTGGTTTTATATAATGTATAGATTAGTTCCCATACCAGAGCAACAATTCCTCTCTAGCCCAGCGGTACCGAACGAGTGAAGCAAGCGCGAGGTCGTGGGTTCGAGTCCCCGCTAGTGCACATTTTTTGGGAGAATTAAGCACTCGGCCCCTCCTGTCAAATGGGTCATGCATGTCAGTGTGTGCCCCGTCTGTTGTTGGATATTAATATTTAACCAAAAATGACACCTAGACAGTGACACATAAGCGAGCTTGCTGAGGTGGCTGCCTAATCATCCTAATTCATTCAAAATCAAGTGTAGTGACCATGTTATATTGATCGTTATCAAGCTAGGCGTGAGGCAGTGGACAGTGCTTCCCGTTTTATGACCATTTCTGTAATGACATTATGACCTTTCGACTGAATGGTCGTTATAGGTTAGGTCCAGAGCCCCCAACAACTTTTGACCTATTGGTCTAAAATGGTCATAAATTTATGACCAATTCTTCCAGGGTCACTGACAAAAGGTCACTAGTTGACATATTTCTTGTAGTGCTACTAGTTGGAATAGCTTCTACCCACTTAGTAACATAGTCAACATCAACTAAAATATGTGTATATCCATTAGAGGCAGGAAAAGGTCCCATATAATCAAAGCCCCAAACATCAAATGGTTCAATAACAAGAGAATAGTTCATAGGCATTTCTTGACGTCTACTAATATTACCAATTCTTTGACATTCGTCACAAGACAAGACAAACTTACGAGCATCTTTGAAGACAGTAGGCCAATAAAACCGGATTGCAATACCTTATGTGCAGTTCTATCTCCAGCGTGGTGTCCTCCATATGGTTCGGAGTGACACTTGCGTAGGATCTGTTCCTGGTCATGCTCAGGTACACAATGTATAATAACACCATCTACTCCTTCTTTATAAAGGTGTGGGTTATCCCAGAAGTAATGTCTTAAATCATAAAAGAACTTTTTCTTTTGCTGGTATGTGAAACTAGGTGGTATAAATTTAGCAATAATGTAATTAGCATAATCATCATACCATGGAGCATTACGAGAAGCATTAATGACCGCTAATTGTTCATCAGGAAAGCTATCATCAATAGGTAGTGGGTCATCAAGAACATTCTCTAACCTAGACAAGTTGTCTGCAACGGGGTTCTCAGCTCCCTTTCTGTCAATAATATGCAAATCAAATTCTTGGAGCAAGAGAACCCATCTAATAAGTCTGGGTTTAGCATCTTTCTTTTCCATAAGATATTTAATAGCAGCATGATCAGTGTGAATGGTAACTTTAGAATCAACAATATAAGGTCTGAACTTATCACAAGCAAACACGACTGCTAAGAATTCTTTTTCAGTAGTAGCATAATTTCTCTAGGCAGTATCAAGAGTTTTACTTGCATATTGGATAACATTTAATTTATTATCAACTCTTTGCCCTAGAACAGCACCTACAGCATAATCACTAGCATCAAACATAATTTCAAAGGGTAAATTCCAATCAGGTGGCTGAACAATAGGTGTAGTGATTAAAGCTTTCTTAAGTATTTCAAATGCATCTACACAATCATCATCAAAGACAAAAGGAATATCTTTTTGCAATAAATTAGTCAGAGGCCTAGAGATTTTAGAAAAGTCCTTAATGAACCTCCTATAAAAACCGGCGTGACCAAGGAAACTTCTTATACCTTTAATGTCCTTGGGACACGTCATCTTTTCAATAGCATCAACTTTAGCTTTATCAACTTCAATACTTCTTTCAGAGATTTTATGCCCCAAGACAATGCCTTCATTAACCATAAAGTGACACTTTTCCCAATTCAAGACGAGACTGGTGTCTTCACATCTCTGCAAAACTCGATCAAGGTTGCTCAAGCAATCATCAAAAGAGGATCCATAAATGGAGAAGTCATCCATGAATACCTCACAAATCTTTTCACAAAAGTCAGAGAATATAGCCATCATGCATATTTGAAAGGTAGCAGGTTCATTACATAAACAAAAAGGCATACGTCTATAAGCAGAAGTACCGAAAGGACAAGTAAAAGTAGTATTTGATTGATCCTCCGCTGACACATGTATTGAGAGAAACCAGAATAACCATCTAGAAAGCAGAAATGTGTGTGTTTGGATAGTCTTTCTAGCATTTGATCAATAAAAGGTAAAGGATAATAATCTTTCTTAGTAGCTTTATTGAATTTAAGGAAATCAATTACCATCCTATAACCTGTAATAATTCTTTGCGGGATCAATTCATCTTTATCATTAGGAACAATAATAATACCTCCCTTCTTAGGGATGCAATGGACAAGACTTACCCAATCACTATCAGCAACGGGATAAATTATACCTGCCTCAAGGAGCTTTAGTATCTCCTTTCTTACCACTTCTTTCATCTTAGGATTCAACCGTCATTGATGATCTCTAACTGGTTTGGAACCTTTGTCCAATTTAATTTTGTGTTGGCATAGAGTGGGACTAATGCCCTTAAGATCATCCAGAGTATATCCAATAGCAGCACAGTGCTTCTTCAGAGTTTTCAATAATCTTTCCTCTTCTTGCTCTGAAAGGTTAGCACTAATAATAATAGGATATATCTTATTTTCATCAAGGTAAGCATATTTAAGATTATCAGGTAAAGGTTTGAGCTCAAACACGGGATCACCCTTGGGTGGAGGAGGACCCCCTAGGATTTCAACAGGTAAATTGTGTTTCAGCATAGGACCCTGTTGAAGGAATACTTTATCTATTTCCCTCCTTTCATCCATAGACATATCATTTTCATGGTCTAGCAAATATTGTTCTAAAGGATCAGTAGGAGGCACAACAATATGTCACGACTGGTTTTTCAATAAAAATAAGCGGGTTAGTCCGTTCACAGGGAAATAAACAATTAATACTCAAATGGTTCTCGGGAGTTTCCGTCACTGAGACTGACAGTTGACAAGATGAGATGATCACGGTACTTGGACATGAATAAGATGAGTTCAAGAATTTTGACTCTGCAGAGTTTGTACCAAAATTTTCCACAGCCAACGGATTTCCGTAGTCATGAAGGACTAGTTCCGTTTACGGTATTTCAGAGGAAACACAACTAGCTAGTACACACCCATCATACCTCACGTTGCCAGGAATGACCCTAGACAGCGTTTAAGAAAAACTTTGAGACGGGGAGATCACAATCTCGAATAGCATGGGATCAAATTTATATACGCGCACTCTAAGGGGTGCCCCCCTCTCGGTCCCAACCGGAAACACCCATGCCCCCTGACCAGATGAAAGGCTTTAATCCAGGGCCATGGAACCTTCATAAAGGGCTTATATTGAAATAAAAATACATGCGTGCAATGGACGACGTCGAGCGACATCACGTAAAGGGCTTATAATGAAAATAAATAACAACAATGCATGATCGGACGTCTGAGCGACATCGCAGAAAGGGCTTATAATACATTATTTATAACTGACAAGATATAGTACTCACGGAAAATATTCATCACAAGACAATAAGCGGGTTAGTCCGTTCACAGGGAAGTAAACAATTAATACTCAAATGGTTCTCGGGAGTTTCTGTCACTGAGACTGACACTTGACAAGATGAGATGATCACGGTACTTGGACATGAATAAGATGAGTTCAAGAATTTTGACTCTGCAGAGTTTGTACCAAAATTTTCCACAGCCAACGGATTTCCGTAGTCACGAAGGACTAGTTCCGTTTACGGTATTTCAGAGGAAACACAACTAGCTAGTACACACCCATCATACCTCATGTTGCCAGGAATCACCCTAGACAGCGTTTAAGAAAAACTTTGAGACGGGGAGATCACAATCTCGAATAGCATGGGATCAAATTTATATACGCGCGCTCTAAGGGGTGCCCCCCTCTTGGTCCCAACCGGAAACACCCATGCCCCCTGACCGGATGAAAGGCTTTAATCCAGGGCCATGGAACCTTCATAAAGGGCTTATATTGAAATAAAAATACATGCGTGCCGCAGTCGGACGTCTGAGCGACATCACAGAAAGGGCTTATAATGAAAATAAATAACAACAATGCCGCAGTCGGACATCTGAGCGACATCGCAGAAAGGGCTTATAATACATTATTTATAACTGACAAGATATAGTACTCACGGAAAATATTCATCACAAGACAATAAGCGGGTTAGTCCGTTCACAGGGAAGTAAACAATTAATACTCAAATGGTTCTCGGAGTTTACATCCGAGACCGACACTTGACAAGATGAGATGATCACGGTACTTGGACATGAATAAGATGAGTTCAAGAATTTTGACTCTGCAGAGTTTGTACCAAAATTTTCCACAGCCAACGGATTTCCGTAGTCACGAAGGACTAGTTCCGTTTACGGTATTTCAGAGGAAACACAACTAGCTAGTACACACCCATCATACCTCACGTTGCCAGGAATCACCCTAGACAGCTTTTAAGAAAACTTTGAGACGGGGAGATCACAATCACGAATAGCATGGGATCAAATTTATATACGCGCGCTCTAAGGGGTGCCCCCCTCTTGGTCCCAACCGGAAACACCCATGCCCCCTGACCGGATGAAAGGCTTTAATCCAGGGCCATGGAACCTTCATCCCGCCTCTCGATTTGGTGTGTACCAGAAGTGGTTTGCAACCTACTAGGCCGTATCCCTTGCGGAAACAGGTGGTAGTACGGAAAGGAAGACGGACAGAAATCGGCCAATTATGTTGACATCGGGCCAACGATATGGCATAAGCCTGGCATGCTACAACACTGCCATCTTACCCATACTCATGCCAACTCATGGCCATGCAACAAGTTTCCAACAACTCACGGATTTACCGAGCTCATCTGCCTCAATGCTCACGAGATAAACTATCATCGAAAATGCTCATGAACGTGCCATGATACAAAAATAATGCAAACATGCCCAGACACTCATCATATCAAAAGTTCAAACTTTGCTTGCCTGGTTCGGAGTAGTCGGGGTCTAGCTCGGCGAAGTTCACGGTTCCGTCACCTCCTTTGGTATCTACGGTACACAAAATACACGCGCTAACGTAAATACCATGAGGTGCACAACAATTACTCCAAATATTTTTCAAATAAATCTGATAAAAAACTAGACAAAATTTTAGAGAGGACAGAAAAAGAATCAATCAAAAATTCCTTTCTGTTAAAAAGTTATAAGGGTTTTAGCCCAAGGACTCATCTATAATGAAACAGAAAACTTTCAGGGGGTTCTGTGGAAAAGTCCAGATAACGTTTCGTTTAAAAGAAATGACTGAGAGGCTGACAGGCGGGCTCCACCTATCGGGTTTAAAAATTTAAAAGAGGGGAACTGGCGCGACGGCGCCGAGAGGTGCGGTGGTCGCCGGGCGATCCACGGCGAGAGGGATCGGGACGGTACCTTCGTGATCGCACGCCCTTCGCGTCTGTGGAAGGTGGAAGTGGTCGCCGGCGAGTACCACGTCGACGGCGATGCTTGCTCCGGCGGACGGCGGTTCGGACGGTCGTGGATCTCGCCGGTGAGAGCTGTGGGGCAAAAATTGAGGTGGGGGTTATCTTACTAGAGGTGGTACGAGGCTACGGGCGAAAGCAGGGCGGGGGAGGAGTTCTCACCAGAGAGAACGGTGTCGGAGCCCGAGGCGGACGGAGGTGGCCGGAGTCGAGGAAGAAAGGCCCCTCGAGGCCCTTCCAGGGGCTAGGCGGGGTCTGGTGAGGTAGAGGAGGTATGCGGGGGCGAGAGCAAGGCTCGGGGTGCTATATATAGCCGGCCCGAGTCGGTTGCCGTGAACGGATAAGTCCGGCGAGTTGATTACGGCGGCGCTGTGGCTGGACGGTCGGCATAGGAGCTTGAGCATCGCCTAGGTGGAGTAGTGGTGCCATTTTAAGGTCCAGCTCAGCACGGGAGGGGGGTTTACGGCTTGCCCTCGACGGAACGGCCGCACGGCCCGTCGGCGGCAGAGAGCGCGCTCTGCGTGTGCCAAGCCACGGCGACGGTGCCGCATGCGTGTGCTGGCAAGGAGGTGGCCACGCGGATCCACCAGATGCTTGGCGGCGCGAACGGCGTTCGCGCAGTTTTGCCCCCGTCGTCGTTCACGGTGTTTGACCACATAAAAGCACGCCGGCTAGCTTGGCGGGCGAGGCGCCACCGACGCGGGAAGGTGCCAAGCGCGTGTGGAGCTCCGGACAAGCAGGCCAGGCTGCGAGCATCGAGCCAAGGGCACTGTGGACTCGTGACTGAAGTTCTTGACGGAGATCGACCACGAACTTCTGAATTTCTGAATATGAACAAAACGATTGCATGCCGGTGTTCGACAAAATGATTCGGTATCCAGGATTTTTCCTTGAGCTGATTTTTGGTGGAGTGGTCTCTCATTGCAACTAGAGGTTGCCTGAATTTTGGTGGAATTTTTGGAGAAGTGTAGATATGAATTTCACCAAATTTGGCAAATCTGGTCCAAACTTGTAGTGAGTGAAATTTGAAATATTTGAAAAGAAGAAGAGTGGATCAAGATGGTTCTGGGTTGTGGATACCAAGGACTATCCAGGGGTGTGGAGTTGAGGTCAAAAATCAAAAGCATTAGGGTACTTGCTTTGCAAATCACCTAGGTTCAAAAGAAAAGACAGAATTATTTTGGGAGGGGAAATAATTGGAAATAAATCCAAAAATGGGTTCTACTAGTTTGGACAGAATGTCTGAGTTGTATCAAAGTGGAAGGAGAGATTTTTGGGAAGGTTTTACCATGTGGTGCATGGAAGAATCATGAATGGTTTCAAATATGGGAGAGGATGAAAAACTCCTAGAGTTTCCTTTTTGAAAAAAATAAACTCCAAAGATTTTTCTTGAAATTTTTGAGAAGAGGGCAATCAGAAGAAAATTTAGAACCAACCCTAGAGTTGAAGGAGATGCAAAAACAAAATATTTGCTAAAGGGAAAAAGCTTTGGGAGAGATTTTTGGAAGGGTTTTGGAGACCTCCTTCAATCCAACCAAATTTTGAAGAAAACCGAAGGAAAATTTTTGGAGTGTCACACAATAGAAGGAAGACCAATAATTTCATCCTTATGAGGCAATTCTTTATCATGGGGTTGTCTACGAAATTTAGCAAATTTAAACTCATGAGACATATCTCCCAAGCCAATTGTAACAACATCCTTTTCACAATCAATCTTAGCATTAACAGTATTCAAGAAGGGTCTGCCAAAAATAATGGGACAAAAGCTATCTTGTGGGGAACCAAGAACAAGAAAATCAGTGGGATATTTAACTTTACCACACAAGACTTCAACATCTCTAACAATCCCAAATGGTGTAATAGTATCTCTATTGGCAAGCTTAATAGTAACATCAACCTCTTCTAACTCAGGTGCAATATCATGCATAATTTCTTCATATAGGGAAAAAGGTATTGCACTGGCACTAGCACCCGTATCACAAAGCCATGATAACAATGATCTCCTATTTTAACAGAAATAATAGGCATACCTACAACAGGTCTATATATCTTAGCACCAGGTCTAGCAATATTAGCAGTTTCACCACAGAAGTAAATAACATGCCCATCTATATTATCACCCAGGAGATCTTTAACCATAGCAATACTAGGTTCAACATTAATTTGCTCAGGAGGTGTATAAGTTCTAGTATTACTCTAACGAACAACGGTTGAAGCTTTAGCATGATACTTTATTCTAACAGGAAAAGGTGGTTTCTCAACATAAGTGGTAGGAACAATAGGATCATTGTAAGTGATAGTCTTTTCTTCAACTGTAATAGGTGCAACTACTTTTATTTCAGTAGGAGGATTATATTTAAACCGCTTCTCCTTAGGGAGATCAACGTGAGCATGAAAAGATTCACAGAAAGAAGCTACTATCTCAGAGTCAAGTCCGTATTTAGCGCTAAATCCACGAAAAGCATTGGTATCCATAAAAGATTTAACACAATCAAACTTAGGTGTCATACCCGACTCCTTACCATCGTCGGAACCCCAATCTTCAGAGTTGCGTTTAATTCTTTCCAATAAATCCCACTTGAATTCAGTAGTCTTCAGCATATAAGAACCAACACAGGAAGTGTCGAGCATGGTGCGATTATTGAGAGAAAGCTGAGCATAAATTTTTTGAATAATCATTTCTCTTGAGAGCTCATGATTGGGGAATGAATATAATATTGACTAAAGCCTCCCCCAAGCTTGAGCGATGCTTTCCCCTTCGCGAGGCCAAAAATTATATATATAATTATGATCACGATGAACAAGATGCATAGGATAGAACTTCTGGTGAAATTCCAATTTCAATCGTTTATAGTTCCAAGATCCCGTATCATCACATAGCCTATACCATCTCAATGCATCTCCCTTCAAAGGTAAAGGGAAAACCTTCCTCTTAACAACATCATCGGGTATACCTGCAAGCTTAAATAATCCACAAACTTCATCCACATAGATAAGGTGTAAATTGGGATGCAATGTTCCATCTCCTGCAAAGGGATTAGCTAGCAGTTTCTCTATCATACCCGAATGAATATCAAAGTAAAAATTTTCAGTAGGTTCAGTAGGTTGAGGAGTAACTCTTTGCTCTACTGGTCGGGGCGAAGATGCCCCGAACAAGCCCCTCAAAGGATTAGTTTCCATAGTAACAAGTGACAGAAAATTTCTGCACACTATATAAATCTTTCCTTACCAAGTTTCACTCACCAAAGGTACTTCACTCCCCGGCAACGGCGCCAGAAAAGAGTCTTGATGACCCACAAGTATAGGGGATCTATCGTAGTCCTTTCGATAAGTAAGAGTGTCGAACCCAACGAGGAGCAGAAGGAAATGACAAGCGGTTTTCAGTAAGGTATTCTCTGCAAACACTGAAATTGTAGGCAACAGATAGTTTTGTGATAAGATAATTTGTAATGGGTAACAATCAATGAAAGTAAATAGGTGCAGCGAGGTGGCCCAATCCTTTTTGTAGCAAAGGACAAGCCTGGACAATTTCTTATAATGAGAAAAGCGCTCCCGAGGACACATGGGAATTATCGTCAAGCTAGTTTTATCACGCTCATATGATTCGCGTTCGTTACTTTGATAATTTGATATGTGGGTGGACCGGTGCTTGGGTACTGCCCTTTTTTGGACAAGCATCCCACTTATGATTAACCCCTATTGCAAGCATTCACAACTACAAAAGAAGTATTAAGGTAAACCTAACCATAGCATGAAACTAGTGGATCCAAATCAGCCCCTTACGAAGCAACGCATAAACTAGGGTTTAAGCTTCTGTCACTCTAGAAACACATCATCTACTTATTACTTCCCAATGCCTTCCTCTAGGCCCAAATAATGGTGAAGTGTCATCTAGTCGACGTTCACATAACACCACTAGAGGAGAGACAACATACATCTCATCAAAATATCGAACGAATACCAAATTCACATGACTACTAATAGCAAGACTTCACCCATGTCCTCAGGAACAAACGTAACTACTCACAAAGCATATTCATGTTCGTGATCAGAGGAGTATTAATATGCATTAAGGATCTGAACATATGATCTTCCACCAAGTAAACCAATTAGCATCAACTACAAGGAGTAATCAACACTACTAACAACCCACAGGTACCAATTGAAGGAAATATGCCCTAGAGGCAATAATAAAGTTATTATTTATTTCCTCATATCATGATAAATTTTTATTATTCATGCTAGAATTGTATTAACCGGAAACATAATACTTGTGTGAATACATAGACAAACATAGTGCCACTAGTATACCTCTACTTGACTAGCTCATTGATCAGAGATGGTTGAGTTTCCTAACCATGGATATGAGTTATCATTTGACCAGTGGGATCACATCCTGAGAAGAATGATGTGATTGACTTGACCCATTTCGTTAGCTTAGCACTTGATCGTTTAGTATGTTGCTATTGCTTTCTTCATGACTTATACATGTTCCTATGACTATGAGATTATGTAACTCCCGCCATCGGAGGAACACTTTGTGTGCTACCAAACGTCACAACGTAACTGGGTGATTATAAAGGTGCTCTACAGGTGTCTCCGAGGGTACTTGTTGAGTTGACGTATTCTGAGATTAGGATTTGTCACTCCAATTGTCAGAGAGGTATCTCTGGGCCCTCTCGGTAATGCACATCACTATAAGCCTTGCAAGCAATTTAGCTAATGAGTTAGTTACGGGATGATGCATTACGTAACGAGTAAAGAGACTTGCCGGTAACGAGATTGAACTAGGTATTGAGATACCGACGATCGAATCTCGGGCAAGTAACATACCGATGACAAAGGGAACAACGTATGTTGTTATGAGGTTTGACCGATAAAGATCTTCATAGAATATGTGGAGCCAATATGAGCATCCAGGTTCCGCTATTGGTTATTGACCGGAGACATGTCTCGGTCATGTCTACATAGTTCTCGAACCCGTAGGGTCCTCACGCTTAAAGTTCGATGACGGTTATATTATGAGTTTATGTGTTTTGATGTACCGAAGGTAGTTCGGAGTCCCGGATGTGATCACGGACATGACGAGGAGTCTTGAAATGGTCGAGACATAAAGATCGATATATTGGACGACTATATTTGGACACCAGAATGGTTCCGGATGAGATCGGGATAATACCGGAGCACCGGGAGGTTATCAGAACCCATTGGTAGGTATATGGGCCTTAATGAGCTTTAGTGGAAAGGAGGGGAAAGGAGCAAGGGAGGGGGCGCGCCCCCCCAAGCCCAATCCGAATTGGGAGGGCCCCCCCCCCCTTTCCTTCCTCCCTCATTCCTGTTCCTTTCCTCTCCCTCTCCAAATAGGAAAAGGAGGAGTCCTACTCCCGGTGGGAGTGGGACTCCCCCCTTGGGCGCGCATCCTCCTCCTAGCTGGCCCTCTCCTCCCCTCCTTTATGTACGGAGGAGGGGGGGCACCCCATAGAAACAACAATTGATCCCTTGGATCTCTTAGCCGTGTGCGGTGCGCCCCTCCACCATAATCCACCTCGATAATATCATAGCGGTGCTTAGGCGAAGCCCTGCGTCAGTAGAACATCATCGTCGTCTCCACGCCGTCATGCTGACGGAACTCTCCCACAAAGCTCGGCTGGATCGGAGTTCGAGGGACGTCATCGAGTTGAACGTGTGCTGAACTCGGAGGTGCCGTGCGTTCGGTACTTGGTCGGTCAGATCGTGAAGATGTACGACTACATCGACCGTGTTGTGCTAACGCTTCCGCTTTCGGTCTACGAGGGTACGTGGACACACTCTCCTCTCTCGTTGCTATACATCACCATGATCTTGCGTGTGCGTAGGATTTTTTTTGAAATTACTACGTTCCCCAACACCAATTTGTGGTTTTGATACAAGATTGGATACAAGAGATGAACTAGGGTTTTGAGAGGATATGGTGCTGGTGAAGATGTTGATGGAGATTGACCCCCTCCTGATGAGAGGATTGTTGGTGATGACGATGGTGATGATTTCCCCCTCCCGGAGGGAAGTTTCCCTGGCAAAACAGCTCCGCCGGAGCCCTAGATTGGTTCCGCCAAGGTTCCGCCTCGTGGCGGCGGAGTTTCGTCCTGTAAGCTTGCTTCTGATTTTTTTCCAGGCTAAAAGCCTTCATATAGTAGAAGATGGGCACTGGAGGGCCACCAGGGGGCCCGGGAGACAGGGGCGCGCCCAGTAGGGGTGGGCGCGCCCCTACCCTCCTGGCCAGGGTGTGGGCCCCCTTTGGTACTTTCTTTGCTCAATAATTCTTATAAATTCCAAAAATGACTTTCGTGGAGTTTCAGGAATTTTGGCGCTGTGCAGAATATGTTTCCAATATTTGCTCCCTTTCCAGCCCAGAATTCCAGCTGCCGGCATTCTCCCTCATCATGATAGACCTTGTAGGATAAGAGAGAATAGCCATAAGTATCGTGACTTAACGTGTAATAACAGCCCATAATGCAATAAATATCGATATAAAAGCATGATGCAAAATGGACGTATCACGGTGGGAAACGACACCTATGGGATCACAAGAATCCCTACTACGGTTGCCGGGGCGCAGGGTTGTGAGAAGAGCAGGAATAACAGTCAACACAAGGATCGTTTACCCAGGTTCGGGCCGCGAGGATGCGTAATACCCTAGTCCTGCTTTGGTGGATGTATTGAAAGAGTTCTTGAGCTTTCGACCTAGCTATGGTGGCTGCATAGTCCAAAAAAGCCGAATCCCTCTCCAGTACGCCATGGGCCTCCTTTAATAGTCGAAAGGGTCTGCCACAGTGGCATACAGGAGGTGGAAAGGTCTATAGTGCTGTGAGCTTATCGCCCGTACTACAGGACAAGATGCATTAAATGCGTAGCTTAGGTGTCCCTTAGCTTTATCAGGGGCGGGAATGAGGCCCGTCCCGTCCGTCGCCGCCTCGCCTTGTTTCGACACGCGCCCAGGCCAGCAATGCATGCAGCGCCATGTAGGCAGGCAGGCAGCTAAGGTGGCGCGGTGGTAGGGTCTTCACGAAGACCTGCATGCCACCACGTAGATGCTTGCTGAGTTGGCTCGGAAGCCGCCCGTCGCCACGCAGGTGCCTGCCCAGCTGGTTGAGCTAGCGGCTGCTTGGGGACAGTGGTGGAGTCTTGGCCGACGCGGGCCTGGCTGTGGCCTTGCTGATGTTCTTGGCAAGGGCCTTGCCGGGGACCGGCAAGGGTCTTGCCGTGGCGTTGCAGTCGTCCCCGGCAAGGGTCTTGCCGGGGGTCTTGTGGCTTTCCTCGGCAAGGATCTTGTCGAGGGTCGCCGTCTTCTGGTCCTCGTTTGAACTTGTGCGTTCATGATATTGACGATGATCTGCATGCCACCTTAGAGGTGCCTCCCGAGCCCCTGGGTCCAACATAGTTGGTTGGGTCGGAACCCGTGGGCTCAAGGGTGGCTCGCCCTGTTGGTGTCGGGCAAGTCGCCCCGGCAAGGCTCTTGCCGGGGCCGCGGAGGTCGCCCCGGCAATAATCTTGCTGGGGGAGTCCACCTCACACCTTTGCTCCTTGGTATCTGACCTTGGCATTGTCTTGGTTGTCTTGTGTTTCGGCTTCTCTCCGGCTTCCCTCCTTGGTCCTGCTATGTGTGGCCGCGGCGCGTGGCTCTAACTGCCCGTGCACAAGTAAAGGGGTCAAAAGGAGAGCCCTACTTTTGTACACCGACAGGAGCCCCCGGGCCTGGGCCACACATAAGCGCGACACGTTGTTGGGCCAGGCCCAGAACGGTGCGCGGGCAGGTGGGGTGGATTTTACCGCAGTAATTCTTCATCCGCTGCGCTTCCCCATGACCCGCGTTGAACGTGTGTCGTGGAGGATCGTGTGTGACGTGGGGGGCATGCATGGGGCGGTTCCCATACGCACGCGTCACATCGCAGTTAATGGAAAAGGAGGTGGCACGCGCCTTCCCCGTAAAAAGGAATAACCGTGGGCGCGCTGCTCACTTTACCCCCCCCCCCCTTCGTGCGTCTTCTCCAATCTCAGAGCCGCCGCTCCCTTTCTTCCTCCTTCTCGAGTTCTCGCCTTCACTTGCCGCCGTTGCGCCTTCTCCATCCTCCGCCCCTTGCTTCTCGCAGCCGCCATGGCGCCCAAATCCACCAAGGGCAAGGGAGTGGCCAAGGACGCCGGAGTGACGGAGCCGCCAGAGAGTGCGTTGGCGGCTCAGCGGATGCAGCTCGCCTACTTCCCCTCGACGGTCCATATGTTCGAGCTCCGGGAGGCCTTCAAACCCCTGTGGGGGGTGAAGACGGGGGAGATGACGGGCACCCAACTACGCGCGTCATCCTGGCCAATTGCGCCGAGGCCGCCCCAAATCGGTACCCTTTCTTTGTCGACTACTTCTCCTACGGGCTGTGTCCCCCCTTCTTTGATTTCTTCAACAACGTCATGCACACCTACGGCTTCCATCTTTTGGATTTTACTCCAAATGCCGTGGCGTGCATGGCTCTTTTTGCGCACCTCTACGAGGGATTCACCGGGGTGCATCCCAACACGGCGCTCTTCCGCCACTACTTCTCCCCTCGGATTCAACCGGGGGGCGCCATTTCTGGTTGCGTCGCCTGGATCCCATGGTCCAAGGGGGCATACCCGGAGGGCGCCATGAAGGAGAGGTGGGAATAATGGCGGGGCCGGTGGTGTTGGATCGAAGAGAAGGATCCGCCAAACTTTTTTCGGGTTCGCGACGCGCCGCCGGTTCGCCAGGGCGACTGGAGCGACGTTGATGCCGACGATGCGAAGCTCACGGTTGCCACCACCAGGATCCTTCTCCTTACCGAGGCCGGGCTCACCCTTGAGATGAAAGGGGGCGGATTTCATCCGCCGCCGAATCGCTCCGCTGCATAACAAGGGGAGGCCGGCCTGGCTCTTCACGAACGCCGCCGACATCATGAGGCTTCGCCCCGGCCTTGACCACAACTTCACGGTGATGGGGCACGCCCACTTCTGCCAGCGGCTCTTCCAGCTTGATGTGAACCGCGTGGCGAGGTCGAGCGGACCGGCAAGGCTGCGAGGGCTGCCGCGAAGGCCGGCAAGGTCACCAAGGGGCCCTTGTTCAACTTGCCGACAGGAGTGGTCCCGCTGAGCAACAACTAGCGCCGGACCGACATCATCGCCATGATGCCGGACTTTAATGCGCATGGCCTTGACGCGAGCTGGGTCGAGCCGGAGGAAATTCAAGTGCAGGAGTTCTTCGATACCTTGCATGTGCCGAGCCGCGGCTCGTCCAGGACACCACCCAGGCAGAGCTGGACTATATCGCCGCCAGGGCGATGGAGGCGAAGCTTGCCGAGGAGGCCGACAGCGCCGGTGGTGTGGAGGACAAGGCCGCGGCGGAGGCGGAGGAGAAGGAACTCGCCCAGTGGGCGGAGGCCGCTGGGGAGGTCAGCAGCACCGGCACCGGGGCTCCTCTCGTCGAGGGTGCGGTCGACGAGTCGTCAGAGGAGGAGGCCGAGGCTGTCGACCCTCCGGCTACGGGGAGAGGGCGAGTCCTGCGGCGGGCCACTTCCGGCGAGCCGGTCCGACCCGTCAAGGCCGCGCGGCGGCGAAAGTCTCCGGAGGAGTCCGCACGTCAGACGAGAGACGCGGCAGCGAAGAAGGTGGTGAAGGCCGCGGTGGCGAAGAAGAGAGCATCTGCCTCCTCTTCATCCAAGCGCGCACAGACTCCGCCCTCCTCCCCTCCTCCGGCAGACATCGAGCGAAGGTCACCTTTGACTTCGGGTCCCTCAGCCCAAGGAAGAAGAGGAAGGAAACAGAGGAGGAGGTGGATGACGAGTAAGTATCTTGCTCCTTTCTGTCATTTCCGTCTCCTCAATCTGTGCCTCTTGTCTTGACTTGTTTTCACCTTTGCAGGGATGCGGAGATGCTGGCCCAGAGGGTGAAGAGGGCCAAGGCCTCGGCGGGCAGCCAGCCCCCGGAGGGTACTTCGAGGGCACCACTGGTGGTGTTGAGCAGCCCGGACAGCAGCCCTCGGCACAGCCCCCCGCGTAAGTTCATCACTCACCCCTCGTCAACATGTGTTGGGGGTACGATCCCTTGGTGCTGACCTTGCCGTGGTCGCAGGAGCAGGACAGCAGCAAGAGGAGCCACAGAGGGCTACCCCCAACATGCCGCCCCCATCGACCACGCCGCCCCGAGGGGCATCTCCAGCAAGGGCGGCAAGCACCAAGCCCACACACATGGAGGAGGAGGAGGAGAGCTCGGACGCCGGTGGCTTCGCCTCGGCGCCAAATGTTGGCGGGAAGGGGACCTCTGCTCCCCAGCCCAGCGCTGGTAAGCCGTTCGCCTTTCGTCCCTGCTCTTTTTCTTTCCTTGCTGGCTCTTGGTCTTGGCTTTGTCTCATCCCCTTCTTGGAATCCAGATCGTCCGTCTGCGGACTAGGAGGAAATAGATGCCGTCATCGAGGATGTCTCCAAGGACGCTGCGGCAGAGGCCAAGAAGATCGCTACCGAGGAGACCGCCAAGGGCGCTGCCGAAGACGCCACCAAGGGGCCCGCCGGGGAGCCCGGCAAGGGGCCTGCCGGGGAGGCCGGCAAGGCCACCACCGAGGAGGAGGTGGTCAATGACCAGCCTTCCTCCTCTGCTGCCTCCGGCTCCGGCAGGTATCTGAGGGTGACCGATGACCTCTTCGTCCACCTCCGAGGGGCGTCCAGCTCCAGGGCGCCCATCAAGGGTGAGGTGTTCGACGAAGAGGTGCTTGCCACCGCTGGGCTCGAGGTCGTCGACGAGCCGAGCGCCGGTGGCGTCGGCTCTCAGGAGGAGCGGCTTCTCCAGGCCATGGGCGCCAATTTCCGGAAGCTCCAGGCGCTCCACCGCGCCCGCCTGGACAAGGCCAAGTCCAGGATGGCAACGGTGGACAAGGCGGAGGCGGACCTCAAGGTGCGTGTCGCCGAGGCGCAGACTTGGTTCCGCCAAGCTAGTCAAGAGCTAAAGGCCGCCCAGGGCGAGCTAGCCAAGCGCAACGTGGAGCTCACCATGAAGCTGGCCGACATCAAGAAGGCCTAGGAGACGGCGGAGAGCTTGGCCGCCGCCGCCGAAGCTGCTTGGACCCAGCACCAGGCCACGCTGAACTCCCAGGAGGAGGATCTTGCCAAACGCGAGGCGGATATCGACGCCAAACTCTCGTGCAGCAGACCCAAGAGCTGGAGCAGAGGCACAGGGAGGCACTCGATGCCCAGGCTCTGGTTCACGCCAGCAAGGTGAAGGAGCTGGAGGTGGAGCGGGACGAGCTGAAGGGCCAAGCCCTGAAGCTGTCCCAGGAGAAGGACACGCTCAACGGCGCCCTGACGGAGGCGCAGGGCGCGGCCGTCAGCAGGGCCGAGGAGCTCTCCAAGGCCAACAACTCCATCAAAGACCTCAAGCTGAAGCTAGAGGGTCTCGAGGGGATGCTGTCGGGGAGCAAGGCCCGGGAAGAGATCCTGGCCAAGGATCTGGAGGCCGATAAGCTGCAGTGGAGTAACAAAGCCGCCAGCCACAAGGATATTTTGGAGGGCGAAAATCGCTGGATCAGCCGCCTCGAGGACGTCGCCAGCAGGATCACCACGCAGCCGGCTACCATGGGGATGCCAAATGTGAGGTACGCCCAAGAGTGCAGCGGGACTACCAACGCCAAGCTGACCCTGTTCTTCGAGGGTGTTCTCGGGGCCCTGGAGCAATTCCGCTCCAATAGGGCGGCTTTACTGGCCGACGAGAACTGAAGGCTCTGCCGGGGTGCCATGACTAAGGTCCTCACCAAGGTGGCGTACTGGAACCCACCCTTGACTTCGACACCGCGCTGGAGAGCTTGCCGGAGGGCACTGACCTCGCGCCGCTCAAGGAGCGTATCGAGCCCATCATTAGCCTCATCGACGGAATTCAAAGGGTGGAGGGCCAGCGCCGGGATTAGGCACCTCGTTTCTTATCGCCGCTGTAGGTTCATGACCAAGACGATTTCAATCTTTAGTTAAAACCGCAGCAACAATTTGATGTAATATAACTCTGCAGTACTTTTGATACAATGCATGCTATTTCCCCGTTCGATTTTCCTTTGCATGTCCACCCTAAGTTAACCGGGTAGGCTTGCCGGCGTGTAAACCCAGGGCGGTGTCTTGAGGACGGATCCTCATTGGCCTGCCGGTGTGCTTGCCGCCGGGCAAACTACCTCACCGCCCTTAATGCGGCCGCCCGACCTATCGAGCTTGACTCGAGTCAGAATTGAGAGCGTTGCCAAGTGCGGAAGGCTACCTTGCCACTCTCAACGCGGCCGCTTGAGCTGTTGAGCGGACTCGAAACAGAACAAGGGTGTTTCCAATTGCGGGAGGGCCCCTTTGCGGGCAGGTTTTCCATACATAGGCAGGATCTCCGAGGACAATAACCTTATGTATAAAAGGAAATTGCTCAACGCTCTAGATGACTTAGCTTTTCCATTGCCGCGCTGGTGTCCTCCGCGCTTGCAGGCGGCGCCGTTTTCTCCTGGTCGTCTCCTTCTTGGGAGCCATGGCAATGAGGAACTGCTAGGCTAACTACTAGACCAGATTCTCACAATTGCGCCCCTACCTGGCGCCAAAGATGTCGGTGGGAAACGACACCTATGGGATCACAAGAATCCCTACTACGGTTGCTGGGGCGCAGGGTTGTGAGAAGAGCAGGAATAACAGTCAACACAAGGATCGTTTACCCAGGTTCGGGCCGCGAGGATGCGTAATACCCTAGTCCTGCTTTGGTGGATGTATTGAAAGAGTTCTTGAGCTTTCGAACTAGCTATGGTGGCTGTGTAGTCCAAAAAAGCCGAATCCCTCTCCAGTATGCCCTGGGCCTCCTTTTATAGTCGAAAAGGGCTGCCACAGTGGCATACTGGAGGTGGAAAGGTCTAGAGTGCTGTGAGCTTATCGCCCGTATTACATGACAAGACGCATTAAATGCGTAGCTTAGGTGTCCCTTAGCTTTATCGGGGGCGGGAACGAGGCCCGTACCGTCCGTCGCCGCCTCGCCTTGTTTCGACACGTGCCCAGGCCAGCGATGCATGCGGCGCCATGTAGGCAGGCAGGCAGCTAAGGTGGCGCGGTGGTAGGGTCTTCACGAAGATCTGCATGCCACCAAGTAGGTGCTTGCTGAGTTGGCTCGAAGCCGCCCGTCGCCACGCAGGTGCCTGCCCAGCTGGTTGAGCTAGCAGCTGCTTGGGGACGGTGGTGGAGTCTTGGCCGACGCGGGCCTGGCTGTGGCCCTGCTGATGTTCTCGGCAAGGGCCTTGCCGGGGGCCCAGCAAGGGTCTTGCCGTGGCGTTGCAGTCATCCTCGACAAGGGTCTTACCGGGGGTCTTGTGGCTTTCCTCGGCAAGGATCTTGCCGAGGGTCGCCGTCTTCTGATCCCCATTTGAACTTGTGCGTTCATGATCTTGACGAAGATCTGCATGCCACCTCAGAGGTGCCTCCCGAGCCCCCTGTGTCCAAAGTAGTTGGTTGGGTCGGAACCCGTGGGCTCAAGGGTGGCTCGCCCTGTTGGTGTCGGGCAAGTTGCCCCGGCAAGGCTCTTGCCGGGGCGACCTCCGCGGCCCCGGCAAGAATCTTGCCGGGGGAGTCTACCTCGCCCCTTTGCTCCTGTGTATCTGACCTTGGCATTGTCTTGGTTGTCTTGTGCTTCGGCTTCTCTGCGGGTTTCCTCATTGGTCCTGCTATATGTGGCTGCGGCGCGTGGCTCTAACTGCCCGTGCACAAATAAAGGGGTCAAAAGGAAAGGCCCTACTTTTGTACACCGACACGGAACCTTACGGTTCTTTTAGGTAGTAGAGATAAAAGTGACCATGTTACCCCTAAAAAAAATCGTACGTAAGATACATGCATGTGACTGTTGGGCCACGCTCCTTGCGATCAGACGGCTATGCACATCGCGAACAGACGGCCACGCACGCGGTTTATGCAATTTTTGGATCAGTCGGCTTAATTTGATCTGTTTCCAACTAACAAATAAGAAATATCAGTTGTAGAAAAAAACACATAAGAAATATCAAATCTGTTCAGTCGTTTCCGTTTCTGAAAGGTCTAATGTTGATGCCATTTATTTATTTTTGGCTGGCGGAGAAAAGGAATCAATTGATCACCTGCCGGTCTTGCCACTCGAATGCTTCATCCTAAATTCCTAATTAACATGCAATCACTAATCATCTTGTAGCATCAACTTAATTACCGGCTTGCAAGTATACTAGCTACTACTACTACTAATCCCGCTCGCTCAAAAAGAAAAGGTATACCACTGATCTCTCGCCAATCAAATCTGCAATTCCTGTAAAAAAAATCCTTCCTTACCACTTTTGAAACACACTGCCCGCTATTAATACTGCCCTTAGAAGAAATGGAGTTAGGAATTAGGAACTTACTGTAGGAAACAAACAATCTCAATCAAAATCAATGGTGTGCAGCATGTGTCGCGCCCTTTTGCTCCTTGGCCTCTTCCTGATCCTGACGCCGCTGGTGTGTGGGTACACCGACGGCGGGTTCAGCGTGGAGCTCATCCACCGGGACTCCCCCAGGTCGCCGTTCCACGACCCGTCGCTCACCCCGCACGGCCGCGTGCTTGCCGCCGTGCGGCGCTCGTACGCCGGCTCAGGCTCTCCTGACCCTGACGGCGCGGTGTCGGAGGTGATCTCAGGCACGTTCCAGTTCTTCATGTACGTCAACGTCGGCACGCCGCGCACCCGGATGCTGGCCCTCGTCGACACCGGCAGCGACCTCGTGTGGCTCAGATGCACCAACGGTTCTGCTTCTCCGGCACCAGCAGCAGCAGCCGGCGGGACGAGCAGCGTGTTCGACCTGTCCTCCTCGTCGACCTACGGCCGCGTGGGCTGCCAGTCCGACTCGTGCCACTCGGTCCATGGCACCTCCTGTGACGCCACCTCCTTGTGTCAGTACAGCTACTCGTACGTGGGCGGCTCAAGCAGTAGCGGCCTCGTCTCCACCGAGACCTTCACCTTCGACGACGCTCCCGGCGGCCGCGAGCTGCAAGTGCCCAGAGTCAACTTCGGCTGCGCCACCACCGCCAACTTCGCCGGTTACGGCATCGTAGGCCTCTCGGACGGGAAATCTTCCCTCATCAACCAGATGAGCGCGGCGACGTCGCTCGGCCGGAGGTTCTCCTACTGCCTCGCGCCCTACTTAAGCGACGCGTCCTCGGCGCTCAACTTCGGGTCCCGCGCCACCGTGACGGAGCCGGGCGCGGTGAGCACGCCGATGGTCCACTCCCCCGTGCACGTGGAGGCTTCCTACACCGTCGAAATCGTGGCCCTCAGGGTTGGGAACTCGATCATCAAGCTGCCGAATTCGAAGCCGTCCCCCGTCATCGTCGACTCCGGGTCGATGCTGACGTCCCTCGACGGGGAGCTGCTGGACCCCATCGTGGAGGCGCTCGCCCGGAGCATCAAGCTCCCGCGCAAGCAGTCGCCCAACCCGGAGCTGTTTTCGGTGTGCTATGAGGCGGACGGCATGAAGGCGCTGGAGAAGGTTTTCCCGGACGTCACCTTGGAGCTGGGCGGGGGCGCCTTGGTCACGCTCAAGGCACAGAACGTGTTCATGGACCTTCTGCTACAGACCGTGTGCTTGGCCATCGTGCCGGTGAAGTATGAGGGTTCGGTTCCGACGATCGGCAGCGTCATGCAGCACAACATGCATGTCGGCTACGACCTCGACAAGCGCACCATCACCTTCGCCCCTGCCGACTGCGCCACCTCTTACACTTCTCCTCCCGCCTCTCTTGTGTAGCTGGCTAGCTAAAGCTAATCGCCAGGTAGTAATAATCACTAGGTTTAGTTTTTTTTAAGAGTGAAAAAAGAAACAAACTCTTGAATGAAGGACTTTTTTTTTTGAGGGAAACAATGAAGTAGCTTTTGAACGCTCCAAACCGAATCAGGATAACAAGGTGAAAAATCCTCCCTGTAACAACCAAATTCAAGAGAACAAGGACAAGAAGCAAACAATCTAACATTTCCATTATGACAAACAGAGATTACGATATGTCGAAAATTCAAAAATCCTCCCTGTAACATCCAAATAGTATCAATATCACGCAATTCAGACGTCCATGCGTGTCACTATTACAAGGTACACAAAAACTGACAATTCCTTGTAATGAGCCTCTTAATTTGAGCAATAACAGCACAAAAAGAGAGATCCGACTTCCGAAAGTAGTGTTCTTTATCAATAGCATGTCCGTTACATTCTTCATAGCAACAATCAGCCTGAAAAAACACTGTAAATTGTTTAAGTTCGTGTCCAATATTAGGCCCAAATTGTTAACTACGGCCATTGGTAAGTATGTAGAGCAATAGGTTCGTAGCCCACCTGGGATCGGTTTGTACTTAAAAACATCTCAAACAAACTGAGAAAAGGTCTGCAGATAGGCACAAAAGGAACCGATTGTCACAAAAATCAAGTAACTTTTGAAACCCAACTGAGAAAAACAAAAATAGTATCGAGTGGTAATTGGCCAAATTTAAAGCCCAACTAATGTTGTGTACTATCGAATTCGTCTTTTTTTCTTGAACTATGTTATGAATTTGACTTCAAATTTGTGACACGAGTGTTCCATCTTGCAAATACGGTCTATCCCATGTAATTCATATATTTTTTAGATTTTCTTTTCAAAAAAATATTTAAGAATGTCAACCATATTTACTAGATGTTTTCTCAAAACATTCAAGGATGCCAACAAAAGGACCGTGTGCACAAGATATTCACCCTTTGGCTGGTCCCCCTCTAGCATTTTTTTCCTTCTTGGACTTAATCACGCTACTTCACGTTCTGTGTTGGATCTTGTCGGTAACCCATGCTCCAGCTCTGATCTAAAAAAGCAGCAAACCTTTTGCTAAGTACCTGGCCCACTCCTTTGACTACCATCTAAATTCAAAAGCTCTTACACCCTAAAAATTAATAATGTTAATTAGAAACACAGAAGAGCCAATAAACCATCAAATGCAACCTTTGATAAAAAGCTGATTGTATATAGGAAAGGTTTCATTTATCTTGAATCAAGATTTTTTTTACAATGTCATGAACCTGGTGCCAACGGCATACTCGCAGCGGCCAATGAGCCTTCGGCCACTGCCTACACCGCGCTCGCGCACGCCACTCCGTTGCTGCCGCAAGCACCGGCCACACACTCCCTGCCGCGAGCAGCCGAAATGATGGAACTCCATGCCATCATAATCCAATCCAGATGTTGAATTAAGGCTAGTATGACATCCCATATTTGAGGATTCCACCCGGAAGTTGCACTCAACACGCCAATTGAAACCAAGATTAATAATACAAATACAAAGAAAATAAAGATAAACAGGAATAGGTTGTTATCGGCTGCTCAGTTTGGTCCCTCTATATAGGCAATAAATTTATAGTTCAATTAGACCCAAAAAGTTCGTTACCTTTGTAGAAAAAAATTGGTTCCCTGGTATTTATCGCCAGCGACAATTTCCTATTGCAGCGACACCCTGACATGGCCCTACTTAAGCTCCTTCTCGTTCTTGTCCTTGTTCTAGTTCCGGTCCGGCAAACCATACCATCTTCCAAATATTGTTAATCTCTGCAAAGAAAAATAAGCACCAGAAAATCATCACCACATCACGCATGCGGGAGCAAATCGTACCAAATGTACAGCTGGAAGAGCCACACACAATAATTTTCTCAATGACAACATTATTTAGAGCAAATTTGACAAATGGAAGAAGTTTGCCTCATGGGCTGGATGAAAGAACATAGACATCTGTAGCCTATCCTAAAATATAGCATGGAGATGAGTTTGTACATTTGTGTGGAAACTGGAAATACTCTTACATGATTAAACATATTGAAAAATAGTTCAGAAAAATACATAACATGCACCACGACTACGAATCCATGGCCTCCCTTATCATTAAAATATCAATTAAACTCAACCATGGACGTGAAGAGCATTACCCGCCCCAGAAACTTCATGTTGCTTTCTCCTCCTTGTGCAAAAAAAAATATCAATAGAATGAAAACGAATGTAATGCACATGCACATGAAGATACAAATTTATTATTTTATTTTCTTGCTCTTTACAATCAGATAGCCATATTTTTCTAGAATCATACTGAGAAATAGCATGCTGCCAGTTTTGCAAGCTTATTCGGCCATTTTTATGTAGCATCGTAGAACAAAAAAGAGGAGCACATTCGATCATTTTTATACTGTAGCATCCTAAAAGTTCTCTTGCCTTCCAATACATTTATCTTTTGTACAATCATCATATAGCTCTTAGTCTACATCCTCCCAACCTAACGCAAAATGAACAAAATCAGATATCTATACATCAGTACACAACTTAGCATATACTCCCGCCGTCCCATAATATAAGAACGTTTTTCAAGCTATATTATGGGATGGAGGGAGAAGTAGACAGAGTACTGTTTCAAATAATGGTCCCTAAGAGAAAGGTTAACGTTCCCAACCAGACTTGTGAGCATCTTCGAGCAACATACAAGCCACGGGAGTGTAATTGGATATCACAAGTGTGAAATTAATAGCTGAGCATAGCATCTCTACATGGACTAATAAAACCAAAATAAATTTCAACATACCACTGGTCCTACTACAGTGGTTGATAGTGAATTTGGTAGACGCCCATAAATGACAGTTTAGCAGTGTCTTCGACTCTATACATTTTGAGTCCCATGTTTTCAGCATTAGATATCTCCTTGGATACAATGAAATTTATGCTTCATAGGAGGATCTGCATAAAATAAATGAAGAACACTTAAGTTTCTCTTCCTTGTAAGAAGAGGTAATTCTAACGAGAACTTACTAAGGGCATTCAATCAATTCAATTCATGAAAAGTTGTGTCCGTCGGAGCTTGTTATGCCAAGTGAACCATGTTGACCTTCCCCGATCAGCATATGCATTCACGTTCTCTACTCACATAACAAAGATATGTCTGATTCTCCCGTTTGTTGTACTCCCTCCGTTTCTAAATATAAGCCCTTTTAGAGATTTTAATACGGACTACATACGGATGTATATAGACATATTTAGAGTGTAGATTCACTCATTTTGCTTCGTATGTAGCCCATATTAAAATCTTTAAAAAGGTCTTATATTTAAGAACGGAGGGAGTAATTGTTTATCCCAGTTAGAAATTGATGGCCAGGGATCAAATGAGAAATGAATAGAACCTTGAAGAACAACATCAAATATACCTTCCTTATTCTCAGGTAATTAAAACCAAGGGAGAAGAGGAGACATAGAGGGTTCTGATACGTTTCCAACGTATCTATAATTTTGATTGTTTCATGTTGTTTTATTATCAATCTTGGATGTTTTATAGTTATTTTATAGTCATTTTATATCATTTTTCGGTACTAATCTATTGACATAGTGCCAAGTGCCAGTTGTTGTTTTTTTCATGTTTTTTACATCGCAGGAAATCAATATCAAATGGAGTCCAAATGCCTCAAAACTTTTTAGAGATTTTGTATGGGCCAGAAGAAGGAAGATGGGCCCTGGTTGCACCTGGGGGCTGTCCCGAGGAGGGGACAACCCTGGCGCACCCTGGTGGGTTATGCCCACCTCGGGCACCCCGGACCGCCTCTTTGCTCTATAAATAACCAAAAAATCCACAAAATCTAGTGGAGTCGACGAAATATTCATCCAGCTACAGAAAGGTAACCGACACGTATGTATCGTTGCTACTAAGGATAAAAAGACGAGATCTATATCTACCACCATATAGATAAACGGATCTTGTCTACATCATGTCATCGTTCTTATTGCATCACTTCGTTTTTCCATGAACTTAATACACTAGATGCATGCTGGATAGCGGGCGATGTGTGGAGCAATAGAAGCAGATGCAGGCAGGAGTCGGTCTACTAATCTTGGACGTGATGCCTATGTATTGATCATTGCCTGGATATCGTCATAATTGTTTGAAGTTCTATCAATTGCCCAACAATAATTTGTTTACCCACCGGTTGCTATTTTTCTCGAAAGAAGCCACTAGTGAAACCTAGGGCCCCCGAGTCTTCTTTCTCATATTTTTGCCTTGCGATCTACTTTTCCTTTGCGTTTTTATTCAGATCTATTAAACCAAAAATACAAAAATATCGTGTTGCCATTTCATTTATTTGTGATCTATTATTTAAATCAAATACAATTTACCTCACGTCCTTTTGCCTATCTTGAGGCGCCGTACCCCGGAAGAGATTGACAACCCCTTTAACACGTCGGGTTGCGAGGTGTTGTTGTTTGTGTGCATGTGCTGCTTACGTTGTGATTGCTAGGTTCTCCTACTGGTTAAATACCTTGGTTTCATAACTGAGGGAAATACCTACCGTTGCTGTGCTACATCATCCTCTCCTCTTGGGGGAAATACCTATGTCATCCTAGCGACACCATCAAATAGAATTTCTGGCGCCATTGCCGGGGAGGATCTTAAACATAAACAGGTTCCCAATCACAAATCTTATCTCCTCGCAATTTACATTATTTGCCATTTGCCTCTCGTTTTCCTCTCCCCCACTTCACAAAAATTTGCCGTTTTATTCGCCCCTCTTTTTTCGTTCGCCGTTTTCTTGCCGGATCTGTTTTTCAGTGCAATCTTGTTGTGTGGTCATCGCAACTCAAGAGAACACCAAATTATGTGATTTCTCAAATACCAACAACAATGATTTTATTGGCACTCGGCTTGCTCCTCCTGCAGTGCGGAGACTTGTGATATTAATACTGTTTTGCTGAATCTTGTTATGAAAGACCAATTTTCCGGTACTCCTAATGAGGATGCCGCGTCCCATCTTAATACCTTCATGGAATTATGCGATATGCAAAAGAAAAAAGATGTGGACAATGATGTGGTCAAGATGAAATTATTTCCGTTTTCTTTGCGAGATTCTGCAAAAAATTGGTTCTCTTCTTTGCCTCGCAATAGTATTGATTCTTGGAACAAGTGCAAAGATGCTTTTATCATCAAGTATTTTCCGCCCGCAAATATTATTTCCCTTATAACTCAGATCATGAATTTCAAGCAACTTGAACATGAGCATGTTGCACAATCTTGGGAAAGGATGAAAATGATGCTAAGGAATTGCCCAACTCATGGGTTAAATCTTTGGATGATCATACAAAAAATTTATGCGGGGCTGAATTTTGTTTCTCGTAATCTTTTAGATTCCGCCGCGGATGGAACTTTTACGGAAATTACTTTGGGTGAAGCCACCAAATTTCTTGATAATATCATGGAAAATTATTCACAATAGCATACCGAAAGAGCTCCTACTAGTAAAAAGGTTAATTCGGTTAAAGAAATTTCTTCTTTGAGTGATAAAGTTGATTCTCTTATGAAATTGGTTGCTAGTAGAAGTGCTCCTATTGATTTTAATGATATGCTTCTTTCTACTTTGATTGAGCAAAATATTGATGCCATTGATGTGAATTTTATTTCTCGCAATAATTTCAACAACAATGCTTATAGAGGAAACTTTAATCCTAGGCCTTTTCCTAGTAATTCCTCTAATAATTATGGTAATTCCTATGGAAATCAATCTTACAATAATAATAGGAATACCTCTGATCTTGAGAATAATATTAAAGAATTTATCAACACGCAAAAAGTTTTTCAACACTTCAATAGAAGAAAAGTTGAATAAGATTGATGATTTGTCTAGAAGTGTTGATAGAATTGCTCATGATGTGGAAAATCTCACGATGAAAATTTTTGTGCCTAAAGCTGATGAATCAATTAAAGCTCTTTATGTTTCTATAAAGTAAGAAAAAGGACTGCTATGCTTAGAGCTAAAAGAGAATTTTTAGAAAAAGTTTTTTCTAGCGATTATTCTTGCAAAAGTGATGAAGATCCTAAAATGATTGGTGTTTCTTCTATTGATTCCTTGTTTAGTAAAGTTAAGAATGATGAAAAAGGAATTGGATAAGAGTGACTTTAGGTATAAGGCGTCCCAATATTTCGGAGGGTGAAAATCTTGTCGAGAAAATTGATAAAAGTGGGTTTGGAGAAGTCAAAACTTTAGCTAGTGATGCAACCACTATTTTGGAGTACAAAGACTTCAATTGTGATAGTTTCTCTTTGATTGATTGTATTTCTTTGTTTCAATCCATGTTAAATTCACCCCATGCTTATGAACATAATAAAGCTTTTACTAAACATATTGTTGATGCTATGATGAAAGCTTTGGAAGAAAAGTTGGAATTAGAAGTTTCAATTCCTAGAAAATTGCATGATGAGTGGGAACCTACTATCAAAGTCAAAATTAAAAATTATGAGTGTTTTGCTTTGTGTGATTTGGGTGCTAGTGTTTCCACTATTCCGAAATCTTTATGTGATGTGCTTGGTCTTACCAATCTTGAAGAATGTTCTTTGAATTTGCACTTGGCGGATTCTACTATTAAAAAGCCTATGGGAAGAATTAATGATGTTCTTATTCTTGCAAATAGGAATAATGTGCCCATAGATTTTATTGTTCTTGATATTCATTGCAATCCGTCTTGTCCAGTTATTCTTGGTAGACCGTTTTTACGCACTATCGGTGCCGTGATTGATATGAAAGAAGGAAATATCAAGTTCCAATTTCCTTTGAGGAAGGGTATGGAACACTTTCCAAGAACAAAAGTCAGGCCACCTTATGAATCAATCATGAGGGCATCTTATGGATCTCGAACCAAAGATGACATAACTTAGATCCTTGCCTTACGCCTAGCTAAGGGCGTAAAACTATACCGCTTGTTGTGAGGCAACCCAATGAATAAAATTTATTTTTGCTTTTTGCTTTCTGTTCTTGTGTGTTTACACAATTATGTCTCTGGTATGATTGTATTTTTTATGTTTTAATTAGTGTTTGTGCCAAGTAAAGCCTTTAGGATCTTCTTGGGTGGTAGTTGTTTGATCTTGCTGAAAAAGACAGAAACTTTGTGCTCACGAAAATAATTGTTAAAAATCACCAGAACTGATAAAATGCCAATTCTTTTTTAAGTAGATCAATAAACAAATTACCCTGGTTTTCCTAATTTTTCAGAATGTTTTGAATTACATAAGTATTCGCCAAGGTCAGATTACTACAGACTGTTCTGTTTTCTTTGTGTTGTGTGCTTATTTTGATGGCTCTATGGTTTTCTTTGATGAGTTTTTGCCATAGAAAAGTTGGAATACAGTAGATATAATACAAAAACAAAATATGAATTGGTTTGATACAACACTTATATTAGTGGTTTGCTTTCTTACACTATCGGATCTCACGAAGGTTTTGTTGAGTTTTGTGTGATTGAAGTTTACAAGTTTTGAGTTATCTTACGATGGATGAAGGAAGGATGTAAGAGCATAAGCTTGGGTATGCCCCGGCATCCCAAGATATTATCCAAGAATTATCAACCAACTAAGCTTGGGGATGCCCCCGAGTGGCATCCCCGCCTTCTTCCAACAATTATCGGTATTTTACTTGAGGCTATATTTTTATTCATCACATGATATGTGTTTTGCTTGGAGCGTCTTGTATGATATGTGTCTTTGCTTGTTTTATTTTGTGTTTTAAGTCATCGATCCTTGCTGGACACACTTATTTGAGAGAGCCAAAATTATATCATGACTTGCTAGAATTGCTCTCTATGCTTCACTTAAATCTTTTATGTTCTAGGACTTGCTCTAGTGTTTCACTTATATCTTTTTGAGCACGGTGTGCTTAGTATTTTTGAAGAAATACTCTCTTGCTTCACTTATATTTATTTGAGTTAGTAAAATTTTGAAGAAATTCTCTCTTGCTTCACTTAGATTATTTTGAGAGAAAGAAAATTTGTTATGCTCATGATCTTCACTTATATTTGTTTGAGCTTATGAAAAGCAACACATAAAAGTTAGTCCCAAACTGATAAATATGCAAGAAGGATAAAGTGAAAAATGTCATGAAGATCATTGGACAAAATAAACTTGATTCTTAGTAATAGTTTTGAGATATGATGATGTGATATGTGAGTTATGTTGATGAGTAATTGTGCTCTAGTAAGAACATTGGTGTTAAAGTTTGTGATTCCCTATGCATGCACGGAAGTCAATAATCATGCAATGAAAATTATATCCTACTTGTGGTGCATTATTCGGTGTTACTTATGCTTAATGCTTGCTTCATGAAATTATTCGTTTCTTGGTTGGTCGCTTCTCAATCTTTTTGCTAGCCTTCATTTTGCACCAAGTATGACCTCTACTTGTGCATCCAAAATCCTTTAAACCAGTTTTCCACATGAGTCCACTATATCTTCCTATATGCGGTATTCTTTTGTCGTTCTAAGCAAATTTGCATGTGCCATCTCTAATTTTCAAAATAAACTTCTCTTTTGTGTGTTTGTTTTGCTCGCGGAACGGTAACGGGTGGCTAATATTTTCCATGTTGGATGTGTTATTCTCACGATGAGTGTTTATTCACTTGTCATTGCACGAGAGTAAGGCAAAGGTTTTAGGAATTCCCAGTCCCGAAATGCAAAAATGAATTTACTTTATGTTATCAAATAATAAATTCCTTGGAAAGTGTTCGGATGGAGGGCACCTGTGGATACGGTTAGCCATGGAAAGTGAAAGTATGGTGGAAAAAGAAATAAACTTTATTTTCTGTTTGGGAACCGCCTATGCCATATCTAGCATGGAAAGTGTTCGTAGCTCTACGTCGTTTTCGTTGGTGGGATGGATACACCTCTCAAAATGTTTTTATCTCTAATTTTTCGCTTTGAGCTCTCGAACCTCTACAAATCCCTACTTCCCTCTGCGAAGGGCCTTTCTTTTACTTTATGCAATTTTTATTTTTGTATTTGAGTCTCCGTTTTCTCTTACAAAAGTACCAACTAAGAGGCAATATGATCGTGAGTAACTATTGGGTATAGCTAGTATTCGAATGTGTTTCATAAATGGATCAATGTTTGAGCATGATGGGCTAGGGATAACTTGTTTTAACATGATATTTTGAAAGACATGGTTGCTTGTTGATATGCTTGAGTATCTAAATTATCATGTTAAAACTAGATTATTGCTTTGAATCACATAAAAGTCTAAATGTCCATGCTATAAAGAAAAGAATATGATATGACTTGATGAACAACACTCCACATCAAAAATTCTGTTTTTATCACTTACCTACTCGAGGACGAGCTGGATGAATATTCTCCAACGTATCTATAATTTTTTATTGTTCCATTATGTTTTATTATCAATCTTGGATGTTTTATAATCATTTTATATCACTTTTTGGTACTAACCTATTGACATAGTGCCAAGTGCCAGTTGTTGTTTTTCCATGTTTTATACATGCCCCAAAACTTTTTAGAGATTTTTTATGGGCCAGAAGAAGGAAGATGGCCCCTGGTTGCACCAGGGGGCTGTCCCGCGGAGGGGACAACCCACCAACCCACCAGGGCACGCCAGGAGGCCCTGGCATGCCCTGGTGGGTTGTTCCCACCTTGGGCACCCCCCGGACCTCCTCTTTGCTCAATAAATACCCCCAAAATCCACAAACCCTAGTGGAGTCGACGAAATATTCATCCAGCCGCCGCAGAGTCCAGGACCACCTGATCCAATCTAGACACCATCACGGAGGGGTTCACCACTTCCATTGGTGCCTCTCCGATGATGCGTGAGTAGTTCTTTGTAGACCTTCGGGTCCGTAGTTAGTAGCTAGACGGCCTTCTCTCTCTCGTTGAATTCTCAATACAATGGTCTCTTGGAGATCCATATGATGTAACTCTTTTTTGCGGCGGGTTTGTTGGGATCTGATGAACTTTGAGTTTATGATCTGTTATATCTCTGTATATCCATGAAGGTTATTTGAGTTTCTTTGATCTATTATATGCATGATCTCTTATTAAGCTAAAAAACATACAAGATAATACCATTACTAATACACCAACATATTTTAGTTAAACACCTGACTGGATTCTAGCTCAAGAGTGAGCTCCTCAAGAATTGGAGTGTGTTTGAGAAGGCAAACTAGGTCAGTAGCCGTAAACCAATCATTGAGTACCAGAGTCTTCAGTTTGTCAAATTTAGGGCACCATTTCAAATCCCATCTGTAGATAAGCTGGAGAAATTGCAAATGAACAGGAAACCATGAGATTATAAGAGAAAAATACAAGGACGACCTCAATTATCTATTTTAATTTCAAAACTAGGAAAAGGAAATAATTCACCATAGGCCCCTAGACTCACATTTTATCCAATCAAGCTACTATATGTGAAGATAAAGTTAGCAAACTGTGGTGATGAAAATAAGGTATGCAGATCTAACGATGTATCTAAATAATACTCAAATAACAATAAGAGTTAGAAAGATGGTGCAAAGCATACCACCTCGGGCATAGAACTCAGTTCCAAATCAACAGCATTGGACAATCCATCCAGAAGGAAGCAGACATTATCCCGGTTATTACTTTTACTGGAATCATGGCATGAATAGCCAAGCCTAACACATGCTCTTTTCAGTAATAGCATCATTCCAAGCGAAGGCGTCAAGCTGCCATCAATGAGAACCCCATCAAGTAGCAGCGAGATAGAGATAAGACGCGGGGCATGAATATGAATGCGATCATCCAGAGAGAAGACACAGTTCCCAGTAAACTGCAGATACTTTAGTGATTCGGAATATATGCTTCTGTAAATGCTGCAATCTTCCATTGCTAGCTTCTCTAATGTTGGGCAGCCCGAGAAATCCAGTAAGGAATCCACCATCGTGACATAATAAAATTTGATGATCCTCAGGTGGGGGGAGACGAGATGTTTGCTGAGTTCCAACGGTTCGTCCTCATAATCACCGGCCCAAACATAGAGCTTCTCAACCCCGCACTTGAGAACGTAGTGGATCAAGAACTTGGTTTGTCTGAAAATTGTGACCACCGTCCTCGTAAACGCAGGGATTGATCTCGCAGTCGGTTAGATGTGAGTTCCCCCGAAGGTGAATTATGAGCTTCGCCAACTGACAGAAACGCTCGGCATTGGAGACGGAACTGCCATCGTCGTTGCTTGACCAGTCCCCATAGACGAAGCGCAGGCTGGTTGCGCGCCTCCATAGGTTGCGGCACTGGGTGTCGAGCACGCATGTCTGTAGGGCATCATCCTCCGGCAGGAAGGACAGGATATGTTCGAGCACGTCATCAGGGAGGACGCGGAAGGGATTATCGCCGGCGCCAGCAGATTTCTTCTCCATTGCGTCGAACTGGTGGAGGGTGCTGCAGGAGCAGGAATGAAAATCAGCAGAAACACGAGACAAGAGAGAATCACAGAGATGATCGGGGTGTAGAGAAAAAGAAAGAGATTGCAACTTCGCCGGAGTACGACCCGTCGTCACGCCACGCGGAAGCTCCGGCCGCCGGCAGCAGCGGGGAAGAACTGGGAGAGGAAGACGCCTCCTCCCATTCCATCCCATCCTACGTTTATTTGAACCGTGAGGGGAGAGCAGAGGGTTGGGCGCCGTCGCTCGATCTCAATTCCCGGCGCGCCATTATTGCCCCGTTCGTATCAGACTAGCCACAATAGGCAACACTTCATTTATTAGGCTGCACACATATCTTGCCTTGATATGTGTGATGTTACTCATACTACTAGTAACTACTACCTCCGTCCGGGTTTACAAGTCCCGTGAGCCAACCAGCTCTGTACGTATTTTTAAGTCCCCTAGCAGTACGCAGTTACTTCTCCTCGATCCAGGCCGCTGGACGTGCGCTTGATTGGTGGGTCATGCGCGTGATCAGCAGCATGCAAAAACCGAAGAGGCAAGTAGCTGCGCGGTGTAAATGCTAACTACTGCTGGATTGGTTGCATGCAAAAGGAAACCGTGCAGCTATTCTCTCAAAAGTACGCATTGTTTGTTATTAATGCTTTGCCTTGGTCCTTGAGTTTTGGCTAATGGGCCTAATAATCCCGGACGGAGGTAGTAGCTATATTAGCACTTTTCTCTCTTTCTTCATTTATTATTTGCCACATCATCTATTTTATCTAGATATGCGTGATGTTACTACCTATGTTACTCCCAATGTGGGCAGTCTCATACGAGAAGACCGCTGCCATGAATGTGATTCCTCTGCTGGGTGTTGGGATGGCTTGGGAACTTGGGATACAACCCACTAGGGTTCAAATCCTGGTACTCGCATTATTCCTGGATTTACTTTAGGATTTCCGGCGATGCGCTTTCAGTGGGAGGAGACGTTCCCGTCGACGACGAGGCGCCTACGGTGGCTTCGTAAATCTCTAGATGATATGCCGGCTCAGTCTCCCGGAGGTGCTCATAGGGGTAGGGTGTGCGTGTGTGCGTTCATAGAGGTGAGTGTATGCGCGTGTATATGAGCACTTGTGTCTGTACTGATGTTCAAAAAAATTATTTAAAAAAAAGGAAAACCACAACTAGGATAGGTCCACTCTTAATCCCATTTGGTGTAATATTCGGAAGCTTTCCTGCCCGGCAAAGGTAAAAGAATTTATTTGGCTACCTTGCATGGTAGAATACTGTGTCGTGTTCACTCTTGCGCCAATCGGTCCTTACGTGACTTGTACTTTAATCTTTATAATATGAATGAGACATGTATTACCATGCAAAAAAAAGACATTTGAAAGTTTCATCCATTTTCCCCTCTTATTCTGGTCTAGAGCATACAAAACAGTTGTTGTTTCTATGTAATACTGCTACAGATGTTTAGAACGGACAAGGGATGGACGAAATTATTAAGAGAACATGTGAGGTTGATCGCGCTAGTGAGGCGGTGCAAGAATTCTTCCTTTTGTTGCCATACCAGGATTGTCTTCTGAAAGCTCGGGAGATGATCGCCATTGCAGCCTGGTATCTCTGGTGGGTAAGACGTAAATTGGTTTACGAAGGGGTTGTTCAAGATGCCTATTAGGTTACGATGGGGACTCATGTTATAAAGGCAAAGTTTGTTACCATGTCCTGTCCAAAGGCTACCATGAGGAAAGAGGGGTGAACCGTCTTTCTGTGGGTTTTGACAAACTTAATGTTGATGCTTCTTTTAACCAAGATTTGCTTAGGGTACGACGGGGGCGGTTTTGAGGGATGATAAAGGAAACTTCACTGCTGGTGGAAATGTTAAGATCGACGATTGTGCGGATGTCCTGACGGCCGAAGCGTTGGCGCTCAGATTCGGTCTTGCCCTTGCACATACGATCGGATGCGATCGACTCATTATTAATTCCGACAACCCGAAGGTCATCGAAACGTTGTGAAGATGAGTGGTTATTAATTGGGGGCGACAGTGGTGATTTTCGACAATTGGTACCATCTTGTTTGTGAATTTACAATACAGTAGCTACGTTCGAACATGGTAATATGGAAGCAAATAAAGTTGCTCACGAGCTTGATAGATTGACAAGATTTTCTTTGATGTTGGATTGGTTTGAGGAACCTCCAATTGAAATTGTACCTCTCCTCATAACGATGTAACTGTTATTTCCAATAAATAAAGTCTTTAGTGTTTTGCTTAACAAAAAGCAACGAAAATGACCCATGCGTTGGTAGCTGCAATGAAAAGGTTCGTTTCCCTACTAAGATACAAATCTTCCTCCAGTAGGTGGCTAGAAATATGACCCTAGCAAGGAACAACTGCTTAAGCTCCGTAGTCCGGGCGACGCGAAGTGCATATGGTTAGGGCTTGATGAGGACTGCGGCCATATCCTCTATAGATTACTCCATGCTCAATTCTTGTGGCCCGTGATCAAGGAGACCACCGGGTGTTCATGGGACCCCACAAATGATACCGTCCTTATGGGTACCTTGGATCGGGATAGAAACTTGGTGTGGAAAAAATATGTGGTCTTAGCATGGACTTTGTGTAATATTAGAAACAAAGCACTTTTCCAGTGCACCTTTTTAAGCACTCGGTTGATGTTCTTTACGGAATGACCATCGTCCTACTGGTATGGAGACCGTTGGGTTGGCGATAGTTACGGAACTAAATCCGTCAGATCTTGAGTAGGGGGTCCCGAGCTAAGAGTCTTGACATGATGGTAACAAGGGTGCGCTTTTTTATCCAGGTTTGGGCTCTCCTCCGAGATATCTTTTGGGTGGAGTAAAAAGTACATGTGATCTACCTCGAGAGCATTGTGATTTATCTATGAGCCCTACCCCTCGGTTTATATAGATATCAGGGAGTCTAGGGTTGCATTCTAGTCGGTTACTTACAAAGAGAACAAGTTGTGGACGACTTCTAACATCTTGGAGTATACAGCAAGTCTTCAGGAGCCTCCCATACGCCATGGTCTGTTCGACGTGCCTTACTGATAAACCGACATAGGGGTCCACAGCCCGGGCCACCTAGTCATGAGTGCACCAAAACCATTGGCAAGTCTCCAACAGTTATAGATCCAATCACAAGAAGTCGCGCCAAACTAATAAGCGACCAAGTGAACACTAACTTAAGTTTATCTTGTAACCTTGATGACAGAACTATGCTTTCTTCCGCATTGTTGTTGGCTGTATTTAGGTATCACATGGAAGAAATTCAACAACCTATGAGCTCTTGAAGAAACCAAGTTGAAGAAACAAAGTAGGAGAAAACAAGTTTCATGTGAAGTTGCTGCTGTCAATTTTTACCTCTGACCTTTTTTTGTGTCACACCCATTTGATGAAGAGACGGGGCCATAGGGTACATCAACAGAAGCTACATCAAGTTTACTTTCCAACCCAAAAAGTGGTGCGTCATTTGGAGTTGTCAGCCAAAAGTTCTAATCATTCTTGTGGAAGGTGTCCACGCTGTCAAGGCCGGCTTCGTGAATTTCTGAGGAGCTCTCCAACAACTCTCAAAGTTGTATGCTTATTATCCCAAGGAAGTCATGCAAAGTTGGTTACTTTTGAAACATTTTCACACCTAGCTAAGAGGTTTTGTCCCTGCTACAAACCCCATCGCACCCATCCTTTAAGAGACCATTTGTCAAACCATTCAGCTACAAGCTAATGTTGCAAGATTGGTAGAGATCCGAGAGATCCTTAGTACCTTTGCTCTTGTGAGTTCATCCAGATTCGTGAGAAGGAGTCTTTGGTACTCCCTAGTTCTTGCTCCATGGTTTTGGTCGTTTTGTGGGTTAGACCTAGTTTGTGGTTCTGCGATTCTTCGGACAGCGGGTTAGAGTTCTTACAGATTCGGTCAGCCATCCCCAACCTACGAGTTGCATCCGACCTGGATAGGTTAAATCTAGTTATCATAGCTGCATGTAGCTAGTTATCCCTCCTGATTCAATCCTACAACGTGATGATCGGGCGACCGTCAGGTGTTAACTCGTTCAATGAGTTTGCCCCTATCACATGGCTGGGAGACGGCGTGATGAGAGACCCCCTATCCAACACACCGTAAGTACCCCCTAAACCGGTCTTCAAGTGTGAATGTGCCTCGGTTCCTCCGAGTAGATCTTCTTCTTCGGTCTTGAAAGTTGGTTCAACGAACCCTTCCCGCGTAACCAAGCCCTTTGTTGTCGTATCGCATCCGAGGAACTTCAAGACCACCTCGGTCTTGGATAAGCACCTCTTCATCTCCATGCTGATCGAAACATTGGAAATCTTCCCACATAATCATTCCTTAGCTGCAAAGTATTCCCGCGCTCGGTTTATGATGATGGTCAGGTCCGATTCTGACAGCGTAGGCCGATCCCATCTGTCAGCCTATGTGTTTGGAAGGTGCCTTTGTCTCAATGGTCAATATAACTTGTGTACGTGGGTCAGGGCCCCATCATCATCACGTCTTGCCAGAAAAGCGATTATGCGCCTTGATACATATGGTAATTAAGCAAGTGCTCTCTCGACTCGTGTGCGTGATCAGCAGACAATGTATGGGAAAATGGAGGAATTATTACCATGCGGCGTCGTAATCCTGCAGTCATTTCGTGTATTACTCAGCCTATAAAAGGCCATAGGCGAGGACGAGAAAAGTTTAGGCTCCCAATCCTACCAGTCTTCGTCTTCTTCTTCGAGCTCTCAAGCCCAAACGTCCTTCACGTGCCCGAGCGCAAAATCTCTGCCCGCTCCTTCTCCACCCCATCTGACTATGGCCGGAGAGGGGAGCCAGACCCAAGCAGTGAAGCCCTCCAAGGCTGGCAAGAAGACGACGATAGGGCCCTCGACTGCCTCCTAGACAAGTGGGGGGTGAGGAGGATTGGAGGACCTCCACGGTGACACGGGAAAGAGTCCTTGCTATACAAGAAAGAAAAACTCTACTCCATAGTGAGGACTAAAGTTCCTGAAGTTTGACGGTGTTAGATCATCTCTAACAAATCCCACATATCACTGTCCCGCAAAACCACTTTATAGCTCCCTTTAAAACGGATTTGCGGTACCGCACAGGCTACAGTAGAACAGATACCGCAAATTCCTACAGTAAAATCGAACATTCCATCTATCGATGCTTTTATTTTATTTTCCTTTCTCTTTTTTCCATGGCCTTCTTCTTCCCCAAATCACCCGCACAAGCAGCCGCCCCAGCCTCCACCACTTCCGATGCTCGATGGCCGTCTGACCCTGGCTGCGACCTTGAGCCCACATCCATGGCGGAGCTGCTGCGGCCACCAAGGAGCTCGAGGGGCATGGCGGCTGTCGGGCCCAGGTGGCGACCTCGAGCCCGCATCCATGGTGGAGCTACCACGCCCAACCATGAGCTCGAGGGGTGCAATGGCTGATGAGGCAAGGAAGCATAGGGACGTCGACCGTCTGGTCGGCGGCGGTGGGGACGGCCGGAATCGGGAGCGGGCTACAACGGCGGTGGAGGTTGACGTGAAACTTCTCTCCCGCCAACAATTTTCTGGTATAGAGGGAGATCTAAAATTTGCGTCCAAAACTCCATATCATGAGGACGAGGTTCTTTCACGGGAGCTATATAAATTTTATAGGACGAGTCTGTTTTGCGGGATATGAAATGGACGGTCTTTTCCCCGATCCAATAAAACGGCAGTTGTATAGTTCGGGGTCTGCTAGAGATGCTCTTATACAATTTCCTTGGTTACTGACAAAATAAAATAGGGAATACAACAAACTGTTGTCAGTCGGCCAGTCTTGATCGCCCTAAATTGTGTGTGGACTGGCCAGGCATAATGTGGATGTCATGTTTGCTTGGTGTCCTGCCTTAAAGAACTAGTACTCCATTTTAAATTAGAATGCCACATATTACAATGAAAAAGAAGCCGTGAATCATGTGATTAAAATAGATAAGGACAAGATTAGATAGGAAGAAGGAGCTGCCTGGTGCACAAGCGTCTGTTTCGGATTGCCTGGCCCTAGTGCATGGTGCCTGGACCATGGAGAAACTAGGCATGGTGTCACATGCCTCAACTAGATGGTATCTACCAAGCAGACCCAGGCATGCTCCAAGCATATGTCCAGGCCAGGCTAGCGTTGTCCAGTGTGATTCCTATTCAGCTTTAGGCGCTCGTTCCTGCAAACAGGCACACACGCTCCTTCCTTCCTTCGCTACTAATGGGCCGCCCATATATGGTATATCTCAGAGAGTTGTTCCCGGTTTTGAGAAGCTTCCAGAAGCTTTCCTAGCCGATTTTGGGAAGCTTCCGTAAACTTCCGGTTGGTTTTTTTGTTCAGGTTTTTCTGGAATGGTTTTGTGCGTGTTTCTTTCTTTTTTTTGCTTTTGATTTTCCTTTCCTTTTCATATTTTTTGTTCGTTTTTCGTTTTTTTTTGTTTTTCTATTTCATTCTTTTTCATTTTTGTTTCTTTAATTCTATAAAGTTTCAAAATTTTGATTAACCTTTTCAAATTTAATGATCATTTATTAAAATTGATGAAAAAATTTAAAACCCGGTCAACTTTTTTCAAAATCGATTAACCTTTTTCCAAATTTGATGAATTTTCAAAAAAATGATGAATTTTTTCAAATTTGTGAATGCTTTTGAAAATTTTGTATACATCACGGATTTTTCGTGAACTTTTTTGAACCAAGCAACCAGTCAAAGACCACCCAGCGAACCAGCGTGTTTTGGGCTGGGCCCAATAGCGTGCATGTGTGAGCACCAGGACGCCTGGCGCCGAAAGGCGCTGACCAGGAGCTCCCCCGTTGGGCAAATCGTATTTGGCGCTGCAGGCGCCCGTTATATGCAAATTTACAAACGGGCGCCTGAAGCGCCCCGCGCTGGTCTGGCCCATTACTTTCTATGTTAATTTTCAAAATTTTGATTAACCTTTTCAAATTTAATGAACATTTATTAAAATTGATGAAAAAATTTAAAACCCGGTGAACTTTTTTCAAAATCGATGAACCTTTTTCCAAATTTGATGAATTTTCAAAAAATGATGAATTTTTTCAAATTTGTGAACGCTTTTGAAAATTTTGTATGCATCACGGATTTTTTGTGAACTTTTTTGAACCAAGCGACCAATCAAAGACCACCCAGCGAACCAACGTGTTTTGGGCTGGGCCCAATAGCGTGCATGTGTGAGCACCAGGACCGCCTGGCGCCTAGGAGCTCCCCCGTTGGGCAAATGGTATTTGGCGCTGCACGCGCCTGTTATAGGCAAATTTACAAACGGGCGCCTGAAGCGCCCCGCGCTGGTCCAGCCCATTACTTTCTATGTTAATTTGCAAAAAAAGGAAGCGCCCTCCCCAGGAATTGAAACAGCAACCTCACTCCTCAAACCTCGTTCGTACAACCAACACGGCAGGGAGCGGGATCTTTTACACTTCAACTCTTTCTTTCTTTTATTTCTTCCTTCTCTGTTATATTATTTGTTTTCCCTTTTTTCCATTTTCATTTTCTGTTTTTCTTTTTTTTTCTTCCTCCAGGTTTCCCCCCTCGTCGATTTTTATGTTTTTTATTTTCTCAAAATGCGTCAACTTTTTTCAAATCTATAATGTTTTTCTAATTTGATGAAATTTTGTTTTCACGATCAATTAACTTTTTTGTGAACTTTTTTAACGTTTTTCAAATTCGATGAACTTTCTTTGAATTTGATGATGTTTTTTTTAAATTGATGAAGTTTTCTCAAATTCAATGAACTTATTCTCAATGGACCTTCCCTGAAATTTAATGAACATTTTTTCAAATCGGTGAACTTATTTTTAAAGCTGTGAACTTTTTTCAAATCAATGAACTTTTTTCCAAATTCGGTGATCTTTTTTGAAAATTGGTAAACTTATTTATAGCTTCGGTGAACTTTTTCAAATTCGGTGAACTTTTTTCAAATTTGATGAACTTTTTTCGCATTTGTTGTTTTTTTCAAATTCTATTAGCTTTTTTGTTGTAAAATCGATGAACTTTTTTCACATTTTGTGAACTTTTTTCAAAAGCAGTGAATATTTTTCTAATACATTAACTTGTCTCCTCAAATTGGGTGAACTTTTCCAATTCGTGAACTTTTTTCAAAATTTGATTAATTTGTTTTCATAAAAAAATTAAAATATGTAAGTTGTATTGCGTAATAAATAACGCGGCTACAATAGTGATTTAAGTATACGCGTTGCTATTAGGCACAGTTTTCCAGTCGCTCTAGTGGTTAGTTGAATCCTTGTACTCGCGTGTTTTTGCGGGTATTTTTTTCGCAAAACAGTTTCTGCGCTCGTGGGCTGGCCCACTTGGCATTTGCTGTAGGCGCCGGTTGACATAAGCGGCGCTTAAAGCGCTCAATAGGAGCTCCCCTGCTGTTGTCCAGGACGCAACCTAAACACACCGATACTCACTATGAGGAATGGGCCAATAAATTAATGATTGGGAGGTAAAAAAAAATTGTTGGGCCGATTTGGGACATAACTGCCGAATCAAGCCTATAGAGAAGCTGGAGGAGTCGATACCTTTTTTTTGCGGGGGCAAAGGGAGTTTTATTGAAAATTCATAGAGTTATAGTCAAGAGGCCACAAATCCTATATACAAGGTGGAACTGGGCTAAGCCACACAGCCGTAGCCCGCTCAGAACAACTATAATTGGCCAACCGATCGACAACTCTATTTTGACACCTACTTATTTTCTGAGGCACAAACTCCCTACTACCAAAGAGGTCCTTAATCTCAAGGACCAACTGGCCATAGGCCGACTGAACCAAATAGTTGTTTGACAGGCTTGACAAGGCTACAGATGAGTCCGACTGAAGAATGACAGGAAGAGTGGTATGTTGAATCGCCAACGCCATATCCTGCATGATTGCATGCAGTTCCGCTTCCAACGAGTCATTGCGATGGAAAATGAACCGATATGCAGCAAAGATAATAGCTCCGTCGTTGTTCCGTAGGACCATGCCCGCCGATGCAGGCCCGTCAGCCTCCTGGAACGAGCCGTCGACCGAGAGGGCCACCGTGCCCACAGCAGGAGCCGGCCAAGGGACAGCCGAGATCCGCTTTTTCTTCGGGGGTTTTGCCAATAATGGTCGGATGCATCTTTCCTTTAACTATTTCTTCCTCTGAATACGTACCAGCGAGCTTGATAGACTTGTAGTAGCTGTCTAGGAACTCGACCGAAGCCAAGACAGGAGGGATGTCCTTAATTACCATGGGCCAAGTCATTGCGCAACTGCCAAATTCTCCACGTCAACATGATGATCATATCACGGATATCGCCCGGAATTGTTCAGCAAATTTAGGAGCCACTCATTACCGTTATGGATAAGAAGATCATCCACTGGTGAAAGAACATGCGGTGCCCCCATGTTTGGTTTTGGCAATTGATGACAATCTCTATGGTCTAATGGTTGCCTTGAGTTATATTTGAAGAGCTTGTCCATAGGTTTTTCTTGGAGTCCATTTGTTGGTTTCAAGGAGAGTTTGTGATGAGCAAGGTGCTATTAAGGAATTATCCAAAGATTGGTCTTATGAGTATTGAGCTTATAGCAAGCATGTCTTGAAGAAGAAGAGTGTGTGATCATTCATGTTTACCTTCAAGGCATCATCCAAATGAACAGAGTTGGAAAGATTCAAGGTTGATCAAGACTAAGTCAAAGAGTGAATCAAGTTGATCAACACAAAAAGCATAGAAGATGTATCGAGAGGGATCAAGCGATCCCATGGTATGGTAAGCATGGTCAATTACGCTTTGTGTTCTAACCCATGGTCTTCGTGAGAGTTCTTTGTGGGGTTAGGTTGCGGCGTGCAAGTTCAAGTAGGATCATCACGAAGAGATCATATGCTTGAAGCTTGCCGTCCATTGTGGCGACAATGGACTTGTGAAGATGTGCAAAAGAGTGGCTCACCCATAGTGAAGTATGGGGGAGCAATCTACTAGTCTTCATCGAGCCAACGCAATCAAGAAAGGTGGTCCATCTTGAGGAGGATAAGATCATCATCATCTAGCTCAAGTGGATCATGTGCGAGGCAAAGGTTTGCCCTTGATAGGCTTTCTATTTTACCGGTCTCATGGTAGTTGTGGGAGACCGGGTTATAGGATCGATTGCCGTACTATCAAGGGGGGCTCTCGATGAGTTGCTTGATCGTATCGTTCGTAGAGAGCTCAAACCATTGCTTCCTTGCATCATCTTTATTGGTTCTTGTTTGGTTCTTCCCCTTGTGGGATTTGGAGCTGATGGTCATTTTTATGACAAGCTCGAGTTCATGGAAAAACGGAGTTCACTTGCATCTTCTATGATGTTTTCGATGTTGGAGGGTAATGTCGGTTCTTCTCTGTTGGAGTTTTCACTCCTTTATTTGTTAGGCATAACTTCTTCTCTGTCGCTGTTTTGATGCTACTCGTTGTCTTGTATCCAACAAGCTTGAGTTTGCTCAATTCGAGCTCATATGAAGAAGTTATGGCATTTCTGCTTTCTCCCTGCTCTGGTCTGAGCGGTAGTACCGCGGGCCGGAGCGGTAGTACCGCTTGGGTGCTATAAGCGGCAGTATCGCTCCACAGCGGTAGTACCGCTTGTAGCCCCAGCCGTAGTACCGCTGCGGTTTCGTGCTAGTGCCGCCTCGATTCGAGGGCTCATTTTTCGTGTCGGACTTTACGGTACCTGTCGCGGCAGGAGTGGCGGTAGTACCGCTCTCGAGCGGTAGTACCGCTTAGGCTGTTAAGCGGTAGTACCGCTGGCCCAGCGGTAGTACCGCTCCGGTCGGGCGGTAGTACCGCTACTGCTTTACTACCGCCCCAAGGTTCCTGTTTTGTTGCTCTGTTTCCCTGCTTCTTCCGCCCGAGCGGTAGTACCGCTCGTGTGCGGGCTGAGCACATAACGGTTGGATTTTCCCCCTCCTATAAAAGGGGGTCTTCTTCCCCATTGAACCTTATCCCTTGAGCTCGTGTTCTTCCCCCATTGTTGACTTTCTCCGAGCTTGCTAACTCTCAATCCCTCCATGGATTCTTGCTAGTTTTTGAGGGAAAAGAGAGAGGAGATCTAGATCCATGTTTCCACCAATCACTTTCTCCTCTAAGTGAGGGGAACACCTTGGATCTAGATCTTGGAGTTCTTGGTGTTCTCCTTCTTGTTCTTCCTCTCATTTTCCTCCCTAGCATTAGTTGCTTCGGTGGGATTTGAGAGAGAAGGACTTGGGCACTCCGTGTGCCCTTGCCATTGCATTTGGTGCACCGGTTTGAGTTCTCCACGGTGATACGTGGAAGTTACAAGTTGAGAAGCTTATTACTCTTGGGTGCTTGGTACCCTTGAGCTTGTTCCTCTTGGGTGCTTGGGCGCCCTAGACGGTTAGTGGTGTTGAGCTCAATCATTGTGGTGTAAAGCTCGCAAGCGTCGGGTCTCCGATTAGGTTGTGGAGATCGCCTGAGCAATTTGACGGTACCGTGACCGCCCCAAGGGTTGCCAAAGTGTACGGGTTCGGTGACCGCCCCCAAGGGTCGCCATTTGTACGGGTTCGGTTACCGCCCTCAAGGGTCCCTTAGTGGAATCACGGCATCTTGCATTGTGCAAGGGCGTGAGGAGATTACGGTGGCCCTAGTGGCTTCTTGGGGAGCATTATGCCTCAACACCGCTCCAAACGGAGATTAGCATCCGCAAGGGTGTGAACTTGGATACTTGTCGTCTCGCGTGCCTCGGTTATCTCTTACCCGAGCCCCTTTACTTATGCACTTTACTTTGTGATAGCCATATTGTTCTTTGTCATATATCTTGCTATCACATAGTTGCTTATCTTGCTTAGCATAAGTTGTTGGTGCACATAGGTGAGCCTAGTTGTTGTAGGTTTTGTGCTTGACAAATTAACCGCTAGGTTTTATTCCGCATTTGTTCAAGCCTAAACCATAATTATTTTAAAGCGCCTATTCACACCCCCCCCCCCCCCTCTAGGCGACATCCTCGATCTTTCAACTGGGAGTACCCATCTCTGGCGCATATTAACCCACATAATCTATGCATGTGTGCAGGTGATCAACGCATGAAACAGAGCAGTGCTCTAGGAGGAAACACTCACTGGTTGTCTCAACAAAAAAAACTCACCGGCTGGTCAGCTCGTACAGACGACTAGGGCTGCAAACATGTCAAGTTCGAGCGAGTTGGCCTAGGCTCAGCTCAACTCATACTAAAATTCGAGCGAGTCCAAAATGTGCGAAGCTCAAGGTCGAGCTGCAGAAAGTAGCTCATGCTCAGCTTGTAACGATCTCGAGTAAATCTCGAGCTAGTTTCGAGCTAAATAAGATGATTTTTCAAATTATTTTAAGGCAAATTTTAAAGCTAGATAGGCCACAACAGAACAGAAAAACCATTATAAATTCGACTTATCCTTTCTCAAGTGAAGAGTAGTATTTAATAACAAGAGATCATGGATAGAAGGCGACGAAGGTGCGCCAGGTCTCAAGCTTTGACCAAAATAACAAGATATTGAACACACGGTTGGCCACGTGATGAGAATAAATTTTCTCCATGCTTAATTTCCATGTTTGCTAGTAGGTAAAGTAAAGGAAAAAAAAAGTCGTATAGAACATATATGGAAATGAATGATCCTAATTCTTGGAGATTGGTATGAAGGTTATTTAATATACTTATATGATATCGAGTTATCGAGCTAAAATCGAGCGAGCCAATGCTGGCTCAAGATCGGCTCGTTTCTTGATCGAGCTACATAAAGTGTTCATACTCAGCTCATTTCTTTTTGAGTCGATCTCGAGTCGAGCTAAAATACGAGTCGATCTCGAGCGGCTCGCGAGCCTCGAACTTTTCTTGCAACCCTACAGACAACACACTGGAGCAGTTTTTTTTGAATAATTATATATATATATATATATATATATATATATATATATATATATATATATATATATATATATATATATATATTTCAAATTTTACTTTACTTAAAATTTTAAAACATTTGACTATGGATTTAAAAATGTCGATCAGTGTATTGAAATTGTTTAAACAACTTCTAAAATATATTTATAGCATTAAAAAAGTTTGTTACATTTCATAAATGTGTCACATGAAAAAATATTTATACAGTGTCATTCTTTTACATAATTGCGAAAGTATTGTGTACCATCCAAAAAATGTTCACCTTTTTAAATATGATTTATACAATGTAAAAAATGTTTGGTAGCATTAAAAATGGTTGAACTGTATATGTTAAATGCTTAACATATACTCAACAGAATTTTCAAAATTGGTATTTGAAAACATGTTCTGAGAGCTTAAATGAGGAAAATATTTTTGAAAATTTCAGCATGTATTAGGAAAATATTCCACGTGTACAAAAAATGTATAACATGTATTGAAAACAGCAGACATGTATTGAATAAAAGGAAAAGGAAAAAACGAATAAACCCAACTAAGAAACAGATAAAAAAATGAAAAAACGCATGGATGGTTCTAAAACCAGTCCGTACTAGTCTATAGAACCATCCTGAGACCGGTTTTATGGGTCAGCCCACTAAAAACGTGAGCACCCCAGCGCTAGTGGCGAGGCCAGGCTACATCTCGCAATAAGCGAGATATAGCCCTGGCAGTGGGGCGGATCGAATTTTTATAGTATATACTAGTAAAAATGCCCGTGCGTTGCAACGGGATAAATACAAAAATGTATGCACCCGAGTCTAATAGGCATGACTCTAGGACATATCCCCCACTCTCATTCCATGACCTCTATTTGAACAAAGCGTCCTACCTGTGTCACCACATATCTTTGTTCTTGCCTTCGCAGATTGTGGACTGGTTGTCCATCTAGTTACATCACGCCTAGACATTGTCAGTGCAGGGGATGAGCTGGACCACCTCACGTCAAATATGTCGCTCAACTTCGCGGAAGTGAATGTTTAAACTAATCTCTCGAGCGGGAGATGAGGCCCCCTCCGTGGGTCCCTCCCCGCATGTGTTTCATCCCTCATACTCTCTCGCTCTGCACATGTCTCATCATGCGTCCTTCACACCACACATGCTTGCAACTAATATATTATTAAACAAAAACACATTAAATGACTATTAATAATAGAGTTGACAAAATAACACTAACCTAGTAAAATGGCAGCACAATATCTCATTCATAGGAAATTATTCACAGCAACAGAAATTTCATGATTCTTAAATAGCTAACATTTTCTATCAATTCAAATAATTCTGGTCTTTGGACCCTTAAATCAATCACAAAAATAGTGCTTACCAGACATAAACTTTAGTGTTTCTTACTTGAAGTGGTGCAAGATTGGTAGCATTTGTTGGACAACCATGCGTTGGTACGCCTTAGAGAATGCACCTTTGCAAAGAACAGGTACAAAACAGTGATGAATTAGCAAACTAAAGCTGGCGGTATGGGATCTCCCCTTGAACTCGACAAGAGAAACACTAAGCATCATTGGTAAAATATTAATCAACTCGTATGCGTCAGATCCACTCACCTTTCTCTGCTCTTCCAGTGAGCAAAAAGGCCCGTGTAATTGCTTCAGAGTAATAAAATTACAACCTTCAAATCGAGCCATTGAGAATATGACACATATAATGATTATTAATAATGTAGTCCCACCTAATTCTCCTATACATACCATGTTAAACTAAGTGACGGTATACGTATACAAATATATAACTTATAAATTTCACCGGCAATAATGATATAGTCTCACATTAAACAAAATGGTAAAAAATAGCATAAATCATAGCCGATAACAATATAATAAATTCTTGTGAGTGATAGTTTGACTCCCGACACAAGAAGGCGTTGTAGCAACATAATAAAAACAAATCCCTCGGAAGAACATTTCTGAAAACAAATTACATACTATGCACAAGCATATGGAAAAGGATCACTCAACATTGTCAGCTAGTAAAAATGCATGAGGAGAAAGATCTGAAAAAATAAGTCAATTATTTGAAATAACTTTCCCCTGTTTTTTAACAAATGAGAACAATCATGGTGACATATTAGAGCTTATTCAGGACATCTTCTTCTTTTACTGAAGGAAGTAGCATGTTCCAGCAAAATTGTCAAATTATGTGTACCCATTTTGCATACCATTATTTGTGTCATCTAGACCTACACTGCTCGGTGCCTTGCTAAAATCCTATCCATCAAAATTTATCCCACAACAATATCTATCACTTGTAGTTGTTAAATGGTTAAAAAGCAGCTTGGCTAAGTCGTAGCAGTGCTGGTCTTTGTACCAAGAATATAGTGGAGTGTGTGAATCCGTCATCAGTGTCAACGTTCAAAGTCGACATTGGGTCACCGGTCACGCGCTGCCTCTGATCCCGAACACGGCATGGATAAGTAGGCCAACCACAAAGTCTGCAGTGGTGGCCGTCAGGGCGACGATCGGGTTACCCATGGTGCGGCGCCAAGCTACAGAACACACCCATGGCCTTGCCGCCTCCAGCGGAGAGGGACCGTTGGTAGTCGCTTGTAGGGGATAGATGTGCTCGTGGCACGGGATCACCTCGGTAGGCGTTGGTCCGATGAGGTGCGTGCCCCACGCCGCCTGAACCTACATGAAAAATTTGTTGCCTACCTACATGTTTTCAAGACTGAACCTTCACGCCAAAACATTGTGAAGTGAGCAGGAGTACTAAACAGGGTGATCATCTCGCCTTGATGCAACAACTTGGTGCAGATTGGTACCACTTGGGTACGTACCATTGACTGCCAACCTTTGGGAGAAGCACTTGTTCCCATCAGTCACGCGATGACGACCGGGGCTGCACCTAAAGCACCGATATTAAGGGAAACTGAACGGCAGGAAGATGAGCCATACCCGCAGAGCTTGATGCGTTGCTTGCTGGTTCTGTTCTTCAGGCACCGTGGCCGATCCAAAATTTCAGCTGCCATCACCGCCTTTTTTTTGTTTGTGAGGGAGATTCCGTAATCGACATGAGGGCGGGCCGGGTCACCTGGCCAGAGGCTAGTGCTGGTTCTAGAATCACGGTCGATGGTGGACACATGCCCTGCCTTGGCGGGTCTCCTCTCCTCCTCTACTCCGACGTCCAGGCTCAGCGTCTCTTCCTTTGCTCCAACGCCCAGACTCGACGTCTCTTCCTACTGCGATGCCAAGACTCGCCTACAACCACGTCTCCGTGACAATGGGCGAACTTCCGTCGGCGGGGGCAATATACTTGTAGACTTGCAAACTTGCGATGCAATTTAGCTTTTTATAGCATGAATTCTTTGTGGAATCCGGATGGGGACATCCATGGATACATATTGTAGTAGTTTTCCTACCCGGACCCGATCCAAAACGGATATGGCACACGGCGCTGGAGAAAAGGGAGCGAGCGGCAGCGGCGGCGACGTATGCACGCAATACGTCGTGCGTCCTCGCCTCTACCGAGAGTAAGTTTCGGCAACATATGGGCCGGAGGCTCTTTCGTTCTGGCAAACAAAAACTTAGTAATATGGTCCGACGAGCATGTATTATTTTTGGTTTCCTTTACACGTATGGGTCGGGCGGCCGGCTTCGTTTATTTCCTTTACACACGTACGTCTCTGGTTTCCTATGTTCGTCAAACCAAACCAAACCCAAAACATACCGTACATCAATAAAAAAAACTCAAAACAGGACAAACTAAGCGGAACCAAACCAAGAATATCACCTTCCTTTAAAGTAGGTATAGATATAGAATAGATATAGATATAGATATAAATTGGATTAGCTTATGGCTTCCACTCTGTTCTGAGAGCTTGATGTCAAGCCCTGCGAAGTTTCACGTCATGCATCTTCCATAGCCACTTCATAGGCAAATTTCCCACCGATGACGTGGCACAATTATGCATACTGGTAGGCGTGGGGTTGGCGATCGCCATTATGCAGCCCATCTCATCACTACTAAGTGACGGTGAAAAGGAGGAGATGGCAACCTTGGTGGAGCTAGGGAGGTCGGCCATCGCCGAGCATGTGTCTTCGATGTTGGTGTGTCGCGCGTATGTTTGACGGTCTTCCTTGTAGAGCCCGATCATTGCAGTTTCACTGTGCATGGGTAAGATGCACTGTTGGCCACAAGTAATGAGGGTTTTGTTGTTGACCGAGATTGACATCTCCTCTGGCTTGAGCATGTATGCGGTGTGCATCAGCTTGGCCTGCGTATTCAGGACCAACTGATGGTAGGTTTTGTTTTAAAAATCTGTCCTAAAATAAGTATATAATTAGAATAGTGTGTATTGTACTGCATATTAAGTAGGCTTTGTTCTCCATGAATGATATGTTATGTGCACGTAGTTCCAGTTAGTGATGGAGCTAGCCAAAGATGTCGGGGGGCAAAAGAGAAAATATAAATGTTTTGGGGGGATTCTAGTAGGGGGGAGCAGGGCCCCCCTTAAAGTACATATCTCCGCCATTGTCTCATGTATATACTTTGTTTTTCCGCTCTCAATAGTACTAATTTCAATTGTGTGAAACTATTGAACACACCCAATGCATGTTGTGGGAAGCCATTGTTATTTATTCGTTTTTCACTTAGGTTGTAAAGGTTTGTGCCTTATTTAAGTTCCCAACTTTTTTTGCAACATAAAGGAGGGTATGACTGAAACTTTGTCACTTTAGTTCATTATCAGAAGTAATGAACTTGGTGTGAGCTATCTTTTCGGGGAAACAAAATAAAATCATGAGATATATATATATATATATATATATATATATATATATATATATATATATATATATATATATATAAATGATAAGTTATACATAGGGTGTTTTCTATTTAGCATTTTAGCTGATTTTTGTTCTAACAACAGTCGTATTTCAGATCCAATAGTGTGTAGTATACCATAATGTTCAACAATGCTTTCCCCTTGAGCTTCCCGATCAGGCTACTGGGTTGCATATCTTTTTGTTTTCGTTCTAGATCCGACAAGCAATTTGTTTCCAGGCCTTGTCTCTTGTTTTCTTGTGTCCCGTTTTTATCTCCTGGGATTTTGTATGGGCCTGAGAGGCAGGGCTCATGACCAAAGTAAAAAACAGTATGGAAGAAGAAAAAGAGAACATAAGTACATAACACGTTGGATGTCTCAAAACACACACAAAAATATAGACCCTTTATTATATAATAATACTAGAAAAGAAGCTTAGGATGTGTATTTATGGCACTCGGCCATAGATTCTCGCATTGTCTGTGCCGAAGGTAAATGCATCAGGATCTGTAGCTTGGTGTTTTCTTGGGAGATATGACCGGTTATTAAGACCTCCTCCAATGCCAAGGTGCTTAGACTACCCACAATGAGAGTAACATAGGTACTTCCTCCGTCTAGGTGAGTAAGTCATCTTAGGTTGTGCACCGTGACCAAGGAGGATGGGAAAACGAGAGAACTTAATGTTCATTTGCTAATTAATAGCATTGCATGCAATGAACTAACCACTGCATGTCGTGTTTGCTAGTCTCATATTGGTTGATATGTCAAGAAACAAGAAACGAGGTAGAATTTAATGCACCGCGTCTAAGTGTTTTGGGATTATTTGGTTTTCGTAAGATGACTTCCACACCTAGACGGAGGGAGTAATAACATCACACATATCTAGATAAAACAGATGATGTGGCAAGCAATAAATGAAGAAAGAGAGGCATGTGGTAACATAGCTAGTTACTAATAGTATGAGTAACATCACACATATCAAGGCAAGATGAGTCTATAGCTTAATAAATGAAGTGTTGCATGTTACCACACAAATGTTACTCCACACTATAGAGGTAGTAACATAGAGTAATAACATGTGTATGTTACTACTCTATGTTACTACCCATTGTGGCTAGTCTTAGGTGAGGTGCTAAGTGCATTAAATAGCTTAGCAACTCAACTTCCCAATGCATAGGTGCTTAACTTGTTGTTGCTAAGCTCACTTTATTTAATGATTTAGCACATGAAATCTTCCATGCATTGGTCAGCTTCTTTCATTTATGTGGTTTGCCTAGGTTCATGTGCTTGGCATTGGTTTTTCCTGGGGTCACGAAAGTGCTCTCTCTCCTCCTTAATTACTGCGCCATGTCATTTTTTTGCTTATGTAGCATGTTTAGCATGTATCACTGTGGAGCACTGGGAAGGGCCTAAATCTGGTATTGTGAGCGGTATGTATGGGCATGTCTGTATGCTGGACTATGGAGAGGACAGACGTAGTTAGGCCCTTCCCAGTGCTCCACTGTGTACAGGTGCTAAGAGTGCCACATAAGCAGAGAAAATGATGTGGCAAAACAATTAAATAAGAGAGAGAACATTATGGTGACTCAGAGAAAACGGTGCTAAGCACGTGGACCTATACAAAATGACTACCAACCAATACATGAAGGAGTTTTGTTTTTAAACAATTCAATGAGTGAAGCTTAGCTACTAAAGCTAAGCACCTATGCATCGGGGAAACCAGTTGCTAAGTTTTTTAATACACTTAGCACCTTATGTAAACACCAATGCATTGAAAGTGGCCTTGGTATGACCGATGGTTCTGGGCAAGTGCGCCTTGCAGGCGCTTGGAGATGCAACCGGGGTTCTCCCGGAGACACAGATCTGCTAGGACGAGTCCCCATTGGCTAAGTGGAAGCACAACTCGCCCACGGTATTTCATCACTTACAAAAGATATGGAGTTTGTTTCTAAGAAGCTAGCTACAATGAATTCAGAATAGGATAGCAGATCAATTGGGTAATTACAACCGTAAAGAATCATCTATTGCTGTATGATTGCATAGGGGGCCTCTGTGTATCGACGACCTATTACCATTAGATTGTAATTATATTATAATGGACTAAAACTCGCATTTTTCCTGCAAAAAAAGGGGAAGCTCAATCTAGAGGAGCTTGGCTGGACTAAGAGGTGAGTATAAATCCAGATAGCACATATTAATATACTATTTGCATTCACAAGATGTAGATGGTATGCCTCATGTGATTTTGCTGATTACCAGTATGATTCTTAAATATTTATTAATGATACAATATAGTATTGTCTCATTAATAATCAATTGATTTGGTATTGTTTATGGATTGATATAATTGATTTTTTTTCATTTATGAATTCAGTGTTATAATCGGTAAAATTGTAGTGGGTTGATCTAGTATACTTTTAGCTTTCTCCTTGTTTTAAGTTACAAATTGTTTCTTCAAATTTCAGAACTTCCATGTCATAATTAGTCTGTATCAAGTGAGAAAATGAGAAAGGAATCCAAGTTTAAGATGCACACATGTAGAATACATCCGTGTGTATACGTAGAATTATTTTAGAATTTTTTGAAACTTAAAAGATTGATATTTTTATGAAGCTCAAGTTCTAAAAATATTAGTATATTTCATACGACCTAAAAATCAAATAATATAGGAAAACACGCCTCATCTGATCCCGTTGCCCACCGTCCATTGTGGCCTACACTTGTGATTGGGTCTGCTACACCAAGACATGGTATTGCACCCTATGATCCGCTTTGCCTCACTGTCCCACCTCCGTCCAGAACATTGTATCGATTTGGTCCGCTTCTCATCGTCGAGCCCACAGTTGCTGCCAGGCCCGCCATAGGGCGGACCCGTAGACCGGACAAAAAGGGTGACCGCCCCGAGCCCCAAATATTAAACATGGCACTAACCAACATACTACTATTATCTAAGTCCATCATACGAAAATTTTGGTGGCCTTGCAAACAGGGGAAAGGAAACCAGCATGGGTGTCATGGGAAGTGATGACAAGACCTAAGTATCTAGGAGGTCTAGGCTTCAGGGATCTAGAACTTTTAAATTTGGCTTTGCTAGCAAAACAGTCTTGGAGAATTTTGCAGGAGCTGACATCTTTCAGCACAAGGATCCTTAAGGCTTCCTACTTCCCTGATGGTACAATCATTAACGTCGAACTGGGTTCTCAGCCATATAAAATCTGGTGTGGTGTCTTAGAAGCTAGAGACATAGTGAAGCAGGGTATTATTTGCCGAATTGGGAATGGCCAATCTACTGATATATGGGCTGATAATTGGATTCCAAAAGAATCTTCTTGGCGACCAATAGTATCTCTTGTTGTGGACCCGCTTGTGAAGGTATCTGCGTTATTATCACCTACCACAACCTCTTGTCTGGAGTGTCTTCCTACCCATTGATGCTGATGAGATACTCAGGATCCCTGTGTGCACTCGAAACACAACCAATTTTTGGGCATGGCATCCAGACAAGAAAGGACGATTCACTGTTAGCTTGACACAGCCGTATATGATCAAGACAAAAGTCTAGAGAGAGAATTGGCTTGAAGGGAGGAGTGGATCCTCAGATAATATGAGAGAGGAGAAGTCATGGACTTAGCTATGGAATATCTTCATCGAAGATCCGGGTTTTTTGTGAGACTAGCCGGACATTCCCTACCAACCACTAATGTGCTACACGATCGAAATATGGCACATGCTAACTAGTGCCCACTATGTGGAGGGGAATACTCGTGGCGGCATGCACTTCTTTCGTGCACGATGGCCGGATGTACATGGGCACTCTCAGATGTAGAATTAGTGGAGAGGATGACAAATAGTAAGGAACCTACAACAAAGAACTGAATGTTTGAATTTCATGACAATCTGAGTCATGACTGCTTCACTAGGATGGTTGTGACCTTACATGCTATATGGTATTGATACGTCTCCAATGTATCTATAATTTTTTATTGTTCCATGCTATTATATTATCTGTTTTGGATGTTTTATATGCATTAATATGCTATTTTATATTATTTTTGGGACAAACCTATTAACCTAGAGCCCAGTGCCAGTTTCTGTTTTCCCCTGTTTTTGAGTTTCACAGAAAAGGATACCAAACGGAGTCCAAACGAAATACAACCTTCACGATGATTTTTCTTGGACCAGAAGACAACCGGGAGACTTGGAGATGAAGTCGGAGGAGCCACGAGGCGGCCACAAGGACGAAGGGCGCGCCCAGGGGGGTAGGGTGCGCCCCCACCCTTGTGGACCGCTCATGCACCTCCTGACCTAATTCTTTCGCCTATATATTCCCATATATCCCGAAACCACCATAGGCATCCATGAAAACACTTCTCCACCACCGCAACCTTCTGTACCCGTGAGATCCCATCTAGGGACCTTTTCCGGCACCCTGCCGGAGGGGATTCGATCACGGAGGGCTTCACATCAACTCTATTGCCCTTCCGATGAAGCGTGATTATTTTACCACAGACCTACGGGTCCATAGCTAGTATCTAGATGGCTTCTTCTCTATCTTTGATTCTCAATACCAAGTTCTCCTCAATGTTCTTGGAGATCTATTTGATGTAATACTCTTTTGCAGTGTGTTTGCCGAGATCCGATGAATTGTGGATTTATGATCAGCTTATCTATGAATATTATTTGAATCTCCTCTGAATTATTTTATGCATGATTTGATATCTTTGTAATTCTCTTCGAACTATTGGTTTGGTTTGGCCAACTAGATTGGTTTTTCTTGCAATGGGAGAAGTGCTTAGCTTTGGGTTCAATCTTGCGGTGACCTTTCCCAGTGACTGTAGGGGCAGCAAGGCACGTATTGTATTGTTGCCATCGAGAATAAAAAGATGCGATTTTCATCATATTGCTTGAGTTAATTCCTCTACATCATGTCATCTTACTTAATGCATTACTCCGTTCTTTATGAACTTAATACTCTAGATGCATGCTGGATAGCGGTAGATGTGTGGAGTAATAGTAGTAGATGCAGAATTGTTTCGGTCTGCTTGACACAGACATGATGCCTATATTCATGATCATTGCCTTAGATATCGTCATAACTTTGCGCTTTTCTATCAATTGCTCGGCAGTAATTTGTTCACCCACCGTAATATTTTCTATCTTGAGAGAAGCCTCTAGTGATAACTATGGCCCTCGGGTCTATTTTCCATCATATAAGTTTCCGATCTACTATTTTGCAACCTTTTACTTTCCAATCTATAAACAAAAAATACCAAAAATATTTACTTTATCGTTTATCTATCTCTATCAGATCTCACTTTTGCAAATAACCGTGAAGGGATTGACAACCCCTTTATCGCATTGGGTGCAAGTTGTTTGATTATTTGTGCAGGTATTCGATGACTTGTGCTTTGTCTCCTACTGGATTGATACCTTGGTTCTCAAAATGAGGGAAATACTTATCTCTACTTTGCTGCATCACCCTTTCCTCTTCAAGGGAAAAACCAACGCAAGCTCAAGAAGTAGCATGTATGCAAGGCGGAAGGCTATTCATGAGTCAATCTTTCAAAGCCCGCATCCCTATTCATTTGTCAACTCCTATCTCAATGATTTCATGTCGCTACCAAAGCCAGAACTAGAGCTCGACGTCACGACGAGATCAAGTGTTGATACTTCCCAACGCTGGCTACAATAACCGGAGGGCGTTATGAAAATAAATGCTGATAGAGCGGTCACCTGACAAGGACAGGGAGGTGTCGCAACCGTGATTTGTCTTGATCATAACGACCTATACTTGGGATCATCTGTCGTGGTGTTCAGTGGTACTACGGATCCCACGGTTCTTGAAGCTTATATGTGCCGCAAATCACTGGCATTGGCGGAAGATCTCAGACTACAGAGGATATGTATTGCGTCGGACTGCCAAGGGATCGTCAACGACATTGATCAGGGCACTGGAGGCCCTCATGGTGCAATCATACATGAAATAACATAAAGAAAGGGTAGTTTTCAGTTACGTAATTTCATTTTTTAACGTGGGAGCTTCAGTTTTGAAGCTCACAATCTCGCCAAGTATGCTTGTAATTTAGGTGTGGGCCGATATTGTTTGTTGGGTAATCCTCATGACCCAATTCTTGTACTTATGAACATTATTCTGAATCAATAAAGTCGGCGAGATTTCTCAAAAAAAAAACTATTATCTAAGTCCAAAAGAGTATTGCATGTGTGTGAAATAAAATCCTAATTTTGCAAGAGAAAATCTACATCACATCAAAGTATCAACCAATCTGATAGACGACAGTGAATCTTATATCTGACTATGAACTTAGTTAGTGTGCTACTCTCTCTCTCTCTCTCTCTCTCTCTCTCTCTCTCTCTCTCATCCACCCTCCCTCCCTCCCTCTCTCTGCGTCCTGCAACTTCTACTGAAATCAACATAAAGTAGACTTTTATATTTAATCTTTTATTTTATAAACTAACATGTGCTATTGTATACAACTGATGAAACCAAATGTCCAGATGAGCATACCAAATAAACAAATTGTATGTAAGTATAACTCAATTGGTGATATGTTTATGTTCATTAGTGACTGGTGCGATTTCAATGCCATGCATAAGTTAAACTTATTACCAAATCTAACTTGCAACAAATTTGCAAACTTTACAACTTATACTCTAAGTTCTATAAATATGCAGACCAAATAATCGTCTAGAAGTCGCTACTGAGATATTAGTTGGACATTATTCTGTAGAAACCTCTAACATGATATTAAATTAAACTAAAGTATACATCAATATATGGAAATACATAAAATATGTACTTGCACACTATATAATTTGTGTAATTGTCACAAAAATAATTCAAAGATAACTTATATTACATCACTTAATTTAAATTTAGCGTAAATAATATTATCCATGATACATTGCAATAGATAACAAAGAACATTATTTAATTATATCGACTCGATTATGTGGTTAACTGTACCAACTAAATAATAAAAAATATTGTAGTATAAAAAAAGTACTCCCTCCTATCCAAAATAAGTGCAGCAATTTTGAAAAGCTTAGTTCAAAATTGCGACACTTATTAAGGATCGGAGGGAGCATGCATAATTTGGTATAAAAATATTTAGTATATTTCGCCTCGGATGACAAATTTGTTTGGACCATCGATAAGAGACTAAGTCCACATTCTCCTCAGTACATGTGTTACATTACGGATAAATCCTGATCCCATTGAAAACAGGTATGGTTCAATTTCTTCCATAAGAAAACTCTACAAAACAGTTTAGATTTTTCTCAAACTTTAAATTTTGTTTTCATGTCTTTTATGATTCCATAAACTAGGTGATTTCCCTGCGCGTTGTGGCAGGAATTGAAGATTAATTTCATATGCATTATGTATGAAGAAAACGATCCAAATCAAGAGCTACTATTTTGTAATGTAGAAATGTTTCATACTTGCACTATATGTAAACAAAGAGTACGCATGTGGTTTGCACAGGGTTTCAAAATAGTGTTAGTGGATGCTGGCATGCTTTCTAGCTTTTATATATGTTCAAGGAAAGCAAAAACAGACATATCCCTCAGAAAATCAGATATATTGAAATGAAGTAAGGAATTAACTAAAAAGATCCGGTGGAAAACTGATATTTACATTGGCAATATTGAACAAATAAATCTTTGTACAAACATATGGAAATCTAGCACCAATATGTAGACATTCCTCTCCTCGGTAGTCAATTTGGCTTCTAAGAGCATCAAAGTAATTGTAGTGAACTCTACTGGCTTTTAGTGACATCAAAAGTTGCATTTGTAAATATGTATGCAAATGTTCAAATTTGTCTAGCCAAGTTTTTTTTCAAAAGAAAACGAAATGTCGACATAAGAATTAATATGGCCATATATGAAAGCTAGTCATCATGTTATCAGGCAAGACATGAGCAACCGATTTAGAAGTACGCCTTAAAGATAGTCATATTGTCATCTGGCAAGACATGATCAGCCAGTTGAGATGTATGTTCCGAATATCCAGACACAACATGAATAATGCTATTGGCTCTCAAAGGTTGTAAAGAAGGAGTAATGTACACAAACATAACAAAAAAAGACAAAATAATGACATCAAAACTATTTACAAAAGGCTTATAGTTGTAGGTTGTAGATCCGGTCAGTTAGGCCCAGTCCAGACCACAAATTCCTTGCTAAGTCGCATTGGAAAAGCATGTGTCGTATGTCCTCTGGTCCCCTGCGGCACAATGGACATTCGCCAGATATGGGTATGTGTCTATTTGCGAGTATAGAATTTAATGGAACAATACCTCGAAGAGCTCGCCAACATAATATTTGAATCTTTCACGGTATGACAGCTATATTCTCTGACTTTTGTGAAAAGATTGTTGAGGTTTTCATGGATGATTTTTCCGTTTACGGAACTTCTTTTGATGATTGCTTAAGCAACCTTGATCGAGTTTTTCAGAGATGCAAGCAAACTAATCTTGTCTTGAATTGGGAGAAGTGCCACTATATGGTTAATGAAGGTATTGTCTTGGGATATAAAATTTCTGAACGAGGTATTGAGGTGGATAAAGCTAAAGTTGGTGCAACTGAGAAAACGCCATGTCCTAAAGATATCAAAGGTATTCGTAGTTTCCTTGGTCATGCTGGTTTCTCTAGGAGATTTATTAAAGACTTCTATAAAATTTCTAGGCCTCTTACAAATCTTTTACAAAAGGATGTTTCATTTGTTTTCGATGATGATTGTGTAGAAGCCTTTGAAACAATTAAGAAAGCCTTCATTTCTGCACCTATTGTTCAACCACCTGATTGGAACTTGCCTTTTGAAATTATGTGTGATGCTAGTGATTATGCTATTGGTGCTGTTCTAGGACAAAGAGTTGATAAGAAATTAAATGTTATTCATTATGCTAGTAAAACTCTAGATAGCGCCCAAAGAGATTATGCTACTACTGAAAAAGAATTTTTAGCAGTGGTGTTTGCTTGTGATAAATTCAGATCTTACGTTGTTGATTCTAAAGTGATTGTTCACACTGATCATGCTACAATAAAATATCTTATGAAAAAAATATTCTAAACCTAGACTTATTAATTAGGTGTGTTCTCTTGCTACAAGAATTTGACTTACATATCACTAATAGAAAAGGATCTGAGAACCCCGTAGCTGATAACTTGTCTAGGTTAGAAAATATTTTTGATGACCCACAAACTATTAATGATAGTTTTCCTGATGAGCAATTAGCTGCAATAAATGTTTCTCATGACACTCCTTGGTATGTTGACTATGCTAATTACATTGTTGCTAAATATATACCACCTAGCTTCACATACCAACAAAAGAAAAAAATCTTCTATGATTTAAGACATTACCTTTTGGGATGACCCACATCTTTATAAAGAAGGAGTAGATGGTATTATTAGACGTTGTGTACCTGAGCATGAACAGCGATATCCTATGGAAATGTCACTCCGAAGCTTATGGAGGGAATCATGCGGGAGACATAACTGCTCACAAGGTATTGCAATCTGGATTTTATTGGCCTATTCTCTTCAAGGATGCCCGTAAGTTTTCTTTAACTTGTGATGAATGTCAAAGAATTGGTAATATTGGTAAGCATTAGGAAATGCCTATGAATTATTCACTTGTTGTTGAACCATTTGATGCTTGGGGTTTTGACTATATGGGACCTTTTCCTTCCTCTAATGGGCATACACATATTTTGGTTGTCGTTGATTATGTTACTAACTGGGTAGAGGCTATTCCAACTAGTAGTGCTGATCACAACACCTCTATTAAAATGCTTAAGGAAGTTATTTTCCCAAGGTTTGGAGTCCCTAGATATTAAATGAATGATGGTGGTTCACACTTTATTCATGGTGATTTCCATAAAATACTTGCTAAGTATGATGTTAACCATAGAATTGCATCTCCATACCATCCTCAGTCTAGTGGTCAAGTTAAACTTAGCAATAGAGAAATAAAGTTAATATTACAAAAAACTGTCAATAGGTCCTGAAAGAATTGGTCTAAGAAATTAGATGATGCACTTTGGGCTTATAGAACAGCATGTAAAAATCATATGGGTATGTCTCCTTATAAAATGGTCTATGTAAAATCTTGCCATTTGCCTCTTGAGTTAGAACATAAAGCATATTGGGCAATTAAAGAACTCAACTATGATTTCAAACTTGCCCGTGAAAAGAGGCTATTTGATATTAGCTCACTAGATGAATGAAGAACCCAAGCTTATGAAAATGCCAAGTTATTTAAAGAAAAATTTAAAAGATGGCATGATAAAAGAATCCAAAAGCGTGAGTTCAAAGTTGGAGAATATGTTCTTTTGTACAACTCTCGTTTCAGATTCTTTGCAGGAAAACTTCTCTCCAAATGGGAAGGACCTTATGTTATCGAGGAGGTTTATCGGTCTGGAGCTATCAAAATAAATAATACCGAGGGTACTAACCTGTTGGGGATATAACTACCGAGTGTAAACCGCCCTGAAGGGGCCGGGTTACCCTCGTCCATGATCAGGGCCCACGGTGGAGGCCCAAAGCCCAGAGACGGATTAGGGTCCAGTCATGTAAACCGCCTTAATCTTATAACTTGAGTTGTAAGATAAGAGAGAAGAGACCGAGCCGGACACTTGTATGAGCCGGATCGGGACTCTGTAGACCGGCCGGGCGTCAACCCGTGTATATAAGGGGACGACCCGGCGGCGGGTTAAGGACAGACAATTCGAGGCTTAGGCGAAGCTATTGCTCCCTAGTCGCCGAAATCACATCAATCCCATCACAACTAGACGTAGGCCTTTCCTTCATCGAAGGGGCCGAACTAGTATAACTCCCGTGTCTTGTGTCCACTTTAACCCCTCTAAGTTAACCCGTACGATGGCCCTGCGACTAAGTCCTTTCACGAGGACATCTGCCGTGACAATTCCACGACAGTTGGCGCCCACCGTGGGGCTATCGCACGATGGTTTGATGATCTTAGAGGGCAAGTTCGAAGGACTCGAGGCTATGCTGTGGGCCGGATGACTAAGAGTCGTCGCGGCAAACTCTACATCGACGATGAATTTGGGGCCCGAGGCGGCTCGATCGAGTACGGGTACCGGGTCCCCTTTGGTGGCATACACGTGTTCATCGGCAAGATCGGCGAGCAGGGCCTGGGCGGACATCCGCACCGACCTCGTCGAGACGGCTCAACGGACGAAGAAGAGTCCTGCCACGCTAAACCGGCTGTCAAGCGTGCTTTCGTGGGAGTCGCCCACGGAGACTATGAGGGCGGATCAGCATCTGGCGGCGAAACCGTTGTCTACTCGGGCGACGAGTCATCCCGGAGAAACCGAGTCTTTGTACCAGCTGCAAGATGGCGGATCGGGGCTGTTCCGACGGAGAGAGTATTCGGACTCCTTTGATCTACCCAGCCGGGTTGGAATTTTCATGGCGGTACAAGCGACGCTTCACTCTTCGACCGTGGCGCCCATCGTCGCCGGTTCAGCAGCGATGGTGGCAGCCGAAGGAGGCCCCTGTCGCGCCGCCGCTCAAGTTCTATCGAGTTATTTGGCGATTGGCTGCGCTCATGGCGGAGGCTAACCCGGCGGATCAGGACCTGCATAACGAGAGATTGCAAGGGTGAAGGAACAGATCGCTAAAGCTAAAGCGGATCCGGCAGCCGCGGACGTGAGGATGGCGGCGAACGGGCCGCTTTGGATGCTGAGCTTATAGGCTCATCTTTGGATCGAGTGCATCACATGAAGTCATGAAAAGGAAGTACAGATCCCGTTTGCCTTCGGTTTTCGAGGAAGAGAGCTCTTCAATACCCGAGGCAGGGACGATAATCCGCCACGGTGGTAAACCGCCGGAAGCACCTGGGACGGCCGCGCCGGTTCAGCCCCGTGTGATAGACCTGCCTCGCCATCACACCGGCGCGCCCCAGACTGTGCAGACACCTCCGGGTCACTACTCCAACCCGGTGGATAACCTTGTCATGGCTGCGGCACGATTGGAGGTGATTCCGATCGAGGGCGATTCACCACAGGCGGTAGAAACTCGCCGGGTCAAGGAGCTCCTCAGGACGGCCCTGGCTCAGCAGGAAGCGTATTCATACAGTCGGGATCGGATCCACTCCACCCCCCGCCCAAGCCGGAGTTATAGCCGGCGCGCAGATGAACCGACCGTATCAAGCAACGTGCAGCGCGGTCCGCCTCGAGGCAACAACCCGGCCGGTGGCTTCGAAGACGCTCAAGTGGTGGTAGACCGGGCCAGGGCACGTAGGGAGGCCGGGTTAACAGCACAACATGAGGACCATCAGCTCGTGCCGATTCGTCCGACCATCCTCGAACCGGGGGTCACATCTGGCTCATTGGGGGTGCCTTGCCTCGTCCCCGCTTTACGCAATGTGCGTTTGCCCAAGGACTTCAAAGGGCCACGCAAGGTGCCCAATTATACCGCCGATTTGGCTCCAGAAGCGTGGATAGAAAGCTATGAGATGGCCATGGAGATGCTGGATGTGGATGAAGCTGCGTGTGCGAAGTATTTCACCATGATGTTGGAAGGTACGGCCCGTACTTGGTTGAAAAATTTGCCACCCAACTCGGTTAGTTCGTGGACCCAGTTACGGACCCGGTTCATTCAAAATTTCAAAGACACCTGTAAGCAGCCTATGTCTGTGGTGGATTTGGCGGCTTGTGTCCAGGCAGAGGGAGAATCTACAACACATTGGGTGCGCCGCGTTTCGGAGGTTTTACATTCATCAGACCGGATCAACCCTAATTCTGCTATCTTAACCCTAGAAGCCAACTGCCGGTTCGAACCGTTGAAGTTGAAGCTGGGTCGCATGAAGCGTTTTTGCAATGAAATGGGCACGCTCATGGGCGTTTTGGTAAAGTATGCTAATTCTGATAGTACCAAGGATCCCGAGTCTGAGGATGACGAAGTAGGGAAGGGAAAGCGAATAGCAACTCCAGAGGCCAGCAGCATCATTCGCGAGCAATGGGGAAACAAGCGTAAGGCTAACGGTAACATGGGCTTCAGAGCTAACACCAACGCAGCAGGACAAGGGTCAGCGGCGCAAAGGTAGGCAATCAAACCGGGCGGTGCACAAGGTCACAATCCGGGCGTTTGAATTACCTATTGAATCAACCTTGTCCAAGCATGGGACGAAGGAGGCATCGGCGAACCACCTCTGGAAGGATTGTTATATTATGCAGGAGTTCAAAATTCTAATGCTTTCGGTATGATCAAGGCCCGGCGGCGGTTCGTGGTCCGCCCGGTTACGGTGGAGGAAATTCGGCCCAGGTTCGTGGTAATCCGGGCGGGCAAGGCAAAGAACAATCAAAACAATCGAACAATCGAGAACCAAGGGGTTACAATCAACAACAGCAGCAGTCGGGTTACCAAAGTAATCCGAAGCAGTTGAACGGTGGACAGTACCATGTCTTTACCACCAGCTTGGACAGACGAGACCGCAAACTTCAGAAGCGGGCGGTCAGTGTTGTTGAACCGGCCGCACCGCATTACCTGCGCTGGTCAGAGCAACCTATTGTATGGAGCAGAGAGGATCATCCTCCCCGGGTTTACAATCCGGGTCAGCTAGCCCTAGTGGTGGCACCTCAGGTGGGAGGATACAAGTTTACCAAAGTACTCATGGATGGAGGGAGCAGCATCAACATCCTGTACTATGAGACCTTCCGACGTATGGGGTTGACGGATAAGCATCTCAGGCCATCCAGTACAGTGTTTCACGGCGTGGTGCCTGGCAAGTCAGCATACCCGGTCGGTAAGATAGCTCTGGAGGTAGCCTTTGGAGATGAACATGACTCCAGATCGGAAACGTTGACGTTTGAGGTGGTGAAAATCCAAAGCCCTTACCACGCCTTGTTTGGGCGGCCGGATTATGCTAAGTTTATGGCACGGCCTTGTTATGTTTATTTGCAGCTGAAAATGCCGGGTCACAAAGGGACGATAACGGTTCACGGGAGCTGCCGGATTGCGTTGGAATGCGAGGAAGGTGATGCGGCTTATGCAGAGTCGGTTTGTGCCACCGAAGAGTTAAAGTACTATAAAGACAATGTTGATCCGGCAGATATGACCCCGTTGAAGAAGCCAACTACAGAGCATGATCCGGATTTGAAGTTTAACTCGGCGGCTGAGACTAAACTTGTTGATTTTGTGCCCAGCGATTCGTCCAAGCAGTTCACCATCAGTGCTAACTTGGATCCTAAATAGGAAAGCGCGCTCATCGAGTTCATCCGTGAGAATCGGGACATTTTCGCATGGAAACCTTCTGACATGCCAGGTGTACCGAGGGAACTTGCTGAGCACACTCTTAATGTTGATCCCAAGTACAGACCGGTAAAGCAGTTTCTTCGCCGGTTTAACGAGGAAAGGCGCAAGGCCATTGGAGAGGAGGTTGCCGTGCTCTTAGCGGCAGGGTTTATTGTTGAAGTTTTCCATCCGAGTGGCTTGCTAATCCGGTGTTGGTCCTTAAGAAAAATGGAACTTGGCGCAATGCGTGGATTATACAGATCTTAACAAGGCTTGTCCAGCAGATCCTTCGCCCTCCCCGTATTGATCAGATTATTGATGCTACGGCGGGTTGTGAGCGTTGAGTTTTTGGATGCATATTCCGGATATCATCAGATTAAGATGGCGGTTAAGGACCAGGAGAAGACGGCGTTTATCACCCCTTTTGGAGCCTTCTGCTATGTATCTATGCCTTTTGGGCTCAAAAGCGCCCAAGCAACTTATCAACGTTGCGTACAAAATTGCTTGCATGAACAGATCGGCCGTAATGTGCATGCTTATGTGGATGATATTGTGGTTAAGTCAAGGAAGAAGGAAACACTGATTGAGGATTTGAGAGAGACCTTTGACAACTTGCGGGTGTACAAGATGATGCTTAACCCGGCCAAGTGTGTTTTTGGTGTTCCGGCAGGCAAGTTATTGGGTTTCCTTGTGTCCAACAGGGGGATTGAAGCTAATCCGGAGAAGATTACAGCTACCACCTCCCTGCTAAGCCAAAGTGTATCAATGATGTCCAACGTTTGGCAGGTCGGATTGCTGCGCTAAGCCGGTTTATCAGCCGCCTAGGAGAGAAGGCCATTCCTTTGTACCAGATGCTGAAGAAAATGGATCGGTTAAATGCGAGTTCAGCCACTGATGAGGCATTGAGGACTTAAAGCGGCGGTTAGCCAACCCGCTGTTCTCGCTGCTCCCATTGACAAGGAGCCGCTCCTGTTATATGTTGCTGCTAATGCCAGGGCAGTCAGCGTGGCCATTGTGGTGGAGCGAAAGGAGGCAGGGAAGGAGTATCCGGTTCAACGGCCGGTTTATTATATTAGCGAGGTCCTCATTGAGTCTAAACAAAGATATCCGCATTGGCAGAAGCTGGTATATGGAGTTTTTATGGCAAGCCGGAAGCTGAAGCAATATTTTCAAGGACACCCCATCACGGTGGTCGATTCAGCTCCTTTGGGAGATATCATCTGAACCGGAAGCGACGGCGGATTGCTAAGTGGGCTATAGAACTTGGGCCACACGGTTTAAGGTATGTGCCTCGGACGGCAGAAAGTCTCGTGCACTTGTGGATTTCATTAACGATTGGACAGAGTTGCAAGCTACCGAGGAAAAGCCGGATCATACCTATTGGACCATCCACTTTGATGGGTCCAGCAATTGAGGGCTCGGGGCTGGAGTCGATTAACTTCCCCACGAGGTGACAAGTTCTGTTACGTTCTTCGCTTAATGTTCCCCTGTACTAACAATGCAGCTGAGTATGAGGCTTTGCTCCATGGTCTCCGGATGGCTAAGGAGATGAATCTAAGCCGGGTTAAGTGTTTTGGTGACTTGGACTTGGTAGCCCAGCAAGTATCAGGTACTTGGGATTCCAAAGATCCACTCATGGCTGCATACCGTCGGGAGGTGGATATTGTTGCAGGACACTTTAAAGGATATTAGGTGGACCATGTGGATCGTCGGAAGAACGAAGCGGCGGATGCTCTAAGCCGGCTGGGTTCTCAACGTAAACCGGTCCCGCCCAATGTCTTCCTTGATGTACTGCACAATCCGTCAGTTAAGCTTCCTAATGAAGTTGATTTGGCTATTCCTGATCCGGAGGCTCACTTGGTGGCAGCCTTGCATGTCATTCCGGATTGGACGCTCCCTTATTTGGCATATATGAACCGGGGCGAGTTACCAGAAGATGAGACGCTGGCCCGACAGATAGTTCGCGGTCTAAGTCTATGACCATATATAAGGGCGAGTTGCATCATTGCAGCGTGTCTGGGGCATTTCAGCGTTGTGTGTCCCCTCAAGAAGGCCGTGAGATATTGCATGAGATCCATGAAGGGATTGTGGTCACCACGCCGGTTCAAAGTCCCAGGCCAAAGCGTTCCGCCACGGTTTCTATTGGTTGACTGCCCATGCTGATGCGTAAGATCTGGTCGACGATGTGATGGTTGCCAAAAGTTTTCCAGACGTGCTCATGTACCGCCCAAGAATTGAGGATGATTCCAATTACTTGGCCGCTTGCGATTTGGGGTGGATATGGTTGGACCTTTCAAAAGGTCCAAGGACAAGAAGACCCACCTGTTGGTGGCGGTTGATAAATTTACAAAGTGGGTAGAGGCGAGCCTCGTTAGCAAGTGTGATGCGCCACGGCGGTTCAGTTCATCAAAAGGTGCTTTTCGGTTTGGGTTTCCACACAGCATCATTACGGACAATGGCACTAATTTGTCCAAGGGAGCCATGAAGGAGTTTTGTGAACGAGAGCACATCCGCTTGATGTTTCTTGATGGCCCACCCGCAGTCCAATGGTCAAGCGGAACAAGCTAATCAGAGATCTTGAGAGGTATTAAACCCGCCTTATGGTCCCTTTGGAGAGGACGCGGGTTGTTGGGTAGAAGAGCTACCATCCGTGATATGGAGTATCAATACTACCCTAACAGATCCACCGGATACACACCGTTCTTTATGGTCTATGGAGCGGAGGCGGTCCTTCCCCGCGATATCCGTCATGACTCGCTTCGCGTGGCGGCTTATGTTGAGGCCGATAGTGAGGCAGCACGGCAGACGATTTGGATCGACCGGATGAAGAGCGAGATATGGCGGCTGCTCGCTCGGCGATTTACCAGCAGGATCTTCGTCGGTATTACGATCGGCGGGTTAGAACAAGAACCTTTCAGAGGGAGACTTGGTGCTTCGCTCATTCAAGACCGCATAGATATGCACAAGCTATCCCCACCTTGCGAAGGGCCCTTTCGGTCAGCAAGAATCTGTACAACGGGTCATACTATCGATTGATGTTCGAGAGCGAAAAAGACTCACGCACGCCGAAGAGGAGACCAACAGCCGTGGAACATAGCTCATCTTCGCCTTATTATACCCGAGCCATCGGCTCCACTTATGTACATATTAAGACAAGTATATATTATGAATAAAGCAATAAACCGGATCCTCGGCTAAAGCGGGTATCCGCTCGTAAAAATTCGGTTTGGGTACATGGAGATGTTGTTGCAAAGCGGCCTCCGGTTTAACCCTTGGTCTTGCTTTTCAGAAAGTTTTTGTCACTTGGGGGCTTGGTCGTGTCCGAACCAATGCAACACCTTTTGATGGGCGAAAGCCACCAGATCACTTGGGGACATGGTCACGCCTGAACCGATCACGCCTCTTGGTCGGCCTAAGGCCATAGAATCACTTGGGGCTTGGTCGAACCCAACCATTGCCATGCCACTTGATCGGTATAATGCCACGATGTCAGTTGGGGACCTGGCTGCCTTGAACCATCGCTACACCTTATGGGGAGCTTGGTCCTGTCCGACCATGGTAACACCATCTGATCAGGCTCAGTAAAGCCTCTTCTTGCAAATGGTTTTTATCATTGCCTTTGCTTCCATGTGGTTTTCGTACCAGTTATTTGAGTCTTATTTGCCTTCTTAAACCGACAACCTTTTTAAACCGGGTTCAAGTTATCAGTTAACGGAATTCAGTCCATTTTTAATCCGGCGATTTTGTTCCGGTTTGATTTTTTCTGTTAACATCCCATTATGGAGTAACAGGGGGCTTGTTGTGCCCGACACGGTTTACACGGTAAACCGGCATTCTAAGCACAGGAGTTGTTTTCTCCTTTGACGGTCATGGTCTATACAACCTCCGCCTCAAGATTGGCTAAGCCAACTGCATGCCCGATTTGGCGGTATTTTTGTATCATAAAGTTTGGTCATATACATCCATATTTTCTTATATAAATATATAAGCGTCGCAAGCCGACTGGCGACACAAGCCGCCGTGGCGGTTTAAGGAATTTGTGATTGCAGGCGAACTAAGTTGACGGTTCATCAATCCACAGTATCAGTACCACCATACAAAGGATACAGACTGAGGTCATAAAGGCATTGTTCAAAACAAAGTGCTGACTATCCTATTACAAAGCCTTCCAAGGCCCGGTGTTTCGCGTGGCGTTATGACTAGCAGTTCCGGAGGCGTCACCCGGCTTGACGGATTAGGCTTCTTCGCCGAGTTGACGGAGGTAGAGGCGCTGGCGCCGGTTCAACTTCTTCCTCTTCATCACCCAAAGCCCGGAAGTCATTGGTAGACCAGTCAATCCGGGTTAAGGCCTGAAATACAGCCTCTTCACTTATAAGCTCAGCCGGATCAACGTCAGGGGCATAAGTGTGCTTACGGATTGGAGGAACAAGGCTCTGCACTTCAGGAATGACAAACTCCACCCGCTTGTTATTTGCATCATAAAAAGAACGGTGAACCGCCAGTTGGCTTCGCTGCCGTTGACTTCGCCGGTGACGATCTCCTTTGTTATCCGTTTGTATGCCGTTATCAAAGGCTTCACCATTCTCTTGAGCGCTGGGGAAACCCTTGGCTATGTCAGCCGGATCAAGATCTGCTATCCACGCCTTGGCGCGAGTCAGAGCCAGTAGGGTGCCAGCCCGGGCCGCGGATCGCTTCAACTCTTCAAGCTGCCCCAGAACCATGGAAAGCCGGTCCAGTGTATCTTTGATCAGGGACGGAGCCGTGTTGTCGTATGACGTGGCACATATGACTCACTGGGCGCCGGTATACAGCTGCTCAATCAGCGTATAAGCGGCCTTGAGCTTCTTCCGCACATCAGAGCCCAGATGAGCAATGCGCTTGCCTGCACCGGTTTTAGACAGCTCAGGTTAAACCGGCGGAAATATCAAAATAGAGATAATCAGTGCAATTTTTCTTACCAAAGATGGTAGAGGTCATGGCATGCACTTGGCGCTTGAGTCTGGTAAGCTCTTTAGTCACCGGTTTAAGGGCTGCTTCAGCATCTTCCGCCCATTTTTTCAAACCGGCCTTCTTGGTGTCCCAGTTGGCCCGTTCGGATTTATACCACTCCTTCAGCTGTTCCATAGTGGCCAAGGAAGTTTTCAGTTCATCCTTGGCCTTGGTGGTTTCTGCTTGTTGAGTTTCAAGATTGGCTCGAAGGTCTTTGAGTTGCACGGTTTGCTGGTGTATCTCATTCTGATAACAAAGGGAGCACGTTAGTTGTTTCATCATAAAGTCCCAAGCTCAATACAAATATTCAACTTGGCACTTGGGGGCTAATGGCTAGTTGATCTCAGTTTGCTATGGGGATACAGAGATTAAGTCCCGGTTTAACTATGCAGAGTTAAACCGCCCCTTGGGGGCTACTATGCAGCAAAAGTAAAATACAAGGCATAACTCCTTTACCTCATAGTGGTCCTTCATACGGTTTACCAGGCCAGCTTCAAAGTCACGGCTTGTGTAGAGCCGGTTCAGAAACCCGGAGTGAAGTTCTTGGGCAGAGAAGTTGTCATAAGATGACAGATCAGTTTTCCCCTTATCTTTGCTCATAGTGGCAGACTCGTCCCTGGCGCTGTGTTTTGCTAAAGCGACCGGTTGGCGAGGGTGGTGTAGCGATGCCCGTCACAATAACATCATCATTTTGACTGGGCTGGCGGATTGGCGGTCTTCTTTGGGCTTGGTGCCTTCATACTCTGGCTCGGCGGTTCAACAGTTACGACCCGCTCTGTGGCCAGACTTGGTGGAGCAGGATGCGAGGTTTCCACTTGGGCCTCCGGTTCAGTTTCTGGCGGATCAGCAATGTCGTCTCGGTACAACTCGCGAGCTATTTTGGCGACTTCAGGATTTTCATGGGTTTGCTCTGGGGTCTTCTCCGGATCAACATCCATGAGAGGATCAAGGGTTTTCGCTTTCTTACTCAAGCGAGCCTTGGTGCTGCAATATTCAGAATTGGATTAAGACAAATCGACCAAGGCAATTGTAAACCGAATTGACGGACAGCAGCGATGCACGTACCTGCAGCAACTTTAAGCGGAGGCAGTTGCATGGTTGATGAACCGCCGTAAGAGTTGGAAGAGGCCTGATAATTGGTCGACGGATTGAGAGGACATCGGAAGAAACCTTTAAGGGATAACGCGCCAGAGAACAAGTCACCTCGGACGACGCTTCGGGTTGGTGTGTCCAGTAAACCGGATGAGGTAATCCGTTGACCATCGTGCGGGTCGACGGGCGCTCTTCAGCCTGCTGTGTCTTCAAGGAAAGGTTTGGATTCAAGTAAGCACAGAATGATATTTTTCACTTTCCGGACGGCGCGACGAATTCTTTTAACCGGCACGAGGTCGGATTCGGAAGAAAGAAAGATTACCTCAACAGGGTCGGCATGACTGGCTTCAGCATCATCCTGGGAGGTAAATTTGTCAGTAAAAGGAATACAAAGGGACAAATCACAAGAAAGAAGAAACACAAAGAGGGAAGCCGGTTTACGGTGACTCCCTCGTAAGAATATCAAGTTTTACCTCAGCTTCTGATTCCTCGTCCTCCGGCGGATCAGAAGACTCGGCGGTTTTCTTCTTGCCTGCCTTCTTGGTGGCCTTGGACTTTACACGCGGCGCCCGAGCCGGTCTGGTACGCTTCCAGAAGGAGCTGTCAGCCTGAGAAGTAACAAGGATTAATGTATATCAACAAAGTGTTAAAGGCCCAAAAAGCGGTGAGTAGAGCCTTACCGCAGGCGGTTTGTTGGCAACACAGAATGGAGCCAACCCGGTTAGGCTGCAGATGGAGATCGGTTCATCAAGCATCTTCTTTATAGTCTCTGTGACCTCAAGTTCAGTTATGGGTAACTCGTGACGTCTTTGAGGGTCTTTGAGGCTGCCAGTGTACTCGTGCATCAATCCGGGCCGGCGGCTTAGTGGCAAGACGCCCCAAGAAACCCAACACCGCACAAGGTCCACACCAGTTAAGCCATTGGCCATTAGAGCCCGGAGCTTGATTATTTGAGGCGCGAAGTTCTTCCGTTCATGGCGGTTAAGCGTAAAGGCAGCGGATGATGGTTCTTGAGCGGTGAGGAAGGTAACCCGCAAAGGATTCTCATTAAGGGGAGGAGTGTTCCGCAGTAGAACCAGGTTTGGTTCCAATCTTTTGGATGGCTGTGGTGTTTGGCGTGAGGAAAGTCCACTTCCTTCCTCTTCTGGATTGAAACGCCGCCCAGCTCTGTGTTGGGACCATCAGAAAATTCTGTACGACAGTTCAAGTGGAAAAAATCCCGGAACAGCTCCACGGATGGTTCTTCTTGAAGATAGACTTCACAGAAGACTTGAAAATTGCATATGTTTGACACAGAGTTCGGGCCAATATCCTGCGGATGGAGTTTAAAACTTGCAAGGACGTCCCGGAAGAATTTTGAACCGGGCGGGCAGAATCCCCGGTCTAAGTGCTGCATAAACACAATTACTTCTCCTTCTTGCGGCTCGGGGGAATTCGCCATCCGAACACGCCGATGGAGGACATTTTTGGAGCCAAGGCGCCCGTGGTGGCGTAAGCCGTTGAGTTGCGTTTGATGATCTTGGACCGGACCCAATTGCAAGCTGAGAATTGAGGGCCATTCCGGAAGACTAAACTGCGCGAAGAAAAGGAAAAACGGTTCACCGTTAAAGGTTCAGCACATTATACAATGTTAAACCGGCAATTTGGCAGCTAGCTTTCAATTCGGTTTAGCGAGGACTAATGGAGTGACGGATTAGCTATCAAAAGTCAAACCGCCAAAAGAGACAGAACTGAAAAATCTACTAAGTGTGGCGTAAACAGATTTCACATGCGAATGGAAGTAATTTAGATCTACCGAAGGTTCGGTGAGGAAAATTTCTGCGACCTATGCAAGCCTCATAGAGGCGGGAAGATTAAAAGCGTCCTAAACAAGAAGATCTAAACAAAATGAAAGACGAAACAAGGGTAAAACCGATGGCGGAGCGATCGCAAAGACAGATGTGTACTACGGCGAATCATACGGCCATGGCAAAGGCAGGTATGAGGACACTACGATGAACACCCGTGAACTACAAGAGGAACAGGGACCTTGAGATGTGGATCTAGGGCTCAAGAGGAGCCTTACGATGCGCCGAGCGGCGGAGGAGCGCTAAAGAGCTTCGGTCGGTCAGGTTGATGCAGTGCCTGGCCGACGCTGAGGTCGAAGGTCGGCGGCGACGGCGGAGCTTCAAGAGCGGGAGCGTCGCGAAGAAGGAGAAGAGCGGAAGAAGAAGAAGAGAAAAGGGGCCTGCCGGTCTATTTATAAGGAACCGGAGCAATTAACAAGCACGAGAATCGAGGAGTCAAAAGCGGCGGACGGCGCAGCGGTCGCCTCGATTTCCGGGATAGCATTAAATGAAAGGGAATCTTACTGTTTGGATTTCTTTATTAAAGATGACGTTAAGGTGCCCTGTTGTGGTGGTGGGAAGATGACGTCACGGCGGTTCAAGCAGATGGTGGTTTACGGAGCATGAAGGGAGATTCAGAGTTTCCGGAAGATGTTGAAGATTAACATGAACCGGTTCAAGTCAATCTGGGGCCTAATGTTGGGGATATAACTACCGAGTGTAAACCGCCTCAAGAAGGGCGGGTTACCTAAATCCATGATCGAGGCCACGGTGGAGGCCCAAAGCCCAGAGACGGATTAGGGTCCAGTCATGTAAACAACCTTAATCTTGTAACTTGAGCTGTAAGATAAGAGAGAAGAGACCGAGCCGGACACTTGTATGAGCCGGATCAGGACTCTGTAGACCGGCCGGGCGTCAACCCGTGTATATAAGGGGACGACCCGGCGGCGGGTGAAGGACAGACAATTCGAGGCTTAGGCGAAGCTATTGCTCCCTAGTCGCCGAAATCACATCAATCCCATCACAACTAGACGTAGGCCTTTCCTTCATCGAAGGGGCCGAACTAGTATAACTCCCGTGTCTTGTGTCCACTTTAACCCCTCTAAGTTAACCCGTACGATGGCCCTGCGACTAAGTCCTTTCACGAGGACATCTGCCGTGACAATTCCACGACATAACCCGAAGGTTGTCAATGGGCAAAGAATAAAACATTATACCTCAGGTACGCCTATTAATGTTGAAAGCAATGTTATCCAAACTATGACACCAGAAGAACACATAAAGGAAACCTTCCGGAACACTCCAGAATCATGAAAAAAGAGGAGGTATGTGATACGGTAAGTAAACGGACTCCGAAAAATCCGCAAAAATATTTTCTATCAGTTTTGGAATATATTAAAAATTAGGAAAATAAGAAACAACCAGGAAGGCACCCTTGGTGGGCACAAGACATCAGGGCGCGCCTGGTAGCTAGGCGCACACAGGTGGGTTGTACCCACCTGGGGTACCTTCCGAACTCCGTTTTTCTTCCGTCTACTTGTTTCCCAAGGTAAAAAAATTCTTTATATACCCCCCGAACCTATTAACCACTGTATCGCGGAGAAATCTTCTATTTTATTTTCTTGCAATTTTCTGTCAGATCTGTCAGGCCAAGCACCATGTCCTCTTCCCCCACCAACAGCGTAGAAGAGGATGCTTGGTTGATGAAGATTGAATTGAAGAGAGAAGAGCTCGAAGAAACTTTCAAGGAGGAAAAGAGCAAGGAAGCTGTCGGAAATCAAACTCCGGCAGTAGAGCAGGCCTTGCCCTTGGAGAAAGAAGAAGATGTCCTCCAACCATACTATGAATACCTTGCTCCCACTGAGATTGAGGCCTATAGGATCATCGAAACAGTTCGTGTTCAAAACAAATATCACACTCGTGAAAATATTTTAATGCAAGAGCACATCATTACCCTTCGGAGCTTCATCCGAAGATTGGAGTATCTTTTGAGCCTGGAAGAGAAGGACGAATCCTCCACTACTTCATCACCACCACCTTCTTCTTCATCACTAAAGAAGACTTGAGTATCGGGTATGGGCACTCCCCTTGGCTTGTGCCAAGGTTGGGGGAGGTGCCCCAGTATCGTATCACCTCCATTATCTTTTTCTTTTACTTATCTTAGTTTGATCCTTAGTTATCTTTGCTTTTGTTCAATAAAAGTTTAGTTCGATCCTTTCTTTTCGAGTGCTTGCTGCTACCTCTTGAGCACAACGTTGGTTTTTCCTTGAAGAGGAAAGGGTGATGCAGCAAAGTAGCATAAGTATTTCCCTCAGTTTTTGAGAACCAAGGTATCAATCTAGTAGGAGGCCACATGCAAGTCCCTCATACCTACACAAACAAATAAGAACCTTGCAACCAACACGATAAAGGGGTTGTCAATCCCTTCACGGCCACTTGCAAAAGTGAGATCTGATAGAGATAATAAGATAAACATTTTTGCTATTTTTGTTGTATAAATTGGAAAATAAAGATTGCAAAATAAACGGCAACAGAAATTGGCAAGTTAATGGGAGATTAATATAATGGAAGATAGACCCGGGGGCCATAGGTTTCACTAGTGCCTTCTCTCAAGATAGCATAAGTATTACGGTGGGTGAACAAATTACTGTCGAGCAATTGATAGAAAAGTGCATAATTATGAGAATATCTAGGCATGATCATGTATATAGGCATCACGTCCGCGACAAGTAGACAGAAACGATTCTGCATCTACTACTATTACTCCACATATTGACCGCTATCCAGCATGCATCTAGAGTATTAAGTTCATAAGAACAGAGTAATGCATTAGGCAAGATGACATGATGTAGAGGGATAAACTCAAGCAATATGATATAAACCACATCTTTTTATCCTCTATGACAACAATACAATACGTATCGGTTCACCTTCTGTCACTGGGATCGAACACCGCAAGATTGAACCCAAAGCTAAGCACTTCTCCCATTGCAAGAAAGATCAATCTAGTAGGCCAAACCAAACTGATAATTCGAAGAGACTTGCAAAGATAACAAATCATGCATAAAAGAATTCAGAGGAGATTCAAATATTGTTCATAGATAATCTTGATCATAAACCCACAATTCATCGGATCTTGACAAACACACCGCAAAAAGAGGTACATCAAATAAATCTCCAAGAGAATCGAGGAGAACTTTGAATTGAGATCCAAAGAGAGAGACGAAGCCATCTAGCTAATAACTATGGACCCGAAGGTCTGAGGTAAACTACTCACACATCATCGAAGAGGCTATGGTGTTGATGTAGAAGCCCTCTGTGATCGATTCCCCCTGAGCGCCGGGAAAGGCCCCAAGATGGGATCTCACGGGTACAGAAGGTTGCGGCGGTGGAAATAGGGTTTCGTGGTGCTCTCGGATGTTTTTGGGGTACATGGTTATATATAGGAGGAAGAAGTAGGTTGGTGGAGCTGCGAGGAGCCCACGAGGGTGGGGGCGCGCCCAGGGGGGCAAGCGCGCCTCCCTGCCTTGTGGATTCCTCGCTCCCTTCTTGACGTCCACTCCAAGTCCTCTGGATCACGTTTGTTCCAAAAATAACTCTCCCGAAGGTTTCATTCCGTTTGGATTCTGTTTGATATTCCTTTTCTGCGAAACACTGAAATAGGCAAAAAAACAACAATTCGGACTGGGCTCCGATTAGTAGGTTAGTCCCAAAAATAATATAAAAGTGTACAATAAAGCCCATTAAACATCCAAAACAGATAATATAATAGCATGGAACAATCAAAAATTATAGATACGTTGGAGACGTATCACTTACTTAGTGATCTATCCTTGTAATCGTGTGCCAGATATATAATAGAGTTTAGTTTGAGTTTAGCTCTCTTTACTTTCATGTTCAACAAAAAGAAAAAAATATCATATGCTAATCTTATGGTAAGTAATGACATCACATAAGGAAGAATATAAGTAGAACAATTTATTGGTGATTTACAAACATAGCATTGGTCAATAATGCAATTCATGAAAGAATTAATAAGGGAAGAGAAGATTCACGTGCAAATACACTATCTTGGACATCTTTTATGATTGTGAGCCCCCATCAAAATATTATATTCCAAAATTGTTGACGTTTGACAAGGAAGATAACGTAATGCTTTATGTTTGTTCATATTCACATAGATGTTATATTGGCATAGATCCTTTAACATGTGGTGACTGCCCCTATCGTTGCTAGCCAAAAAATTCCGCACTAAGTAGAGATACTATTTGTGCATCCAAAACCCTTAAACCCAAATATTGTATTGAGAGTCCACCATACCTACCTATGGATTGAGTAAGATCCTTCAAGTAAGTTGTCATCGGTGCAATAAGGCAATAAAAATTGCTACTAAACGTGTTAGATCATTTAGTGTAAGAGAAAATTGAGCATTGTACGAACTTGCGATAGCAAAATAATAAAGGCGACAGACTGCATAATAAAGGTTGCTATCATAAGGGGCATTATAACGTGATGTTCTTTTGCACTAAGAGATTGAGCATACAACCAAAAAGCGCACGGCAACCTCTGCTTCCCTCTGCGAAGGGCCTATCTTTTACTTTTATGTTTTACTTTTATGCAAGAGTCAAAGTATTTCTCTCTATTCCTTTTCATTTTCTCTTTAGGAAAGCACCATGTACTGAGGAAAGATCTAGGCACATATATCCAGCTGGATATGGGTGGCATGAGTTATTATTGTTGACACCACCCTTGAGGTGAATACGTTGGGAGGTGAAACTATAATCCCCTATCTTCTTATGTGTCCGGTTGAAACTTTTTGCTCATGTGTATGCGGTGAGTGTTAGCAATCATAGAAGACTATATGATGGTTGAGTATGTGGACTTTCCAAAAGGCTCCTATACGTGACCCTTCCTGAAAAGATGATGAATTGTAGTTGCAAAGTTGACTGAGAACATAGTTTGTTGATTTTCAATAGAGTTTATGCTATATACTTCGATGTTGTGATGAATTATTACTTATTCATGAGAAGTTTACGATAAACATTATGCGATAAAGTTTTTTGTTGTTATAATAATATCCATGACGGTTCTATGCCCGTATTTTTTTATGCTCTCTCTCTCTGAGCATGTGGACATGTTTTTCAATTTCGGTTTTTGCTTGCGGACAAGTGAGGTCTAAGCTTGCGGGAGTTGATACGTACATTTTGCATCATGTTTTCCTACTGTTATTTATGATATTTTTATGCATAATAATACTTTTTGGAGAAATTCTAATGCCCTTTCTCTCATAATTTGCAAGGTTCACACAAAGAGGGAGAATACCGGCAGCTGGAATTCTGGACCAGAAAAGACTACGTCAGGCTACCTATTCTGTACAACTCCAAAGGACCTGGAGAATTTTTATGGAATATGTAAGAATTATTGGAGCAAATAACTACCAGAGGGGGCCCACCAGGTGGGCACAACCCACCTGGGCACGCCCTGGTGGGTTGTGCCCTCCTCGGCCCACCTCCGGTGCCCCTCTTCTAGTATATAAGTCATTTTGACCTATAATATAAAAGTGTACAATAAATAAACATCCAAAACAGATAATATAATAGCATGGAACAATAAAAAATTATAGATACGTTGGAGACGTATCAAGCATCCCCAAGTTTAATTCATGCTCGTCCTCGAGTAGGTAAATGATAAAAACAGAATTTTTGATGTGGAATGCTACCTAGCATATTCTTCAATGTAATTTTCTTTATTGTGGCATGTGTTGGAAATATGCCCTAGAGGCAATAATAAAAGGATTATTATTATATTTCCTTGTTCATGATAATTGTCTTTTATTCATGCTATAATTGTATTATCCGGAAATCGTAATACACGTGTGAATAAATAGACCACAATATGTCCCTAGTGAGCCTCTAGTTGACTAGCTCGTTGATCAATAGATAGTCATGGTTTTCGACTATGGACATTGGATGTCAATGATAACGGATCACATCATTAGGAGAATGATGTGATGGACAAGACCCAATCCTAAGCATAGCACAAGATCGTGTAGTTCGTTTTGCTAGAGCTTTTCCAATGTCAAGTATCTCTTCCTTAGACCATGAGATCGTAACTCCCGGATACCGTAGGAGTGCTTTGGGTGTACCAAACATCACAACGTAATCGGGTGACTATAAAGGTACACTACAGGTATCTCCGAAAGTGTCATTGGGTTGACACGGATCGAGACTGGATTTGTCACTCCGTAACGGAGAGGTGTCACTGGGCCCACTCGGTAGTGCATCATCATAATGAGCTCAAAGTGACCAAGTGTCTGGTCATGGGATCATGCATTACGGTACGAGTAAAGTGACTTGCCGGTAACGAGATTGAACGAGGTATTGGGATACCAACGATCGAATCTCGGGCAAGTAACATACTGATTGACAAAGGGAATTGTATACGGGGTTGTTTGAATCCTCGACATCGTGGTTCATCCGATGAGATCATCGAGGAGCATGTGGGAGCCAACATGGGTATCCAGATCCCGCAGTTGGTTATTGTCCGAGAGCCGTCTCGGTCATGTCTACGTGTCTCTCGAACCCGTAGGGTCTACGTGTCTCTCGGTGACGCTAGGGTTGTATGAATATGAGTATGCAGTAAACCGAATGTTGTTCGGAGTCCCGGATGAGATCTCGGACGTCACGAGGAGTTCCGGAATGGTCCGGAGGTAAATAATTATATATAGGAAGTATTGTTTCGGCCATCGGGAAAGTTTCGGGGTCACTCGGTATTGTACCGGGACCACCGGAAGGGTCCCGGGGGTCCACCGGGTGGGGCCACCCATCCCGGAGGGCCCCATGGGCTGAAGTGGGGAGGGGAACCAGCCCATAGTGGGCTGGTGCGCCCCCCTTGGCCCACCCCCTGCGCCTAGGGTTGAAACCCTAGGGTGGGGGGGGGGGTGCCCCACTTGCCTTGGGGGGCACTCCACCCCCTTGGCCGCCGCACCCCTTGGGAGATGGGATCTCCAAGGGCCGGCGCCCCCCCTGGGGGCCTATATAAAGGGAGGGGAGGGGCATCCGCACCACCAAGTTCCGCGCCTCCCTCCCCTGCTACACCTCTTCCTCCTCCGTCACGAGCTTGGCGAAGCCCTGCCGGAGTACTGCTGCTCCACCACCACCACGCCGTCGTGCTGCTGCTGGAGCCATCTTCCTCAACCTCTCCTTCCCCCTTGCTGGATCAAGAAGGAGGAGACGTCACCCGCTCCGTACATGTGTTGAACGCGGAGGTGCCGTCCGTTCGGCACTCGGTCATCGGTGATTTGGATCACGGCGAGTACGACTCCATCATCCACGTTCTAGTGAACGCTTCCGCACGCGATCTACAAGTGGTATGTAGATGCAATCTCTCTCCCATAACTCGTTGCTTAGATGAACTCATAGATAGATCTTGGTGAAACCGTAGGAAAAATTTTAATTTTCTGCAACGTTCCCCAACAGTGGCATCATGAGCTAGGTCTATGTGTAGTTCTCTATTGCACGAGTAGAACACAATTTTGTTGTGGGAGTAGATCTTGTCAACTTGCTTGCCGCTACTAGTCTTATCTTGCTTCAGCGGTATTGTGGGATGAAGCGGCCCGGACCAACCTTACACGTACGCTTACGTGAGACCGGTTCCACCGACTGACATGCACTAGTTGCATAAGGTGGCTGGCGGGTGTCTGTCTCTCCCACTTTAGGTGGAGCGGATTCGATGAAAAGGGTCCTTATGAAGGGTAAATAGAAGTTGACAAAATCACGTTGTGGTTATTCGTAGGTAAGAAAACATTCTTGCTAGAACCAAATTGCAGCCACGTAAAAGATGCAACAACAATTAGAGGACGTCTAACTTGTTTTTGCAGCAATTGTCATGTGATGTGATATGGCCAGAAGTTGTGATGAATGATGAATGACATATTGTGATGTATGAGATCATGCTCTTGTAATAGGAATCACGACTTGCATGTCGATGATGTATGAGCATGTCGATGCAGGAGCCATAGGAGTTGTCTTTATTTTTGTATGACCTGCGTGTCATTGAAGAACGCCATGTAAATTACTTTACTTTATTGCTAAACGCGTTAGCCATAGAAGTAGAAGTATTCATTGGCGTGACAACTTCATGAAGACACGATGATGGAGATCATGATGATGGAGATCATGGTGTCATGCCGGTGACAAGATGATCATGGAGCCCCGAAGATGGATATCATGTCACTACTATATAATTGCATGTGATGTTTATTATGTTTATGCATCTTGTTTACTTAGAACGACGGTAGTAAATAAGATGATCCCTTACAACAATATCAAGAAGTGTTCTCCCCTAACTGTGCACCGTTGCTAAAGTTCGTCGTTTAGAAGCACCACGTGATGATCGGGTGTGATAGATCCTTACGTTCACATACAACGGGTGTAAGACAGTTTTACACATGCAAAACACTTAGGGTTAACTTGACGAGCCTAGCATGTACAGACATGGCCTCGGAACACGGAGACCGAAAGGTCGAACACGAGTCGTATGGAAGATATGATCAACATGAAGATGTTCACCGACGATGACTAGTCCGTCTCACGTGATGATCGGACACGGCCTAGTCGACTCGGATCGTGTAACACTTAGATGACTAGAGGGATGTCTAATCTGAGTGGGAGTTCATTAAAATAATTTGATTAGATGAACTTAATTATCATGAACTTAGTCTAAAACCTTTGCAAATATGTCTTTTAGATCAAATGGCCAACGCTCATGTCAACATGAACTTCAACACGTTCCTAGAGAAAACCAAGATGAAAGATGATGGCAGCAACTATACGGACTAGGTCCGGAACCTGAGGATCATCCTCATAGCTGCCAGGAAACAATATGTCCTAGAAGGACCGCTAGGTGATGCACCGTCCCGAGAGAACCAAGACATTATGAATGCTTGGCAGTCTCGTCTTGATGATTACTCCCTCGTTCAGGCGGCATGCTTTACAGCTTAGAACCGGGGCTCCAAAAGCGTTTTGAGCAAAACGGAGCATATGAGATGTTCGAGGAGCTGAAACTAGTTTTCCAAGCTCATGCCCGGTCGAGAGATATGAAGTCTCCGACAAGTTCTATAGTTGTAAGATGGAGGAAAACAGTTCACATCGGTGAGCACATACTCAAAATGTCCAGGTTACACAACCGCTCTGTCCCACTGGACATAAACCTCCCGGACGAGGAGGTCATTGATGAGAATCCTTGATCGCTCCCACCAAGCTACAAGAGCTTTGTGATGAACTACAATATGCAGGGGATGGTGAAGACCATTCCTGAAGTATTCTCAATGTCAAGTCAGCAGAGGTTGAAATCAAAGAAAGAACATCAAGTGTTGATGGTCAATAAAACCACTAAGTTCAAGAAGGGCAAGGGTAAGAAGAACTTCAAGAAGTACGGCAAGGATGTTGCCGCGCCTGGTAAGCAAGTTGCCGGGAAGAAGTCAAAGAATGGACCCAAGCCTGAGACAGAGTGCTTTTATTGCAAAGGGAAGGGCCATCGAAGCGGAACTGCCCCAAATACTTAGCGGACAAGAAGGCCGCAACACTAAAGGTATATTTGATATACATGTAATTGATGTGTACCTTACCAAGACTCGTAGTAACTCCTGGGTATTTGATACCGGTGCCGTTGCTCATATTTGTAACTCACAGCAGGAGCTGCGGAATAAACGGAGGCTGGCGAAGGGACGAGGTGACGGCGCTGCGTCGGGAATGGTTCCAAGGTCGATGTGATCGCCGTCGCACGCTACCTCTACATTTACCTACGGGATTAGTTTTAAACCTCAATAATTGTTATTTGGTGCCAAGTTTGAGCATGAACATTGTATCAGGATCTCGTTTATGCGAGATGGCTACTCATTTAAATCCGAGAATAATGGTTGTTCTATTTATATGAGAGATATGTTTTATGGTCATGCTCCAATGGTCAATGGTTTATTCTTAATGAATCTCGAACGTAATATTACACGTATTCATAGTGTGAATACCAAAAGATGTAAAGTTGATAACGATAGTCCCACATACTTGTGTACATCGCCGCCTTGGTCACATTGGTGTCAAGCGCATGAAGAAGCTCCATTCTGATGGACTTTTAGAGTCTCTCGATTATGAATCATTTGACACATGCGAACCATGCCTTATGGGCAAAATGACCAAGACTCCGTTCTCCGGAACAATGGAGCGAGCAACCAACTTATTGGAAATCATACATACCGATGTGTGCGGTCCAATGAGCGTTGAGGCTCGCGGAGGATATCGTTATGTTCTCACTCTCATAGACGACTTAAGTAGATATGGGTATGTCTACTTGATGAAACACAAGTCTGAGACCTTTGAAAAGTTCAAGGAATTTCAGAATGAGGTAGAGAATCAACGTGACCGAAAAATAAAGTTCTTACGATCAGATCGTGGAGGAGAATATTTAAGTCACGAATTTGGTACACACTTAAGGAAATGTGGAATCGTTTCACAACTCACGCCGCCTGGAACACCTCAGCGTCACGGTGTGTCCGAACGTCGTAATCGCACTCTATTGGATATGGTGCGATCTATGATGTCTCTTACCGATTTACCGCTATCATTTTGGGGATACGCTCTAGAGACAGCTACATTCACTTTAAATAGGGCACCGTCTAAATCCATTGAGACGACACCGTATGAATTATGGTTTGGAAAGAAACCTAAGCTGTCGTTTCTAAAAGTTTGGGGATGTGATGCTTATGTCAAGAAACTTCAACCTGAAAAGCTCGAACCCAAATCGGAAAAATGCGTCTTCATAGGATACCCTAAGGAAACCATTGGGTATACCTTCTACCTTAGATCCGAAGGCAAGATCTTTGTTGCCAAGAACGGATCCTTTCTGGAAAAAGAATTTCTCTCGAAAGGAGTAAGTGGGAGGAAAGTAGAACTCGATGAAGTACTACCTCTTGAACCAGAAAGTAGTGCAGCTCAGGAAAATGTTCCTGTGGTGCCTACACCAACTGGAGAGGAAATTAATGATGATGATCAAGGTACTTCGGATCAAGTTGCTACTGAACTTCGTAGGTTCTTGCCTGTACTACAAGGTGTGAGATTGAGCTCAGCTCAATGCCCGACCACGGCAAAAGATAAAGAAGAGATGAGCGTCATCCCCTATGCCTCGGCCATAGGATCTATTATGTATGCCATGCTGTGTACCAGACCTGATGTAAACCTTGCCGTAAGTTTGGTAGGAAGATACCAAAGTAATCCCGCAAGGAACACCGACAGCGGTCAAGAATATCCTAAAGTACCGAAAAGGACAAAGGACATGTTTCTCATTTATGGAGGTGACGAAGAGCTCGTCAGAAAGGGTTACGTCGACGCTTAGCTTCGACACAGATCTGGATGACTCTAAGTCACAAACCGGATACGTGTATATGTTGAATGGTGGAGCGAGAAGCTGGTGCAGCTGCAAGCGAAAGCGTCGTGGCGGGATCTACATGTGAAGCGGAGTACATGGCAGCCTCGGAGGCAGCGCATGAAGCAATTTGGGTGAAGGAGTTCATCACCGACCTAGGAGTCATACCCAATGCGTCGGGGCCGATCAAACTCTTCCGTGACAACACTGGAGCTATTGCACTTGCCAAGGAGCCCAGGTTTCACAAGAAGACCAGGCACATCAAGCGTCGCTTCAACTCCATCCGTGAAAATGTTCAAGATGGAGACATAGAAATTTGCAAAGTGCATACGGATCTGAATGTCGCAGATCCATTGACTAAACCTCTTCCGCGGGCAAAACATGATCAACACCAGAACTCTATGGGTGTTCGATTCATCACAATGTAACTAGATTATTGACTCTAGTGCAAGTGGGAGACTGTTGGAAATATGCCCTAGAGGCAATAATAAAAGGATTATTATTATATTTCCTTGTTCATGATAATTGTCTTTTATTCATGCTATAATTGTATTATCCGGAAATCGTAATACACGTGTGAATAAATAGACCACAATATGTCCCTAGTGAGCCTCTAGTTGACTAGCTCGTTGATCAATAGATAGTCATGGTTTCGACTATGGACATTGGATGTCAATGATAACGGGATCACATCATTAGGAGAATGATGTGATGGACAAGACCCAATCCTAAGCATAGCACAAGATCGTGTAGTTCGTTTTGCTAGAGCTTTTCCAATGTCAAGTATCTCTTCCTTAGACCATGAGATCGTGTAACTCCCGGATACCGTAGGAGTGCTTTGGGTGTACCAAACGTCACAACGAATCGGGTGACTATAAAGGTACACTACGGTATCTCCGAAAGTGTCATTGGGTTGACACGGATCGAGACTGGATTTGTCACTCCGTGTAACGGAGAGGTATCACTGGGCCCACTCGGTAGTGCATCATCATAATGAGCTCAAAGTGACCAAGTGTCTGGTCACGGGATCATGCATTACGGTACGAGTAAAGTGACTTGCCGGTAACGAGATTGAATGAGGTATTGGGATACCGACGATCGAATCTCGGGCAAGTAACATACCGATTGACAAACGGAATTGTATACGAGGTTGTTTGAATCCTCGACATCGTGGTTCATCCGATGAGATCATCGAGGAGCATGTGGGAGCCAACATGGGTATCCAGATCCCGCTGTTTGTTATTGTCCGAGAGCAGTCTCGGTCATGTCTACGTGTCTCTCAAACCCGTAGGGTCTACACACTTAAGGTTCGGTGACGCTAGGGTTGTATGAATATGAGTATGCAGTAAACCGAATGTTGTTCGGAGTCCCGGATGAGATCCCGGACGTCACGAGGAGTTCCGAAATGGTCCAGAGGTAAAGAATTATATATAGGAAGTATTGTTTCGCCATCGGGAAAGTTTGGGGTCACCGATATTATCTGGGACCACCGGAAGGGTCCTGGGTCCACCGGTGGGGCCACCCATCTGGAGGGCCCCATGGGCTGAAGTGGGAGGTGAACCAGCCCATAGTGGGCTGGTGCGCCCCTGGCCCACCCCCGCGCCTAGGGTTGAAACCCTAGGGTGGGGGCGCCCACTGCCTTGGGGGCACTCCACCCCTTGCCGCCGCCCCTTGGGAGATGGGATCTCAAGGGCGGCGCCCCTAGGGGCCTATATAAGGGAGGGGGAGGGGCAGCCGCACACCAAGTTCTGGCGCCTCCCCGCTACACCTCTTCCTCCTCCGCCACGAGCTTGGCGAAAGCCCCGCCGAGTATGCTGCTCCACCACCACCACGCCCGTCGTCGCTGCTGCTGGAGCCATCTTCCTCAACCTCTCCTTCCCCTTGCTGGATCAAGAAGGAGGAGACGCCACCCGCCTCCGACGTGTGTTGAACGCGGAGGTGCCGTCCGTTCGGCACTCGGTCATCGGTGATTTGGATCACGGCGAGTACGACTCCATCATCCATGTTCTAGTGAACGCTTCCGCACGCGATCTACAAGTGGTATGTAGATGCAATCTCTCACCCATGACTCGTTGCTTAGATGAACTCATAGATGGATCTTGGTGAAACCGTAGGAAAATTTTTAATTTTCTGTAACGTTCCCCAACAGCATGAATATTCAGATCCGAAAGATTCAAGACAAAAGTTTAATATTGACATAATAATAATAATTCTAGCATACTAACTAAGCAATCATGTCTTCTCAAAATAACATGGCTAAAGAAATTTATCCCTACAAAATCATATAGTCTGGTTATGCTCTATCTTCATCACACAAAATATTTAAATCATGCACAACCCCGGTTTCAGTCAAGCAATTGTTTCATACTTTAGTATTCTCAAAAATATTCAATCTTCACACAATACATGAGCGTGAGCCATGGACATAGCACTATACGTGGAATAAAATGGTGGTTGTGGAGAAGACAAAAAGGAGAAGATAGTCTCACATCAACTAGGCATATCAACGGGCTATGGAGATGCCCATCAATAGATATCAATGCGAGTGAATAGGGATTGCCATGCAACGGATGCACTAGAGCTATAAGTGTATGAAAGCTCAACAAAAGAAACTAAGTGGATGTGCATCCAACTTGCTCGCTCACGAAGACCTATGGCACTTTGAGGAAGCCCATCATTCGAATATACAAGCCAAGTTCTATAATGTAAAATTCCCACTAGTATATGAAAGTGACGAAATAAGAGACTCTCTATCATGAAGATCATGGTGCTACTTTGAAGCACAAGTGTGGTAAAAGGATAGTAACATTGTCCCTTCTCTCTTTTTCTCTTATTTTTTTATTTTGGCCTTTTCTATTTTTTATGGCCTCTTTTTTCTCTTTTTTTTAATTTTTTTTCCGGAGTCTCATCCCGACTTGTGGGGGAATCATAGTATCCATCATCCTTTCCTCACTTGGGACAATGCTCTAATAATGATGATCATCACACTTTTATTTACTTACAACTCAAAAAATACAACTCAATACTTAGAAAAAATATGACTCTTTGTGAATGCCTCCGGCGGTGTACCGGGATATGCAATGAATCAAGAGTGACATGTATGAAAGAATTATAAAGGTGGCTTTGCCACAAATACGATGTCAACTACATGATCATGCAAAGCAATATGACAATGATGAAGCGTGTCATAATAAACGGAACGGTGGAAAGTTGCATGGCAATATATCTCGGAATGGCTATGGAAATGCCATAATAGGTAGATATGGTAGCTATTTTGAGGAAGATATATGGTGGGTGTATGATACCGGCGAAAGGTGTGCGGCATTAGAGAGGCTAGCAATGGTGGAAGGGTGAGAGGGTGTATAATCCATGGACTCAACATTAGTCATAAAGAACTCACATACTTATTGCAAAAATCTACAAGTCATCAAAACAAAGTACTACACGCATGCTCCTAGGGGAAGGGTTGGTAGGAGTTAACCATCGCGCGATCCCGACCTCCGACATTCAATAAATAAATCATGCTCCAACTTCATCACATAACGGTTCACCATAAGTGTATGCTACGGGAATCACAAACCTCAACACAAGTATTTCTCAAATTCACAACTACTCAACTAGCATGACAATAATTTCACCATCTTCATATCTCAAAACAATCATAAAGAATCAAACTTCTCATAGTATTCAATGCACTTTATATGATAGTTTTTATTGTACCCATCTTGGATGTCTATCATATTAGGACTAAAATTTTAACCAAAGAAAATTACCATGGTGTTCTAAAAGACTCTCAAAATAATATAAGTGAAGCATGAGAGATCAAAAATTTCTATAAAATAAAACCACCACCGTGCTCTAAAAATATATAAGTGAAGCACTAGAGCAAAATTATCTAGCTCAAAAGATATAAGTGAAGCACATAGAGTATTCTAATAAATTCCGATTCATGTGTGACTCTCCTAAAAGGTGTGTACAGCAAGGATGATTGTGGTAAACAAAAGAGCAAAGACTCAAATCATACAAGACGCTCCAAGCAAAACACATATCATGTGGTGAATAAAAATATAGCATCAAGCTACCGATGGACGAAGACGAAAGAGGGGGTGCCTTCCGGGGAATCCCCAAGCTTAGGCTTTTGGTTGTCCTTGAATTTTACCTTGGGGTGCCTTGGGAATCCCCAAGCTTAGGCTCTTGCCACTCCTTGTTCCATAATCCATCAAATCTTTACCCAAAACTTGAAAATTCACAACACAAAACTCAACAGAAAATCTCATGAGCTCCGTTAGCGAAATAAAACAAACCACCACTTCAAGGTACTGTAATGAACTCATTCTTTATTTATATTGGTGTTAAACCTACTGTATTACAACTTCTCTATGGTTCATAACCTCCGATACTAGCCATAGATTCATCAAAACAAGCAAACAACACACGAAAAACATGATCTGTCTAAAACAGAATAGTCTGTAGTAATCTGTATCAAACGTAAACTTCTGGAACTCCACAAATTCTACCAAATTAGGAAGTCCTGGGTAATTTGTTTATTAATCTACTGAAAAAAGAATCAACTGAAAAGCATGTTTCTGTGATTTATGGAAACTAATCTCATGCGTGCAAAGTTTATGCTTCTTACATCAAGATCAAATAACTATCACCGTAGGTTATCCTAAAGGTTTTACTTGGCACAAACACTAAATAAAACACAAAAAACACAATCATAGAAGTAGCATGATGAATTGTTTATTACTAAACAGAACCAAAAGCAAGAAACAAAAATAAAATTGGGTTGCTTCCCAACAAGCGCTATCGTTTAACGCCCCTAGCTAGGCATTGAGATTTCGATGATGCTCACATGAAAGAAAAGAATTGAAGCGCAAAGAGAGCATCATGAAACACGTGACAAACACATCTAAGTCTAACATACTTCCTATGCATAGGCATCTTATAGGCAAACAAATTATCAAGACAAGCAAAAACTAGCATATGCAAGAAAGCGGGAAGAAACAATAGCAATCTCAACATAACGAGAGGTAAATTATTATCATGAAAATTTCTACAACCATATTTTCCTCTCTCATAATAATTACATGTGGGATCATAATCAAATTCAATAAAATATCTATCACATAAAATATTTTCAACACGATCCACATGCATGCAAAGTTGACACTCTGCCAAAATAGTGGGATTAACATTAACTAAAGTCATGACCTCTCCAAACCCACTTTTATCAAAAATTTCATAAGATTGAACATTCTCAAAATATGTGGGATCTAAAGTTGACACTCTTCCAAACCCACTTTCAATATTATTGAAAAAAATTTATCAATCTCATATTCACCATGGGGCTTAAATAAATTTTCAAGATCATGAGAAGAATCACCCCAATCATGATCATTGCAACAAATAGTAGTCATAGCAAAACTAGCATCCCCAAGCTTGAGGTTTTGCATATCATTAACACAATTGACATCGATAGAATTTATAATAACATCATTGCAATCATGCTTTTCATCAAAGGAACTATCAACTATGGGCGCAATAGCAACGATCTCATGATTAACATAAGGAACTATAGCAAATTCGCCTTCAAAAATATTGGCATCATGGTCACAAGAATAGCAAGCATCATGTTCATCAAGGGAAATTTCAATCGTATCATCGGAATCATCATTATCTATAAATTCATGCATATCATATTTTCTTCCAAAGCAACGGTCATTCTCTCAATAAATTCTTTGACATAGAAATTATGAGCATAGTTTTCATAGCAATATTTAAGTATGTCGAAATTTTCAGATTTGTGGAAGGTGGTATCATACTTTTCAATCAAAGAAGCAACTTCATGAGCACCCTTAAAAACGACACATTCTTCAATTTGTTCGATATCAAAGTAACTATAAACACCCTTTCCATAAGAAGATAATATTTCATTATCATTAAACTCACATAGGCAGGGAAGGTGTTTTTTAGGGTTCTTAGAGCAACAAGTAAAGTCATAAATTTCACAAAGATTCCAAGCATAGCATAGCAAACTATTTATTTCATACCATAAGAGCTTCCCCTTTCGGATAAACGATGGCCGACAAAATGAGCATGCTCATCTAAAGATTTCCATCAACTAGGCTAGTTGGGGTTTGAAAGACGCGCATAAGGATCAAAGATGATCCAAGTAGAACACTTTAAGTGGATCCATATCAATAGATGTGATGCCCCCGATTCAATCGTACACTAATAATGCACGCATAGCGTAATGATCAAGATCGAGGACTCACGGAAGATATCACAACACAACTATAAAACATAAATAAGTCATACAAGCATCATAATACAAGCCGGGGGCCTCGAGGGCTCGAATACAAGTGCTCGATCATAGGCGAGTCAGTGGAAGAAACAATATCTGAGTACGGACATAAGTTAAACAAGTTTGCCTTAAGAAGGCTAGCACAAACTGGGATACAGATCGAAGAAGCGCGGGCCTCTGCTCAGGATCCTCCTAACTACTCACGGTCGTCGTCGGCCGGGCTGCTGCGTAGTAGTAGACACCTCCGGGGTAGTAGTCGTCATCGACGGTGGCGTCGCTCACAGGCTCCATCGTCAGTCGCAGCAATCGAGTAGAGATAGGGGAAAAGGGGAACAAGGTAACCTTGAGTACTCCAAAGTACTACTTAAGCAAGGAGCTACACTACATATGCATGGATATATGTGTAATGGGCCATATCGGTGGTGAGCTGCAGAATGCCGAATAAGAGGGTGATAGCTAATCACTCGTAGAAGACTACGCTTGGCAGCCTCAGTCTTGCAGCATGTAGAAGAGAGTGGTGAAGTCCTCCAAGTAGCATCGTATAGCATAATCCTACTCGGCGATCCTCCTCGTAAGCCTGTTAGAGAGCGATCACCGGGTTGTATCGGCACTTGGAAGGGTGTGTTTTATTAAGTATCTGGTTCTAGTTGTCATAAGGTCAAGGTACAACTCCAAGTCGTCCATTACAGAAGATCACGGCTATTTGAATAGATTAACTTCCTGTGAGGGTGCACCACATAACCCAACACGCTTTATCCCATTTGGCGGACACACTTTTACGGGTCATGCCCGCCGCGGAAGATCAACACGTCGCAGCCCCACCTAGGCATAAGAGAGAGGTCGACCGCCGGTCTAAACCTAAGCGCCAGAGGTGCGGGCCCATCGCCTGAGCACACACACGCACGTTGCGAGGGCGGCCAAAGCAGACCTAGCCTAGAGGCGTTCGGTCCAATCCGGCAGCGCCGCTCGATCGTGACGTCACGAAATGCTTGGTGATACCATGACGCCGAGTGCCCATATCTTTCCACGTAGTTGGTTAGTGCGTATAGGCGGTGAGCGGACTCGGATCAAATACCAAGATCTCGTTAAGCGTGTTAAGTATCATGAGCGCCCGAGCAGGCCAGGCCTACCTCTCTCCTAGGTGGTCTCAACCTGCCCTGTCGCTCCGCCACAAAGATCCACTCGCGGGTGCTCCACAAGCCGACCCGACTTTAGTCACCACATGTATCATGTATAAGGATATAGTATATACCCGTGATCACCTCCCGAGTGATCACGGCCCGATAGTATAGCACAGCAGACGGACAAGAATGTAGGGCCACAGATGGAAATACTAGCATCCTATACTAGGCAAGTAGGATTGCAGGTAAAGGTAACAACAGTAGTAGCAAGGACAGGCTATGTGTCAGGATAGGAATAACGGAAAGCAGTAACATGCTATACTACTCTAATGCAAGCAGTATAGAGGAGAGTAGGCGATATCTGGTGATCAAGGGGGCTTGCTGGTTGCTCACGGCAAGAGAGAGGGGTCGTCAACTCCGTGAGTCGCATGAGGCAGCAGCGGCGTCGGTCTCGGTGTCTAGCGGAAGAAGAGGGGAAGAAACAATGAATATTTAAGCAAACAGATGCATGACGATGCATGACAAAGCAAAGCGTGATGCTAGGCGTGCCCTAACGCGGTATGTGGTGATACCGGTGAAGGGGGGAAACATCCGGGAAAGGATCCCCGGCGTTTCGCTTTTCGAGTGAGGAGCCGAGGGGAAAGTTGCGAGTTTGATAGGTTAGGGAGTGTGGTGGACGAGCGGGTTGCGTGTCCGAATCGACTCGTCGTTACGAGCAACTTTCATGTAGAAAGTATTTTCATCCGAGTTACGGATTAAAAGATATGATTTTCTAAAGATTTAAATCATTTTCTGGAATTTAATTAATTATTTAAATCCAACATTATCCAGAATAGTAAATGATGACGTCAGCATGACATCAGAGTGATGTCAGCAGGTCAACTGGTCGGTTAACCAGTCAAACCAGACAGGTGGGTCCAGTGGGACCCACATGTCATTGGCAGGGTACTAACAGAGTTTTAGAACTAACTAAATAGGCTAGTTAGTGGGTGGGGCCCGGTAGTCAGTGAGAGACTAGTGTTTAATTAACTAATTTAATTAATTAGTAAATTATCTATTTATTTTTATACGTTTATGACATGGGGCCCGCATGTCAGTGGCGATAACTGCCGCGTCGTTAGATTATTGGGTCAACCCAGTCAACTAGGACCCGCAGGGCCCACTGGCAGTGGCTCTGGGGTGGCCCTAGGCCAACCACGCAGGCGGCGGCCGGCGTTTGGCCGCCGGCGACGTCAGAACGCGGCGGGGGCACCCGGGCCTCGTCGGGATTTCGCTACACGGCGCCGTTCGGCGCGCAGCTTGGTCTAGTCGAACGGCTACTAGATGCCGCGTCGAGTGGGGGTGGTGGTATGGCCGGACTTGGCCGGAATCGGCACCGGCGACGAGCAGAGGCGGCGGCGTCGTTCGGTACATCATCAAGGTCGCGCTAGGAAGCACCAAACCGCGCGCAACAACTTGCGTTCGAACCGCAGAGGCATTCCGCGTCGTTTGGCGGGGGCGCTGGACCAAATGGTTGCGGAAACACGGCGGCGGCGAGCTTTGGCGGCGGCAGCCTTTCGGGGCGTCGATGGAAACTACGCTAGGAGGAACGGGGAGGTGTGTGTGTGCGCGCGTTGGGTTCCCGGAAGCACAAGGAACACGATGCGTGCTCACGCGAAAGCACAGCGGAGATCATAGCCCGGCGGCGAGGCGATCCGCGGCGACGTGCTCACGGCAAGCGGCGACGGGGCAGCTACGGTGCGCGAGGGGGCTAACGAAGATGGCCGGGAGATGGGGAGCTCACAGTGCGGCACGCAAGATGGCCCTTGGGTGGCTTAGTAGCTGAAGAAGCGTCGCTACGGTTGGTGAAAACGCGGCGGCGGAGATGTGGGCGAAGGGATCCGGTGATTCGGGCTCCCGCTCCGGTGAGCCTCGGTGGGCGAGGAAGACGATGGAGGCATCGACGGACAGCGCGGGCGAGGCGATGGTTGTGGCTGCGATTCACGGGCGGCGGGTCCATGGCGGTGTTCGGGCGTGGTGGGGAACGCGGAGGAGAGCGCGGTGGATCTGGAGGGGAGAGGGAGAGGCGCAGAAGCCAAGGCGAGTGTGGGGGCGAGTGGGGAGGGAAGACCGAGGGGGCACGGCGTCGGCGTCCTTATCCACTCGTCGTCGCCGGCGAGAGGGTGCGGCGGGGACACGCCCCTGTTCCGACCCGGGTCGGGGGAACAGGGAAAGGAGGCGACAGGGGGAGGCGGGCCGGTTCGGCCGGATGGGCAGTGGCCAGTGGGCCATCGGCCCGATGGGGGAGGTTTCTCCTTTTCTTGTCTTCTGTTTGTTTTCCCTTTGTTTATTTTCTTTATTAATTCCTATCTGTTTAAATTCATTTAAAAGTATTTAGGCATTTTATAAAAATGTGTTTACTTCACCATAATTACCGATGCAATATTTGGCAACCCCCGAACATTTTTGTGTTGACTTTTGAAAACTTTGGGTGTTTGTCGCTAATTCATTTTTGAATTTGCTATGTTTTTGAACTACCACTTAATTAGCAACAGTAACATAGATGACAAGGCATCATCAAGAGAGTTTTACTGTAGCCTAATTATCCGGGCGTTACAAATCTCCTCCACTACAAGAAATCTCGTCCCGAGATTTAGGAGGTAGAAGGAAACAGTGCGGGGTATTCATCACGCAGGGCGATCCTCGCGTTCCTGTGTGGCCTCATCTTGGAGTGGTGTGACCTTTGGACTTTGAGAACTTGATCGCCTTACGGCGTGTGCGGCGTTCAGCAGTCGAGAATGCGGACGGATGCTCTTTATAGGAGAGGTCTGTTGCAATTCGAGCACTTCATGATCCACTGCTCGGATTGGGTCCTTGAAGCAGCGACGGAGCTGTGACACGTGGAACACATCGTGAACCTGAGAAAGGTTCGGCGGAAGCTCCAGTTGATATGCCACTTTTCCACGCCTCTCGAGAATAGTGAAAGGACCAATATAGCGGGGAGCTAGCTTGCCCTTGATCCCGAAGCGGTGAGCACCCTTCATTGGTGTAACGCGAAGATAGGCCTTTTCGCCAGGTTGATAGACCATGTCTTTATGATGACGGTCATAATTACTCTTTTAGCGTGGTGAGCAGTCTTGAGATTCTCGCGAATAATGCGGACTTGTTCTTTGGCATGTTGGATAATATCTGGACCAAAAAGTGGACGTTCCCCAGTTTCTGACCAGTTCAGAGGGGTTTGACACTTTCGTCCATATAACACTTCAAAGGGGCCATCTTCGACTAGCTTGATAGCTATTGTTATAAGAGAACTCAGCATCTGTGAGAGATTCCTCCATTTCTTCTGTGAAGGATATAACACAAGCTCGAAGCATGTCTTCGAGAACTTGGTTGACACGTTCAACTTGCCCTTGTGACTGCGGATGAAACGTAGTACTGAAAGATAAGTGAGTCCCCATAGCTTCTTGGAAACTTGCCCAGAATCTTGAAGTGAATAAGTTGCCACGTCAGCAGTTGACTGGGTCAACCCAGTCAACTAGGACCTGCAGGGCCCACTGGCAGTGGCTCTGGGGTGGCCCCAGGCCAACCACGTAGGCGGCGGCCGGCGTTTGGCCGGCGGCGTCGTAGCGCGCGCGGGGCACCGGGCCTCGTCGGGATTTCGCTACACGGCGCCGTTCGGCGCGCAGCTTGGTCTAGTCGAACGGCCACTCGATGCCGCGTCGAGTGGGGGTGGTGGTATGGCCGGACTTGACCGGAATCGGCACCGGCGACGAGCAGAGGCGGTGGCGATGTTCGGGACATCATCGGGATCGCGCTAGGAAGCACCAAACCGCGCACAACAACTTGCGTTCGAACCGCAGAGGCATTCCGCGTCGTTTGGCGAGGGCGCCGGACCAAATGGTTGCCGGAAACACGGCCGGCGATGAGCTTTGGCGGCAGTGCGCTCGGGATGAGCTAACGAAGATGGCCGGGAGATGGGGAGCTCACCGTGCGGCACGCAAGATGGCCCTTGGGTGGCTTAGTAGCTGTAGAAGGCGTCGCTGGATTTGGTGAAGAACGCGGCAGCCGGAGATGTGGGCGAAGGGGATCCGGTGGTTCGGGGCTCCCCCGCTCCAGCCGAGGCCTCCGGTCGACGAGGAAGACGATGGGCGTCGGCGGACCGCAGCGCCGGGCGAGGCGATGGCTGTGGCGCGCGATTCACGGGCGGCAGGTCCATGGCGGTGTTTGGGCGTGGTGGGGAACGCGGAGGAGAGCGCGTGGATCTGGAGGGGAGAGGAGAGGCGAAGCCAAAGGCGAGTGTGGGGGCGAGTGGGGAGGGAGACCGAGGCGCGGCGCGGCGCCCTTATCCACTCGTCGTCGCCCGGCGAGAGGGTGCGGCGGGGACATGCCCTGTTCCACCCGGTCGGGGAACAGGAAAGGAGGCGGCAGGGGAGGCGGGCGGTTAATTTGGATGGGCGGTGGGCGGTGGGCAGTCGGCCCGATGGGGGGAGGGTTTCTCCTTTTTGTCTTCTGTTTGTTTTCCCTTTATTAATTCCTATCTGTTTAAATTCATTTAAAAGTATTTAGGCATTTTATAAAAATGTGTTTACTTCACCATAATTACCGATGCAATATTTGGCAACCCCCGAACATTTTTGTGTTGACTTTTGAAAACTTCGGGTGTTTGTCGCTAATTCATTTTTGAATTTGCTATGTTTTTGAACTACCACTTAATTAGCAACAGTAACATAGATGACAAGGCATCATCAAGAGAGTTTTACTGTAGCCTAATTATCCGGGCGTTACAATAGATTTTTAGCAAGCAAAGATGCAAGCAAATAGAAGGCACATGGAAACACAAACAAAAAGACATACGGGAAGAAGGCGAAGAAAAGGTGAAAAAACAGCAAGGGTGAAGTGGGGGCGAGCAAAACGAGAGGCAAATGGAAAACAATGTAATGCGGGGGATAAGAGTTGTGATGGGTACTTGGTATGTCTTGACTTGTGCGTAGACTCCCCGGCAACGGTGCCAGAAATCCTTCTTGCTACCTCTTGAGCACAGTGTTGGTTTTCCCTTGAAGAGGAAAGGTTGATGCAGCAAAGTAGCGTAAGTATTTCCCTCAGTTTTTGAGAACCAAGGTATCAATCCAGTAGGAGGCCACACGCAAGTCCCTCGTACCTACACAAACAAATAAGAACCTTGCAACCAAGGCAATAAAGGGGTTGTCAATCCCTTCACGACCACTTGCAAAATTGAGATCTGATAGAGATAATAAGATAAAGATTTTTGGTATTTTTGTTGTATAAATTGAGAAGTAAAGATTGCAAAATAAACGGCAACAGAAATTGGCGAATTAATGGGAGATTAATATAATGGAAGATAGACCCGGGGGCTATAGGTTTCACTAGTGGCTTCTCTCAATATAGCATAAGTATTACGGTGGATGAACAAATTACTGTCGAGCAATTGATAGAAAACTGCATAATTATGAGAATATCTAGGCATGATCATGTATATAGGCATCACGTCCGCGACAAGTAGACCGAAACGATTCTGCATCTACTACTATTACTCCACACATCAACCGCTATCCAGCATGCATCTAGAGTATTAAGTTCATAAGAACAGAGTAACGCATTAGGCAAGATGACATGACGTAGAGGGATAAACTCAAGCAATATAATATAAACCCCATCTTTTTATCCTCGATGGCAACAATACAATATGTATTGGTTCCCCTTCTGTCACTGGGATCGAACACCGCAAGATTGAACCCATAGCTAAGCACTTCTCCCATTGCAAGAAAGATCAATCTAGTAGGCCAAACCAAACTGATAATTCGAAGAGACTTGCAAAGATAACAAATCATACATAAAAGAATTCAGAGTAGATTCAAATATTGTTCATAGATAATCTTGATCATAAACCCACAATTCATTGGATCTCGACAAACACACCGCAAAAAGAGTTACATCAAATAGATCTCCAAGAGAATCGAGGAGAACTTTGTATTGAGATCCAAAGAGAGAGAAGAAGCCATCTAGATAATAACTATGGACCCGAGGTCTGAGGTAAACTACTCACACATCATCGGAGAGGCTATGGTGTTGATGTAGAAGCCCTCCGTGATTGATTCCCCCTCCGGCGGAGCTCCGGAAAAGGCCCCAAGATGGGATGTCACGGGTACAGAAGGTTGCGGCGGTGGAAATAGGGTTTCGTGGTGCTCTCGGATGTTTTCGGGGTACATGGGTATATATAGGAGGAAGAAGTAGGTCAGTGGAGCTGCGAGGGGCCCACGAGGATGGGGGCGCGCCCAGGGGGGCAGGCGCGCCTCCCTGCCTCGTGGCTTCCTCGCTTCTTTCTTGACGTCCACTCCAAGTTCTCTGGATCACGTTTGTTCCAAAAATAACTCTCCCGAAGGTTTCATTCCGTTTGGATTCTGTTTGATATTCCTTTTCTGCGAAACACTAAAATAGGCAAAAAAACAACAATTTGGAGGGGGCCTCCGGTTAGTAGGTTAGTCCCAAAAATAATATAAAAGTGTACAATAAAGCCCACTAAACATCCAACACAGATAATATAATAGCATGGAACAATCAAAAATTATAGATACGTTGGAGAAGTATCACTTATTTATGATTGTGAGCCCCCATCAAAATATTATATGCCAAAATTTTTGACGTTGGACAAGGAAGATAACGTAATGATTTATGTATGTTCATATTCACATAGATGTTATATTGGCATAGATCCTTTAACATGTGGTGCTTGCCCCTATCGTTGCTAGCCAAAAATTCCGCACTAAGTAGAGATACTATTTGTGCATCCAAAACCCTTAAACCCAAATCTTGTTTTGAGAGTCCACCATACCAGCCTATGGATTGAGTAAGATCCTTCAAGTAAGTTGTCATCGGTGCAATAAGGCAATAAAAATTGCTACTAAACGTGTTAGATCATTTAGTGTAAGAGAAAATTGAGCGTTGTACGAACTTGCGATAGCAAAATAATAAAGGCGACAGACTGCATAATAAAGGTTGCTATCATAAGGGGCAATATAACGTGACGTTCTTTTGCACTAAGAGATTGAGCATACAACCAAAAAGCGCACGGCAACCTCTGCTTCCCTCCGCGAAGGGCCCATCTTTTACTTTTATGTTTTACTTTTATGCAAGAGTCAAAGTATTTCTCTCTATTCCTTTTTATTTTCTCTTTAGGCAAGCACCACGTGGCGAGGAAAGATCTAGGCACATATATCCAGCTGGATATGGGTGGCATGAGTTATTATTGTTGACACCACCCTTGAGATGAATACGTTGGGAGGTGAAACTATAATCCCCTATCTTCTTATGTGTCCGGTTGAAACTTTTTGCTCATGTGTATGCGGTGAGCGTTAGCAATCATAGAAGACTATATGATGGTTGAGTATGTGGACTTGCCAAAAGGCTCCGATACGTGACCCTTCCTGAAAAGATGATGAATTGTAGTTGCAAAGTTGACTGAGAACATAGTTTGTTGATTTTCAATAGAGTTTATGCTTTATACTTCGATGTTGTGATGAATTATTACTTATTCATGAGAAGTTTATGATAAACGTTATGTGATAAAGTTTTTTGTTGTTATAATAATATACATGTTGGGGAACGTAGTAATTTAAAAAAATTTCCTACGCACACGCAAGACCATGGTGATGGCATAGCAACGAGAGGGGAGAGTGTATGTCCACGCACTCGTGAGACCGAAAGCGAAGCGTTATAACAACGCGGTTGATGTAGTCGACGTCTTCACGATCCGACCGATCCAAGTACCGAGCGACGACACCTCCAAGTTCAGCACACGTTCGCTCGATGGCGATCCCCGGGCTCCGATCCAGCAAAGCGTCGGGGATGAGTTCTGTCAAGACGACGACGGCGTGGTGGCGATGATGATGCTCCACCGACGCAGGGCTTCGCCTAAGCTCCGCGACGATATGACTTCACCGGCGCAGGGCTTCGCCTAAGCTCATGACGATATGACCGAAGTGGAATATGGTGGAGGGGGCACCGCACACGGCTAAGGAACGATCCGTAGATCAACTTGTTTGTCATGGGGTGCCCCTGCCCCGTATATAAAGGAGCAAGGGAGGCCGGCCAAGGAGGAGGAGGCGCGCCCAAGGGGAGGGAGTAGGACTCCTCCTTTCCTAGTAGGAGTAGGAGAGAAGGAAGGGAAGGGAGGAAGGTGCGGCCCTCCCCTAGTCCAATTCGGACTAGGCCTTGGGGCGCGGCCTGCCCTAGGCAGCCCCCCTCTCTTTCCGCAGGCCCAATAAGGCCCAATACTTCTCCCGGCGAATTCCGTAACTCTCCGGTACTCGAAAATACCGAATCATTGGAACCTTTCCGAACTCGAATATAGTCGTCCAATATATCGATCTTTACGTCTCGACCATTTCGAGACTCTCGTCATGTCCCCGATCTCATCCGGGACTCGAACTCCTTGGTACATCAAAACTCATAAACTCATAATAAACCGTCATCGCAACCTTAAGCGTGCGGACCCTACGGGTTCGAGAACTATGTAGACATGACCTAGAACTATTCTTGGTCAATAACCAATAGCGGAACCTTGATGCCCATATTGGCTCCTACATATTCTACGAAGATCTTTATCGGTCAAACCGCATAACAACATCGTTGTTCCCTTTGTCATCGGTATGTTACTTGCCCGAGATTTGATCGTCGGTATCCAATACCTAGTTCAATCTCGTTCTCGGCAAGTCTCTTTACTCGTTACGTAATGTATCATTCCGTAACTAACTCATTAGCTACATTGCTTGCAAGGCTTATAGTGATGTGCATTACCGAGAGGGCCCAGAGATACCTCTCCGACAATCGGAGTGACAAAACCTAATCTCAAATACGCCAACCCAACATGTACCTTTGGAGACACCTGCAGTACTCCTTTATAATCACCCGATTACGTTGTGACGTTTGGTAGCACCAAAGTGTTCCTCCGTAAACGGAGTTGCATAATCTCATAGTTACAGGAACATGTATAAGTCATGAAGAAAGCAATAGCAATATACTAAACGATCAAGTGCTAGGCTAACGGAATGGGTCATGTCAATCACATCATTCTCCTAATGATGTGATCCCATTAATCAAATAACAACACATGTCTATGGTTAGGAAACATAACCATCTTTGATTAATGAGCTAGTCAAGTAGAGGCATACTAGTGACTATATGTTTGTCTATGTATTCACACATGTATCATGTTTCCGGTTAATACAATTCTAGCATGAATAATAAACATTTATCATGAAATAAGGAAATAAATAATAACTTTATTATTGCCTCTAGGGCATATTTCCTTGATCTCCCACTTGCACTAGAGTCAATAATCTAGTTCACATCATCATGTGATTCAACACTAATATTCACATCTGTATGTGATTAACACCCATAGTTCACATCGTCATGTGACCAACACCCAAAGGGTTTACTAGAGTCAATAATCTAGTTCACATCGCTATGTGATTAACACCCAAAGAGTACTAAGGTATGATCATGTTTTGCTCGTGAGAGAAGCTTAGTCAACGGGTCTGTCACATTCAGAGCCGTATGTATTTTGCAAATATTCTATGTCTACAATGCTCTGCACGGAGCTACTCTAGCTAATTGCTCCCACTTTCAATATGTATCCAGATTGAGACTTAGAGTCATCTGGATCAGTGTAAAAAGCTTGCATCGATGTAACTCTTTACGACGGGCTCTTTTATCACCTCCATAATCGAGAAATATTTCCTTAGTCCTCACTAAGGATGTTCTTGACCAATGTCCAGTGATCTACTCCTAGATCACTATTGTACTCCCTTGCCAAATTCAGAGCAAGGTATACAATAGGTCTGGTACATAGCATGGCATACTTCATAGAACCTATGACTGAGGCATAGGGAATGACTTTCATTCTCTTTTCTATTTTCTGCCGTGGTCGGGATTTTTGACTGTTCCATTTTGAACTACTTCAAAATCTTGACAAGGTATGTACTTATTGAAAAAACTTATCAAGCGTCTTGATCTCAATAGATCTTGATGCTCAATACGTAAGTAGTTTTACTGAGGTCTTTCTTTGAAAAACTCTTTTCAAATACTCCTTTATGCTTTGCAGAATAATTCTACATTATTTCCGATCAACAATATGTCATTCACATATACTTATCAGAAATGTTGTAGTGCTCCCACTCACTTTCTTGTAAATACAGGCTTCTCCAAAAGTCTGTATAAAACCATATGCTTTGATCACACTTATCAAAGCGTTTATTCCAACTCCAAGATGCTCGCACCAGTCCATAGATGGATCGTTGAAGCTTGCACATTTTGTTAGCTCCTTTAGGATTGACAAAACCTTCTGGTTGCATCATATACAACTCTTCTTTAATAAATCCATTAAAGAATGTAGTTTTGACATCCATTTGCCAGATTTCATAAAATGTGGCAATTGCTAACATGATTCGGACAGACTTAAGCATCGCTACAGTTGAGAAAATCTCATTGTAGTCAACACCTTGAACTTGTCGAAAACCTTTTTGTGACAAGTCGATCTTTGTAGATAGTAACACTACTATCAGTGTCCGCCTTCCTCTTAAAGATCCATTTATTTAACATGGCTTGCTGATCATCGAGCAAGTCAATCAAAGTCCATATTTTGTTCTCATACATGGATCCTATCTCAGATTTCATGGCCTCAAGCCATTTCGGAATCTGGGCTCATCATCGCTTCCTCATAGTTAGTAGGTTCATCATGGTCTAGTAACATGACTTCCGAACATGATTACCGTACCACTCACAGTGCGGATCTTACTCTGGAAGACCCACGAGGTTTGGTAGCAACTTGATCTGAAGTTTCATGATCATCATCCTTAACTTCCTCACTAATTGGTGTAGGAATCACCGGAACTGATTTCTGTGATGAACTATTTCCAATAAGGGAGAAGGTACAATTACCTCATCAAGTTCTACTTTCCTCCCACTCACTTCTTTCGAGAGAAACTCCTTCTCTAGAAAGGATCCATTCTTAGCAACGAATGCTTTGCCTTTGGATCTGTGATAGAAGGAGTACCCAACAGTTTCCTTTGGGTATTCTATGAAGACGCACTTTTCCGATTTGGGTTCGAGCTTTATCAGGTGAAAACTTTTTCACATAAGCATCACAACTCCAAACTTTTAAGAAACGACGGCTTAGGTTTACTGCTAAACCATAGTTCATACGGTGTCGTCTCAACGGATTTAATGGTGCCCTATTTAATGTGAATGCAGCTGTCTCTAATGCATAACCCCAAAACGATATTGGTAAATTGGTAAGAGACATCATTGATCGCACCATATCAAATAAAGTGCGGTTATGACGTTCGGACACACCATTACGTTATGGTGTTCCATGTGGCGTGAGCTGTGAAACTATTCCACATTGTTTTATATGAAGGCCAAACTCAGTAACTCAAATATTCTCCTCCACGATCAGATCGTAGAAACTTTATTTTCTTATTACGATGATTCTCCACTTCACTCTGAAATTCTTTGAACTTTTCAAATGTTTCGACTTGTGCTTCATTAAGTAGATATACTCACATCTGCTCAAATCATCTTGTGAAGGTCGAAAATAACGATACTTGTCGTGAGCTTTAACACTCATCGGACCGCATACATCGGTATGTATTATTTCCAATAAGTCATTTGCTCGCTCCATTGTTCCGGAGAACGAGTCTTTAGTCATCTTGCCCATAAGGCATGGTTCGTAAGCATCAAGTGATTCATAATCAAGTGATTCCAAAATCCCATCAGCATGGAGTTTCTTCATGCGCTTTACACCAATATGACCTAAACGGCAAGTGCCACAAATAAGTTGCACTATCATTATTAACTTTGCATCTTTTGGCATCAATATTATGAATATGTGTATCACTATGATCGAGATCCAACAAACTATTTTTATTGGGTGTAAGACCATTGAAGGTTTTATTCATTTAAACAGAACAACAATTATTCTTTGACTTTAAATGAATATCCGTTTTGCAATAAACATGATCAAATCATATTCATGCTCAACGCAAACACCAAATAACATTTATTTAGGTTTAACACTAATCCCGAAAGTATAGGGAGTGTGCGATGATGATCATATCAATCTTGGAACTACTTCCAACACTCATCGTCACTTCCCTTCAACTAGTCTCTGTTTATTCGTAACTCCTGTTTGAGTTACTAATCTCAACAACCGAACAAGTATCAAATACTCGGGGCTACTATAAACACTAGTAAGGCACACATCAATAACCTGTATATCAAATATACTCTTGTTCAATTTGCCATCCTTCTTATCCGCCAAATACTTGGGGTAGTTCCGCTTCCAGTGACCAGTTCCATTGCAGCAAAAGCACTTAGTCTCAGGCTTAGGTCCAGACTTGGGCTTCTTCACTCGAACAGCAACTTGATTGCCGTTCTTCTTGAAGTTCTCCTTCTTCTCTTTGCCCTTTTCCTTGAAACTAGTGGTCTTGTCAATCAACACTTGATGCTCTTTTCTTGATTTCTACCTTCGTCGATTTCAGCATCACGAAGAGCTTGGGAATTACTTTTGTCATCCCTTGCATATTATAGTTCATCACGAAGTTCTACTAACTTGGTGATGGTGACTAGAGAATTCTGTCAATCACTATCTTATCTAGAAGATTAACTCCCACTTGATTCAAGCGATTGAAGTACCCAGACAATCTGAGCACATGCTCACTAGTTGAGCGATTCTCCTCCATCTTTTAGCTATAGAACTTGTTGGAGACTTCATATCTCTCAACTCGGGTATTTGCTTGAAATATTAACTTCAATTCCTGGAACATCTCATATGGTCCATGACGTTCAAAACGTCTTTGAAGTCCCGATTCTAAGCCTTTAAGCATGGTGCACTAAACTATCAAGTAGTCATCATATTGAGCTAGCCAAGCGTTCATAACGTGCGCATCCGCTCCTGCAATAGGTTTGTCACCTAGCGGTGCATTAAGGACATAATTCTTACATGCAGCAATGAGGATAAACCTCGGATCACGGATCCAATCCGCATCATTGCTACTAACATTTTTCAACATAATTTTCTCTAGGAACATATCAAAACAAACATATAAAAGCATAGGGAAGCAACAACGCGAGCTATTGATCTACAACATAATTTGCAAAATACTACCAGGACTAAGTTCATGATAAATTAAAGTTCAATTAATCATATTACTAAAGAACTCCCACTTAGATAGACATCTCTCCAGTTATCTAAGTGATTACGTGATCCAAATAACCTAAACCATGTCCGATCATCACGTGAGATGGAGTAGTTTCAATGGTGAACATCACTATGTTGATCATATCTACTATATGATTCACGTTCGACCTTCGGTCTCCGTGTTCGAGGCCATATCTGTTATATGCTAGGCTCGTCAAGTTTAACTGAGTATTCGCGTGCGCAACTATTTTGCACCCGTTGTACTTGAACGTAGAGCCTATCACACCCGATCATCACGTGGTGTCTCAAGACGAAGAACTTTCATAGCGGTGCATACTCGGGAGAACACTTCTTGATAATTTTAGTGAGAGATCATCTTATAATGCTACCATCAATCAAAGCAAGATAAGATGCATAAAGGATAAACATCACATGCAATCAATATAAGTGATATGATATGGCCATCATCATCTTGTGCTTGTGATCTCCATCTCCAAGCACCGTCATGATCACCATCGTCACCGGCGCGACACCTTGATCTCCATCGTAGCATCGTTGTCGTCTCGCCAACTATTGCTTCTACGACTATCGCCATCGCTTAGTGATAAAGTAAAGCAATTACATGGCGTTGCATTTCATACAATAAAGCGACAACCATATGGCTCCTGCCGATTGCCGATAACTCGGTTACAAAACATGATCATCTCATACAATAAAATATAGCATCACGTCTTGACCATATCACATCATAACATGCCCTGCAAAAACAAGTTAGACGTCCTCTACTTTGTTGTTGCAAGTTTTACGTGGCTGCTACGGGCAGAGCAAGAACCGTTCTTACCTACGCATCAAAACCACAACGATAGTTTGTCAAGTTGGTGATGTTTTAACCTTCGCAAGGACCGGGCGTAGCCACACTCGGTTCAACTAAAGTGAGAGAAACAGACACCCGCCGGTCACCTTTAAGCAACGAGTGCTCGAAGCGGTGAAACCAGTCTCGCGTAAGCGTACGCGTAATGTCGGTCCGGGCCGCTTCATCTCACAATACTGCCGAACCAAAGTATGACATGCTGGTAAGCAGATGACTTATATCGCCCACAACTCACTTGTGTTCTACTCGTGCATATGACATCAACGCATAAAACCAGGCTCGATACCTTTGTTGGGGAATGTAGTAATTTCAAAAATTTCCTACGCACACGCAAGACCATGGTGATGGCATAGCAACGAGAGGGAGAGTGTATGTCCACGCCCTCGTGAGACCGAAAGCGAAGCGTTATAACAACGCGGTTGATGTAGTCGACGTCTTCACGATCCGACCGATCCAAGTACCGAACGTCACGGCACCTCCAAGTTCAGCACACGTTCAGCTCGATGGCGATCCCGGGCTCCGATCCAGCAAAGCGTCGGGGATGAGTTCCGTCAAGACGACGGCGTGGTGGCGATGATGATGCTCCACCGACGCAGGGCTTCGCCTAAGCTCCATGACGATATGACTTCACCGGCGCGAGGCTTCGCCTAAGCTCATGACGATATGGCGAAGTGGAATATGGTGGAGGGGCACCGCACACGGCTAAGGAACGATCCGTAGATCAACTTGTTTGTCATGGGGTGCCCCCTACCCCGTATATAAAGGAGCAAGGGAGGGCCTGCCAAGGAGGAGGAGGCGCGCCCAAGGGGGAGGGAGTAGGACTCCTCCTTTCCTAGTAGGAGTAGGAGAGAAGGAAGGGAAGGGAGGAAGGGTGCGGCCCTCCCCTAGTCCATTCGGACTAGGCCTTGGGCGCGGCCTGCCCTAGGCAGCCCCTCTCTTTCCGCAGGGCCCAATAAGGCCCAATACTTCTCCCCGGCGAATTCCGTAACTCTCCGGTACTCGAAAAATACCGAATCATTCGAACCTTTCCGAACTCGAATATAGTCGTCAATATATCGATCTTTACGTCTCGACCATTTCGAGACTCCTCGTCATGTCCCCGATCTCATCCAGGACTCCGAACTCCTTCGGTACATCAAAACTCATAAACTCATAATAAAACTGTCATCGCAACCTTAAGCGTGCGGACCCTACGGGTTCGAGAACTATGTAGACATGATCTAGAACTATTCTTGGTCAATAAACAATAGCAGAACCTGGATGCCCATATTGGCTCCTACATATTCTACGAAGATCTTTATTGGTCAAACCGCATAACAACATACGTTGTTCCCTTTGTCATCGGTATGTTACTTGCCCGAGATTTGATCGTCGGTATCCAATACCTAGTTTAATCTCGTTACTGGCAAGTCTCTTTACTCGTTACGTAATGTATCATTCCGTAACTAACTCATTAGCTACATTGCTTGCAAGGCTTATAGTGATGTGCATTACCGAGAGGCCCCAGAGATACCTCTCCGACAATCGGAGTGACAAAACCTAATCTCGAAATACGCCAACCCAACATGTACCTTTGGAGACACCTGTAGTACTCCTTTATAATCACCCGATTACGTTGTGACGTTTGGTAGCACCAAAGTGTTCCTCCGTAAACGGAGTTGCATAATCTCATAGTTACGGGAACATGTATAAGTCATGAAGAAAGCAATAGCAGTATACTAAACAATCAAGTGCTAGGCTAACGGAATGGGTCATGTCAATCACATCATTCTCCTAATGATGTGATCCCATTAATCAAATAACAACACATGTCTATGGTTAGGAAACATAACCATCTTTGATTAATGAGCTAGTCAAGTAGAGGCATACTAGTGACTATATGTTTGTCTATGTATTCACACATGTATCATGTTTCCGGTTAATACAATTCTAGCATGAATAATAAACATTTATCATGAAATAAGGAAATAAATAATAACTTTATTATTGCCTCTAGGGCATATTTCCTTCAATACATGATGCTTCTATGCCCGTATTTTTTTATCGACACCTCTCTCTCCCTCTCTCTAAGCATGTGGACATGTTTTTCGATTTTGGTTTTTGCTTGCGGACAAGCGAGGTCTAAGCTTGCGGGAGTTGATACGTCCATTTTGCATCATGTTTTCCTACTGTTATTTATGATGTTTTTATGCATAATAATACTTTTTGGAGCAATTCTAATGCCTTTTCTCTCATAATTTGCAAGGTTCACACAAAGAGGGAGAATACCGGCAGCTGGAATTCTGGACCTGAAAATACTATGTCAGGCTACCTATTCTGCACAACTCCAAAGGACCTGGAGAATTTTATGGAATATGTAAGAATTATCGGAGCAAATAACTACCAGAGGGGGCCCACCAGGTGGGCACAACCCACCTGGGCACGCCCTGGTGGGTTGTGCCCTCCTCGGCCCACCTCCGGTGCCCCTCTTCTAGTATATAAGTCATTTTGACCTAGAAAAAATGAGGGGAGGACTTTCGGGACGAAGCGCAGCCGTCTCGAGGCGGAACTTGGGCAGGAGCGCTTTTGCCCTCCGGCAGAGCGATTCCGCCGAGGGAACTTCCCTCCCGGAGGGGGAAATCATCGTCATCATCATCACCAACAACTCTTCCATCTTGGGGAGGGCAATCTCCATCAACATCTTCAACAACACCATCTCCTCTCAAACCCTAGTTCATCTCTTGTGTTCAATCTTTGTACCGGAACCTTAGATTGGTGCTTGTGGGTGACTAGTAGTGTTGATTACATCTTGTGTTGATTACTATATGGTTTATTTGGTGGAAGATTATATGTTCGGATCCATTATGCTATTTAATACCCCTCTGATCTTGAGCATGATTATCATTTGTGAGTAGTTACTTTTGTTCTTGAGGTCACGGGAGAAATCTTGTTGCAAGTAATCATGTGAATTTGATATGTGGTCAATATTTTGATGGTCTGTATGTTGTGATTCCCTTAGTGGTGTCATGTGAACGTCGACTACATGGCACTTCACCATATTTGGGCCTAAGGGAATGCATTATGGAGTAGTTATTAGATGATGGGTTGCGAGAGTGACAGAAGCTTAAACCCTAGTTTATGCGCTACTTCGTAAGGGACTGATTTGGATCCAAAAGTTTAATGCTATGGTTAGATTTTATCTTAATACTTTTCTCATAGTTGCGGATGCTTGCAGGGGGTTAATCATAAATAGGAGGTTTGTTCAAGTAAGAACAGCACCTAAGCACCGTTCCACCCACATATCAAATTATCAAAGTAGCGAACACAAATCAAACCAACATGATGAAATTCCCGTGTACCCTCAAGAGTGCTTTGCTTATCATAAAAAACCGTTTTGGCCTGTCCTTTGCCACAAAAGGATTGGGCTACCTTGCTGCACTTTTGTTACCGTTACTGTTACTTGCTCGTTACAAATTACCTTGCTATCAAACTACTCGTTACTTATAATTTCAGTGCTTGCAGAGGATACCTTGCTGAAAACTACTTGTCATTTCCTTATGCTCCTCGTTGGGTTCGACACTCTTACTTATCGAAAGGACTACGATTGATCCCTTATACTTGTGGGTCATCAAAGACTGAAGATTCCCCTCTCCGAAGCCATAAACTGGTTCCAGATCTGGCCTCCCGATGAAGAATAGGAGGTGTCGGCGGCTCCATATCGTGAAACATGATGAAACTTTATCCCCGATTTTTTCTCCGTAAATAGGATTTTATAGCGTCGGAATTAGGGTCAGGGGGGCCACCAGGTGGGCACAACCCACCAGGGTGCGCCTGGAGGGGGTGGTGCGCCCTGGTGTATCATGCTCACCCAGGGCACCCCCTCCGGTAGTTCTTGGTCCCAATATTTTTTATTTATTCTGAAATAAATCACCAAAAAGTTTTGTTCCAATCCGAGAACTTTTATTTTTGCACAAAAACAACACCATGGTAGTTCTGCTGAAAACAACGTCAGTCTGGATTAGTTTCATTCAAATCATGCAAATTAGAGTCCAAAACAAGAGCAAAAGTGTTAGGAAAAGTATATACGAGGGAGACGTATCAATGCTTCATTTTGAGCCAATAAAATACATCCTTTGTCGAAAAAAATTGAAGCAACAAGCTACACACATAAATACATAAGAGTTCATATGAATAGGACACCGGTAGACAACAACTCACAAGAGAGTTCCTAACTTCATCTACTACCCCTATAAAAGCACGAAAATAGGTCCAATTCATCATTTAAACCGTCTAATCACAAAATCTAAAGGTTCAAATCTTTCAATGTTGGGCACCAACGATGTTGAGCACATCAACAACCCACTAAGGGCATCTCCAACGCGGACCCTCAAAGCACCCATAATCGTCCGAACTGCGGTTATTTGAGCCGGGGAGCCACAGGTGATCTACGCGGTAAGGAAATTTTCGTTGTGCAATAGTCACACACCATGTAGCCCAAAAGTCCCACTCTACTAGCACACCCCCTAGAGTGTGTTGCATGCTAGCATTAAGAGCGTCCGACACACGTTAGGGTAAACTAGTACACCCCTGCAGGGTTAAATCTATTCGAATAGTCGTGTCTGTGGTTATGGATGACTTGGAGATTTTTATGAGATCATAGAAAAAAACTTCGACTAATAGTTAATAAACTTTCTTAGATGTGAGTGCCTAGGGATATTTTTTATCATCGGTGATGCGAACGAGGATGCAACGTAGTGCTATGACGTGGTGGTTAGGTTTAACTAGATGGTTCTTACACACTCTCGTGCCTTATCTCTGATAGATGCACATTGTAGTGTGTCTCTGTAGAATGCTAATGCTTGCTGCCACACTCTCATGCCTTTCCTTGAGAATGTTGCATACTTAGTATAGACCAGATGTAAGTCTTGCGAGTGTAGTTGGATACTCACCTTGCTGTATTTATTCTTTTGATTTGGATGCTGCTTCAGATGATAGCATTTGAAACAGGTAATCTCTCTAGTGGCAAATGGCGCCAATAGCTATTGTTATCTCATGAGGTGATCTTGCAGGGATATGAACGTCATTTGCTTTTCTTTAGCCTTCTTATGGCATTTGTTAAATTTTACCTGTCTAAGGTATGTTTCTCTTTCGTTATGAGAAATGTAGCTTGGTTGTAAGATCTTGTATGTATTCATTTGTTAAATATTACTTGTTGAAGTTGTTGTATTTGTCCAAAGTACACTCCACATCAATTTTCTCTGCCTCAATGACAATAGGCCCCATCCGGCAGTGTTTGTTTCTTTCTCCATTGACTCGATCAAGCATTATCCTCACTCATGTCTTCTCCTACTTTTGAAATTGAAACCATTGTATGATCAAACACCAACATGTGCGATTTGATGCAAGTAAACCATCAGTGCAACTGTCAAACACAAAAACATCTATGAACTAGATCATCGACGCGTCGTAACAAATCACGACAACCTTCAAGGGTGAGGTAGGAACAAGGATCTCACGGACCTAATAGCTCGATGCAGCGAATTCCTCGCGCTGAGCTCCACCCAATGCGAACATTGCACTGGAACTGTCAAATTTAGCTGCAACATCACCCATAGAATCATCTCCTCTAAATCTATCGCGTGGTAGGGGACCAACCTCAATTTCTCCTCGGAGGTGGCTCTTCCCCAAATCCGTAGAGCCATCTTCGAGCACGCCTTCACCAGAGTATAAGCCTCCGCCTTTATGTGCTCTCAAGCACACATGGCTTCCTCCCCCACAGTTATTCTGCCCAGAGCAACCTAAGACCCGTGCAGGGAGCCAGGGCTCGCATGAGTGGCGGCTTGACGACGGGAGGATAGTGGCTAGAAATCTTGTCAGAAAGGACGGTAACACGGGGCAATAGTAAAGGGGTGGATGGCGGAGTGAGAGTCATCATGAGAGAGATCTGATCCCGTTTCTTGCAAAATCCTTCAAACCAGTTAATTTTTGAAATTTCAATTTGATTTTCCTGATTTTGAACGAGTCTATAATTACTACTCCTAGTATAGTAAATAAAAAACAGAAAAAGAAACGAAGAAAAAAAATCATGGACCACCGCCCCACGAGGGTGACACCTGTGCCAGGTCGCGTACCCCTCGGCTGACTGCTGCCACCAGCGGAGAGGCCGCCACGGAGGACGGCTCCACCGCCGACGCGCACGTGGTATTGGTTCCATCCGCTCCCCGCCGAGGCAGCCGGCGCCGACAACGCCGACCACCCGCTCGCCGGCGGCAACGCAGACCATCCCGACCACCTGCTCCCCGTCGAGGCAGCCGACGCCAACAACCCGGACCTCCTACTAGCCGACGCCGACGCGGAGGCCGAGGACGACGCCGACAACAACGACCACCTCGACCTCGCCGCCGAGGCAGCCGACCCCGACCTCCCGCTCGCCGCCGAGGAGGCCGACGGCGACGACCCCGACCTCCCTCTCGCCGCCGAGGAGGCCGACGGCTACCACCCCGACCTCCTCGACCTCGCCGCCGAGGCAGCCGACCCCGACCTCCCGCTCGCCGCCGAGGAGGCCGACGGCGACGACCCCGACCTCCCTCTCGCCGCCGAGGAGGCCGATGGCTACCACCCCGACCTCCCGCTCGCCGACGCCGACGCGGACGCGGAGGAAGACGCAGAGGCCGAAGCCGGGGCCGACGACCCCGCCGAGCTTCCCGCCGGCCCCGACGCCGCGGCTCCCGCGGATGCCCCTCCTGCCGCCGCTCTCCTGGGCCCGCTGCCGGTGCCGTCTTCGCCCCTGGCGTACCATCCCGCTGCAATGCCGCTTGAGGTATTTCACCATTTCTTTCTTTCTTTCTTGTTGAGAATTGCATGTTAGTGTTGGATCTTATGGATTGCGTACCGCGTGTAAGCTAGACTAGATAGCAATGGCAAGAATGGTTTCCCTCTCATTGTTGTTCTTCCAGCACTTGTCGCCACGGAGTCCATACAGTAACTGTGTTGGTGTTGGTGTTCATGTTGGTGCCAACCTCACCTCTGTTAGACTCATATCGCTGTTCAGGCATTCAATCGAACAGTCGGTGGGCGTGTAGTTACCAGGCAGTTGTAGTTGCTACAGCACGTATAGATACTAGCATCCTGTACACTGTTGGGAATTACCATGTCCTCTCATTCAAATCAACGGCTGATCGTCCTGTACTGAAACTGCATAGCATAATAAGAACAGTTTAATCTCCAGCTACTTTACATTATGTGTTGAATACCTGCAGTTTGGCTGTTATCTGCATCCTTGAAGCTGAGCACTCTTGTTATGAACCTGCCTTCTCCATACTGCAAGCCTAACCACACTACCCATATCAATATCAATATACATACATCATATACTTTCTCTTTGCTTATACATTTCACACTCTTTCCCAACCTTGCTATTTTTCTCTTATTCCGTGCTTGATTTCCACCTCAAATCCATGGACAGACCATGGCTTCTTTGTATATGTGGAACATGCAGCAGTTCTTGGGCCTAATGTTTCGCTGTAGTAGGCTAGAGGTTGTTCATTTTGCATAAGCAGTCTTCTTGGCGAAGTGCATCACATGCTTATTTCGTTTTCTTGTATCTTTCTCAACCTGCAGGAATTTGATCAGTGGGGGGGCCCAGTCGTCCATTTGGCGGCAGACGAGGAGGAGGACGATGACGACTAGTCGTAGGTGAGGGGATTTCATAACCTAACCTTTCCCTTTCTAGAAGAAGCAAGTAGACATGTTTATTCAGATAATTCAGTTCCTCTATTTGGTCGTATTTGCTGCCAGTAATATTTTTATTTGTAAAGCTAGTAAAAATTATGGAACTTAAAATACAAAATCAGTTGATTTATCTCTTCAGCCTTAACAAAAAAGATTTAGCCCATTTTTCTTGTGTTGAATAACCTGGGAACAAAATTCCGGTTCCTATACAATACCAAATTAAATCTAGTTTATGCACATGAGCTGTATTTCTTGGTCTTGTTATTTTATTTTATTTTTCCAATACTCCGAGAATTAGATTGTTTATTTTCTCCGGTGAGAAAAAATGTAGTAGTGGTCTTGAATCTGTTTTGCACAAGTGTACAGATGTTGGTGTAGATACTATTTGCTGCATAAACATGATATTTGGAGTCTTACTTTAGTGGAGTGCTCATATGATTGTGCTTGGAAAACGATTTTATGATAGGTTTTGTTAGGACTTGGGACTTGTCTGAAACTGTTGTAGTGTTGTACAAAAGCAAAAGTAGTTGCTTGGGAGGTGCCATGTCGATAAAAGAGTCTTTCTGCACATGACAAAAGATGTTCTGCAGCAAGTAAAACGTACTGATTCCACATTTCTGTCGTTCATTCAGATAAGTATCATCTGCTGCTAGCAGAAATTACAGAACCTACAAAGCCAAATTGTTATTGCCTCAGGTTTTATCTTGATAAATTTGTTATTGATTATTAATTTGTCAATGCAGAGTACAGCGGAGTCCTGACAGTTCACCTCTTCAAAAGTTTTCGCCCCTCGGAAACGATGACTGCAGAACTGAACGCCTGCTTTTGGCATGTAGATAGATAGGTTCAGGTTCGGAAAACTCAGCAGCTGTGGTATTCAGAAAAGTCAGCAGCTGTGGTATTCAGAAAACTCAGCAGCCAAACTTGCTTCGATCTTAATTTTGTCTTGCGGTTCTATGATTCAGAACTGCTTGGATCATTGCGTGCAATGGTTGACAGTATTTTGGTGATGCTGGTTGTAGTAGTTGTTGCAGACTTGCAGTGTCGCTCTTCTGACATTGATCTCTGTTATGTCATTGGTACTGTTTCCTGGATGAAGCATTACACTGTAGATGTTCTTGCAGCGAGTTGATGATGATGCATTCCTTTTTGATGGATGCTTTTTTTTTGCATAAATGGAGAATGTAGTGGTTCTTTGATGGATGCATTTTTGCATAAATGGAGAATGTAGTGGTTCTTGCAGTAAACTGGTGATCATGTATTTCTTTTAGATGATGCATTTCATGTAGACAAAAAAGGTAGTTCGTTCTTGAATGAACTGATGATCCTGTTTTCCACTGCGCCATTTTGATCCTGTTTCTCTGTGTGGGGGTTCTTGCAATGAGTCGATCATCCTGCAATTTTTTTAGACGATACATTTTGCGTAATTGGAAAATGCAGTGGGGTTTTCCCTTGAGTTGCTGGTATATTTGTAGCAGTTCTGTACGAACAAAATTCAGATTTTATCCAACATCACTGTTTTCAGGTTTTGTACATAAGCTGCCTTCTTTTTCTTTCACTTTTGCTAATTTTCTGTTGACTGTTTCTTATTTTGCTCTCAGTCGAATCTCCAGCGGCACGATCTGTCTTTGTGATTCACACTGGGTCTGGTGTCCAGTGTTCTTTTTCCGGTTTGTCTTGGTCAATCCGTTTTGATTCTGCGCCTGTTTTTCCTGGGTTTTTTTCATTGGTTGGTTCATTCACATCTAGCACTGGGGATATAAGAGCAGTGGAGAGAGGGCTAGATGGACGGCGGGAGCTGACCTTCTTCCCAAACGATCTGTTCTGCGTCGTGGTGCGGGGGCAAGGTGTCGGGCGGCGCCTAGCGACAGCGCTCTAGTATTGCTTTCCCGTTCCTCGAGTGGGCGCCGGCCTACAGGCTGGGCACCATCAAGTCGGCCCTCACCGTCTGTATTTCTTCCCGTTACTGGGTGTTTGTCTCCGGTCTCCATGACCGATCTCTTTACTTTTAAGAGCAGTGGAGAGAGATGCGACATGGCGAGCGGGAGCTGGGTGAGACGGTCAGGAGCTGCCGGCATCGCCGTAGGAGGTTGGTTTCTGCCCCACATTTCCTCTATGTTTATGGCATCAAGGATATTTTGCTGTTGTTTTGATTCTGTGCTTGCGGAGTCGCATGTTTTCTTAGTTTCAGTTGCTCACGTAGGTTGGTTTCGCAATGCCTCCTAAGGAACTTGTTGATGTAACTAAGATAGTTAGACATCCTCTTGGATGCTTAATTAGTGTTAAATGTGCCATTTATTTAGTAAATTCATTTCCCCCTTTTTGAGTTGGGCCATGCATTATTGTACTATTTTGGCTCAGTAGTATTAGGATTGATTTTTTGACCCTTCTCTTTCAAGATGCCCTGTTCCAAAACTATTTAAGTGCAATATCTAACTTTCCAGAATCTTCTGGTTTCATCTCCATAAGAGTGGCTTACTTTTTTTCATCACCAAAGAACTGTCCAGGGGCATGGAAGCTAGCTATCCATGTGCCTGAACCATGAGTTGGTTGTGAGATCTTATGAGTTTCAGCTCTAGCATACCACAACTTGTTTGGTTTAAAGGCAAAATTACCTAGACTAAATTTCATTTTATCATTCAGTTACATGAGTGAGAATATGAAACTGCAGACAAACAACGACAATAAGGAGACTATAAACTGAATATAGTATACTCACCTTCTTTATGTCTTCTCATCTTTAGTTATTTGTTCATTAATTCATCATCATCTTTGCCTTGTCTTTCATTATCTTTGCCTTGCCTTTCATTATTTTTGCCTTGTTTAGTTGTCTTTCATCAGTGCTCGGTCTCTCATTCTTCATTTTCTTTCAGCAGTCACGGTTTTATGTCTTCTCATTTTTGGTTATTTTCTCAGTATTTTTTTTCGTTTGTACGTCTTTCATCAGTTATTTTGCCCCTCAGTCTCCAGTCTATATTTCTTCTTGGGTATGTATTTGTCCCTATGACGTTCTCAGTACTGGACACTTATCTGTATCTTTTATTGGTTGGATCTGTGTGAGAAGGAAGATTTGATGATGGATGTAGACACACTTTTGCCATTGAGTAGAGGGGAGATTAGAGGGCTTTCGCTCGTTCAGCTCTAAATGAAACACCAAGGTACACACTCTTTGCTCATGTCTTTCTATGTTCAGTCCAAGTGTTGTGTTTATTTAGCAAATAGAGACTGTAACACTCCTATGCTTTTCTCTGTCTGCAATCCTATATTTTTCAGTCTGAATATAAACTCTGTTTTTCTCCATCTGCAAATAGGGAAATAAACACTCTGTTTTTCTCTATCTGCAAATAGAGAAATGAACACTCTGCTCTTCTCTGTGTGCAATCCTATATTTTTCAATGTTTCTTCAGTCATCTTACTATTCAGCCACCGTTCTGTCTTGTTTATTTAGTCCTGTTTACTCTCTATCTCCAGTTCTTCAGTATTCAGTGTTTTTTTTTAAATATCAGTTTTTTTCAGTGTTTCTTTAGTCTCATTTATGTTTTGTTTTTCTGCCTGCAGGTTTGATGATGGATATTAGGACACTCACCTTTACATGTAGGGTTGGATTAGATGGGTGTTTTTTTTTCCTCTAGTTGTAAAATGAAACAAGGTACAAACACAATGGACACACATGTCCTTTTTTCAATTCAATTTTAGTGTCAACCGTTAAGCACAACGCCGTTTTTTAGCATCTTTCTTTTATTTTTGCACCGACAAACTCATAATTCAAATTCAGTCATCGTTTGTTTGTCTTACAGAACACTCCCTCCCCGACCCCTACCCCACTGCGCAAAGGTCTCTTGGAGCGATTCTCTCACTGTCTCGATTGCAGCGCGGAGATTGAGTGGATGCATCCTTTTTAAGAAATTATAGTCAGTGAGTTTTCTTAGTTTGTGGGAGAAGCGCACTTGTATCCATTGTGCTGGAATTTCTGGCCTTTTTCTTTATTGATTAGTCAATTCAATATGGCTACCTTTGTGACAATGCGGACACCCTGTGGTGAGGGAATGGGGTGGCGTTTTTGTGCACCTTCAGCTCGAACCAACATAGAACTATCTACCATGGCAAAATGCTACTCCCTCCATCCTGAATTACTTGTTGCAGAAATGGATAGAAATGCTAGATACATCGGTTTTTGCGACAAGTAATTCGGGGCAGAGGGAGTATTTTTCTTGACATTTGTATCTTACATTGTGTTTTTGCTTGTTTTGCATTGTAGAAATATTTATGTTTCCCTTGTCAGTATTTTGCTATGAGCGGGCTGGTCGCATGATGGACATTTGGAAATTACACAGAGTGCCATCACGTCACTGCAGTCTGCAGGCAGGTCATGGTCTCATTCAGTGGCGATTCTACTGGGCATGCTTCAACAGGCTCAAGCCTGCCCTCTGGAACTGAAAAACGAAAATTTACTACTAGTTCTTAGCCCATCTCTGCCCACTTTCTAGTGTCTAGCCTGTTATTTACACGTTCCAACCTTTGCACCGAGAAGTTGAGCCTGCCCTTCATTTTCATCCAAGATTCGCCACTGGTCTCATTGTCTATTTCTCAACGCGGGAGGAAACTTTGTGCTTAGGGCAGTCTCGGGATAGCAATGGTCACCTTCCATTTCATTATTTAAGTGCCCAGAGGAACCGTGCCATAGATGTTCTCTAGGTTGGTCATTTTTATGTTTCATGCTCGCATCAGAACAATGGCTGAGTTACTTGGACTCTCATTGGCATTAAATCGAACATGCACGCTGACCCTAGGAATGGGAAGTCGATTCTGTCATATATGAACCAAGGGTTAATTAGATAAATGCCACTTCAAATATGGTGATTCATAAAAATGCCACTGCAATTTCCAAACTTTGAAAAATGCCACTGCAGTTTTTGCAAACTTTGAAAAACGCCACTGCAGACTTCGAAAAATGCCACTGGAAATGGCATGAAATGGCATTTTTCAAAGTTTGGAAATTGCAGTGGCGTTTCTCGGAATCGCCAAATTTGGAGTGGCATTTATCAAATTAACCCATGAACCAAAGGTACGTCGTGCTAGCCCTGTGGTCTCGCCCTTGGCTCGGACTCCGCCGAGGCGTGGCTGGGTCAAGTTGAGTACAGATGGATCATTTACAAAAGACGGTTCAGCTGGAGCGGATATGATCTTACGTAATGAAGCTGATGCTGTTATCTTTTCTTCGTGTAGACAGTTGTTTGCTTGTCGTGACGCGTTGGAGGCGGAGCTTTGTGCATGCATGGAAGGGCTATCCCTTGCTATCCAGAGAAGTGAGTAACCAATTGTTATTGAGATGGACTCGCTAACGGCGTGATCCAGAAGCGCAAAGAAGACAGATCCGTCTATGCATCTCTGGTGAAGGAAATCAAGTATTTGTTAAGTCTTCGAGAAACTTGTATTACTCATGTTATTCGTAGTCAAAATAAGGCTAGTAATTGTCTGGCTAGTTTTGGTAGAACTGAAGGTAGAACCATGACGTGGATCGGTTCAGGTCCTCCTATGGTTATGGACTTGAGTGTTTGAGGATTGTAAGAACATTGTGATAGTAATACCGTTTTTTCACCCGCAAAAAGAAAAGAACAATGGCTGATAATGTGGTCAAAGTTTTATATTGAATTCCTTTTTGTACCTATAAGCATTTATGTGGAATTCAGTTTTTTTTGTACCTGCTGCAACCGTTCCAGCATATCATTGATCTCACGTTGTTAAGACAAGACAACAAAAGAAGAAAGTGTCTAGCCAACAAGAAAACAAAAGAAGAGAGTGTCTAACCAACAAGACAACAAAAGAAGAGTGTGTCTAACCAAGAGTGCCTAACTGCAACAAGATGCTCTCCTCAGTGGACACGGTTTGTTACCGCAACAGAGAAAGGTTTGCACAAACGTGACGCAGTTCCTGGAGCACGGAGGCACAGTTGGCATGTGGGGTCATGCTTCCGCCCCCGAACCGCGAGCATATCAGCGGTGAGGATGCGCCCATGAAGCACAAGCCAGATGAACATTTTGCATTTAGGCTCTGTGTGCGCGTTCCAAAGCATGGAAGCGTCGAACATTATATGTCGAGGCTGCCGAGTAAACACCATTGGCCGTCAATTCTAGGTGGTGGGATCATCATGACCAGGATGTAGGTTGGCGGTGACGAGCACTCCCTAAAGATGAACAAATTACAGGAGTTGCTCAATGGTGCTAATTTTTGCCACCGCGCGCAGTCAAGCCTCGCCCTGAAGCTTGAAATAAACCGTCCTTCACTTCTTGGTGGCGATCCGGACGACGTATTGCATGGCTCCCTACCCATCTAGCTTCATGCCACCTTCCTTCCGTTTCACAGTTGAAATAGAGGCCCAAAAAAGTTCCATATCTGCCTCATCACAAGATTTGATCCCACCCAAGGCCTATCGTGTGGTCGTTTCATTCAAACCTTGGCCAGCGAAGCCGAATATCCCTTCCAACTCTCTCCAAGTCTGCAATGCCAAGCCCGCGAAGATCATCCCATGCTGAGTTCAACAAGAGGCTTGCACCCAGATTGGATTATTCTCCTCACGACCATTTCATCATCATTGCTCCAAGGACATGCTTGCTGCCCGACCATCTCCCAATCCCAAAGTCCATTGTATCGAACATGACCATCATCCTTGAGTAGGATAACACGTTGCAATGATGTGCACACGTTCACAACATACTTCAAAAACCATATGTGGCGCTGCAAGAATCCAGTAATGGCCAGCTCCTTGAGGTGGTGATGGCGCTGAAGCGCCTCGAGTGAGTTCAGTCTCATGCTCCCGTAATTTGGCTCCTCCTCTGAGCAAGGCACATGGATGTGCAGGACCTCGAGTGATGGTGCGGCCAACAGGAGGCGGCGTGGCCATGTGATGTCCCAGTTCGCAGGCAGATCGGCGACAAGGAGCTTTTTGAGGTTGAGCAATGGCTTGGCCGGTGGAGCGGGCACCATCCATCTTCTCAGCCCGGTGAAGCGGAGGACAAGATTCGTCATGGTAGGGGGCATACCGACGATGTAATGGCCGAAGTAATCCATGCACCGCTTCCGGACAATCAAGCTTTCTGCCGCAAATGTGAGGTTAGTGTGCATGAGGCTAGGGACCGAGCCGAATATGAGTTTTGTAGTGTCGGTTAGGCAGCACGCCAGGCGGACAAGCATTGGAAGGTGTCGCAGCTCGATCTCCATGAACTTGCACTGGTCGAGGCTGAGCTCCCTGATCTCTGAACACGGTGCGTCCACCACCACACAGTCATGAGCACAGCAGCAGGATATCAGGCGAAGCACCTGAAGCCGTGTGCACTCAGTGAACACCCTCTGGTACACGCCGAGGGGCGTGGAAGCAGCCATGTCTCGCAGGACCAGCGTGGTGAGAGCGCCGTAGCTATGCAGCGGCGGGAGCGTGCAGTAGTTACCCAGCGTCAAGCTGCGAAGGCCGTCCTTGAGGCAGTCGTGGTCGTGAGGAAAGCGGTAGGGCGGTGCCTGAAGAACATCGCATGACGCTTGCCGGGCAACGACCTCCAGATCCTCCACTCCCCATGCGCCTACTGCGGCGGCGATCAGGCGGTCGACGACGCAGCCGCCGTCGTGTGTCTGGAAGAACTCCAGACGCAGGGTCTTGGCGCGCCGACGTGCGTTGCCGTCAGCAGGGCCACCGTCCGCTTCCAAGAATCCAGTGATGCCGTCAACGAACGCCGTGATCGTGTCGATTTCGCAGCGCGCCATGAGACAGTCCAGCATCTCGGCCAGAAACGTGTCACGCGGCATGTTGCGCCGGCGGAGGGCGACGGTCCGGTCGTACTCGGGCGGGAGTACGTCGCTCACCCTGAAGTCGAGCTCCGCCAGATCGTTGGTGATGTGCGCCCAACGCCTGGACAGGACGGCGGTGGAGAGTGCGGTGCGGGTGTCCAGCCTGCCTACTATGAGGCGGATGAGGTCGTCGGGTAGTGCACTGAGGCGGTCCTCGCCGCCGGCCGTGCGTGGTCGCATGAGACGAAACATTGGCATGGCAGCAGCGGACTTGGAAGTCCGGTAAAGCGGGAGGCGTTGGGGCGTATTGGTAGGCTCAGCGTTGCAGTTTGGCGATCGGATCTGACTCCCGATCGATTCCCTCCCCGGTGGAATCGGGATTTTATTATTTTGATATATGGGAATCGGGATTTGATACATCTTTTTTTTTTATCTAGGGAGCTCCTAAACATCTCTTTCTTTAATGCGAAGTAATTTAAATTGCTTATCACACGGGTCAAGTAAATTGCACAAAACCATCACTTTGAAATTTGGTTTTGAAAAACACTGATTCTGATAGCTTGACAAATTGCACCATGTCTCTCGTAAACATTTTGCAAAAACCACTGATCGACGGATAAGCCTCGTTTAATCACGCTTATGACAGATGGGGCTCTTTTTTGCCTACGTGGCGTAACATTTTGTGCCAGATCAATTTTAATATGAATTTACAAACTAGTCCTCACATTTTATAAAGACACCCCTGAATCAAAAAGAAAAAAATCTGGCTGTTCTCGCCTTATCTTCACCAGGTCGCTGCCCCCATCCAGCCCCCATGGTCAACGACGCATGCCCAGAGGCCCGCACCCGACGAGCGCCCGACGCCACCACGCGCCGACGAGCCGTACCGCCGATCTGACAAGGTAAGGGAGCAGAGGGCTGGCCGTCGGCGTTGTCGCTTTGTCCCGTGCATCTTGACGACGGCCTCCTCCGAACCAGAGCCACCGTGGTGCTCGAGCAGGGAGTCGCCGCCTCCTCCCTCAGCCACGGCGACCACCCTGCTCACCGGCCGCTGCAACTCCTACGTCGATGGCGGCTGAGCGCGGAGGCAGAGGCGCTAGCTAGATTGGTGGAGCGGGGAGAACGGATTCGAGTGCGGAAGCCGCCGGTAGCTCGCTTGCCGTCGCCCGTCATGAACCCAGCAGAGGCAGGGCCGCCGTTGCCGCGCCGAGGACGCTGTGCGCGCACTCTAGGATGGTTGTATCACCGGGGTCGCCGACCTCATCCAGGTCATGTCGGCGCTCGCGGCGGAGCATGAATCCAAGATGCAGAGGGGGTGGCGGCTTGCTTGATTCTTCCCGGATCCGGGCGAGGGCTGGTTAACGCCGGCAAATTTCGTCGAGCTCGGGGGCAATGGCGATGGGCGGCGGCGGCGCTCCTTCCTGTTGCTTGCTCGAGCACCACAGCACGGCTGCACCGGTAGCGGAAGGAGGACGGCGATGGTGTGCGGGAGAGACAGATCCCGATCTGAATCGGGGAGGGTGTTTTCGCTTTTTGGCAAAAGTGTTGGGGTGTTTTCGCTTTTTTACCCATCTAATGTTGTCTTTGGTAAAACACTATGCCACATCAGCAAAATAGGGGCCCCATCTGTCATAAACGCATTTAACCGAGCCAGATCCGCCAATCAGTGATTTTTGTAAAAAGATTACACAAGACATGGTGCAATTTGTCAAGAAACTGTAACCTAGTGTTTTCTAAAAACCTAGCCCTCAAAATGGTGGTTTTCTGCAATTTACTCTAGCTCGTACTAATCTATGATCGATGTTCGATTAGCTTACCTGCAAAAAAAAAGTTCGATTAGCGTTGTAATTGGGTCGTTTTCTAGTAAGTATTGGACACGGACCCTAATCCCTTTTCTTTTTCTTAGTTGGACCTGAGAGGATTTATCATATAGTAGTAGCTAAATATCCTTGTATTGCTATCAATGAAACAATATCTAAAGAGTGGTGGCGCGTGACCGATTGTCCTCGATCATGGTGACGTCGATTATGTTGTGACGATGTTGGTGTCTACCAGCCCCTCCCGAAGAAGGCGGTGAGATAAGAGGCGGGGTTGGGTTTTAGATCCGATACTTGATAGTCGTTGTCTGATCCAACCATCCAGGTCTTCATGGGTTCTGTCACACACCAATAGTGGATGGAGACGCTAGTGTGTTATGTCGCCTACTCATCGATGAATAATAAGTGTTTTTTTAGGGGATATAATAAGTGTGGTTGCACAACCTAGCATTGTTGTCCTTGTAGAGAGCCACCTTTGTGTCTGTGGTCGATGAGCAGTCAACGAAGTGTTGTCGGAGCCAGCCATGGAGCAGAGGGAGATGGGGTGGCGACGTAGAAACCCTTGTTGTCGCTCTATCGGTCATTTAGATGGAAAGCTTGATTCACTTACACGAGACTAATCGGTTGACATACTTGTGTGCATGAAAAAAATAGCAGAATTTACTCCCTCCATCTGTGATTATAGGGCCGTGAGCCATGAAGCAGTGTCCTTTTTATTATTAGACCGCTCCAAAAATCTCTATTTAAACGGACGAAACTAATTGCACGCCAATTGTCTTGCATATTAATTAATATGGTCGTGGTGAGGCATGATTGGACAAATGGAAACCGGGATGAAATTTAGGCATTAAGGTTGGCCATAGTGGGAGTAACTTAGCAAGTAACATAACACATTTCAAGAAAAGTTTGCTTACATGGCATGTATTTAATAAGGAGAGAGATGGTTGGAGTAACATAGGCCATGCTTGGATCCAAGGGACTATTTTTAGTCTGACTAAAACTAGTCTTTTTTAGAGGCTAAAGTTCCAATCACCCCTGACTAAAGAGAGGCTAGAACTAGTCTTGAGACTAAAACTTTTTAGTCATGGGAACCCTACTAAAATATGGATTAGTCCTCTCTCTCCTCATTTAACTCCTCTTCTTTAACACATGTGAGTTCGGGATTGGAGGGTTTGGAGGATAATAAATGCTCATTGACTCATTTTAGTCTATTTAGTATTTGTATCCAAGCATGGGTGAGGCTAGCAAGTTTTAGTCCCACTACTTTTAGTCATGGGACTAAAATGTATCCAAGCACCCTCATAGTATGTTACTGTAACATAACACATCACGAGGCAAAATGAGTCTACATCTTAATAAATGATGACTTGCATGATACAACATACATGTTACTCCCCACTATGAAGGTAGTAACATAGACTAGTAACATATGCATGTTACTAATCTAAGTTACTCCCCACTATGACTAGCCTAATGGTTGTATTCTGACTCGGCGCACCATTTTTAAATTGCATAGACCTAGTTAATTACACACAAAACTAATTGTCAGACTAAGTAATTGCATGCAGTGGTGGGCGAGGCAGAGATTGAATGAGAGAAAACCCGGACACATTTTAGGCATTAATGATTGTGTGATGACTTGAACACTCAGTTTCATATTAAACTAACATACTACCTCCGTTTCAGTTTACAAGTCCTACGCGTATACCTAGGTTGCCAATTTTATCACTCTAATATAAATTATATAACACAAGAATTATAGCGTTTGAAAATAGAACATCTGAAGTTTGTATTTGTATATTTTTTGTAATATATGACTTGTATTAGGTTGGTCAAATTGACGACCTAGGAGTACGTGCACGCCTTGTAAACATGAGTAATTAACTACACCCTCCATACCGGTGTACCGGTTGTGCGCCGGAATCAATGCGGAGGGAAAAACGAGAGAACTTAATGTTTATTTCCAATTGATACCATAGCATGCAATGAGCTGACCAATGCACCGCGCCCAAGCATCTTAGGATTATTTGGTTTTCATAATGTGCCTAATGCACCAATACGGAGGGAGGATCTGACTATTTGATTGCATGTAGTCATGGACTAGGCAAGGATTGGACGAGAGAAAACAAAAATTATTTTTAGGCATTGATGTTTGCATGTTGATTGGACGTACGAGATAAATTCACAGTTTGTTTTCCTTAAACTCTCAACTTGCTACATTCCACATGCCACAAGTTGGAACTTGTATAAGGTTGGTCATAGCGTGGGAGTAATAACATAACACACCTCAAAACAAGTTTGCTTATACGGCAAGTAGTTAATAAAAAGAGAGAGGTGTTTTCTCTTTGCGAACGAAAGAGCGAGATGTTTATCTCTACTCATATAGGGGGACTTGGTAGCTTTCGCTCCATGGTTTTATTTCGTTTGGTTTATTTTTGTCTCACCTCCCATCACCATCTCCTCGCCTTGGTTTTTTCACCCTCCCAATAAAAATTTCCTGACCTTCTCAAACTTTCCTGAGCAGGCACGTTACAAACGGGCAGGAACTGATAGTTTTACTTATCTATTAGAAAGGGTCATTGCCAGGCAAAAAAATTGGAGAGAAAAAAAATTTGTCAATGGGAGGAAAGGAAATCTTATTGAAAGCAGTCATACAAGCAATCCATGTTTTTGCCATGTCTATGTTTAATATTCCAAAGAAACTTTGCAAGGAAATGACTGATGCAATGCCTGAGTTTTGGTGGGGAGATTCTGAGAATACAAAACGTATGCACAGGATGGCATGGTGGAGGATGTGCATCCCTAAAAGAGGTGGAGGTATGGGCTTTTGTGATTTACATTCTTTCAACTTAGCAATGCTTGTTAGAGATATGACAGGCAAATCAACACGACAAAGAACGAAAACAAGCAGGAGACACGAGATTTAACGTGGAAAACCCCTCCAACACGAAGGGGAAGAAACCACGGGCGCCAGCCAGCCAAACTTCACTATATGAGGGAGGTTACAAACTCTAGGGATTTATAACTGATTCAACTTATCCCGTGCGGCGGCTTACAAGAGGTATATATAACACAGGTGACCTAGGTCAATATTGATCCATACCGGCGATGGGCCTCGCTCCGCTCGCTCATCAGAAGTTGGCTTTTTCCTTTATACTTGAATTTGGAGCATAACATAACAATGCTTGCAAAACAGTCCTGGAGATTTGTTTCTACTCTTGATTCCCTTTGCACACAAGTTTTGAAAGCGAAGTATTTCCAACATTGCTTGTTGCTAAAAGCGGGTCCAAAAAAAAGGGTCTAGTTTCACTTGGCAAAAGTATTGTGGCCGGTTTGAATACTTTCAAGAGAGGGCACATATGGCGTGTTGGAATAGGGGAATTGATTAATATTTGGGAAGATCATTGGGTGTCGCGCAGCCCCTCTCGTATGATATAAACACCAAGGGGGAATACATTATTGCAATCTGTGAATGAGCTAATAAACCCAGCAACTGGTCTTTGGGATGAGGAGCTTTTGAGAGATATTTTCTCTCCTATTGATGTGGACAGAATTGTAAGGATTCCTCTTAGCGAACATTTGGGAGATGACTTCATTGCCTGCCACTACACAAAATCTTATACCTTCTCGGTTTGTTCTGCCTATTACATTGAGTGGGATCACTCTCATCACCATAGGCTAACCAGAGAAGATGGGCAAGGCACCTCTGAAAGTGCAATCATGCCCTTAATCATATTTTGATGTTGATGACAACACATATGCTAGGGACTAATCATGTTTATCAAGTATATCTCAGGATTATGTCTCAAAGAGATACAAGATATTGACTTCATTTATGGTTTGTTCTTGAGTATAGGGATCCCGCACTATTAAGAGGGGATCGTTGGATCTAGTGAAAAACTTGCTCAAAAGCCACTTTTCCTATACCTTGCCTTCGGACGTCCGGTTCCTCTCGGTTGCCTGGACGTCTGGCCACTTCCGGTCGTCCGGTGCTCCTTTACAGAATGATTTTTACGGATGTCCGGAACTCTCCGGACGTCCGGTACTTTCACAACAGAATCATTTCTACGCTCCGGACTCTCCGGTCGTCTGTGCTCCGGATGTCTGGCCCATCTCGGACGTCCGTGTCCTGTACACTGGGTCGTGGCTCACAGTTTCACAGCGGCCGGTCGTCCGACGACTATCGGACGTCCGGGCCTATTTGTGCCTCCGGACGTCCGACCCATCCTGTACACTTATGTTCCTCAAACGGTCACTTTTACTTACCTACTATATATATGTCTTTCCCTTCCACATGATAGGGTTGACCACTCACTTTGAGCCTATCAAAACACTCTCTCTCTCTCTCTCTCTCTCTCTCTCTCTCTCATTCACCTACACCAAATCCTAGATCCCCAAGTGTTCTAGGAGCATCTGAGAGAAGTTTTCCAATCAAGTGATAGATCCACTCCTTCCCTTTCTTTGCACCAAAGGAATTCGTGATTTGAGCAAGTTTTGAGCTTTCCCCCATCGTTCTTGTTACTCTTGGAGGTTGGAGACTCCTAGGCGGTAGGAGTCATTTGGAGAGGAATCGAACTTTGTGATTACCCTCTGAAAAGTTTGTGAGGGTTTGGAGACCATCCCAAGGTCTACCACTAGTGGTTGAGAAACGCCTCCGTGGTGTTGTCTCAAAGGGAGAATAGGGTGAGCCTTTGTGGCGTTGGTGTGCCTTCGTGGTAACATCCACCTCTCTAACGGTGACTAGCTTCCCTCCAAGGAAGTGAACATCGGCATACATCCTCGTCTCCTGGAGTTGTGGTTGTTCCTAACCCTAACTCTCTACTTGTGGTCACTTGTCTCTTTGCAGTTACATACATCATATTGTGCTTGCCTACTTACGTACTTGTGTTACTAGCTTAGTACTTAGTACTCACTTGCAATTGTTAGGCTCATCTTCATATTCCGCATTATTGCCTAAAATTGCTAAGTAATAATTAAAATTTTGTAATTGTACCTATTCACCCCCCCTCTAGGTCCATCTCGATCCTTTCAATTCGTATCAGAGCCTCATGCTCTATTCTTGTGGCTTAACCGCCCTAGAGCGAGATGAACCGGATGGGACTCCCGGTTGTAGATCCTAAGGATAAAGGCGAGGCTTCTTTCAAGTCAAGTCCTTTACGTCGGAGGATCTAAAACGGGCCCTTGCTAAGCAAAACGAGGAGCATGATGCTTCTCTTGAGGCCTTGGTCCAAATGATATTAGCCACGTTGTCCACGGTGCTTGCACCACTCTCGGGTGGTGCTGCTTCAAGGCCAACTGTGCCTACTCCACCACTTGGTCAACAACCTCCTAGCAATGAACACGCCAGTGTTCCTTGGCTTTATGCAAGACCTCAGGTTGAGAAACCAAGATATAATCCTCAAGGAAAACCTCCTTTGCTTAGTGCCACTTCCGATTTTGCTTTGTGGAGAGTTGCTATGCAGGATCATCTTCGACATGGAAACGATGAAATGCTGGAGATCATTGAGTATGGCTATCATGTGGTTGATCCAAAGAACCCCACACCAAGAGAAATATATGACAAGAACCTCAATGACACTGCAATCATGTGGATAAGGAGAGGTATGAATGAAAAGCAAAGGAGACCGTTCATACACATCACAAGTGCCAAGGAACTATGGGAAACTGTTGTACGATCCAAGAATGGCACTTCTACCCTCCGGAGTGCTCAATATGAAATTGCAAAGGGGCAATTGCAAAACTTTTGTATGAAGAAAGGTGAAACCCCCAATCAACTCCATGAGCGTCTCATGACTCTCACTGCCGATATTGAGTCATGTGAGTGTGACAAGACACAAGATGGATTCAACATGACTAAGAGGTTCCTTGTGGATAAGTTACTTCATGCTCTTGCTCCATTTCACCATCAAATGGTGTGGGACATAAGACAACTCCATACCTTCAAGGAAATGACTACAGATGACATCGTATCCACCTTTCAACTATTTGAAGAGTCAAAGACTAATGCCACAAAACATCTTGCCATGCATGGTTCCCCATCGTCAAAGATCAGTCTTACATTGAAGGCCAAGCATGTATGTGAAGATGAACAAAGTGAAGAAGAAGAAGAAGAAGAAGAAGAAGAAGAAGAGGATGATGAAGATGGTGATGAGATTAAATCCGACGAGGGCCCTTCATATGAAGACATGGCTCTTTTTGTCAAGAAGTTTAGCGCGGGAAAATTCAAAGGAAGATTTCAAAAGAAGAAAGTAATAAAATGCTACAACTGTGAAGAAACCAATCACTTCTCCAACGAGTGCCCTTATGAGAAGAGAGAAGATAAACCAAGGTTTCCCAAGACCTTTCCCAAGAAGAAGTTGCCAAATCCTTTGAACTCCAAGCTCAAGAAGAGAGATGGAAAAGCAATGGTTGCTCAAGAAGAATCCGATCCGGATGATGTTAGTGGCGTTGCCGGAGTTGCTCAAGACTCTCAAAAGACTTTGGGATTGGTAAACAAGAGTGGTGATGTGGTCACCTACAACCACATGAAAGATTACAAGGGCAACGCTCACAAGTGCCTAATGGCAAAGGCCGTGGTAGAAGATGGAGAGGACCAAAGCTCTCCTGACAAGGTCAAGGTAACTCCACGATCAAATCCTCCTCTTTTCACTCCTTCTAATCCTAGTGATGAGTATGTTGATGCGGAGGATAGTTATGAGGATGATGATCTAAATGATCCTATGCTTGCTAAACTTAATAAGTTCATGTGCTCTCTCAAAGGAAACAAGCTCACTATGTTTCGTATGCTTATGGAGATGGTGAGTAAGCACACCATCACCATTAAGGAACTCGAAACCCTCGTCACCGAGGAAAAGGAAAAACGTGAAATCCTTGAGCGGAAAGTCCAATATGAGGAAGCACGAAATGATGAACTATGCTTAAAAATTGGTGCAAATATTGATGTTCATACTAAAGATCTTGCCTCCTTGAAAAAGGCTATTGGCTCTTGTGAAGAGTTGATGAATGATAAAAGTAAGCTTGCGAAGTCTCATGCTTCTCTCTCTAAGGATTGTGAGCCTCTATCCGTGTCTCTCAAGACTAAGGAAGAAGAGCTCACCCTTCTTACAAAGAGTTTTGAGATGCTCAAACTTACTTATCTTGAAACTCTAGCTAAGGCTTACTCGTCTCCTATTATCAATGTTGATGCTTGTTCTACTAACTCTAGTAGTGATCTAGCATCTATTCTTGAGGAGAATCGTTTTCTCAAAGCTCAAATCGAGAAAGGGCTCATGACATGTGCTCAAGGGCAAAAGAACCTTAATGAGGTGTTGAGCCAACACAATGAAGTGTTCGCCAAAGAGGGACTTGGGTTTGACCCAAGCACAAGCAAGAAGAAGACGTCCTCTCAAAAGTGCACCACCCCTCTAAAAGAAACTTTTGTACGAGAAGGGCACAAGGAGAAAGGTAAGGTTGTAAGTGGGAAGGCCACAAGGGGCATGCCCACTCTCAACAAGCCAAAAGAGTTCATGCCTCCATCCTATGTACTTCGTAAGACTAAGAATGGAGAAGTTTATGCAAAGTTTGTTGGTCCTCGAAATGCATTTCGGTTTTATGCTATTTGGGTCCCTAAGACCCTTGTGACTAACTTGAGAGGTCCCATTGCAAAATGGGTGCCTCTAACCAAGTAAAAATTGTGTGTAGGTTGCCTTCTCCGGTGGAGTAAAATGGGTGATTGATAGTGGATGTACCAATCATATGACCGGAGATAGAAAATTTCTCTACGATTTCATGGAAGTTATTCAACCATTTATGAGCATTATGTTTGGTGGAGGATCAAAAGGACAGGTACTTGGGTTGGGGAAGGTGGCTATCACAAATGACATGTCTCTTGAAAATGCCATGCTCGTCCAATCCCTTAAATATCATTTGCTTTCTGTTCGTCAATTGGCTTCTGTTGGTTATGATACACTATTTGGACTAACGGATGTGAAAGTCTTTAAGAGAGATACTCTCGAAGTGGCCTTTGTTGGAGAGTTGGATGGCAACCTTTACACGGTTGATTTCTCTAAAGAGAGTACATTCCATGCAACTTGTCTAATGGCCAAGGCCGACAAGGGGTGGCTATGGCATCGCCGGCTAGCCCATGTCGGCATGAGGAATCTTCAAGATCTCTTAAAGGGTAATCACATCCTTGGACTAACAAATGTCTCTTTTGAGAAAGATCGTGTGTGTAGTGCATGCATAGCCGGGAAGCAACATCAATCAAAGCACCCACCCAAGAACATTGTGTCTACTTCAAGGCCTCTGGAGCTTCTTCATGTGGACCTCTTTGGGCCTCCTTCATGGGATAGTCTTGGTGGGAAAAAATATGGACTTGTCATTGTTGATGATTACTCAAGATATACATGGGTGTTTTTCCTCAAGTCCAAGGACGAGACGAAGATCACCTTCATTGATTTTGCCAAACAAGCACAACACAAGTTTGACAAAGAAATCTTGGCAATAAGAAGTGACAGTGGATCTGAGTTCAAAAACTATACCTTGGAAGAATTCCTTAGTGATGAAGGGATTGTGCATCAATATTCAGCTCCATATACTCCTCAGCAAAATGGTGTAGCCGAAAGGAAGAACCGTACCCTTGTGGAGATGGCAAGTTCCATGTTGGATGAATACAAGTCACCACATAGTTTTTGGGCCGAAGCTGTCAACACTGCATGCCATGCATCAAACCGGCTCTTCCTCCGCACTATATTGGAAAAGACTCCATATGAGCTCCTAACTGTGAACAAGCCAAATGTCAAGTACTTTCGTGTATTTGGGTGCAAATGTTTCATCCTCAACAAAAGAGAACGGTTAGGAAAATTTCAATCCAAAACAATTGATGGCATATTCGTTGGCTATGGATCAAATTCTCACGCATATAGAGTCTACAACAAATCCAATGGATGTGTTGTAGAAACTTGTGACGTGGTGTTTGATGAATTTAATGGCTCCCATGGGGAGCAAGTTGATCTAAGTGATGTAGGTGAAGAAGATTCCTCTCAAGATATTTTAACCATGGGTGTTGGTGCACTTCTTCCAATGGAACAAGAACCTCATGATGATGAAGAAGAAGAGGGAAGTCTCACACATCATCAAACTACTTCAACACCCCTACCATCACAAACTCCTATTGTTCAACCGATGCCCTTAGTACAAGTACAAGAAGATGATCAAGTTCCTCTCTATGATAATCTTCAAGAACAAGATCATCATCAAGGGCAAGAACAAGAAAGTCCAATCATTGATGATGAACCTCAACAAATGCAACATGTACAAGAAGATCTTCCACCACACATTAATGATCCGTATGTTGAGGACGTGGATGATGGACATGAAGTTGAACCTCGCAAAACATTAACCTCCATCATGCCTCGTGTGGCCGGTCGTGTTGATGTTGATAAAATCCTCACCGGCATATCGGAAGGTAGAGTCACTCGTAAACAATTGACTAACTTTTTTGCTCACTTCTCGTTTGTGTCTAGTGTTGAACCTCTCAAGGTACAAGATGCATTGATGGACAACGATTGGCTCGTTGCTATGCAAGAAGAGTTGAACAGTTTTGAACGCAACCAAGTGTGGTCATTAGTCAAGAGACCAACTACGGAACACAATGTCATTGGAACAAAATGGATTTTCAAGAACAAGCAAGATGAGAATGGTATAATCATCCGCAACAAGGCAAGGTTAGTGGCTCAAGGGTACTCACAAGTTGAAGGTTTGGACTTTGGTGAGACCTTTGCCCCCGTTGCCCGTCTTGAATCCATTCACATCTTACTTGCTTATGCTGCTTTCAATGGATTTACATTGCATCAAATGGATGTGAAGAGTGCTTTCCTTAACGGTCCTCTACAAGAAGAAGTATATGTGTCACAACCACCTGGGTTCGTTGATCCCGATCACAAAGACTATGTGTATAAACTTCATAAGGCTCTGTATGGCCTCAAACAAGCACCTCGTGCTTGGTATGATCATCTTAAGAAGTTTTTACTCGATTATGGCTTCGTGAGAGGGGTGATCGATCCCACTCTTTTTACTAAGAGGGACAAGGGTGATTTGATCTTATGCCAAATCTATGTAGATGATATAATTTTTGGTTCTCCTAACATTCATTTGTGCAAGAAGTTTGCGGACTCCATGACCAAGAATTTTGAAATGTCACTCAATACGGATTTGAAGTTCTTTCTTGGATTTTAAATTCAACAATTTCAAGAAGGAATTTTCTTGTCTCGAGCAAAATACCTCAAGGATATCCTAGAAAAGTTCGGCATGACTGATGCTAGTCCATGTAAGACACACATGCCAACCAAAATTGTACTCACTGAAGACACCAACGGTATCCCTTTTGACCCATCTAAATACCGCTCTATGATTGGTTCATTGCTTTATCTTTGTGCATCTAGACCAGACATCATGTTTAGTGTATGCATGTGTGCTAGATTTCAAGCTTCCCCTAGGGAAAGTCATCATTAGGCGGTTAAGCATATTCTTAGATACCTTGTTCACACCCCCAAAGTTGGGTCTATGGTACCCCAAGGATGCTAAGTTTGATCTCACCGGGTATACGGATGCGGATTGGGCTGGAGACAAGGTGGATCGTAAGTCCACATCTGGTGCATGTCAGTTTCTTGGACGATCCTTGGTAAGATGGTCCTCGAAGAAGAAAAAATGTATTGCTCTCTCTACCGCAGAAGCTGAATACATTGTTGCCGCTAGTTGTGCAACTCAGTTGTTATGGATGAGGCAAACTTTGAAGGATTACGGTATAACCTATAGACATGTGCCTCTTCTGTGTGATAATGAAAGTGCCATCAATACTGTTGAGAACCCCAAAGATCATCTCCGCACCAAACACATTGATATTAGGTATCATTTCTTGAGAGATCATGTTGAAAAGGGTGATATTCACATTGATCACATTGGCATAGATTTTCAACTAGCCGATATCTTCACCAAACCTCTAGATGAAGCAAGATTTTGTCGACTTAGGCGTGAACTTGGTATCTTGGAGCTTGACAATATTATGTGAAATCTAGTACCCATTCATGCATGATGTAGGCATATATTTAGGGGGAGGCATTCAATTCATGAATGTTTTCACCCTATTTCATGCATAAAAAGAACCAACACTCTCAAAGTTACCATGGTTCTAAAACTATAGTGCTTTAACATGATGGAGTAGTGACTATGCACTCAAAGTTCAAATCCTTCTGTGTCATGTCATGTCTATTCATACATGGTGGCATTAGCCACCGCTTGTATCACTCGACCAATATTGGAATAGTATATGGCTACTATTGATTGGGGTAGGGTATTAGTTACTAAATAAATAAATTTTTACTGTGGACGGTAATTGTCTTCTCCTCATCATGATCAGCAGCACATACACTTACACCTTGCCTCTTGTCAACATTCTGGCGTCGGACGTCCGTAGGTTCCGGACGTCCGTAAATTCTTCTCTGGCTACCATCGCCCGGTCGTCCGGCCTATCAGGGCATCCGTGAAATCCTCTCTGGTTCCCTTAGTTGGCCTAGGCGCCAAGACGTCGGACGTCCGTAAGACTTCGGACGTCCGTAATAAACTTTCTGGTACAATCTGACCGGACGTCCGAGGTCGTCGGTCGTCTGTAAAATCATCTCTGTTATCTTGTATTCTTTTCTTGGCCCCGACTCCGGTCGTCCGCCCCGGTCGTCCGGACGCCTATCCAGCTCCGGTCGTCCGTAGGCTCCGGTCATCCGGTCATTTTCACCAACCACTATATATAGTGCACGGTAGGGTTTCCAAACTGTCTCCTCTCCACTATTTCCCCATCGCCGCCGCCGCTCCTGCCGTGTGGCCACTCGCCGCGGCCGCACGCCGCCGTGCCCCTCGCCTGGGCTCCTCTCAGCCGCGGATCGGCGGTCCTGCTTGGCTCCGCTCAAGCCCATCAGCCTCTCGCTCTCTCCGGTTGCTTATTGTTGGTCTGGTCGGCCGTTTCCTCCGTGTTCCTCCCTTCAAGGTAGGGCATAGCCTTCCCCCCCTTCATGCATCTACCCATGATCTATGGAGGGGTGTTGATTTGTGTCCTCTTTCTCCCCTAGGTCATGATGCCTCGGACCAAGCACTCAGCTAGCAAGCAAGTCGCCGGAGGGCCGGCTCGTCCGTCTCGTCGTGGTGGCTCCGATGACTCCCAGGAGCAGGCTCGCCCTAGGAAACGTGCCGCTCGTCCTCCCAGCTCGTCTAGCAATTCCTCCTCGGAGGGTTCGGACTTTGAGGATGAGCTTGAGGAGGTGGAACCGGCCCTGTTTGTTGGTGTTCGCGTCGCTGCACCCAAGCCAGGCACTCGTCGTCCAACTTTTCACCCTCCTCCTCCTCCGGTGCAACCCCAAGGTGATGCTTGTCACATCTCAATCGAGCCTCCATTGCCACTTGGCCGTCATGTTAAGCGTTTCAATGAGGTCCCCAAAGCTTCATATCTTAAATTGCGTTGCGATGTAGATCAATTTAATGTTGTTAGGGATTCTTAGGATAGTCGCTTTCGCACAAATGTCCAAGCCGACATCTTCACCATGATTGTCATCCTGAAAGGCTTGCCACTCCATATCTGCATTGATCTTGAGCATATTCACACTCATCCGGAGAAATATCCGGGAGCCATTGAGCTCATTGAGTCGTCCAATCTAGATGCTCCATTTGCATTTCAACATGATTTTAACCACGATGCCATTCATCAATTCTATGCCACATGTTACTTTGCTCCTAATAACACTGTCACATGGATGACTTCTGACACTGCACTCACCGCATCTTATGCTCAGTTTGTCACTGCCCTTGGATTTCCCGACACTGGGTTCAAAATCCACAAGGATGACCCCAACCATAGGCCCAAGGGCATTGCGGTCTGTCTTGCGGATCTTCTTCGACCTATATCAACTTTATGCGCCTTTGAAAAACAAAAGGGTCTAAACCAAGTCTCCATTTGGCGCTTTCCATTCAACATCATTTATCAGTGTATCATCCGCACCATCTATCCCAAGATGGGTGACAAGGGCTCCTGCAGCAGCTATTGCATTGATCTCATGCATCGCCTCTTCACATCTCCTAAAGGGAAGATCAATGTTCCACACTTTCTATGGCATGAGATTCGTCTTGCTAGCTTCCAGCACAAGAGGGCTTTTCCTCATGCCCCCTTTATTCAGGCTTTTATCGAGAGCGTAGCTCCTGTTCCCATTGTCCGCACTCACGTGCATGAGCAATGGGTCATTCCACTCACATGGCGGCTGATTATGTTCCTCCTCCCTCTCGCTATTGCTCGTCGCCCGCAGCCAGTGTTCCTTCTCATGCTGCCCGCTCTCCTTCCAGTTCTGCACCTTTAGGGCGCATTGCTCGTTTTCTTGGGAAGGCTCACTCTGCCATGATGAAGATGTTCTCCTTCCATTGCTCCCAAAATCCCGTTGTTGTCACTCGTATGGTCACTTCCAAGAACGCTCTGAAGGCTCGCCTGAGAGACTCCGGAGTGTATGATGTCAGTGACGATGAACGCCTTCCTAACGAGCCTCCTTCTGATTTTGGTTTCCCTACGGGTCCTGAGTGGGCTGATTTCTTTGACGAGGCGGGTGGCAGTGATGTTCATGATGATGATGATGAGGCTGATCTCTGATGCTCTTATGTTCCCCCCTATTCTCTATTTTTGGTTATTTGATGCCAAGGGGGAGTAGGCTCTATATGCATGATCTTCTAGCTCATTATGTAATCGAACTTATTGTTATGATTGTGTTTTAGCTTGTACTGAACCTATGTTATGAGTTTGTTGAGTCTGAGATTTGGTGAATCTATATGAAGTTTAGCTCTTGATTATCATGTATTATGAGATTTGGTTATATTGAGGGCACATTGTGAGGGGGAGCCCTCGTCATGTTTTTTTTTAGTATCTATGGTATCACTTTGAGGGGGAGCTCACTAGTTACTCATTCTTGATTATTGTTATTGAGCTCCACAACAAATACTTTCGATTACTATTATGAGTATGCATATGAGTTGTCATCAACTACCAAAAAGGGGGAGATTGAAAGTGCAATCATGCCCTTAATCATATTTTGATGTTGATGACAACACATATGCTAGGGACTAATCATGTTTATCAAGTATATCTCAGGATTATGTCTCAAAGACCGTGTGCATGGATCATGACTAGGGACAAAAAGCATAAAACTCAAGAATGGGGATACAAGATATTGACTTCATTTATGGTCTGTTCTTGAGTATAGGGATCCCGCACTATTAAGAGGGGATCGTTGGATCTAGTGAAAAACTTGCTCAAAAGCCACTTTTCCTATACCTTGCCTTCGGACGTCCGGTGTTCTACGGACGTCCGGTTCCTCTCGGTTGCCCGGACATCCGGCCACTTCCGGTCGTCCGATGCTCCTTTACAGAATGATTTTTACGGATGTCTGGAACTCTCCGGACGTCCGGTACTTTCACAACAGAATCATTTCTACGGACTTCCGGACTCTCCGGTCGTCCGTGCTCCGGATGTCTAGCCCATCTCGGACGTTCGTGTCCTGTACACTGGGTCGTGGCTCACAGTTTCACAGCGGCCGGTCGTCCGACGACTGTCGGACGTCCGGGCCTATTTGTGCCTCCGGACGTCCGACCCATCCTGTATACTTATGTTCCTCAAACGGTCACTTTTACTCACCTACTATATATATGCATTTCCCTTCCACGGGATAGGGTTGACCACTCACTTTGAGCCTATCAAAAACACTCATCTCTCTCTCTCTCTCTCTCTCTCTCTCTCTCTCATTCACCTACACCAAATCCTAGATCCCCAAGTGTTCTAGGAGCATTTGAGAGAAGTTTTCCAATCAAGTGATAGATCCACTCCTTCCCTTTCTTTGCACCAAAGGAATTCGTGATTTGAGCAAGTTTTGAGCTTTCCCCCATCGTTCTTGTTACTCTTGGAGGTTGGAGACTCCTAGGCGGTAGGAGTCATTTGGAGAGGAATCGAACTTTGTGATTACCCTCTGAAAAGTTTGTGAGGGTTTGGAGACCACCCCAAGGTCTACCACTAGTGGTTGAGAAACGCCTCCGTGGTGTTGTCTCAAAGGGAGAATAGGGTGAGCCTTCGTGGCGTTGGTGTGCCTTCGTGGTAACATCCACCTCTCTAACGATGACTAGCTTCCCTCCAAGAAGTGAACATCAGCATACATCCTCGTCTCCCGGAGTTGTGGTTATTTCTAACCCTAACTCTCTACTTGTAGTTACTTGTCTCTTTGCACTTACATACATCATATTGTGCTTGCCTACTTACGTACTTGTGTTACTAGCTTAGTACTTAGTACTCACTTGCAATTGTTAGGCTCATCTTCATATTCCGCATTATTGCCTAAAATTGCTAAGTAATAATTAAAAAAATTTAATTGTACTTATTCACCCCCCTCTAGGTCCATCTCGATCCTTTCAACCTCCAAGCGCAACCCAGTATGGGATATTATGTGGAAATTAAAAGTGCCGACCAAAGTGAAATTTTTTGGGCGAAAATCTTTACATGGCATGCTTCCAGGTCTCGCAATTCTCGCCAGTAGGCATATCCCCACAAGCATACTAGAAGAACGCCCGTGCATTGCAAAGGGGCCACGTTAACTTTAAGAGTTCAATATTACGACATTGGCGACCTTTTTTACCATCAAATCCTCTCACACACACACTCTCGCCCCTCACTCTTCCTCACTCTCTCTCCCTCTCTCTCTCTAACACACACACATAGCCTATTCTCCCCATCAATAAGACTTACTCAATTGGCAATAATGTGTGGACTTGTGGTGAGCTTGACTGAACTAATGGATAGTGTGATATATTCCCCAATCATTTAACAATGAAATTTCAGAAATGGAAAGATTATGTAACACCTCAAGTCGTTAGCTACAATGACCCCCCCCCCTAATGATGCCATGTCATCAGGCTTGCTAAGCCAAACTGCCACTTGATAAAAATCAAAGCCCAATTCAAATTTAAAATAAAGTCAAATAAATTATTTCATCAAACTTGTAAAACTAAAATGTTCACCATATTCTATAAATTCCACTGATCTTTGACATATTGAGCCCAAAATTATTTGACCCAAAAAATTAAATCTTGTCAAATTAATAAGAGGTCCAACAGTAGTTAAAATAACCAATTAAATATAAACCTAATTTTATGTATTTCCTTTTGGCCCCAAACTTTTTGTGCCACCTAAAAATACTGTGCTCGAATTGTGTGCATAGTTTCACAATTAACAAAATCCATTTAGTTGATATAAGAATAAATAGAAAATGATGTTAAAAGGAGAAACAGATTAGAGTACATTAAAAACCAAAAGGACGATGAAAAAGGGGATTCCCCCTACCCCCGGGCCTTGCCACCGAACCGGCCCAGTGGTCCAGTCCCCGCACGATCGTCTTCTCCTGTTCCCCGAGCCCGTCGCTACAGAGCCGGGCTCCCGCCCGACCACCTCGCCAGCATCGAAGGGGAATGGATAAGGGTGACACCCTGCCTCCCTGCCCCCATGGCCTCACTCCTCCTCGACGCCCCCTCCCAAATCCACTTCTCCTCCTTGCTCGCTCGATCCCGGTGATCTGGACGAAGTCAGATGCCACGACCACCATGACCGACCCCGTCCACACGGCCACTGCCCTCCCTGCTGGCTAGGAGCTTGTCGAGGAGCTTCGAATGCCTCTGCTACTTCGTCTGCGCCAACGAGATCAAGTCCAGCACCCCCAGATCGACGTCGTTGCCGTCTTCCTCAACCTTCGGCCACCGCGACATTGTCGTTCGATCCGCGCCGCCCCGAGCTCCCCTGTCTTCCCCTAGGGTGCCATTGACACCGTCGTGATCTCCTCTTGCCTTTCCCCAGTTTCCGCTCTTGTTTGCTCTCGTTAGGTATTTCGCCGTGGCCGAGAACCGCCGTCCGCCATGGCCATTGCAGGGGTAGCCATTGAGCTCCTCGGATTCACCCCGTGGCACATGCCCGCTCCTATGCGCGCCCATGTCCGAGCCTTCAGCTCTTCTTCCGCGCCCGTGGGGCCACTCCCTCTCTGGCTCTCCATGCCCACGCATGTGCCACACCGCGTCCGTCGCGCCCGCCGTTGCCATCACACTCGCCACAGCCACCGCACCACTGTGCCCGCGTCACACTCTCGCTGGCTGCGCTTGCCCCGTCTGTTGCCGCCTATCCCTTCGTTCGCGCCCCTGCCTCGCGCCGCCTCCTGTCGCGACCATCTTCTGCCGGCCGCCCCCTCAGCCACGCCAGCAGCATCTCTGCCTTCCATCGTCGGCCGCTCGCCTCGCCTGCTCCGTGCTTCTTCCTGCTGCTATGCGCTGCTCTACCACTGGTACGTTGTTGCGCCATGCCCTCGACACCGCCGTGGACAAACGTGGCGGAGGGATTGTCAACTAAGTACGAGGAGGATGTGGCGGAGAAGGTGTGGATAGGCAAGAGGTCTAGGGTGGCGTCAGCTGGCTGTGGTGGAGGTGATTATGCGAGAAGGAGTCGGAGCGGAAGGAGATGTCACAATTGGAAAGAATCGCAAAAAAATCATAACCCGGAGATCTCATTCCAAAAAAATGCTAATATCGACGGAGGGGTGATTTCCTTCAATAGGTGGAAAACATAGGAAATATTGGATGTTATCAAGGAAAGGTAAAAATTTAGGAAAGTTAGGATTTTGAACTGATTTCTATGCAAATGGGGTTTTATTGTTTGGTAACATGATATCAGTACCTGCCCGTTGTGACGTGTCTGGTTAGTAAAGTTTGCAAATGTTAAGAAACTATTTATTGGGAGGAAAGTTTGTGACGTGTCCCCGATCAATATCTCATCCCATTTTTCGAAGTGTGGGCTAATGAGATCCTCAACCTTGGAGAACATAATACCCTCATGTGGTGTAATAACTTTGCATGGCGGACGAGAAGCGATCCAGAGAGCATGCCATATGTCATTTGGGATCACGTTCGCACTCGCCAAATGTGACAGTTTTGAAATGTCCGAATTTCTGCAACAATACTTTGCCATGTATATGATGATCACTCTTGGTTCCTACCTCCAAAATATTTCCATCCGGATAGTATTTATCGTGTAAGACACACGCACATAAGGAATCATGATCCTGAATCATTCGCCGACATTGCTTTGCTAACATAGCAATATTAAAACTATGAAGGTCTCTAATCTCACCCCTTCTTCCGTTGGATACACATCTTCCACTATCCGAACCAAAGCATTTTGTTTGATTGTTCATTGTAGCCCCACCAAAAATTTGAGAGCTCATATGGGATTGCTTTGCATACCACCTTAGGTAATTTGAAGACTGACATAGCATAAGAGGGAGTTGCCTGTATTACTGCTTTCACCAAAATTTCTATTACCAGAGAGGGATAACATTTTCTCTTCCCAACTCTTTAGCCTCTGACACACACGATCTATAAGATGTCGAAAGCAATCACTTCTTGTTAAACTATATGATACCCCACACGTTGTCGTGGGAATATTTTGCAATGTATTTCAATAAGATTTGGTTGTATGGAACATGAATATTTAGAGTAATAATATGAGAACTAAAACTAAAAATACATATGATATATTGTGTTTGATTGTGTAGTTATAAAATATTTATTATATATACATATCATAATGAAATGGAAATTCTCATGTATGTTTGCATATTGGAGTAGTCATTTTCTTATGCATGGTTGCATGTTGAGATGTGTGTTTTTTTCATACATGTTGCATGTTGAGAGAAATAAGTTAGTGTAGGGTAGCTATTTAGTTATACAAGATGTTGCCCCGCACGTCGCAGGAACCATATTAAAACAAATGCATAAGCATTTTCTTAAACATAAATATAACAATTGTAAAGGTGTTCTCGGTTTTACATTTAAAAAACTACGAAGTATATGATAAAGTGATGTGTAAAAGGTGAGAAACCGTTAAATTGAACTTAATGTAACACCATCTTTTAACATAAATTTGAAGCATGAACTATATATTTTGAAAAAAAAAGAAATACTTGCATAACTTGATGAGGTGGTATGGTTTGCATGGATATATAATACAAAATTGTAACTTATGCGTACATGCATAACTTTTGATTCCACACAATTTTGATCAGACAATTATCAATGATTGAGGTGATGTGGAAGCACACACGTGCAAAAGAATCTAATAGTGTGAGGGTTAGATATTTATGTATAGAAGATAGGATTAACTGCAAAAAAAAGGCATAGAAGATAAGATAACGAAAAATCACGTTCTGGCTGGCAGCAGACATAAGACTGAAAATCCTCTTTCACCGTCCTTTTGGACGAGAAACTTACATGAGCACCGTGCTCACTATTATGCTCTTTTATTGGGACTCAAGTGCACGAGATCTCTGTGTCTCCAGGACAATCCGGCAAAGAATATCATTAGAAAGACAAGGTATTTTATATGAAATACTCATAGTAAATTAATTCAGCGGGGACCCTAGGCCCTCCTCACTCTGTTTTTAACCAAGACAAAACTTTGCTTTTTCTATTAGTTCAAAAGAAGTTGGCTGTCCACTTAATCAAAGAAAAATTGGGCAAAAAACTAGCGCAGCAAACACACGCCCACAACTCACCACAGGTCACTACTAGCTTAAATGGTCACGGAGATAAAAACTCGACTCAGCTGTACATCTCTTTTGTCACTACTCCTAGTATGTGGGAACATGGTTTAAGCTCAGTTGGTCTCAAACCGCATTAAGCTTCATCAAGATCAACTTCTTCAGATCCGTCAATGATTGGTAGAGCAGCTGGACCTCGCAAGAATGCTACTGACATTGCACATTTTATGTAGCACGTTTGGAATGAAAGGAACCGGCACATTTTTGAGAAATCCATCGCCCACACTGATTTTGTTGTTGGTCATATCATTTCTGATCTTGAGATGCTGGGCGCCCCTGCCTTGCAGTTGTAGCTTCTTGCCCCCCTTTTTTTTCCTCTTTTGAACTCATACTTTTTTTGTCAAACTCTTGAATTCATACTTGTATCATATAATGCAAAGGCAGAACGCCATATGTAACCTTAAAAAAGGACAGACACCGCATAAAAAATCCTCAAAAAAGGAGAGAATTATTTCTTATGGTAAGGATCAAGCAGACTTTCAGTTCACTTAGGGATGGCATCATCATCATACAACAGATAACTCAAAATCCTGAAGAAAGAAATCTAATGAAGAAATGGGAATATGCCCGTTTCCAGAACTGATTTGTTGACCACTACTCACATTAAGATCCAGAAGTTTTATTTCCTCGCTGGAGTGTAACTTTCACGAGTGGTATGTTGAAGGTACTCAAGATGTCCAATACCTTGTGAGCCCACCGATTAACTTTGTCTCATTTGATCTCGACGATCTTCAGATGGGTGAATGCAAATGATTGCTTTGTTGAGTGTTACTTCTTTGTATTTTCACCGGAACTTTAGGTTCCTAAAGCACTCAAATATTTTACTTACATCAGTCAACCATGGATAATTATCAACTTCAGTAACAGAAGGTTGTTCATGTACACGATATAATACCTCAGAAAGCTGGATAGTGAGCTTCTCCAAAATTGGTGAATGTTTGAGGAAGCAATTTAATATATTGAGGTCACCAGCAATGCCAGGGCACCATTTGCTGAGCAACAAAGTCTTTAACTTGCTGAATGTTGGGCAGAATCTCAAGTCCCTGTTGATAATAAACTGTGAAAAGGAACAAGTTCATATAAGTAATTTGCTGAAATTTTGCAGTGCAAGGTGCGATTACACCAAGCGCGGAATGGGAGTTAAACTTTTTGGCTGCAGATGTGGTATTGAAATAAAGTAATGCAAGAGGTTTAAAACTCATGTATATATTTTTCCTAGATGTATGATGGTTAGAAGCGCCAAGCACGTTGGCGTTTCCGCCCAGGCAAAACGCCATGATCATTGGCGTTTGTGGCATAAACTCCCGCCGCCGTCCCCTTTCTGAATGAACTCTCACCCGGACTATATAATAATAATAAGCTAGCTAGCAAACAAACAACGTGAGGTGCATAATTAGGGCTTGCAAGTCAAAACTGTTACCAGTTGGGTTAGCGTGAGCCGGAGGGAAAGGCACAGGCAGACAAACTTGGCGATAATCTGGCAACCAGCTTCACACGGTTCCTGTATTCTTGAATATTATTTTATCATTGTTTGCAATGCGGCGTAGTGCAGTGCATGCAGCTCATATGTTGTGCCGGCCGTACGTTGATGGTTGGTATAGTTTAGCATATATGTGCATACATGGGGAGTTTTTGTATGGAGAAGAAACGCCACGGACTGTGGCGTTGCTAAAAGGATCAGATCGTGAAATATTTTCATGTCGAGTTCACTTTGTGACAAAGATTACTGAAAAGGTCAGAATAGTGATTTCGGCCTATACTTAAGGCCACTGCATAAGCGACTTTTCGGTGGACGGCGCCTCGTGTGGACTTAATCATGGCCGTCGAACAATTCCTGGGGATTGGCAAACATCACTTGATTCACTTCGCTGTCTCCCCCCTGTCCGTTCCCTAGTAATAGGTAGTAGGTTCATAGGCGTATCGGTGTGGAACAAATGTTTCGCTGATGTGGAACTGGACTCGCGGATTGCGCGGGCTGGTACCGGTGCAGCTGCGTTTGGTCCAGTTGCAGGCTAGTTTCGAGTCGAGGCGCAGGCCATGTTGGCCCACATCGCGTGGCCAGCTATGGCCTTTTTCAAAGCACTGGCCGTCAGGGCCCAGACCCACCGCCTCCTGCTGCTCCTTTCTCCAGTTCGTCTTCCTCCTCCGGATCGAGACCTTGGAGGCTGCTCCATGGACCTGTCCATTGAAACGGAGGGCGATTCCGAACAGAGGTAATTCAAATGCCACTTAGCAGATCTACGAGTTTTTGTCTCCCGCAAAAGATGAAGTTAGGATTAGATCTGGTTGCTTGGCCGATGTAGTCACCGTTTGACCATGAAATTTCTTGATTTGATTTTTTCCGCGCAGGCTTAGCCGCGGGCATGTGGGCCCTGCTGGTGCTGCCCGGCCTGTAGAGTCCCAGGCTTCTATCAGCGTCGCCGAGGCTGACATTCGCCGTGCAGGGGACCTCCGTAGCGGTGGCGGAGATGCCGGATTTCTTGGCGAGGACCCGCTCTTGCAAGTTTGTTCGGAGGCCACGAGCGGATGGACACGCAGGTAATCGCTCCTAAAACTGATTTCTTTTTTCTGCTGGTCATATATGCAAAAACGATTTCATTAGCATCTAGCTATATGTTATGTAGTAATTTAGTACAGGTCTGTACTAAATTCACATCGTGTGTCTGACTGATTACACTAAATTTCTGAAATTACTTGGATTATCTGCGTGTGGACTGTTGGGCAGTGTTCGTGTTCTTTGAATTTGCATATCCTGTTTGTGGCTAGTTTAACTAAAAATTCGAGAGGTATCCGAGTACGATGTTAGGAGAAGATTTTGTTTGCATTTCTTTTTTTTTTTTACCTGCTGTCCTGCTTTTACGTCGTTGCCTTTGTATAAAATTGGAAATCAAGGGGGCAATCATTGTCATATCAGTGTAATCTGGTGCATTGAGGAAAAGGGATTTATTTTCTTTTTTATGCGAATTACTAAAATTGTCTTTCAAACATAACAGGGTAAGGATCAGAAAGGCCCCCACTGAGCGCGAGCTCAACCCTAACCGGAAAAGTGCCCTTGAATTATCCATGCGGGCGTTCATATTGAAAAGGGATGGCAATGTTGTCAACCCAGCTGTCGGGACTTCCTTTGATTCATTGGATGAAGCCTATCAATTCTACAATTTGTATTCGTGGGAGCTTGGATTCGGTATAAGGTATTCAAAAAGCAGGCTAAATGTGGAGCGGGTGAAGTGCATGCAGGAGATAGTCTGTGGATGTGCGGTGCGTCTTGTTTTTCATTTTTCGCATCACTGTTTTGGGCAAAAAATTGTCTATACAAGCATATGTTGGAGGCTGACAAAACATGTTATGTGCATCGGCAGGGTAAACCAGAGAGGGAGAATACAAGATCAACACGGTGCGGCTGTGCTGCCCGGATCAGGCTGCTTCGGTCGGACGACAATGGATGGTACTTCAACAATGAGAGCCTAGACGTAATTGATGGTGTCCCTGCACACCACTGGATCCGCCAGAACAATCGCCATCGCTATCTAACTCATCCGGGGAAACCTCGCTCATTGTATCTTGATTCATAACTCTTGATGATCCCTCCGCGGCAAAATGATTATCCATTCCGACAAACACCATGAACTACAGACCGAAATCGAGGCAAACTAGTGAGATTTAGGAAAGAACTGCTAAAATCGCTACTGAAAAGCGTGAGGCTGTTCATACCTTTTTCGGCGGCGGCTTCTTGCTGAACAAATCGCTGATAGGCAAAAACCTAAATGCTGACCGCTAACTGGAGGGTGGGTGAGCTCCCGTGCGCGGCCATGACGTTCTCCCTGCTAGATCTCCTTCTTGTTCTTCTTGGGACTCTGGTTGGTGGGTGGGTGGGGAGATGGATTGTTCAAGAAGATGAGCTGCACGTGTAGATGCGGTAAATGCGTGAAGTGACTAGAGCACTGGGATTGCTTTGATTGGGGTGGTCCTCGAAAGGCATCTTTTTGCACGTCAAGACGTGACAAAAACAGTGCCACTCGCTGCTGTTCCATCTTGCCCACTACGAGGCCTGTAGATGTTCACCCTAACCAACTATTTCGGTTGCTAGCTCTGTAAAAACGAATTACCAATGTGTTTATTATGGCAGAACCGCATTGATAATGGTTCAGAGCCGACGGTAAAAGTAGTTAAAAATTGTATTAAAAAATTGTTGACTCGCTAATTGTGTTTTTTTGGCTGTGAAAAACGGTTGATTATATTACGTGGTAGGACTGGAAGTCATTTTCCTGTGGAGAAAAAAAATCAATATTGTGTCTCGTCGGCGAGGTTAGAAACGTACGGCTAAATTGATCGCTAATGTTTATAGCGTGAGGATGTACCGGGGCTAGCTACAACTGTGCCGTGAGTGAGAGGAAGAGAAAGGTGCCCAGGCTGCCCTGTATACTTTTGGCACAGCGACAGACCTAGAGTGTGCCGCAGTACATGGAACAACGCCTAGATTCTGTCACCGCATCAACATCTCTGTCAGCCGAGATACATGGGGGCAAGCGTCTACGAGGGGACAGGCCCCGTGAATACAGGGGCGAATCTGGCCAGTGTGGAAAACGGACGGCCTGGATATGGTCCACATAGTGCACGTCCACCATTACCCTTTTTCGCACTGCATATATACTATATATAGCTAGCAAATATCTGTGTCCTTGTCAGTTTGTCACAATAGATGGTCCCACGCAGCACCAAGGTTAGAGAGAGGGAGGAGCATCACGCGTGTCCTGTTCATCACGTGGAGCTTCAGTTGAAAGGTCAGAAAGGACGACATCACTATGCTACTCATGTGGCCTCCTGTTCAAGCCTTCGCGATCCATACCACATGAGTCGAGATCATGGTTTTGACTAAAGTGAAATGTCGATATTAACTAATCTCAGTCCACACTAAAATATTTATCCGTCGTGTCAAAATATTATGCAATTCATTTTCTTTTGTAAATATTATTTTTTAGCATTTTCATTAATATGCATGAATTTAAATATTTTAAATAAATAGTTGAATTCAAGTGAATGTTTCGGCCATTCGGCTGAAATCACTGAAATTCATTCTTTGGTTATTTTCATTGTTGTCACTTTTGTTTGCTAGGCTTCAAACACACCAGATTTTATGTACAATATTACATTATCTATTATATTACTGAAACAAGAGGTAATTGAGTCACTACGTTCTTCCACGTAGCCTAAGAAGGTAAACAAGACACCACAATTTTTTTGATAAACTTAAAAAATGATATATGTGGTAAACTGAGATTATAGTGGTCTAGACTCAATCAGATAAATCATACTTTTTATATGGGAATTGTTAATGTTAGATTACAGTCAAGTACAATCGTAAACAAAGGTCGCGCCGGCTCTGTGTGGGAGTGGCGGCAGCGGCGGCGCGCCAGCATCCCGCGATGGTTGGACGTGTGGGTTGGTTCCCCAGGGACCTGTTTGTATTTTCTTATCTTGTTGGGGTGCTTTGTACCACTGTTCAGTTGCAATATAAATCAAAGGTCCTTTTCGCAAATAAAGGGCGTGAACAATGCACGCCCAAGTGGCACATATAGTCATGCAAAGCACGCATGTAGTTATAAGTTACAGTGTTTCCATAAAATTTCTTAACCCACGCAAATCATGTACTCCCTCCATGTCTTTTTGAGATTTCAAATGGACCGTCTTATACAGATGTATAGACATATTTTATAGTGTAGATTTACTCATTTTGCTCCGTATGTAGTCACTAGTTGAAATCTCTAGAAAGACAAATATTTTGGAACGGAGGGAGTACTATTAAGTTTTACGTTATTTTCTTGCATAAAGTTTTATGTTGCATAAAACCAACATTAATTACCTGTACTCCTTGTCAAGAGTCTCTAGCTAGTAGCTACTGCCCAACAAAACAGGAGTTCCATCACTTATCCCTAAATGTACATTGTCCGCAGATATATTGCTAGCTACTTCGGAGTATGTCAGTTTGTCACGATAGATGGTCCCATGCAACATCACTAGTGTCTTGTTCATCACGTGGAGTTGTAGTTGAAAGGTCAGAGAGGGCGATATCACTCTGCTACTCCTGTGGCCTCCTGTTGAAGCGTACCTCCTCCATACCACAGGAAAAAAATCATGGGTGGGTGGATTGCAGGGATATTTTGTGGCAACGTGAGGCTGTCAAGCGTCCAAAATGGTAGGCAGCCTTATGGCCATGTATATGCTCGACACGAGATGAATGTAATCCATCGAGAGTGTGGCGTTTTTTCATGTTAGTTTGAATTGTTCAACAGTAGATGGGGGTACATCAATCCATTCCGATTTTGTGTACTTGAATTTGGAGGCCTCACCCATAGTTTTGGGAGGGAAAAGGTAGATTTTGGTAGGCACCCTATCTAGTCCAATTTCCACTCTCTCTTTTTGTGAATTCAGTTTCTTCCCTTTTGCTGGACAATATATGCAAATTAACACGACATGCAGGCCCACTCGACCAAAGGAAAATGAGACTGACGTATTCGCTCAATAGTTGTAACTGTAAAAGTCCACCACATGGATAGGCCCCTTGATAGTCGTATCAATAGTGAATGCCACAACTTGAGGCTGGTCATGCTGGGTGTAAGTTAGCTAGTAACATAGCATATTTAAAAACAAATTTGCTTATGTGACATGTAGTTAATTACGAGAGAGGTGTTTGGAGTAACATAATATGTTACTGTAATATAACGCAACCCAAAGAAAAATGAGTCTACAATCTACTCCCTCCGTCCGGAAATACTTGTCATCAAAATGAATAAAAGGGGATGTATCTAGATGTATTTTAGTTCTAGATACATCTCTTTTTGTCTATTTTGATGACAAGTTTTTTCGGACGGAGGGAGTAATAAATGCAACCATATATGATACTACTTCTATATTACTTTACACTATAAAGGTAGTATCATAGACTAGTATCATATGCATGACACTAGTCTAAGTTACTTCCCACTACAACTAGCCCGATGAAACGGAAACCAGACCTATTGTCCAGCGGCGGCAATGCATCCGCCAGCTACTCGCGGGCACGGTGCGTGTCTGCTCCAGAGCAGGATCTGGCAGACACGTCCAAGCAACCCTTCGTTGTGTCATTATCCTCATGGCGTCGGGCGTCCAGTTTGAGGCATCTAGCATGGCTCCTCGGGCCAGGGTGCCATACTATCTAGCATGGAGCCGCAGCCCGGGGCATCGTACAAAAAGGTTAGATTTTGAAAAAAAAAATAGATCTGATTTGTTTCGTGCTCAAGTTTCATCAAAGGATTAATTGTCCATCTTCACTTGACCGAGCGGCATAGAATGACGGGCGGTTCACATCGCAAAAATCTTGCAGTAGTGTTGGTAGCGGCAAATTTTCGTGTTTTGACCATTTTCTAAAAGTTAATCGAGATCTGACCCCAGTTTGTAAAAATTTCAGGAGGTCAGATATCGATTAACTTCCGAAAAAGGGTTAAAACACGAAAATTAGCTGTTGGCCATCGGATGGAACTCCCAGCCGCACAGTGCTTATCACCCTCCGGGGGATCCATGTGGCCAACAATAAGCCCATGGCTGGCCACAGGATGCACTGATATGTGTCGATCGTATGTGGGATATAATGTCCTTCTCTGTAGTTGAAGATTCTGACCTGCACATATATATAGTGATGGACCATAATTCCGATGGTGATTTGAACTTCGAGAGCGACGTCAGTTTTAACTCATGCAGTAGCTGAAGCGAGTTTAGTCTTTACGGATGACGTCACCCCAATGACGTGGCTAAATCGAATCATCCATCGCTAATTCTGTGCAATTATGTTATTAGTAGAAAACATAAAAAATGCCTTTTTTTTGGGTGCTATGAAACATAACGTCCTGTTCTGGTGTTCGGTACTATGAAACATAACGAAACCCCTTGCCTTGCCTTGATGCTTTTCTCACCGAGTTCTACAATCATATTTTTTGAACTACAAAATAACATTTTACACGTGAACACTTCAAATACTTCCCTGAGAAATCATATCATAAAATTCTAAATATACATCGGTGCATCATTCACAAATAAGGTCCTATTACTTATAAAATATTCTTTCGTAGAATAGAAACGCACCATCATTCACCAATAATTCAGTTCATCAGTTGCATACTGAGGGCAGAGGCGTACGACGGTGCATGTGCGAGCTGGTCCAGCTCCGCGACGAACGCCGCGGCGTGCTCCTCCCTGACGCACTGCGTCAGCAGCCGCTCGCCGTCGGCCGCCGTGGCCTTGCACGAGAGGAACGCCATGCAGCCCGGCACCGTCGACTGCTGCCACCGCCCCACCACCCTTGCCGGCGCGCCGCCGCCGAAGTCTGCGCGGTCGAAGCCGATGTTCCGCCAGCTGGTCACCATCAGCGCGTTGTACCCGAAGGCCGCAGCCATCTCCTCCTCTCCCATCTCCGGCACGGCACCGCCGCCGCCCCCCATGTTCCGCAGCAGCTCCGGGACCCCGTCCTTGGCGCGCTTGATCAGATCCACCACCTCGTTCATGCCGCCATCCCCGGCGCCGGCCACCTCCCCGGTCGTCGCCAAGGCCAGCTGCGCCACCGCGCAGTTTCCGTAGTACCCTGCCGCGGCGCCAACGTGCTTGCGCACGTTCACGAAGAAGGCCAGCGGCGCCGGCGTGGACATGTCGTAGTCCGGGTCGTCGCGGATGATCGCGCGTGTGCGGCACCGCCAGAGCACGGCGACCGCCGCCTCGAACGTCGTGCAGTACCCACCGTCATCGGCGTGGGCGGCCTTGTACTCGGACTTGATGCGGTTGATGAGCTTGACCGGGACGGTGACGTCCAGGTAGACGAGGCCCATGCCGCCGCGGTCCAACATCAGCCACTGCTTCGCGGCGACCACGGGCGGCGAGAGCAGAGGCAGGGACACAGCGCGGCCGTCCCTCACCGGCGCCACGGACGGCACCAAGACATCATCAGCTTCAGCGTGGGCGAGCTCACCGACGGACTGCAGGAACTGCGCCATGCCGTCGCCATCAGCTAGCGTATGGTTCCACGTGACCCCGACGGTGAACCCGCCGCAGGTGAACTCGGTGACCTGCATGAGCAGCAGCGGGTCGGTGCGCCGGCAGCCCTCCGCGGCAGGGTAGGACAAGGCGAGCCCGTCAAGGAGGCTCGTGGAGACGGGCGCGTCGAGGAGGCCGTGGTCATGCAGGGCACAACCTGCCGACGCGGCCACGAAGGGCACGCCCTCGCCTGTGCACGCGACGTGGAGAAGGCTGTCATCATCGTCATCGGCCGTGGCAAGGCGGCCGGCGACGGTGTGGTAGTGGACGAGCGCCCGGGCGAGGCCCTTCTTGATGGCCTCCACGGGCTGGTGGACAGGGCCGTCGAAGATGAGGAGCGCCGCGACCTGGAAGCCCACGTAGCTCCTGTCCCAGGAGGAGAGCTGCACCACTTGCGTCTTCCTCGTCGTCTGCTCCATGGACGGTCGGACCATCACCGGCGGGCACTTGCTCACTGCGAAGCTCATCTTCGATGCTAGCTAGCTAGCTAGTGCGTACGTACGTGGATCTAAAGTAGACGGAAAACACAAACACACACACACTCTCTCTGTCGTGTGTGTGTGTGTGTCTAGTACGTAGTGGATGTGGATCCTATGGTTGCCAAATAGTACTGCATATGGCGAAAGAGGAGATAGGACAGACCGACAGGCCCCCGCGTCGTCTCCCTAGGAGGCGACTCGGGCGGAACCAGGACCGCCGCCGCAGGCCCCCCTTTCTCCAGCGTCTCCCCTCGCCGCTGCCGGTTAACGTCGACGGGCGAAGCCCGCCGGCGGCTGGCAGCGGCGGGCGCTGCCCCCGTGCGGCTCCCCCTCCTCCCCGATCTGTCCGTTCCCCCCCTCGACGGCGACTCGATCTGCGTCCCCGTCCTCGATCTGCGGTGCCTGCGCGTCGCCCGGCCTTTCCCCTTCCTCTCCGACCCGTGGGGGGCGCCGGCTGGCCGGAATCGCTCGGCCGTCGCCGGTCTCCTGGTGGTCGCGCCTCAGCACCAGATCTGGCGGGTTCGGATGGCCTCGTCGACCGGCCCCCGTGCTCCCTCGTTGCAGCCTCGCGCTGGCCGCGGTGCACCACGTCTGCGTGCGGCAGCCCGGTATGTTGCTGCTCTCTTTGGCCCTCCGTAGCTCGCTTCGCAGCTCATGGCTGTCTAGCCTGATGGGCTACGGCGGTGGTTGGCCGACTTGCTCCGGTTGCGAGGTGGAGGAGGCAATGCTGGGTGAAAACTTCATCGACGATGACGGCTGCAGCCGCCATTTTTCCTTCTTGAAGGCGTCGAGTTTGGCATTGTTTCCTTCCCCCCAAGCTCTCAGATCCCGAGAGAAATCTCGGACCCGGGGTTCCCCGTGTCGGATGGTGTCGACGTCTCTACGCCGTTTCCTCCTTGGGGGCATCTTCTTGGATTTCTTCTGCTTCGGGTGGACTCGCCTCTTGCTGCTTCATCTCCACCTCGGCTTCGATCCTGGCTGGCCATTGTCCTTGGCGACTCGAGTGGAGCTTGCTTGGACATCCTGGGGTGGCCTCGACGACATGCTGCCCTTCGACCTCGGCGGCAGTACACCGGTACTGCGCCCTTCGGTCTCGGTGGCGCGTTGCCTTCTCGGCTTCGCTGGCGGCACACCGGTGCCGCCGCTCGAACTCGGCTATCCGATGCTCTTCGTTCGCGCCAGTGATGCTTCTCGATATGCTTCTACTTTGGTGTCTCCTTTCTGTCAGGGATGTGCTTCATGGTGGCCCGGACGACGTTTGTGTGGACATCCTGGGGTGGCCTCGGCAACACGCTGCCCTTCGACCTCGGCGGCGGTACACCGGTGCCGCGCCCTTCGGTCTCGGTGGTCTGTTGTCTTTTGGCTTCGCCGGCGCACACCGGTGTTGCCGCACGAACTCGGCTGTCCGACGCTCTTCGTTCGTGCCAGTGATGTTCCACTGCGAGCTGTTGTTCTGGTTCCCGTATTTTTCTCCCTAGGCCTTGTTGTGGTCCTTTGTTAGTGGTGGAACAAGCTGCTCAGTGGAGCTCGCTACCCGAGATGTCGGGCTCCAGGGGTTTCGGTTTGGTTCTATTGCCAGCCTTCCCCTCCATCTTGTTTTCTTTTTTCTTGTTTTGGGCCTTCTCTTGATGCCCTCCCCTGTAATTTTCTTTTGTGCCTTTGTGCACTTACTTGTATTTGTATTGACTGCCAAGTCACCTTTGAGTTGAAATATAACAAGCGGTGGGGTTTTGCCCCCCGCGTCAATCTCGAAAAAAAAATAGTACTGCATATGCACTTTGTGGTTGTACTGCAATGAGAATGACATCCATCCATCTATGGATGCCACATACATTTGTAGTCTAACCTAGTTATGCGTACATTAATATTAATTTACTAAATTTGTCACAATTGCAATGCATTTGATTTTCTTTTTTTTTCTTTTTAGGAAAGATTGTGGTGTTTTTTCTTGGAAAAAATCAAACAAACTTTGCTGTGAGCTCAATCTTGTAAGTATCAAGATGAAGTGTGTATGACTTTACAAGCATGTGTTTTTCACTTTCCATTCTAGCATCTTCTAACCCGGACACCTTATTTCCGCCTTGGATTAATATCAAATTTCGGCTAGACAGAAGTCTCATTTTTTTCCACCCAGAATTATATATATGACGGATGGTTACATTCGTCGATCGAAAATATTAGCCATATTGAATGTAAAATATTCCAACCAGGAACAATTTATCTCTTGTTTTGCTATCTTTCTGCTTTCCGAATTTTCTCACTACTAAAATTAAGTTAGCGTTTTTCATCATCAAAATATTAGATATCAACGATTTTTCAGCCCGCTGTAGGGCAGACCGCGATCGGGAGTCTACAGTCAGCATTAATTGATGGGAGCATGTTGTGTACAAACACATGAACAACCGCAAGCAATTGGGAAGACGCTACAAATCTGCATCTAATGATTGAGACACTTGCTAGCTAGGTCCTATTTGATCATAGTTAGCTCTCTAATTTTTTTTTCTAATATTAGTATCATCAGCAGTAGACTCAGGAAGCAAACGTACGCGTGTGGTATGTGATGTGCGACATGCAGCTTATGAATGAAATCGTAGAAAGTGCAACTAAAAAGGTAGCTAAAAAACGGAAGTGTTGTTCTAATCCTGAGATCATGTGAGCTCGGGTGAACAGTGAAATAAAAAATGAAATAAATTTCAGAAAATTCTGAATTTTTAGTTTGTTAAACATTGAGAAATGTTTTGAGAGTTTGCAAATTTTCATCATGAAATGACGTTCATGGAAAACGTGGCCAAAAACTATAAAATTGATGCTCCAAAAGGCGTTTGGAAGTACCATTTTGGAGCATCGATTTTATTTATTTTTGCCAGATTTTTCACGGATGTCATCTGGTGATGAAATTTTGCATGCTATCAAAATATTTATCAACGTTTCACACTAAAAAGATTCAGATTTTTATGAACATTTTTTGATTTTACTGTTCACGCGAGCTCACATAAGCTCAGGATCAGAACAGCCGTGTCCGCCAAAAAATCATTACTACTATAAAGGTAGTGTGCATTTATAGGTGTGAATGCGTGGTCCACAAAAATGATTTTTACCCTTTTCAATTGATCAAATCTTATCACCCCCTAAAAAAAATCTAATCTGACATGCTCATCGAGTCAAGCCTTATATTATATAGCCATCGAAACGGATCGTCCTTGGAAGCATCCATGACCAGCTCTACCTTTTCATCATCAGGTACATGATCTTCTTTTATCTGTTAACTTAAAATATAGCCTGAAGCATATACAAAACATTAAGACCGACATCAAGCCTTTGCATAGGAAAAATGCACATAACCATAAGAAGAAGTCGGACTAAAGTAATCAAAACGACCAATTGGCAAAATTAAAGTCATATAAGACCGATACTATACCTATGTCTACGGAGGAGGTGGACCAATCCGGAGATTGTACAGCCATCCATGTTGGATAAAAATCTCCCCAATCATCCGCTCCAACAACCTAGATATCGCCTTGAACTGCGGTTGGTACTCTGTCCGATGTAACGTTAACGGTCAATACAAAGCCAGTGTGTGCAATGAAAGATAACCTGCAAGGCAGAAGAGTTTTTGCTATTAAAAACAATATCATTTATGCTTAGCTAAAGAGAACATATACTAAGGCAGACGCTCCCACACTTATTATTGCGCTAAACATATTTGGTATTCAGGCCATTCACCATATATATTGGCAACACTTGTGCATGGATACATATTTTACGCTATTTGAATGACTAACCACGTAAAACGCGGAAACTTACAGTGGAAGAAGAGGTGTTTGACTGTCTCGTCATGAAGGCAAAATCTGCAGTAATTGCTTCGGTGCAAGTTGTGACAAGCGGGGTTGTCTGTAATTACCACAACTTCCCTCCGAAGATACCAGATGAAAATATTAATTTTTAGTGTTATCTCCGAGTTACATATTTGATTAGTATTGTTACCTCCGAGTGCATAAGTGCATGATACATAGACTCGACCCTGAATGACCCAGATGTAGCTAGTTTCCAAGTGAACTCATCCCGACCTTGTGTCAGGTACATTATTCTAACTCTTGGGGAAATATTTTATATATAATCATATCAAGGTTTTCATATACTGCATTTTGTGCAACATATAACTTGAGATGCATGTAAATTGGATTTGGATCAACTAGATGGTTATATGAAGCATTATACATGTACATGATATGGACCTGTGTGGTAAGGACGTGAAAAAATACTCGCGAATAGATGTCTATAATCAAGAATAGAACGAGAAACTTCAAGAAGGAGCTCGGTCGTGGGCTCGTGGTGGATCCAGCATGGTGCACGGCGTCACAGAAGCCGAAGACTGTAGTGTAGGGCGAGCATTCGTTTCTCTGGCGGAGATGATGTTCGGGTGGTTTAACTCATCGGAGGACTAAGAGCATCTGCTGACGGACGCGGCAAATTTGACCCCTCAAATGCTCGTGGACGCGTCCGGGTGCGTCCGCGGATAGTGGCCGATCATGCCTCAAAAAATGTATTCCGCATCCAGATACCTCAAATCCATATTATTACATGCAACGCAGCGATCTTTGAGCGCTGCTTTGTCCGGTTCCGCTCTCGGCTCGCCCAGCTCCGCCCTGCCCATGTCCGGCGGTCGGCTGCGCTCCTCAAATTTTTTGTTAAGTCGTCGGCAAGGTAGAGTAGGGTATGGGAGACGAGCCGGCTCACGGGACTCAAGGCGGCGCCGCCTCCCATCCCCTACTCTTCCTCGTCGGAGCCCGAAAACCGAAAGGTGCCGATGGACGTCAGATTGATAACGGATCCGTCCTGGGACGAGGCCCGGACGTCCACCATGAAACGGTTGTGGCGCCCTTACTTATGCGCCATACGGGCGCTGGAGAGTGCGATTCCGTCTCGTCGACATCCATTGTTGCAAGGGATGCCGCCGCCTCCCTTGCCCGGCGCCGTGCATGGCGGACACGCCGTGCCATGGCCTCGTCGGACGAGGACTATGGTGCGTCTTGATACTCGGCGCTCCAATAGAGGGGTTGCGCACCCGGCGCCACGCTTGGACGCAAGACGGACCACACGGCCTACGACGAGGCAGCTACGGATGGCCCAGTGCCGGATCCATGCGCTATTTGGGCGGACTCAATGGATTCCCAACGGAAGGAGTCCAAGCGCGGCCGTGCTCGGGCCTCCTTCCGGGCGCGGCGGAGCGGAAGCCGAACAACCATCTTCTCCTGGGGGCTGCGTGGGATGAGCTCGGGGTCGACTGATCTGGAGGTGAAGGACTCGGATCCGCTGCCCGTCATGCGGGAGACGGTCGGAAGTCGCCAGAGACGAGTTTGGGTAGCGGAAGGGAGTGGAGTGAAGTGGCTAGGGTTTGGTCTGACGAGCGGATGGGAAGAAATTTATGTGGGGTCGGATGGGCCAGCGTGGGCCTATTCCGACGTGGCCGGCGTGCCCGGATGCACCCGGGTGCCCCCATATCTGCACCATATTTGGGCTGGATATGAGGGATGTCGGTCAGCCCGGACATTTGAGGGCCGATTGAGGGAGCCGTCTTGGTCAAAAAATCATAACCGGATAGTGTCTGGACGGCCCAATCGGGCGTATGAGGCGGATTTGAGACACCGGCTGTAGATGCTCTAACTCCTTAGTTCTTTTGATTTATATGAATGTACAAAGATGTCCTAACTCCTTGATTCTTCAGAGCGACGTCATTGGAGCAAGTCACCCACAAATATACCGATCTCGACTCGAGTGGTGTGGAGCACCCAGGGTTCGGCGGTGGTGCTGGAGTGATGTCACTCTCTCTCTCTCTCCCCCTGAGCTACAGCCATGTGATGTCGCCCTCTCTCAGTTAGTGATGCATGGGACCATCTATTCTGTTTAAACCCCGACACAGAAATATTTTTCCCGGATATTCAGCTACAAGACAACAATGGCCAGCAATGTGTGCCTGCAAAAAATGATGTCCTACGTATTGAAACATACAAAGCTGCGTGTATTATCCTTACTGAATTCTGCCCTACAAATTATACTCGTTTGCATTGTGTGGTGCTGTACGTACCTAGTATATATATATATATATATATATATATATATATATATATATATATATATATATATATATATATATATATATATATATATATATATATATATATATATATAAACTGGCAAGGGAGCAGAATCCACTCTTGTTCTCGCAAAACTGCAGGCGAGACCCAAAGATCAATTGTGTACAATCACGATTAACTGATGAGGGCCCCTCTTCCGTTGAGCAGCTACACTGGAACACGAGGCCTGCATCTCCTGGCGAGCATGCATATTCGTGGCCATACACAGCCTGCATCGTGGACGTTTGATAGCCTGACATCACCCCAAAAATATCTCAATCGGTCCAACTACCCACTTGTTTTCTTACTGCACCTCTCTGAAAGAATATTTGTTGGTAGGACAGGGTCCTAGTCACGTTGGGACTCCCACACAGACTGGTCCTGGAGCAACTGCGTCGTGCTGAGAGCATCTACAACCACACGTAGCAAAACTGAGCCCCCAAACATCCACTGACGCATCCACGGGCGGTTACTGGTCACCCCATATATTTCACACTTCACAACCATATTTCCCATCCCAGGGTTTTTGTTTTCATACAAATACATGCAACAGCCATGATCTATTTACCTGGAAATTACTCTCAAACTACCATCTACACTACTAATCATCTACGTAGCACCGATACGGCGACACGGATACGGCGATACGGGATACGGCAATTTCGAGAAACGCCAATACGGCGATACGGCAAGTATAAATAAATAATTAGTAAATTGCATGTTATAAAGACAAAGAATAATTAAATGCATGAGATGAGATCAAAATACTGCCCCATAAGTTGCATCCATGCCTCTTTTCATCAAGTCATCTCGATGGTTGAATGATCATCAATTTACTGAATCCTCATGCTGCTTGCGAAATATACATCATTATCTAATATTAGAACTACTAAACATAACACTTGTGCATTAAAAAGTCTAAAACAGTAAAGATGTTGGCTTGTAGCTTGCTTACCCAATGATACATGCTTGATGCTTCCCAGCCTCTCAACTGAAGATTGGCCTGCAGATGTCATTATCAGTATTTCACTCCCTAGCACTAGCCGAGCAGGTAAGCATCAAATCATAGTTGATACAACAGAGGCCAACACACCCAGTGCCCAGCAGTAGTTAGCAAGCACGCACACAAGTACAGAACAAGTATGCAGACGGACACACCGAGCATGAAGCGCACGCACTCTGCAGCAAGCACACGCCACGTACGCACTCTGCAGCAAGCACACACGGAATTAGCACGCAGAGCCAGCAAGAGCGGGAGGACCGGACGACACCACCGGAAGAGAGCAGAGATTTAGTTTTAGTTTTAGTTTTAGGTTAGGTTTAGTTTTAGTTTAGTTTTAGGTTTAGATTTAGTTTTTTCCTTTTTTTTCTGTTTTTTTAGTTTTAGGTTTATGTTTAGTTTAGTTTTAGTTTTAGTTTTAGTTTTAGTTTTAGATTTAGGTTTAGTTTTAGGTTTAGGTTTAGGTTTAGGAAAGAAGAAGAAGAAAAAAAGAGGAGAGGAGGAGAAGAAGAAGAGGAAAAAGGAAAGGAAGAAGAAGAAGAGGAGGAGGAGAAGAAAAAAGAAGAAGAGGAAGAAGAAGAAGAAGAAAAAAGAGGAGAGGAGGAGAAGAAGAAGAAGAGGAAAAAGAAAAGGAGGAAGAAAAAGAAGAAGAAGAAGGAAAAAAGGAAGAAAAGGAAGAAAAGGAAGAAGAGGAAGAAGAAGAAAAGGAAAAAGAGGGGAGAAACCCGACCGACACGGCCACGACCCGACCCGACCCAAGACCCGACACGACACCCGACCACGAGACCCGACCACGAGACCCCGACCCGACCCGACCGCGACCCGACCCCGACACCCCGACCCGAGCCCGACCCGATCGACACCCGACCATGACACCGACACGACACCCGACCCGACGACTGCACCTGACCGACACCCCGACCCGAGACCGACCCGACCCGACACCCCGACCGAGCCCGACTCGACCCGACACCCGACCCGACAACCGACTCGACCCGACACCCCGACCCGACACCCGACCCGACACCCGACCACGACCCGACCTCGACACCCTCGACCCGACCCGACCGACCCGACACCCGACCCGACCCGACCGATCGACACCCGATCGCGACACCGACACGGCACCCGACCCGACCGGCACCCGACCGACACCCGACCGAGACCGACCCGACCCGACACTCGACCCGAGCCTGACCCGACACCCGACCCGAGCCCGACTGACCCGACACCCGACCCGACAACCGAACCCCCGACCCCGAACAACACCCGATCCGACGCATATGCTTTGCTCCGGATCCGACGTATAAATTTCGTGGTGAATTATATATATAATTGTTGTGTGTCCAGTGATGATGATGATGATTATAGTGATGATAGTGATGATGATGATTATAGTGAGCCCATCATTGATTATAGTGATGATGATGATTATGCATTTATTGATGATACTGATCGAGATTATTAGTAGTGTCAGGTATTCAATTTTTTTATGTTGTACTTGATGATGATACACTTAAGTGATATCCATATTATTATTCATGTCGGTACTTTTTTTTATGTTGTACTAATTTCGTTTATTCTTTGTCATGGCGGTGTTGAAAGATGGTGGGCGCTGGTCGGAGGCGTCGAGGCCCCTTCTTCGTCGGCGCGTGTTGCGAGGTCTTCCATTACACACGCACCTCTCCGCCGGCGTTCTTTGGACAATATGTCGACACCACGGGCCCTTCTTCGTCAAGCTGCGGTGCCCAGCAGGGACGAGGTAAGAAGAAGAGAGGAGGTGGAGCACGTGGTCGCGGAGAGGAGGTAGGTGACTCTTCGGCTCCTTCCTCGCCGCCACCCCCAGCCGTTTCACCCGAGCACGTGATTGCTAGGGTGGACTCGTCCGAGGAGGAGGCTACGGACTCGGTCCACGAGCCTCCGGTCCACGGGTCTTCGCCCACGAGCCTCGGGTCGACGGGCCTTCGCCCCACGAGTTGGGCCCACGAGACCCGGAGGAGCACACGTCTGGATGGGGTACTGGTCGGGTCAGCCGAGGAGCCGAGTGGCCATGCTGATGATGGCGGGAGCCGAGTGGCCATCTTGATGATGACGGGAGCCGATCGATATTGAGGAGGAGGGAAGCGTCTACAACGTGGTGCTACGGCTCCGTCCGCGTGCGGCGACCATGGCGAGAGGTGGTTGATTTTCCCGATGGGGAGAGGTAAGTGCATTTAATCTTTTGTACCTTCGCATTCACGTTTCTTCAAATAACTAATGCGTTGGCCTTGTCATGTCTGCGGGGTTGGGACCACCATGAAAGTGTCCGCCGCCCAACTCCGTCCTTGAGTTCGATTCGCAAAACTTCCCGGATTTGTCACGTTGCTGGTGAGGTTGGCTTCAGAGGTTGGATTGAGTTGGGAGCACTACTTGGCTGCCTGCCCCGCCGGGTGAGATTATCGACGGTGTCTTGTGCAAGACGAGGGGGACGTGGTGATCGAAAGTTCAGGTAATTTCTCCTTTACACAATTAAAAATCTTGAACTAGCTAGTTATTAATTGTACTAATCAATATTGTATCATTTGATTGCAGACATTCTACAGGTGTGAGGAGGGATACGAGGAGGAGGCGGCAGATGTTATCGACAAGGAGTGCAAGCGCCTACTTCAGAACTTACGGCATGAGGTTCGGGTGCAGGCTGTTCGAGACTACTACGCCGGGCGTGGTATCAAGAAGCCCAAGCAGGAGTGCCGCGATAAGTTCTTGAGTAAGGAGCAGTACATGAAGGTAATTCTTAAGGCCTTGTACTTACTTCCTTCATTTAGTAATTCATAGCCGTAGCGCTAAAGTTTCTATTTGCTAACTTAGGCCCCTCCGAGATGGTGTGCGGATCGGATGGATTGTTGGGAGGTGTTGGTCAATGCGTGGTGCTCAAAACAATGGCGGGCCTCCCACAACGAGGCCAAGGACAAACGTCCCCAAATGGAAGGTGTGCCACACAACCAAGGGAGCTCCAACTTATTTCAGTACGGGTGGAATTGGGTATGTGGTTTGCTTCATGATTCATGCAATTCATTCATCATGCTAGCTTTAGCCCTTTAATTACTAATTTACTTTGTTTCTCTCTTTCAGGCACGCTACAATAAGGCGGATAAGGTGCCAGAGGTGTACGACCTGATGCCATGGCCCACACTGGCTCTTACAAGAAAGTCAAGGCATTCTCTGCGTCTGACCTCGATGATCCAAAGAACTTCACCAACATCTCCGCCCACGACAAGCTCGTGCAATATAGAGATCAGGGGAAGGCGAGGAAAGGGGAGGACTTTAACCCGAGCCAAGGTCCCATTGATATAGAGCTGCTGATGATATCTGGTGGCGGGAGGTCCCATGGCTCCATAGCCATGGGAGATGGACTTATCCGTTGTCCTAGCACTCTCCCGGAGATCAAGGCGCGCCAGTCGAGCTCTGTTCCTGAGATAAGGCCTCGTGAACGGCCAGTCCAACTCGCCTTCAAGGTTAGTTATAAGTACTCAGCTATCTTTCTCCATTACATTGTGTGCGCTTCCATCAATGATGACAAATGGTCATGTGAGTGGTGTTGCAGGCTGCTATCTGAGTGAGAGAGATAGAACGGAGAAACTTCTGGAGGCGGCGGAGAGGCAGCGGGAGTTGGAGGAGAGGGCGACAAAGATGTTGGAGGAGGAGAGGGCACGGAATGACATGCGAGGCAAGGGTCGTGTATGAGCTCCTTGTGGTAAGTTTCTTCTGCAGATTACTTGCTAGTCTTAACATTTGAGTCTCATTACTAACTAGTATGACTCTGTTGTGAAAACCAAATGTGCGATCTGTGTGCGAGAAGTCCGGTCGAGACCGCTCCGCCGATGCAGTGATTGCTCACAGGAGCACGGTGAGTTTAATTAGAATGGACATTACTTGCTAGTCTTAACATTTGAGTGTCATAATGCTAACGAGACATTGGAAATGATCTTTGGTGCAGCTTAACTCCGAAACGCATCGCACGATCCTTCTCCGACTACTGCGGCGCGAGCCAGCCCGCTCGTACACCTCCCTGATCACGGTAAGTTTCTCTAGTGTTTTGCTTAACAAATGCATAAAGACCTAGACTTAGCTTTATTTCCTCCAATATGCTTACCATAATGACCTAGAGTTAGCTTTTTTTCCTCCAAAATGACTTAATATGCTTACTGACCTCATAAACCATCCATTCTACCTAAGTTAGCTCTAAAACGATATGTACTTAGGTTACTTATGTCAAAAATTGCATAATTAGCTTAGTTAGCTCATAAATGATCCATTTTACGTAAAGTTAGCTCTAAAATGACTCATTTTACCTTAGTTAGCTTACAAATGATCCAATTTATCCAAGTTAGCTCTAAAATGACCCATTTTACGTAGATTAGCTCCTAAATGATCCATTTTACCTACGTTAGCTTTAAAATGACCCATTTCACCTAGGTTAGCTCCAAAATGACCCATTTCACCTAGATTTGCTCCTAAACGATCCATTTCTCCTAAGTTAGCTAAAAACGATCCATTTCACCTAAATTAGCTCATGAATGATCCATTTCACCTAAGTTAGCTAAAAAACGATCCATTTCACCTTAGTTAGCTAAAAAAATGTGGCATTTCACCTTAGTTAGGTCATAAACGACCCATTTCAACTAAGTTAGCTCATAAAAGCTCATAAATGATCCATTTCACCTAAGTTAGCTCAAAAACGATCCATTTCACCTTACTTAGCTGAAAAACGATGCCCTTCACCTTAGTTAGCTCATAAACGACCAATTTCAACTAAGTTAGCTCATAAATGATCCATTTTAACTAAGTTAGCTCATAAACAACCCATTTCAACTTTGTTAGCTCATATATGATCCATTTCACCTAAGTTAGCTCATAAATGACATATACTTCTTGTTCTAGTCTTATTCTTGTTCTAGTCACCTATTTCTAACTTTCTTATTTACCATTTTGCAGATTTCATTCACTTCATGGAAGCTAGCTTGCTATGATGGAGTGCTTGCTTTTCCTTGATGAAACTTTGCATTGTATCTAGCTTGCTATGATGGAACTTGATATGTTGATGAAACTTTGCATTGTAATATGTATATGGATGGAACAATGTGTATGGATGGAACTTGCTTATGTATGAATGGATAAAACTTATGTGCTGGATATGTGATATGATTCCTGTTAAATAGCCCTGTGAAATATATCTATATATGTCATATATATTTGCTATGAAAATTGTTGAATTAAAAAACAGAAAAAAGAGACAATATGCAGCCTCTTTGCCAAATGCGCCACCGACGACAAAGGGCTCTTTGCCATCGACAACGGACGGCAAAGAGGCCACGTGGCAGGCAACTGTGCTTCTGGGAGGCTGACCAATTTGGTCGATTTGCCCACAAGTGGTGACAAAGACGAGCTTTGTTGTCCGCAACGGACGGCAAAGGCCTGCCGTTAACCACCTAACGGAGTAACAACGCATTTATTGCCGTCCGCCTTCTTTGTCGTCCGCTGCTGATGGCAAAGGCCCCTTTGCCGTCAGCTGCCCGAAGCGGACGGCAACGCAGCTCTTAGCCGTCCCCTACTTTGTCGTCCCCTTTTGCCGTCCGTGGCTGACGGCAAAGGTCTTTGCCGTCCGCCATCCATGCCTTTGCCGTCCGCCGTGGCAGATGGCAAAGTAGCTGATTCCTGTAGTGATAGGTTCAGAGGACTCAAATTACACAGGTTCACATGACCTCAATTTAAACACATGTTCAAAGGACTTAAATCATCACACATCCAAGGTTGTCAGGACAGATACAAGGGTTCTAGCCCCAAAAGTTGCAAGAACTGGCAGATAACAAAGATCACACATTTCCACTTGCTATGAAGTAGCTCTTCAGTCTTCCATATTTCTGAGGTTTCTTCCTAGAACCTGTTGCAGCATTAGATGCTCCACCAACTCTTCCACCTCTCATTGACCTCTGTTTTTTTAGCAGCAGCAGCAACAGTTGATGTAGATGTAGAAGTACCAGCAGCAGAAGAAGTCCCTTCTCCACATGGAGGCCTAGGTGCTGGCCTTGGTGCTGAGAAAGCAGCCCTTGGTGCCCTACTAGCAGCTCTTGGTGCCCTAGGAGCAGCTCTTGGTGCCTGATTAAGAAATATGTACCATGCTTCTATTTTTCCTCAGCTGGAGATCAGGCCTCAAAGGTTGTCCAGAATTAGTAAACCTGTGGACCATTAACCTACAGTTGCCACATCTGATTGTAGCCATCCTAGAGGTATCTATTGGTTTAGGAACTTCAAACCTTCCCTTCTTCCTCTTTTCTTCTTTCCTTCCACTCTGGTCCTCTTTGTGGAATATAGGAGACCCAATATCAGGTTTTCCTGACTTGACCCAAGCATCTTCTCCAGGAACTGGATACACTATTGGTTTGTATGCCTCCAAATACATTGCTTTCCTCAAGAAAGGACTTACAAAATCCTCAGGTTGCATCTTGGCCTTGTAAATTGCACTGCAACCATGGTTGCATGGCAACCCTGACATGTCCCACTTCCTGCATCCACAAGTGTGCTCCTCAAGGTTCACAGCATAGGTCTTTGGCCCACTGCGTACTTGCCACGGGTTAGGCCCTGCCCTAATTGCTTTGAAATCTCTTTGATATTTCTTTCTCATCTCCAGCTTCTCTGCATATGTTGGAGCTATTTCCCATCTAGAAGTTGTTGCACTTTCTCTTTTTCCATCAAACCTGACTAGCAACTTGTCTTTGATTCCATTAATCATTATCACTATTGGTTTCTTTCTAACATCCAAGATATATTTATTGAAGACCTCACTTATGTTATTGACCACCAGGTCTGTTTTGCAATTTGTGTCCATTTCATGCCTAGCCCATGTGTGTACTGGAATACCAGATAACCACCTCCATGCATCCTCACACTCATTCTTTAAATTGGCCATGGCTACATCAAAACCATGCTTTGTGTAGGAATAGCTAGCATTGTCCATGAATTTTTTCAAATATTCACCTCTAAATCCAGCTCTTTGAAAATTTGCATAAATGTGCCTTAAATAAAATCTTTGTGGGCAGTTTGGAAATACATCATTGACAGCATTAAGCAGGCCCTGGTTTCAAAAAAAAAAAGTAACAAGGTTTCAATCTTAAGTTCAAACAATCACTAACTAATAAACAATTTGAGCATACTTAAGGCACAAAAGAAAGTAACTAGGTGACAATCTTAAGTTCAAACAATCACTAACTAATAAACAATTAGAGCATACTTAAGGCACAAAAGAGAAAATAGATCACTGACCTTCTGTCTATCTGACATGATGGTGTATTTGCCAAACTTTTCCTCTTCTGTGCCTCCCAGAGCATACTTAAGTTGGGTGAGAAACCAGCTCCAACTGGGTGTGTCCTCCACTCCTACAATTCCAAAAGCAATGGGATACATGTTGTTGTTGGCATCCCTACCAGTAGCTGCTGGGATTTGTGCTCCAGTTGTAAGCTTTATGAAGCATCCGTCCAAACCAATGAAAGGCCTACATCCATTTATAAAACCCTCCCTAGGTGCATTGAGACAAAAGAAAAGACCATGGAATCTGGGACCTGGATGTGGGTTTTCATTTGTGCTTTTTGGAGTGACAGTTGTGATAATACATCTAGATCCTGGATTGCATATTTTAACGGTTTCAACGTAATCAGTCAACCTATGGTACTGCTTCTTATGATCTCCTAGGACAATTTCCTTTGCTGCCTTTTTAGCTCTCCATGACATCATCTTTGGAACTTCAATTCCAAATTTCCTCTTTGCCTTGTCTACCAATGTTGGCACAGTTGTGTTTGGGTCTGATCTAATTGTCTCTAAGATAGTGCTTCCTAGCCACTTTGAGCTCACTTTACTATGTTTGTCACTAGTTGGGCAAGTATGTTCTGCTCTAAACTTCTTTACACAGAATGTTTGCTCATTCTTGATCTGAGAAGCAACAATATAAAAAGGACATACTTTGCCCTTGTGGTCACACCAAGCAATGACCCTGTCTTTGCAGTTCTTGTGATATCTGAAAGACCTCAGCTGCTTGATGTGAAAGTTAAGTAGAGCACTCCTAAATTGGTACACATCTTTGAAACATAGCTTCAAACAAAATTGTTGCTCTGGATTCAGTCTGCTTTCATCATACCATTTTCTTGGCTTTGCCTTCTCTATTCTTGTTTTCCTTCCTGAGGGAATAATAAAAGACATAAGCTCATTGCCATCATCATCCTCTGAGTCCAAAAAACCAAGATTTTCATCCTCATCACCTGAGGGAAACCAATCAGGCTCAATTGGATCATTGGCTGATAAGTGTGTTCTTGTTGTTGGCCCCACTCTCTTTCCAATCTTAAGCACAGGCTGTTGCAGTACTCCATCTTCAGTGAAATGTTCTTCTTCAACTACATTTGGAGCTTGTTCAGTGTGCTCTTCCTCTTCCTGCTCCTCAGGAACATCATAAATGTCCTCTGGTTCTGTGTCACCCTCAAAGTGCAGTGCTGCCTTCTTCATATCTGCTACAGTTGACTGCAGGTCAGCACTATCTTCATTAGAGCTATTTTCCTCCTCACTTTCTGAATCAAGATTCATGTCTGCATAATTGGAACTATCTTTTATCTGAGAGTTATGGTATTCATCATAAGCTTCTGTTTGGGGCGGTGGCATAGTTTGGATGGGCTGGTAATTTACACTCTGCTGTGTGCCCAGGAACAAAAACTCATCTGTGCCTCAGCCTGAACTTGAACCAACATAATCACCAAATTCCTTATGGGCCACACCATCTTCACTGACTGCAAACACTATATCAGGATCACTGCTATATTCTTCATCAGATATTTGAACTAGTTCTGCTGCCTTTCTCTTTCCCTTCTTCGCTGGAGACACAACAATTGCCTGCTGCCTCTTGCCCTTAGTAACTGACAATGTGATCCTCCTGATGTCCTGGTTTTGCCTAAGCATTTCATCCACCTTAATCTGACTATCAAGCAGTTTGAAACCATCCAATTCTATTCCACCACAGCTCATGTAATAGAGGCAGTCTGAAAAACTATACCCATTGTCAAGCATCACATACATAAGATTGTAATATCTTATGTCTTTCTTAAAGAACTTTGTCCTGATGTATTTAATCCCTTCAAAATCAATATGCACGTCCCACTGCTCATAGCTCGACCTACAATACCAATTAAAATGTACAAGTTACTATAACATAAATTTGAACAACACATAGTACTACTGGAATGTAATCCTAACAGTGTAATTACCTAAATTTGTACAACACAAGTACACTTCAATCCTAACAATGTAAATATGCACAAAATTTGGAGAACAAAATAATTGTAGGTTCTAGTCTGTACTCAAACCCTAATCAGGACTAAATTCAGAGGCAATACAAAACCCTAGATCGACCTAAACCTCAAGAATGAAAATCAAATCATAAAACGAAAGCAGAAGGAGAAGGAGATAGAGGCCGTACGTGTCGTCACCGGCGTTAGTAGGGACGACTGCTGCAGCCGACGGCGACTGCGCCGCAGCGGAAGCCTTGCCCTTACGTCAAGAAGATGGCGGCTCATCCTCATCGGGTTGGTCTCCCGTGCCTTCAGCTTGAATGGATCTGGATCCAAATGGAGCAGCAGGCGGCGGCGCCACCCCCGCAGCCGCCGCACCCGCCCTCTGCCCGTGCCACGACGATAGCGGGCTGCCCTCTGAGGAGGACGACTCATAGTCAACCCCAAGCAGGTCCCGCCCGTGACTCCGTCCGGATCTGGAGCCGTCGTCATCACCACCCTCGACATCGCCGAAGGGAGTACTTGCCATGGTTGCGCGTTCAACAGAGAAGAGAGGGAGGGGAATGAGAGCACCAGGGCCGGCGCCCAGGGCTTAACTAGCGGGGTCCTAACGGCCATTTCCGCCAGTCCGTTTCCGCTTTGCCACGTGGCTCCGACTGGTGGGCCCGATAAGTCAGATTCTCAGTTAGTTGCGGCTCACAGCACGTTTAGTGCTTTTTGTTACTCACTTGCCGAGGAAATGGTGGTTTTTTGAAATTTTCGGCAATAGTGGTGGTTTTGCAGTATTCGTGCCACAAATGTGGTGGCTTTCAGCAATTTACTCCTTATTGGTACAGGGTAGACGCTTAATTAGGCGTCTCTACTGTAGAAATAGGCACTAGTGCTTCAGGAAAAATCCAATTTATTTTTCTAAGAGGGTGTTTGTTTCCAGTGACTTATTGGTTTAGGGACTTAAAAAAGTCCCTATAAGTCGCATCTAAACCAAACAGGAGAGACTTATAAGGACTTAAAGTGGGCATTTGGGACTTATGAAATAAGACTCTCAAGGAGAGTCTTATAGGGACTTATAGTTGTAATATGGTCTTATAGGGACTTATAAGTCCCAGGAACCAAACAGGTAGGGACTTTTTAGGGACTTGGGACTTATAAGTTGGGACTAAAAAAATTCTTAGAACTTATGAACCAAACAGGGCCTAAGCACCCCTCTAAAAAATTTCTAAGCACCTCTTTTAGCACTGAAATCAGAAACTCATGTGTACAACTTTCTCTACTTGATATTTTGTTATGAAAATTTGCAAGAACCTTGAGTGTTTGATCATCTTTGATGTCGCAAAGTTCTATGATTTTTTTATTTTTTTTCTTCTAATTTTTTTAAATTTACTGTTCATGGAGGGTGTCCCTACACCTGGGAGTTATTACACCTTTCTCCTAGACAAGGCCGTGAGGACATCCAAGATCACTCACATGAACTAGGCGAGATCACCCCAAGCCTAGGAGACTGCCGGCCAAAACGGATAATCAATGCGAGGCCTTGGTGGTTGAGGATGCATGTACTGGTGTTGTGGGTTCATGCTAGACGACATGTTTTGGAAGTCACTCGCCTCTCTAATTCTGTCGCTAACACCCCACAGTTCATCCCTAAAAAAACACCCCACAGTTCATCGCCTTTGCAGGTTCAACATGTTGCTGGACACTAAGTGCTCGACAAAATTATCCTTGCTTGAACACATGTTGCTGGTCAGAACTTGGCGTGTTGTATGAATCTCGGTTATGCAGGTGAGCAGGTATGATTTGATTATTTGTGGCTTAGCTATTCTTGTGGTTCTTCTACATTGATACTTTGATAGTACATTGCCCAAGATATTCTCTTGATTAAGTTATCAGTCTGGTGTTCATATATTGGCTCTTTGGATATTTGGTTAATCAAGCACAAAAGTTTTAGGATATCCCCAATGGATTATCCTTGTACACCTATATATTTTTCTCTAGGGTCAAGCATTATAAGGCCCCATTTGGATGCAATGTTTTTTTTGAAGTTTTCTTTGAATACCGTAGTTTCTGAAGAAAAAAAAACTGCAGTTTTGAATACTTTGAGGTGTTTGGTCCAAATATATACCATGGTTTTACAAACCATAGTAACCCCAATACCATAGGAGTTCTCATGAGCGCCCAAGATGCAGAGCCCTAGGAGACCATGAGCACGCCCAGTAGCAACGCGACTGAGCGGAAGGCGGCAGGCCGTTGGTCGTATTCATCACCATTGCGTGGTCGAGGCTTGTGAAGATAGCGAGAGGCCAGGATGTTAAAGCATCTCTAGCCGAGTGCCCCCGGGAGCCGTGCTGGCAATGTAAAAAGGGAAAAAAAGCCCACCCCCTCCCAAGACCTCAAAATGGTGCCGGCGAACCCAGACCAAATCCAGCATGCTGGGGGCTGTTGGGGTGGCCGATGGAAGCAACAACCAATCCTACTCCCCATGCGTCCTTTTATTGGCCCACCCAATCACATTTTGCTCGACGATTGTCCTGCGGGCACCAACGGCTGGAAAAACGGACTCGCATTTCATCCGGCGGAAGCGTTTTGCCCCTCATACGTGCTAGTTTTGGTCCAGCAATTTTTCTGGTGGGCTCCAACGGCTGGAGATGCCCATAGAGAAACTCTAACCGATCCCTAAAAAATAAAGGAGTAAAACGGTGGAGTAAACCTTAATGGAGTAAATTTACCCCACTAAAGTTTTGGTTGTTTCTAGCCGATCTCCTAAACTTAGTGGAGTAAAAGAAAATCCCCATTTGCATCACATATTCAGCAACCCAAACACATTTTCTTGCCTTTTTATTTCATTGAACAACATTGAAGTACATAATTCACCAATTCTTCGTCACGAGAGTAAGACCAAAGAAAACAAGAACCACAATTAGACATTTTAAAAGATATTCAATTTCTCTAACTGCTCACACTAGTTGGATTAATACTTTCTCTATGCTTTTATTGTTGATCTGCGGGTTCTTGAGCTTCAATACTTCTTTCTTCTTCGATTCTAAAGAAGTACACGTTGCTCCTCATCTAATCTCATTTCTACTCTCATCTCTAGCCTTAATTCTAGCAACGAGTGCACGAACATCCATCATTTTTTGTGCTATCAATATATCAATGTATTCTTCTTCTCAATATCAAAACTTGCATCCATCATCCTACACACATAGATGAGCAAACAAGCACATAGATGAGCTACCAAAATTGCGTCGAATCTGGTGAACAACTGAATCAAAACAAGCACATACCCCATCATTTGTGCACTTGAAGAACACCCATCCGGGGTGTTACGACGTGGTAGAAAACCGGCGCACCACCTTCCGCGTGCACTCGTCGAACTGTTTGACTGGCATCGGTGAGCCGGCGAGCCGCTGCGCCAACGCCGAGCCCGGACGACGGCCGGGCGTGTATTTGCCGGCGAATCTCCAATGGGAGAGATTTGAGTGCCTAGAGGAGAAACCAGTACATGCATGCAGCCCGGAGGCATCGTCGTGGCTGTGCGGTCCGCTTCCCGGCCAATCCATGGCTAGGCGCAGCCGCCGGCGGCTGGAATCGGGAAATTCAGCGGCGACGGTAGCAGCTGCAGATCTACCGCTTTTTCGCCGGCCACGGGGCGAGACGACGCAAATCCAAGCGGTAGAGGACAGCGGCGGAGCCTACTGAGCGTCCCCGGCGGTGGATGGGCGCCGGTTGGGGGTGGGAGTGGCGGCGCTGGCGCAGATGAGGCGTGGGAGGGGAGGGGGGATGCAGTGGACGAGAGGCGCAGCTTTTACTCAGCCCCGCGTGATGGAGTAAATATAAGAAGATTTTGAGGGAGATGAGTAAAAATTTACTCCCTTACCACGGACAAGGGATCGGCTAGGTCCCGGTTAGAGAAGTAAAACCACATTTTTTTTACTTCTCTAACCTGTTATAAGAGATGGGTTAATGCCCTTAGGTAGCCCGCATGGCCACGTTGCACCCGTTGCGCCCGTCGCCGCACCCATCGAGCTCGCTTTGCATCCACCGTCGCCACCACCACTCCCATTCAGGGGCATCCAACCGAATTTGGTAATTAAAATGAGCATTTTTATACCAAACTTTTACACGTATGTAAAATCATTTTACCATACTAATATATTAATGAGTCACAATGCTATTATTTAGCTGACATAGGTAACCATAATAACAATGTTATGTATATTGATTATATCATTATTTTGTATAAATTTTAATGTTTGTCACTCAAATATCATTTCTAAATTTTAGCATTATGTGTTAACAAAACTTATGTTTAAATAAATTTTGAGATTTGCATAAATTTTGTAGTGCGTATGTATACATTTGTGTGTATTTGTGTATTGGTGCATATTTTAATATCATGGATGATATATGTAAAGTGTTTTTCTAACTAATATCTTAGCTGTAGTTTCTAATGTATTATTACATGAATATTTATAGAACCTTCTAGAGTATAAGTTGAAAAATTTGCAAATGGGGCAAGTTAGGTACAGTAACATGTTGGCAACATGTGACTAGTAGGGTAACTAAACTCACTGTTGCCTATTGGATTTCCAGTTACCTATTAAAATGGTTTGTTTCTACGTGGTACACACTATTGTTCCATGGTATAGATTTGTTCTTGCAAATTTATGATTTTTCTTTTTATATATACAATAATTTTTTACACTTTTGATCCATTTTATATAGTGATTACAATTCATGAATATTTTCTATTTATTTTCACAATTTCACCAATTATATAAAAGTTTGTGAATTTTATTAATTCATGAGCATTTATGAACATTTTTAATCAGCAAAAACGTCTTTTAAAATTTATTAACATTTTAAAAAATTATTTTAAATACACAAACATTTTCCGAGTTCCTGAATATTTCTCAAATTCTCCTATATTTCGGAAATTTTTGACTATTTTTAATATTAGAGAAAAAAAATTAAAAGTCATGAATTTGTTTGTCAGGTTTAAAAATAGCAAAAACTCCATGGAAACAACTACTGCCCATCTGCATTGAATTTAACACAACCCACTGCCGGTGCCATCCATCTTACAGCTGTCCGATGAGTCAGCCCCCTGGCAGATGCCTTCTTCTTCGACATGAGCACCATGTTAGCAATGAATTGTTGAATAAACATGAACTTGGATAGAGGGCTCTGATATTGGTCCTCATGAATCAACTTTCACCGAGCCCAGACCACATCGTAGTCAAGCATGTCGCCGCTTCCACCTGCAAAATTGCATTGAGTAGTTCAAAAATCCAGAGCTTCCTATCCTCCTGTTTATTTGCAGTCACATAATCCACCACATCATCCACAACATAATCCACAACTTCGAACACATTTTCTGTTTCTCTTCCCGACCTGACACTGTTGGCCGTTGGTCAAGCCAGTCTTCCCGCTGCTTCTTACTCTACACAAAGTAGCCGGTATGCCGATCTCATTGGAAAATTGTCGGAATGTTCATAATGCCAAGTCCAATAATCCTGCTGCAATATGGTACTCCAAGGAATCTCCACAAATTATAGCAATGCTCCTTATTTACGGGCGCTGTTTTTGCGAGCGATACGCGCGCGTGTCCCGCGTCACTCCCGTGTCACCCGCTTCTCTCGTGTGAGATGGGTCTAAACACTCTGACCTGGCCACATGGCGCACGTCTATTTTTATTCTGTTTTTTCCATTCCTTTTTTTTGGTCAGTTTTGTTTATAATTTGAAAAGAATCATGAATTAAAAAATAATAAGTTTTGAATTCGAAGAAATGTTGACACGTTTTCAAAAGAATGCTCAAGAATTCAGAAATACTCGTGAACTCAAAATAAGTTCATGAAATTCAAAAATAGTATACGAAATCCAAAAATATTCATGAATTCCAACGCGAATAGAAAAATTATTTGTGAATTCAGAAAGTTCACTAAATTTCAAAAATGATCATGAAATAAAAAATGTTATCGAAATAAAAACTAAATCTGTGAATTCAGAAATTTTTATATGAATACCAAAAAAACCGTTCATTCAAAAAATGATCAACAAATTAAAAAATACTGAAGAATTAAAAAAATTCATGAGATTTCAAAAATATAAAACTCAAGCACCTAGAAGCCTCCACTGCTATTTTTAGCTTTTTAACCATCCAATCTCGCTCATGGATGCATTGGATCACTTGCTCGTCCCATGTGTCTCAAAAGAAAAAAAAAACTTGCTCGTCCCGTAGCTCACTTCTGCACATTATTTAGGGAACTGCTGTATATCGCTCTCTGCAACCGATATGCGCGCGTTGCCTGATTCTCTCACATGACATGGGCCTGCCCAAGCCAGATGGCGCACGAGTATTTATTTTTTTCGTTTTTCTCATTTTTTTGGTCAGTTTAGTTTATAATATGAAGAATTTCAAAATACAAAAACAAAAGTTTGTGAATTCGAAAAAATGTTCACATGTGTTAAAAAATGTTCATGTAGTCCAAAACTATTTGCGAATGCATAAAAAAATCATGAAATTTAAAAACAGTTCGTTAATTTAAAAAGTGTTCACGTGATTTTTTTAGAATTCAAAAAATGTAGAGAATTCAAAAACATACAGATAAAAAAAATTGATCTCAATGAATTTCAAGAATTCAACAACGTTCATCAATTCAAAAAATGTTTGCCAACTCATAAAAATGTTCGCAAACTCAAAATAAGTCTGCGGATTCAAAAGTATTCATGGGAATACAAAAAAAATGTTTGTGAACACTTTTTGAATTGATTTCTTTTTTTAAGTCACCAACAATTTTCTACACTCAGAACAGTTTTTCAGAAATGTGAATAATTTTTGAATTTTTTGAACATAACTTGGGATGATGAACATAATTGAAATTCAGAACATTCATAGGAAACCAACAAAATTTCAAAATATGAACATTTGTCAAAATTTTGAACATCTTATGAAATTTGAAAAAAAGAACACAGAAAAAAGAAAATAGAAATAAAAAAGAAAAAGAAAACTGAAATGACCAATTAAGGAAAGAAAACTAGTTTTGGATCATTCTTGAATGTTCCCGGAGTCGAGCGTATCTGGTGAACCAGGGCATTGGTGCTACCGATGCACCGAACCCCCATTGCACTTTTTTTTGAAGAACTCTGAAAACAAATAGTGCATTGACACAACATCATTTTATGTTGCTAAAAAATTTCATATCAAATTTTGAAACATTGCATGAGATATAAAAATGACAAATTTGACATGACATTTCATGACGGCATCAAATGATGTTATGTCAATGCATTAATTTTTTAAAAGAATATACCATCTTTTTTAATGTTCAACGGGCTCTGGTGAACCGGTATCATCAATTGCCTTGGTGCACCAGGGACTCTCCCAGAACCGGTTAGGAACAATCGCCACGCTCGCTTCACACGATTCTAATGGGCGAGCCAAATTCCTAACGTAGTTGGTGATTGGTTGCTTAACTTTTGGAGCCGACATCTGCCACACGTATGGCATATTAGAGATCGGTCCACATGTCCTGTGTGGCATAATCAGGAGGCAACCCACATGGACCATGTGTGAGCGAATATTAGAATTACCCACACGTATGGGCGCAGCTATTTCGTGCCACACGTCCAACAAATATTACTCATCTTCATCCCACGCGTGTGGCATAAAGCAAATATGCCCACACGTCCTGGCGCAACTACGTTAGTTACCCGTGGGATGACGCTTTAGTTACTCTAGGGGATGGCAACTTTAATTATTCGGGATGACAAATGTAGTTGTAAAAGCATGTCAACTCTTCCTGTTTTGGTTAACTATAGTTGCCATGTCAAATTTATGGTAGTTGCCGCGTGTAATTAAACCATAGTTGTAGTGTGTGATTAACTACTTGCCACATGTGGTCAAGCAATAGTTGCCATGTGTGTTTATCTTGTTCCCACGTGTGATCCAACCATAGTTGCCATGAATGATTAATCATACTTGCCATGTGTGTTTACCTGATTACGTGTGTGCAACTATAGTTGCCATCTATCAACGAGTCATAGTTGCCATGTGTGTTTACTTAGTTGCCACATACACGCAACTGCAGTTGCCCTCTATCACCTTAGGAGCCTCGTGCGTGCGAAGAGCGGTTCGCCCACACGCGTATGGACTGTGTGGTGACTGTGTGGGCGGGAACTGGTTCGCCCACACGACGCAGCAGCCAACTGCGTGCTGCGGGTCGTGTGGGCGAGCGCTCTAACGCCCATACAACACGCCATGCCTAGGTGACACTAAAATTCCAACAGATTTTTTCAAGATTCGTGCAAAATATAACAGACGGAGATCAAAGCGTATGGACGAAGTGCAGATATAACGTGTGGGCATTATCATTTTTCCAACTTTTTGTAGTGAGCGATCTATGGCCAGAGGATAAGGATAGGGCGCAACTCCCATGCCGTGCTCGACTGACGGAGCCCATTAGCGGAGCTCTACGCTCACTGTGTTCACCTTGCGTATACACAGCGATCATACAGATTCGAGTCCTAAAGAAAAAGATTCACGTGAACTAAAGAAGTTTGACCATGGTCCATGAAGGTCTACATGTATTTAGTAAAGAGGAAAATGCATTTATGGTCGCTGAACTTGTATCAAAAGCTCACTTACGTGCCCATTATTCTCGTACATTCTGTCTCATGCGACGATGGTAAATACAGTTGAGCCCGGCGAGTGAATACAAATGAGTATAGCTGCAGCTGCAGTCTCTCTCATGCTATCTCGTCTTGCATTCTCGACCAACGTCTCGGGCACCGGTGTGCTTGCTTGAGCATGGCCATGTTCCCGTTCACCGGCATGCAGTCATGCACGCGCATCCGCACAGGCCTTAGCTCGACCACATGGACACCATGATGAGCATGGCGAACGTTCACACATCTAGGCCTTGCCCCACAGCGTTTGCCTTGCCACCGGCGACACGTAAACGATACCCACGATGGTGACAGCGCCGAGGACGTGCATCACCAGCAGGACGTCGACACCGACGAAGAACTATGACAATACAATGTCGCGGCTCGAGCTCGTGTCGTCTAAGTAGCCCAACGACTTGCCAAAGTGTTGCGTGCATGCATTTAACTGTGTTGTGTGCGTGTTAATTAAATATGCGTTTAAGTGTGTTGTGTGCGTGTTCTGTGAGTATATGTTTAACATGAAGTTGTGTTTTTTTATTGAGAAACTAAAACGAAGTTGTGTGGGCGCAGTTGTTAGTGTATGTGTTCTGTGAGTATATGTTGAGCTGAGACCGGTGTGCGCGCTTGAGCATGGCCATGTTCCCGTTCACCGGTATGCACGCGCAGCCGCACAGGCCTTAGCTCGACAACATTGACACCGCGATAAGCACTGCGAACGTTCACACATCTAGGCGTGTAACACGTAAACGATACCCACGATGGCGACAGCGACAAGGACGTGCACCACCAGGAGGATGGCGACACCGACGAAGAACTGCGACAATACAACGTGGCTCCTCGACCTCGTCTCGTCTAAGTAGCCCAACGACTTGCGGAAGTGTTGCGTGCATGTGTTTAAGTGTGTTGTGTGTGTGTTAATTATATATGCGTTTAAGTGTGTTGTGTGCGTGGTCTGTGAGTATATGTTTAACACGAAGTTGTGTTTTTTTATTGAGAAATTAAAACGAAGTTGTGTGGGCATAGTTGTTAGGGTAAGTGGCCCTCAACAAATGATCGTTGGTTCGATTCTCCTGCAACGCATAGCGTTTTTTCACTGACAGACGGGCCCACATGGGTAGACAGACGGGCCCACATGGGTAGAGAGAGGATGCTGTGATGTTTGACCAGTCAACAAAGTAAAATACAGAGCTATACGGTGAGCCAGTGACCGTATAATCACCTCAAGTCATATATAATGATCATATTGATCGTATTCTTAAGTACAGTGACCAAAGTAAGCTGTTGATACAAATTTAATAACCACGGATGCATTTTACTCTTTAGTAAACTTCACCTATTCGTGCAGATAGACTAAAAATACCTATGTAGATACATTAAGTTCAGTTGATTTGGTCTTCAGGAAATTCGGGTTAAGGAAAATAAGGACTGTATATGCATTTTTTTGCCTATACCGATGACATAAGCAGTAAAGTCTGAAATAATCTGTTTAGTCTCTTCAGTTAAAAAAATATTATTGTATTTTAAATAACCATGGAATTTTTAAAAATTGTTTGTATACTTCAAAAAAATTCGTGAAATTCAAAAAATGTTCACACACTTTATGTAAAATGTTCATGTAATTAGGATTGTTTATGAATTTTAAAATTTTCATGAATTGAAAATGTTAGTGAACTAAAAAAATTCGATGAATTTTTAAAATGTTGGCAGTTTTGAAAACATTCATGAATTTAAAATATTTACAAATTTGAACAATATTCATGAATATACGTTCACAAATTTGAAAATATATTCTTGAATTCAATTAAAAGGGAAATAAAAAACAAAAAAAAGGGGAAAACTGATGAAACCTTCCTAAAACCGCTTGAAAGGTTCCAATACTAGACCAAACAACCGCTGACGGGCCGGCAGAATAGGAGCACACAGTGGGCGAGCACTATCTTTGGTTGTTGCTGTAAGCAATACATAGGATTCCTTATAAGTTAGGGCATGTTTCGAAGAAAAAAAAAAGACAAGTAAGGGTATGAGTTGTTGATAAGATAGCGGAAATCCAACTCGGTCCCCAGGCTCATCCGCTCCCAGTCAGAAAAAGCATCAAAACAAATACTAGAAAAAATAAAAAAAATCATTTTTTTGTGTGGTAGATAATTTGATGTGTGAGATCCGCTCCAAATTTCAATTCATTTGGACATCTGAGCAGCTCTCGGCAAAAAAGACAAAATCGGATCAGAACAGTGTGTGAACAGTAAACTTTTTTGTAGACCCTGATTTTGTCTTTTTTGCCGAGAGCTGCTCAGATGTGCAAATGAGTTGAAATTTAGAGTGGACCTCACGTATCAAATTATCTACCACACAAAAAAAGTTGGATTTTTTTGGATTTTTTACTATTAATTTTGATTTTTTTCATCAACGCGGGTGCAGATGAGCCCGAGAGCAGAAACTCCGCGTCCATAAGAGGAAGAGGAGCCAAAATGCCCTATCACAGTCCTATCTTAAACCTTGCATATAATTTAGAGATGACAATAAAATATGCTTACAATGGTTATCTCTTAGCCTTATCTGAGATAATTAGCTATTCCTAAAAATATGATGACGCGCTAAGAGATCATCTCTTATTTGAGAAGACAATCCTTTTCTTATGGATTCTCTCTCCTCCACCTCAGCATTTATCTTATATAACATTTCTAAGGCATGAGTGGTAAGTTGTATCAGAAACAATGAACAATAGAAGAAAAAAACATTTCTAAGATAGCACCATTGTACATGTCCTAAGCACGCTCTAGCAGCGCCCTGTATTGACCGCTCCGGTTGGGTAGATTGGAAGAGACTCGTGAATGAGATAACTAATAAGTGTATGATTGTAACCAAACTTACCTCGAATCGACCGTGTGTCACGAATTTGTCAAAATTCGTCAAAAAAGCTCGGAATATGAATACAAAATTCAACATATAGAGTGAACGAAACTAAAATCCGATCGCCTGAATGAAACCAAAACATCGAGGTGCGTATATTTCGTGTATAACTTATCATTCTGAGCCCGGGCTTATCTGCACCCGGTAAACAGTAAATTCAAATAAAATACTTTTTTTAAAAAAATCTGACTTTTTTTTGCATGGAAGCTGTTTGAGTACGTGAGTTTCGTGCCAATTTTCAGCGCATTTGGACATCTGAGTAGCTCTTAGACAAAAAAATGGGTCTGAACAATGCACAAACAATAAACTTTTTCACAAATCATAAATTTATCTTTTTCGCTGACAGCTACTTAGATGTTCAAATGCGCTGAAATTTGACACGGACATCATGCACTCAAGAATCTTTCACCAAGAAAAAACCGGAATTTTTTAATTCATTTTACTATATTAAACAAAATATTTACTGTTAACTCACGGGCTCATTTGAGCCTGGGAGCCAAAATGCCCTGTCACAGCCATTTTGTGTTTTTTCTCCTTGCTTATAACCTTATAAAAGTAAGAAAAACTGTTTGGAAGAGAGAAGTTGAGGTGAGGTATCAAAAGGAAAAGGAGGTTGACCATATGGGACGGGCGACTGGGGCGACTGGGCGGGCGACCGTGCGCTCGACCGAGGTTACGCCGGCTACCTCCGGTGATCGCCGGCGAGTCGGTGGGCGTTTCTGGGCCCTCGCCGAGTCCGACGAGGAAGAAGCGGACGACGATGGGGATGCTTCGTTGGTGGAGTCGCCGCCGTCTCCCACCCCTTCGGACCTCATTTGCGAATTTTTCCATTCATGTTATAGCGAAGAAGAGGTGGCAACTACGATCGATCGGGTACTGCCACCGGAAGATCCGGCACATATCGGTCTTCACGCGGGCGAGAAGATCGAGATGATCCGGTGCGTTGTTCATCGGAAGACGGCGGCGTCGGCGATCCGGCCTTGGAAAGGTCCCATACCTAAGGTGAGTCTTCCAAACCTTACGTTATTCGATATGATTAGACCGGAGTCTTGGATTACTGTGAAGAAGCGGAAGAACGCAAGGCGGCTCGCCGTTCGTCAGCCGCCGGCGGCGCCCGTGATGGCCGCGTCGGTGACCGAGATCTCGAACGCGAGATCGCTCCGTTTGAATCAGCTATTGGGCTCGGCTGGGCCGGTTTGGAAGGATCCGGGTCCGCGAGGAGTTGGGCCGGATCAGATGGGTATGAGGCCCATGCTGTACCAGGCCGATCTCCTGCCCATATCGATCTCCCATGCACGTACGAGGGCGATCGTGATTCGTTCAGTTGTCGCCGTCGCCCGCCGCACTAGGGTTCACAAGCTCGGGACGAGAGGATTCCCGATCTGTGGAGCCCGCGGCAAGGAGGATCCGCCGCTACGTGCTATGGCGGCCGGCGAAGCAGCGCCGCCGCCGCCACGAAAACCACTTCAGCGGGAAGGGTGGGGAGGCTCCGCTGCCGGTGGCGGGTCTTGAGTCGGAGCCCGGCACCGCCGGACAGAGGCCGCCGGCGGGGAGGACATCCGGGCGAGACGCGCCACCAGGCGTCCGGCTTCGGGCGATTGCCCCCTCGCTGCGTGGCGGGCGGGTTGAGGCCGCCAGCCGGAGCGGCGCCCGTCGCGCAGCCGGCAGCGGGTCGTGCTGGCCTTCGGCCTCCTGCGCCGGGTGTGGCTGGTATAGCTCCGGCTGGCCGCGGTGGTACTACCCTTGGGATGGTGCAGACGCCTTCGGGCGGTCCGCCTCGTACCGCACCTCCGCCACACTACGTCGCAAGGCCGGCTCTGAACCGCGCGGGGCAGACGCAGACGAGGCAGAATTCTAGCAACAGGAATCCCAATGATCCGCCCCGAGGCCAGTGGGGGGATGATGGGTATGATGCGTATGGTGACGGACAGCACCGAGGATCTTCTTCCACGGGAGGAGGTCGTGGCTATGCCTGGCAAAGTGACGGGTCTGCTGAGAGACCGTTTCTCGGCCCGGCAGGTGGGTTTGTTGAGGGGGCCTCCGGCCCGGATCACCGTCAGAGAGGAGGCTTTCGTGGCCATCGTGGTGGTCGGGGTTGGGTCAGGGGGAGATTTCGTCGACCGCCCCCGCCCAGGGCAGTTCCTGCGGCGTCTACGGTGGAGTCTGACCATATTTCCACTGAGCTTCCTCCCCAGGCAATGGAGGTGGTGAACGCCTTGGCAAGTGTTGAGGTTCCTGAGGCTGGGACGGTGGATGAGGCTACCGACAGGTCTGATGCCGAGAGGGCGTCCAAATATGCACGTAAGAAGGAGAGGATGATTTGCTACCGATGTGGTGAGAAGGGCCACTTCATTGCTGAGTGTGTGGCCCAGCTGTGTGAGTCGTGCGGCAAGCCTGCACATGACTCCGGGGAGTGCCCGTTGTTGCGTGACCTGCCTCCGACACTTAACATCTATGGAGTCTATTGTGCTGAGCTCATGTTTTTTGAGTCCCCGGCGGCGAGAGAGGTCCCGGAAGATCCACTGAGCTTGACTACCGGGATTGTGAAAGCGACCCAGGGCGAGGTGTCTGAGGCACAGATTGTGAGGAGGCTTCAGGAGTTGGCTCTCGGGGATTTTAGATGAGAGTTGGTGCTTATCGAGGACAGGGTTTTCAAGGTTGATTTCCCTTCTGTGGAGGATTTGGAGAGATTGCTGAGCTTTGGCTTGTGTAAAGTCCCCGGTACTAAGTGTATCCTGGAGTTCCAGGAGTGGAAGCAGGTTGAGCCTAAGGGAAAGCCGCCACGCAGTCTGGTTCTTGGTTTATAGGGGCTCCTTCTAAGCCTCTGCGGGATGCTCGAGTGGTGGCGATATGGGCATCATGGTTGGGAAGATGAAAAAGTGGATATGGCTTTCACGCGTGCCCATGGGGTGGCCCGGCTTTTAGTGAGTGTCCTGGATATTGAGTTTGTGCCTGATAAGGTCAACTGGACCTACGGGGAGAGGTGTTCCCACTAGAGATCGAGTTTGAGGACACTGATTTATTTGCTGATGCGGTTATTGGAAACGATGTTGACATGCACGACAGTGATGGCAATGCGGGGGCTAAGGGGGCACCGTCAGATGAGCCCACGAGAGAGGTGTCTAACGGTTTGCACCCAGCTTCTCAGTCGCCTGGGGATGGGACCGGGGCTGCGCCCGCAGTGTCACCAGCGGTGCCCATGACTACTCTGCGTTTTGGGTCTTTTGAGCCAGCCTCGGCACCTCCCAGACTATGGAGTGACCGGGTAGATTCTGATGATTATCTTGAGCACACGCTCCCTCCGTTGGAGTCTGAGGGAGATGCTGGTTTGTTTGCTGCACGGCCGGCTAGGGCTTTGGTCGGCGCTATGGAGAGGAGGCCGGAGGGTGCTTCTCTTGTCCTGGCGCCTCTCGAGGACGCGACTCCGGTGTCGGCGACTGCGGGCGAGATGGGTCATGGGGGAGGGGGTTCGGGGCAGGTGGCCTCGTCTTCTCCCATCCCCACCTCGATCCCGGTGGCGTCGGTGACGCTTGACCCATGAGGTCGGCCGCTGCTGGGAGAGGGAGCCCGAGGCAGGCGGCCTCGGGTCCTGCTACTCCGATGGGGGCGTTACCCACCGTGGCAGCAGCTGCATCGAGGGGGGGGGGTGCTGGGGCAGGAGGCCCTGTCTCCTCCCTCTTCTCCATCGGTCAGGAGGACCGCCTCTCCCTCGCCGATGGCTCATCAGTCTGAGCCGGTGGCGGGGGTGGGAGGATGGTGCGGGCAGGCGGCCCCCGTCATCCCCTCTTCGCCCCTACCCATGGCCGGGGCCCCTGGTGTGGGGCACTCGTCTGCGGGGATTGGGAGACCGCAGACACCTTCTCTGGTAACATCGGCAGACCCTTTGAGGGATTCTGTTCCAGGTTTTACTAGGGAGGAGGTTGTCGCGTTTGGCGGGATCCCGGACACTATCTCTGAGGGGAGACGGATGAGTGCTCGCATCCTCGCCATCCCTGAGGTAGATGATATGCAGCAGCGGTGCGCTATGAGGGCGGCCAAGCTTCAGGAGGCTGCTGTTTCTTCTGGTATGTCCGTCAACTTATCTAATTCATTATTGCATTTTTCTAATGAGGACATTATTAATAATGCAAACCAATTAGGAGTTTCACTAGGTGCTACGGATAGTGAGATTACCAATTCGGTGAATGATCTTTTAGATTTGGAGGCGGAACGGGCCTTAGAGACTATTCGTAATCTTGCAGCAGTTAAACCAATGAATGATGATGAGATTGATGCGTTAGGGGTTAGAGTGCTCGATAATCTGTGTGCGGATCTAGCACCCCCCAATCATGACTCGGAGGAAGATGATTTACCCCTAGAGAATGATGCTAGTAATAATGGTGAACCCGGTTATGAGGACCGGGCGACAGAGCTTAATAAACCTAAGCGTAAGTGGAAACGGAAGATCTATCCCGATTCCGCAGTTCGTAGGAGTGCTAGGATTCGAACCACTAAAAAATTCCATGATGAATTATGAGAGGAATATTTTGGAATAGCAGAGGTCTGAAGGACTTGGCTAAAAGAAGATTCCTAGCTGAGACAGCTCTAGAGCAGAGGTTAGATTTTGTTGCTCTATCGGAGACGGGTAGAGATAACTTTGCACCCCAGTTTCTCTCTTCTCTTGTGGGTGGTATTGATTTCGATTGGCATTGCCTCCCTCCACGAGGAAGATCGGGTGGTATCTTACTAGGTGTGAGATGCGATTCGCTTGAAGTCCGAAGTGTGGTGATGGGCGACTTCGCGGTGAAGTTTCGAGTCAGGTCTAGGATAGATGGTTTTAACTGGGCTTTGGTGGCGGTTTATGGTGCCGCACAGCCCGAGCTTAAAGCGGAGTTTCTGGCGGACCTTGTTCGAATCTGTGGGTCAGAACAGCTTCCAATTTTAGTTGGAGGCGATTTCAATATCATCAGGAGGAGAGAGGAGAAGAACAATGATAACTTTGACGGCGGATGGTCGTTTATGTTCAACACCATTATTGAAAGCTTGGATCTGAGAGAGATAGTGCTTTCTGGTAGGAAGTTCACCTGGGCTAATGCTCTGCCAAACCCAACCTATGAAAAACTTGATCGAGTTCTTGCGAGCGTAGAGTGGGAACAAAAGTTCCCTCTGGTTACGGTGCAAGCTCTTTCGAGGGGAATATCTTATCACACCCCATTGTTCGTGGATTCAGGGGAGCCGAACCACGTGGGTAACAAGAGCTCCTTCTCCTTCGAGATGTCATGGTCTGAACGTGAGGGGTTCTTGGACTTAATTGCCAGGGAATGGGATAGAGGTGTAGGAGGCAAGACTGCGATAGAGCGTTGGCAGAATAAGATTAGGCATCTGTGAAGTTTCTTACGGGGTTGGGCTAAGCACCTCAGTGGTGTGTATAAGATTGAAAAGGATAGACTCCTTGCTCTTACACAGGCCCTCGACTTACAGGCCGAATCCAATATTTTATCGCCAACTGAGCTTCAAGTTAAAAATGAGGCGGAGAAGAGGTTGAAAGAACTGCTCCACGAAGAAGAATTGAAGTGGGCTTTGCGTGCTAAAGTCCACAAAGTGGTCCAAGGGGACGCGAATACTCAGTTCTTCCATTTGATAGCTAATGGCAAGCACAGAAAGAACCGTATCTTTCAGCTTGAGCAAGACGAGGGCACTATTTTAGGTGAGGATAACCTAAAAACATATATTACCGACTATTATAAGCAGTTATTTGGACCGCCGGAGGATAATTGCGTGTCCCTCGATGAGTCCAGGACTGAGGATGTCCCTCAGCTAACGGCTGCCGTTAGTGATATTTTGGTTGCCCCGTTCTCGGAGAAGGAGGTGTTTGATGCTATTGCACAGATGAAAAACAATAAGGCTCCCGGACCGGATGGTTTCCCGGCAGAGTTCTACAAAAAGTGCTGGCACATTATTAAGGGGGATTTACTACCTATGTTCCATGAACTGTTCTCTGGACAGCTTCAATTATTTCACTTGAATTTTAGGACTATCACACTGCTCCCCAAGAAGACGGATGCGGTGAGAATTGAGCAATTCAGGCCGATCTGTCTCCTCAATGTTAGTTTCAAAATTTTCACCAAGGTCGGGACTAACAGACTCACACAGATTGCGCATTCTGTGGTGCAACAGTCCCAAACTGCTTTTATGCCGGACAGAAATATCCTTGAAGGGGTGGTTGTCCTGCATGAAACGCTCCATGAAATCCATTCCAAAAAATTAGATGGAGTAATTTTTAAGGTGGATTTCGAGAAAGCGTATGATAAGGTCAAATGGCCATTCCTCCAACAGTCATTGCGTATGAAAGGTTTTGATGAAGCTGGCGCTACCGACAAAGTTGAATCATTTACATAAAAAGGTAGTGTGGGAATTAAAGTTAATGATGACATAGGTCATTATTTCCAGACACATAAAGGCCTCAGACAAGGAGATCCGATGTCCCCTATCTTGTTTAACATTGTGGTGGATATGTTAGCAATTTTGATAGGAAGGGCTAAGGAAAATGGTCGTAGGTGGATTGGTACCTCATCTTATTGATGGAGGTGTATCCATCCTTGAGACGCTGATGATACAATTATCTTTATGGAGCATGACCTGGCCAAGGCGAGAAATATGAAGCTTGTCCTATGCCTATTTGAACAATTGACCGGGTTAAAGATTAACTTTCATAAGAGCGAGCTGTTACTGTTTTGGTAGGGCCAAAGATGAACATGATGCTTATAGGCAATTGTTTGGGTGTGAGTTGGGAGAGTTACCTTCTCTTACTTGGGGATTCCAATCCACCATCGTGAGGTGACAAACAGAGAATGGAAGTGCATCGAGGACCGATTTGAGAAGAAATTGAGTTGCTGGAAGGGTAAGCTCATGTCATACGGAGGCCGATTAATCCTGATTAATTCCGTGCTCACGAGTATGCCAATGTTTCTCCTATCGTTCTTTGAGGTCGCAGTTGGTGTTAGGAAGAGATTGGACTTCTATCGATCGCGTTTCTTTTGGCAGGGTGATGAGCTTAAAAGAAAATATCGGCTTGCTAAATGGGATATCATCTGTAGACCGAAAGACCAAGGGGGTCTAGGAATTGAGAATCTAGAAGTTAAGAATAAATGCCTTCTTAGCAAGTGGCTGTGGAAGCTCTCATCGGAGAATGATGCTATGTGGGCTCAAATCCTTCGCAGCAAGTACCTCCAGACAAAAACTTTGTCCCAGGTTACAGTCCGGCCAACCGATCCGCCCTTCTGGAAAGGCCTGATGAAAGTCAAACAGGCCATGTTCAATAGGACGAAGTTTGTTATTGGAAACGGCACGAGTACACGTTTCTGGGAGGATACTTGGCTCGGCGAGACACCCTTGGCCATCCAATACCCGTCTTTGTACCACATTGTTCAACGACGTGGCATGTTCGTCGCATCGGTCTTTCAATCTACCCCCCTTAATATTCAGTTCCGACGATCGCTAGCGGGCAATTGTTGGGAAGATTGGCTCCGTCTAGTTACGAGACTGATGGAAGTCCAGCTTTCACAACAACCCGATGAATTACGCTGGAAATTGACTAAGTCTGGAGTCTTCACGGTTAAATCAATGTATATTGATGTTATTAATTCGAGCTCCATTCCTACATCCAAGCATGTTTGGGATGTCAAAGTTCCTTTAAAAATAAAAGTGTTTATGTGGTTTGTCCATAAACAAGTTATTTTAACTAAGGACAACTTGATAAAGAGTAATTGGACAGGACCTACTAGGTGTAGTTTCTACGATCGGGATGAGACTATCAAACACCTCTTTTTTGATTGACCGTTGGCCAAGATACTCTGGCAGACGGTCCACATTGCTTTTAATATCTTTCCACCGAATTCTGTCAATGCGTTATTTGGGACATGGCTTAATGGGGTTGAGCCTGACTTAGCAAGACATATTCTGGTTGGAGTTTGTGCTTTCTTTGTGGACTATCTGGACTTGCGAAATGATTTGGTTTTTAACAGAATATCATGTATACATTTTTTGCAGGTCATATTCCGAACTACGGCACTGATCCGTTCGTGGTCGCTACTCACCCAGACGGAGGCCAGGGAGCATTTGGTTACTGTGTCTTTCCGCTGGGAGACGGTAGCTCGGGATATCTTCAACCGGTTTGGATGGCGGTCATGAAGGAAATATGCCCTAGAGGCAATAATAAAGTTATTATTTATTTCCTTATATCATGATAAATGTTTATTATTCATGCTAGAATTGTATTAACCGGAAACATAATACATGTGTGAATACATAGACAAACAGAGTGTCACTAGTATGCCTCTACTTGACTAGCTCGTTAATTCAAGATGGTTATGTTTCCTAACCATAGACATGAGTTGTCATTTGATTAACGGGATCACATCAATAGGAGAATGATCTGATTGACATGACCCATTCCGTTAGCCTAGCACTTGATCGTTTAGTATGTTGCTATTGCTTTCTTCATGACTTATACATGTTCCTGTAACTATGAGATTATGCAACTCCGTTTACGGAGGAACACTTTGGTACTACCAAACGTCACAACGAATCTGGGTGATTATAAAGGAGTACTACAGGTGTCTCCAAAGGTACTTGTTGGGTTGGCGATTTGAGATTAGGTTTTGTCACTCCGATTGTCGGAGAGGTATCTCTGGCCTTCTCGGTAATGCACATCACTAAGCCTTGCAAGCATTACAACTAATGAGTTAGCTGTGAGATGATGTATTACGGAACGAGTAAAGAGACTTGCCGATGAATGAGATTGAACTAGGTATTGGATACCGACGATCGAATCTCGGGCAAGTAACATACCGATGACAAAGGAACAACGATGTTGTTATGCGATCGACCGATAAAGATCTTCGTAGAATATGTAGGAGCCAATATGGGCATCCAGGTCCCGCTATTGGTTATTGACCGGAGACGTGTCTCGGTCATGTCTACATTGTTCTCGAACCGTAGGGTCCGCACGCTTAAGGTTTGATGGCGGTTATATTATGAGTTTGTGTATTTTGATGTACCGAAGGAGTTCGCAGTCCCGGATGTGATCACGGACATGACGAGGAGTCTCGAAATGGTCGAGACATAAAGATTGATATATTGGACGGCTATATTCGGACACGGAAAGGTTCGGAAGTTTCGGAGAAAGCGGAGTGCCGGAGGGTTACGGAACCCCGGGAAGTAATGGGCCTTATTGGGCCAAGAGGGGAGAGAGGGCCGCACCAGGAGGTGGCGCGCGCCCCCCCCCCCCATGGGGAGTCCGAATAGGACAAGGAAGGGAGGGGCGCGGCCCCCCTTTCCCTCTCCCTCTCCCTCTCTTTCCTTCCCCTTCCTCCTTCCTAGTTGGACTAGGAAAGGGAGTCCTACTCCCACTAGGAGGAGGACTCCCCTCCCTGGCGCGCCTCCTAGGGCCGGGCCGCCCTCCCCTTGCTCCTTTATATACGGGGCGGGGGCACCCTAGAACACACAAGTTGATCCTTGAGATCGTTCCTTAGCCGTGTGCGGTGCCCCTCCACCATATTCCACCTCGGTCATATCAGCGGTGCTTAGGCGAAGCCCTGCGTCGATAGAACATCAAGATCGTCACCACGCCGTCGTCTTGTGGAACTCTCTCTCCCGGAGCTTTGCTGGATCGGAGCTGAGGAGCGTCACCGAGCTATCGTGTGTCAAGAACTCGAGGCGCCGGAGTAACGGCGCTGGGATCGGTTGGATCGCGAGGAGAACGTCGACTACTTCCTCTACGTTGTGATCGCTTCGCCCGGTCTCACGAGGGTACGAGACAACACTCTCCCTCTCGTTGCCATGCATCACCATGATCTTGCGTGTGCGTAGGAATTTTTTGAAATTACTCGTCCCCAATGATGGCATCCGAGCCTAGGTTTTATGGTTTGATGTTTTGCACGAGTAGAACACAAGTGAGTTGTGGGCAATACAAGTCATACTGCCTACCAGCATGTCATACTTTGGTTCAGCGGTATTGTGAGATGAAGCGGCCCGGACCGACATTACGCGTACGCTTATGCGAGACTGGTTTCACCGTTACGAGCACTCGTGCTTAAAGGTGGCTGGCGGGTGTCTGTCTCTCTCACTTTAGTTGAACCGAGTGTGGCTACGCCGGTCCTTGAGAAGGTTAAACGGAGTCTATTTGACGAAATATCGTTGTGGTCTTGATGCGTAGGTGAGATTGGTTCTTGCTTAAGCCCGTAGCAGCCACGTAAAGTTTGCAACAACAAAGTAGAGGACGTCTAACTTGTTTTTGCAGGGCATGTTGTGATGTGATATGGTCAAGACGTGATGCTATATTTTATTGTATGAGATGATCATGTTTTGTAACCGAAGTTATCGGCAACTGGCTGGAGCCATATGGTTGTCGCTTTATTGTATGAAATGCAAACGCCCTGTAATTGCTTTACTTTATCACTAAGCAGTAGCGATAGTCGTAGAAGCAATAGATGGCGTAAACGACAACGATGCTACGATGGAGATCAAGGTGTCGCGCCGGTGACGATGGTGATCACGACGGTGCTTCGGAGATGGAGATCACAAGCACAAGATGATGATGGCCATATCATATCACTTATATTGATTGCATGTGATGTTTATCCTTTATGCATCTTATTTTGCTTTGATTGACGGTAGCATTTTAAGATGATCTCTCACTAAAATTATCAAGTAGTGTTCTCCACGAGTATGCACCGTTGCCAAAGTTCGTCGTGCGAGACACCACGTGATGATCGGGTGTGATAAGCTCTCGTCCATCTACAACGGGTGCAAGCCAGTTTTGCACACGCAGAATACTCAGGTTATACTTGACGAGCCTAGCATATGCAGATATGGCCTCGAACACGGAGACCGAAAGGTCGGCGTGAATCATATAGTAGATATGATCAACATATTGATGTTCACCGTTGAAACTACTCCATCTCACGTGACGATCGGACATGGTGTAGTTAATATGGATCACGTAATCACTTAGAAGATTAGAGGGATGTCTATCTAAGTGGGAGTTCTAAAGTAATATGATTAATTGAACTTTAATTTATCATGAACTTAGTCCTGGTAGTATTTTGCAAATTATGTTGTAGATCAATAGCTCGCGTTGTTGCTTTCATATGATTATTTTAATGTGTTCCTAGAAAATTGTATTGAAAAATGTTAGTAGCAATGTTGCGGATTGGATCCGTGATCTGAGGTTATCCTCATTGCTGCACGTAAGAATTATGTCCTTGATGCACCGTTAGGTGACAGACCTATTGCAAGAGCAAGATGCGAGCGTTATGAGCGTTTGGCTAGCTCAATATGATGACTACTTGGTAGTTTAGTGCACCATGCTTAAGCGGCTTAGAATCGGGACTTCAAAGACATTTTGAGCGTCATGGACCATATGAGATGTTCCAGGAGTTGAAGTTAATATTTCAAGCAAATACCGAGTTGCGAGATATGAAGTCTCCAACAAGTTCTATAGCTAAAAGATGGAGGAGAATCGCTCAACTAGTGAGCATGTGCTCAGATTGTGCAGGTACTTCAATCGCTTGAATCAAGTGGGAGTTAATCTCCCAGATAAGATAGTGATTGACAGAATTCTCTAGTCACCATCACTAAGTTACTAGAACTTCGTGATGAACTATAGTATGCAAGGATGACGAAAACGATTCCCGAGCTCTTCGTGATGTTGAAATCGACGAAGGTAGAAATCGAGAAAGAGCATCAAGTGTTGATGATTGACAAGACCACTAGTTTCAAGAAAAGGGCAAAGGGAAAGAAAGGGAATTTCAAGTAGAATGACAAGCAAGTTGTCACTCCCATGAAGAAACCCAAAGCTGAACCAAAGCCTGAAACTGAGTGCTTACACTGCATAGGAAATGGTCTTTGAAGCGGAAATACCCCAAATATTTGGTGGATAAGAAGGATGGCAAAGTGAACAAGAGTATATTTGATATACAGGTTATTGATGTGTGCCTTACTAGTGTTTATAGTATCCCCGAGTATTTGATACTTGTTCGGTTACTAAGATTAGTAACTCAAACAGGAGTTCTGAGAATAAGCAGAGACTAGTTGAAGGGGAAGTGAAGATGAGTGTTGGAAGTAGTTCCAAGATTGATATGATCATCATCGCACACTCCCTATACTTTCGGGATTAGTGTTAAATCTAAATAAATGTTATTTGATGTTTGCGTTGAGCATGAATATGATTTGATCATGTTTATTGCAAAACGGTTATTCATTTAAAGTCAAAGAATAATTGTTGTTCTGTTTAAATGAATAAAACCTTCAATGGTCATACACCCAATAAAATAGTTTGTTGGATCTCGATCGTAGTGATACACATATTCATAATATTGATGCCAAAAGATGCAAAGTTAATAATGATAGTGCAACTTATTTGTGGCACTTGCCGTTTGGGTCATATCGGTGTAAACGCATGAAGAAACTCCATCTTGATGGACTTTTGGAATCACTTGATTATGAATCACTTGGTACTTGCGAACCGTGCCGTTTGGGCAAAATGACTAAAACTCCGTTCTCCGGAACAATGGAACAAGCTACTGACTTATTGGAAATAATACATACCGATGTATGCGATCCAATGAGTGTTGATGCTCGTGGCAAGTATCGTTATTTTCTGACCTTCACAAGATGATTTGAGCAGATATGGGTATATCTACTTGATGAAACATAAGTCTGAAATAGTTGAAAGGTCCAAAGAATTTCAGATGAAGTGCAAAATCATCGTAACAAGAAAATAAAGTTTCTGCGATCTGATCGTGGAGATGAATTTTTGAGTTACGAGTTTGGTCTTCAATTAAAACAAAGTGGAATAGTTTCACAGCTCACGCCACATGGAACACCACAACATAATGGTGTGTCCGAACATCGTAACCGCACTTTATTGGATATGGTGCAATCTATGATGTATCTTACCGATTTACCACTATCGTTTTGGGTTATGCATTAGAGACAGCTGCATTCACGTTTAATAGGGCACCATCTAAATCCGTTGAGATGACACCGTATGAACTATGGTTTAGCAGTAAACCTAAGCTGTCGTTTCTTAAAGTTTGGAGTTGTGATGCTTATGTGAAAAAGTTTTCACCTGATAAGCTCGAACCCAAATCGGAGAAGTGCGTCTTCATAGAATACCCAAAAGAAACTGTTGGGTACACCTTCTATCACAGATCTAAAGGCAAAACATTCGTTGCTAAAATGGATCCTTTCTAGAGAAGGAGTTTCTCTCGAAAGAAGTGAGTGGGAGGAAAGTAGAAACTTGATGAGGTAATTGTACCTTCTCCCTTATTGGAAAGTAGTTCATCACGAAATCAGTTCAGTGATTCCTACACCAATTAGTAAGGAAGTTAATGATGATGATCATGAAACTTCAGATCAAGTTGCTACCAAACCTCGTAGGTCTTCGAGTAAGATCCGCACTGAGTGGTACGGTAATCATGTTCGGAAGTCATGTTACTAGACCATGATGAACCTACGAACTATGAGGAAGCGATGATGAGCCCAGATTCATGAAATGGCTTGAGGCCATAAAATCTGAGATAGGATCCATATATAAGAACAAAGTGTGGACTTTGGTTGACCTGCTCGATGATCAGCAAGTCATGTTAAATGAATGGATCTTCAAGAGGAAGACGGACACTGATAGTAGTGTTACTATCTACAAAGCTCAACTTGTCACAAAAAGGTTTTTTTGACAAGTTCAAGGTGTTGACTACAATGAGATTTTCTCAACTGTAGCGATGCTTAAGTCTGTCCGAATCATGTTAGCAATTGCCACATTTTATGAAATCTGGCAAATGGATGTCAAAACTACGTTCTTTAATGGATTTATTAAAAAAGAGTTGTATATGATGCAACCAGAAGGTTTTATCAATCCTAAAGGAGCTAACAGAATGTGCAAGCTTCAGCGATCCATCTATGGATTGGTGCAAGCATCTCGGAGTTGGAATAAACGCTTTGATAGTGTGATCAAAGCATATGGTTTTATCTGAGACTTTGGAGAAGCCTGTATTTGCAAGAAAGTGAGTGGGAGCACTACAGCCTTTCCGATAAGTATATGTGAATGACATATTGTTGATCGGAAATAATGTAGAATTATTCGAAAAGCATAAAGGAGTATTTGAAAGGAGTTTTTTCAAAGAAAGACCTCGGTGAAGCTGCTTACATATTGAGCATCAAGATCTATAGAGATAGATCAAGACGCTTGATAAGTTTTCAATGAATACATACCTTGACAAGATTTTGAAGTAGTTCAAAATGGAACAGTTAAAGAAAGAGTTCTTGCCTGTGTTACAAGGTGTGAGATTGAGTAAGACTCAAAACCCGACCACGGCAGAAGATAGAAAGAGAATGAAAGTCATTCCCTATGCATCAGCCATAGGTTCTATAAAGTATGTCATGTTGTGTACAGATCTATTGCATACCCTACCACTAAGCTTGGCAAGGAGTGCAATAGTGATCTAGGAGTAGATCAATGGACATCGGTCAAAATTATCCTTAGTAGAATAAGGATATGTTTCTCGATTATGGAAGTGAAAAAAAGGTTCGTAAGTAAAGGGTTACGTCGATGCAAGTTTTAACACTAATCTAGATGACTCGAGTCTCAATCTGGATACATATTGAAAGTGGGAGCAATTAGCTAGAGTTGCTCATGAGAGCATTGTAGATATAGAAATTTGCAAAATACTTGCGGCTCTGAATGTGACAGACCGTTGACTAAAATTATCTCACAAGCAAAACATGATCACACCTTAGTACTCTTTGGGTGTTAATCACATAGCGATGTGAACTAGATTACTGACTCTAGTAAACCCTTTGGGTGTTGGTCACATGTCGATGTGAACTATGGGTGTTAACCACATATAGATGTGAACTATTGATGTTAAATCACATGGCGATGTGAACTAGATTATTGACTCTAGTGCAAGTGGGAGGCTGAAGGAAATATGCCCTAGAGGCAATAATAAAGTTATTATTTATTTCCTTATATCATGATAAATGTTTATTATTCATGCTAGAATTGTATTAACGGAAACATAATACATGTGTGAATACATAGACAAACAGAGTGTCACTAGTATGCCTCTACTTGACTAGCTCGTTAATCGAAGATGGTTATGTTTCCTAACCATAGACATGAGTTGTCATTTGATTAACGGGATCACATCATTAGGAGAATGATCTGATTGACATGACCCATTCCGTTAGCCTAGCACTTGATCGTTTAGTATGTTGCTATTGCTTTCTTCATGACTTATACATGTTCCTGTAACTATGAGATTATGCAACTCCGTTTACGGAGGAACACTTTGGTACTACCAAACGTCACAACGTAACTGGGTGATTATAAAGGAGTACTACAGGTGTCTCCAAAGGTACTTGTTGGGTTGGCGTATTTCGAGATTAGGTTTTGTCACTCCGATTGTCGGAGAGGTATCTCTGGGCCTTCTCGGTAATGCACATCACTAAGCCTTGCAAGCATTACAACTAATGAGTTAGCTGTGAGATGATGTATTACGGAACGAGTAAAGAGACTTGCCAGTAACGAGATTGAACTAGGTATTGGATACCGACGATCGAATCTCGGGCAAGTAACATACCGATGACAAAGGGAACAACGTATGTTGTTATGCGGTTTGACCGATAAAGATCTTCGTAGAATATGTAGGAGCCAATATGGGCATCCAGGTCCCGCTATTGGTTATTGACCGGAGACGTGTCTCGGTCATGTCTACATTGTTCTCGAACCGTAGGGTCCGCACGCTTAAGGTTTCGATGACGGTTATATTATGAGTTTGTGTATTTTGATGTACCGAAGGAATTCGCAGTCCCGGATGTGATCACGGACATGACGAGGAGTCTCGAAATGGTCGAGACATAAAGATTAATATATTGGACGGCTATATTCGGACACCGGAAAGGTTCCGGAGAAAACCGGAGTGCCGGATGGGTTACCGGAACCCCCCGGGGAAGTAATGGGCCTTATTGGGCCAAGAGGGGAGAGAGAGGGCCGCACCAGGAGGTGGCGCGCCCCCCATGGGGAGTCCGAATAGGACAAGGAAGGGAGGGGCGCGGCCCCCCTTTCCCTCTCCCTCTCCCTCTCTTTCCTTCCCCCTTCCTCCTTCCTAGTTGGACTAGGAAAGGGGAGTCCTACTCCCACTAGGAGGAGGACTCCCCCTCCTGGCGCGCCTCCTAGGGCCGGCCGGCCCTCCCCTTGCTCCTTTATATACGGGGGCAGGGGGGCACCCTAGAACACACAAGTTGATCCTTGAGATCGTTCCTTAGCCGTGTGCGGTGCCCCCCTCCACCATATTCCACCTCGGTCATATCGTAGCGGTGCTTAGGCGAAGCCCTGCGTCGGTAGAACATCAAGATCGTCACCACGCCGTCGTGCTGACGGAACTCTCTCTCCCCGGAGCTTTGCTGGATCGGAGCTGAGGAGCGTCACCGAGCTGTACGTGTGTCAAGAACTCGGGGCCGGAATAACGGCGCTGGGATCGGTTGGATCGCGAGGAGAGCGTCGACTACTTCCTCTACGTTGTGATCGCTTCGCTCGGTCTCACGAGGGTACGTAGACAACACTCTCCCCTCTCGTTGCCATGCATCACCATGATCTTGCGTGTGCGTAGGAATTTTTTTGAAATTACTACGTTCCCCAACAGGTCATCTAATAGGATAGGCATTTAGTATTCCTATCTAGTTTTAGCCGGCCGGTTGTGGCGTCTTCTCTTGGCTAGTTGGTGTTCCTAGCCCTTATGGCTCTGTGTGAGCTTTCTGTGCTTTCTTTATTACTTTTGGAGACCTTTTGAACCATGTTGACACTACTTTATTTGGTTAATAAGATGGCCGTATGCATCTTTCTGATGCAGAGGCCGGGGAATCCCCCTTTTCCAAAAAAAACTGTTTGCTCACAGGAAAAAAAAATTACTAAGAAAAGAGGATCCTTTGACCCCCATCCTACGTGCAGGAAATGTATAGCGTGATGGTTCCTCAGTTTCACAATGTTTGGAGAGTTGGAGTCCAACAGCAGCCAGCGATCGAGCTTTCCACAAGCAAAGCAAAACAATCTCTCAATGCAATCAATCATTTTTCCATTTTATACACAAAGAGAACAAAAAATGCTGCTGTGGAGCTGCATGCAGGCTCTTTCTTACAGGGGAACCTGGAACAAGCTGCCTCGTATGGACACGCAGAGAAGAGAAGACAGAGAAGGGACGGAGGCAATGATGGGAGGTCGCTGCCGTAAGCACAGGTTTATTTAGCGGACGCAGGAAGGCAGGGTGAAGCCGTGGCACATGTAGGCCAGCACGATGTATATGATCGCCAGTAGGATGAGTATCACCGCGGCTCTGCAACACAAACAAACAAGCCAACGACAAGAGTAAAATTTTACTGGTGAAGGTAACATTGTTGCTCATTGGTGAGATGAAATTCTTTGAGCACGTGTGTTCTCTCTGCCACAGATTCAGCGCCTCTAGTAACTACTCCCACCGTCCCATTGATATAAGAGCGTTTTACAGAAAGAGTAGATGCGAAGAAAAAAGTGACCAGACTGGTTAAGTGAAAAACAGCGTCATTGGATTGTTAATGAAAAACGTTTTCTCAATACAATGACCTATTTTTTTTTACTGACATTCAAATGCTCTAGTCAATGTTGACTTGAAAATACCATGTGCTACAAACGGAGGGATTAGCTATCTGCAGTGATGTTAAGATTGTAGACGCGCGACAACTATGCCCATTTAATTAGTTTTGGTGTGTATATATAAACTCACCAAAAATTTAAGAATGAAAGCGAGAACTTGAAAACCCAAGTTTATAATTGAAGAGTACGACCAAAAACTAGTACAGAGGATATTTGCTTACGTGAGCTTCACATTTCTCCACCACACGGTGTTCCTGAAACGGCGAGCTTGCCGCTTGAACCGCATCGTGTTTCCTTGCATAGTTGTGGTCTTGTCGACCAACATCTCCAGACGATCACCTCTCTCCAGCACCTTGTCGATGTTATCAATCATAATACTCCGCACCTGCAAGGGAACAATAACTCAACAAACAACCGCTGAATTACGAGAGAAATATCTGGGGCTACTAAAATCCAGAGCAAGAGCAAGGAATGTAACAGGGTCCACATTAATTCGATAAATTTCTCATCTTTGTGAACTAACCGTAACTGAGAATGAGCTCTCTTGTCACATAAAGCAGATGAGGATCACACACTTAAATTGCACTAAGATTGTATTTGCTGGAAAGGAAGGATATACAAGCGAAACAACATAAGACAATACCTGATCCATTTCACCCTTCATGCGGGTTATGCAATCGGCATTGGGGTCGTTCGAGTAATAGTCCATTTGCTTGCTCAAAACCCTCGAGAACTCGTCGTTCATTGCGTAAGCAAGAGCCGTGAGAGCTGCACGACCATATGTCTTGACAAACTTTCCATGGATGTCTTCGAGAAACGCAAAGGGAATCCGTCCTGCAACATAGAAGATGGTAGAGTTGTCAACAAAAAGTTCTTGCAAAGAACGGCGGATTATTGTGCGATATTGCTATCGATGTTAGCATGGTGAAATGAGAATATATTTATCGTCGAGACCAACTGGACTAGGAATTAATCTTTTTGCACCATCCGTTGAAATTTTAGTGACAAATAGCAAGTGATACCACATCATGTTTTGGTCAACTGACAAATTAAGTGTTTATTAGTCCCAATGCTCGATGTTGAATGCAATGTAAAATCAGTGGGAGTTTGGCAATTAATAATTAGCATGGTCAAACAAGTTGCAAGCCCAATGGATCAATCTCCGCATTAGGCTCTCGTAATGGCAGTATCATAGCTTATCATGCATGTCAACTAGACCATTTGATGAGTTGACATAAATTAAGTGAAGAAAGAGAATGTTGAGTATCATATCATAATAAATATTGCAGGTCTTTTGCCCGTGTCCCCGTCGTACACGTTTTTGGCCCATGTCGCTGTTTGTGGCCTCGTCGGGGGTTTTGCCCTGTTTTTCATGGCGCACTACAGTTTCGTTCCCAACCGTTGTCGGGCACGTTTTTTGTCCGTGTTACTATGTGTCTTGCATGACAATAAATAATGTAATTTATAATACTATGCACTGCGCATGTAATATCATACACTATTAGTAGTACCATATGCATCGTACTAACCACTGTGGACAGCCTTGGCACTCCACCCACACATGTTTCCACATGGCTTGTCGATCTGTAGTTGTTGCAATCACATCCACGAAACCGCGCCCCAGATCCGGCCGCGAGACTTAATTATCGAAGAAGATGAGGTGCCTTACCCACACGGGAATTATTCCGGCCGGCTCATCCACTCTTGATGCCTTGATCGCACGAAGTCAATTCACCATAGGTAGGCGGCGATGCATTTTTTGAAAAATAATGGGCCGAGGAAGAGGACGGTGATCGATGAATTCCATCAATCAATATATGCATGGCGATGATGGTTGTAATGTACGTGTCTACGACTTACGTCCTGACGCGGCGGTGGCGTCGTCGTCGGTCATGCAGAGCGCGGTGAGGCCGTCGGCGCGCATGACGTGGAAGACGTAGAGGCCCTGGGTGTAGGAGACGCGGCAGTCGGCGGCGGCGCCTCCGCCGGCGGCGTGGAGGCGCTCGAGGATCTGCCGCGCGACGGCGCCCGCGTTGGTGGCGGTGCCCCCCGCGCCGTGCTCCGCCAGCACCGCCGCGCCCCGCGCCACCACCGCGTACTGGATCTTCTTTCCCATGGCCGCCCGCGATCACCCAACGAGAACGAGAACGAGGGACGGGACGATCGATCCCTCCTCCGTCCGCCCCCTTTCCGCCCCCCGAACGAGGAGGAGAAAACCGACAAGAGGAGAGGAGAGGAGAGGAGAGGCGCCGCGGCTGTTTGACACGGGCACGATCGCCTCCGCGATACGTCGTAGGAGTACTATACTCTAAGTACTAGTAGGAGTAGTAATGGCGGTACGCCATGATGCACATGCATGCGCGCGCGCGGGCGGTTTACTTTTCGGGGCCCGGCGGACACGGGTGTGTGGGTCACGCTTTTAGTTTCGGGCCCGTTCCGTGCGTTCGAGCGATTGACTAGTTGGTTGCCTGAACGAATCTCTCAGTTTCCGGGCTGAGTTCCCTCCGTGCACGATACAACTACGAGACGCGTATGCCATCGTAGTATTTCCTTTGCGGTTTTTGCCGACGAGGGCACATGTTCAAAAATATTGCTCTAGTCCATGTTTTTTTAAGAAAACCTTTTCAATTTATTCATCTTCAACCATAGCATTATAATAAAAACCAGAAATAATAAAAATTACATACAGATCTGTAGACCACCTAACGACGACTATAAGCACTAAAGCGCGTCAAGACGTGCAACCGTCATCGTCCCTCCTTCACCGAAGTTGGGCAAAATTTGTTGTATTAGACGGCCGGGGAGTCATCGTGCTAAAGCCTCGTAGAACCATCACATTAGAACAGCAGCCGCCTCTGATGAGGAGACACGTAGATCGGAAGGATCCAACTTGAAGATACACGAACGTAGACTGGATCCGAGTAGACCCACTAAACAGGGCCGGGCCGGCAGAATCCTGGGCCCTGTGCGAAACTCTAAAACAGGGCCATATCTCACACACAAAAAAGCTAATAAACAATTTTAATGTATATGGCATAATAGTTTAGATAACAATTGAATATATTAAGAATCATACGTATTTAACTCCAAGTTGCTTAATGTTTATCTGAACATCATCATTCTTTTTGTGTTCTTTGAAATGTAACCTTCAATGATATCCTCATAGTGAGTCTTCTCCAACACTTCGTTCTCAAGTGCTATCGTGACCAAATTATTGAGTCTTTGTTGTGTCATTATAGTACACATATAGGACTTAAGAATAGATTCACTTTAGTTAGGATTTAATAGCTTCATTTTCTTTTCTGCATCTTTGGCAATAAGGTGAACTGTGTAACTCACCCAGTCTATACGGTGATCGTTGATCGAGGAGGCAAGAACCAATCGCTAGACCCTAGGAATCCCTGCCCAAATCTATAATCTATAATACCTAAATAGTTCATCCCCACTAAGCTATTCTTCTTGACATGTAACCTATCCACATCATCAAGTAGGTCCACATATAAAACATTTTTCTCCTCTAAATAATCTTCCTATGATTATTTCTACTACTATGTTGCATGGCATGTCAACACGTACTCTAGGTGGAAGATGAAACGAGGAGGCCCACCGTCTCTCACCTGGACCCTCTTCCCTGTGTACAGCTAAGTTTCGCCCAAAAAAAGTGTAGTACTAAGTTTCAATCAATATTGCCACACCATTTCAATTAATTACTAGGCATTGGTTCATCTTCCTTCTTCTAATAAACCGAGGAGTTCCGAAGAGTCACTGGAGACGCATGGTTTTATCTTCATCTCCCAGTCGCCACCACATTCTACGGAAAAAATAAAAGTCGCCACCACATGGAAGATGGGCAGTGGGTACGGGAATGCGCGGCCGTGCTTGATGGCGGACGATCTAGTGCCCTTCTCTAGCTCTAGCAGCTCTGGTCTTTGGCTTCCCCGTGGCCGAGCTTTTGGGTGCGCAAGCAGGACTGCGATCAGCCATTGGCGGTCAAGCTGTTGTGCTACTGGTTGTAGCGGCACATCCCCGGCCTCCTACTTGCGCAGCATGAACTCGCCATAGTTGTCGTTGGTCGACGGGGGAGGACGATCGCCATGGACTTCTCCAACTATCCCTGAATGGATCGGATAAGTTGAATCGTCGATCGTCCTATACCCCGTACGTTGCCCGTACCCTTCAGGTCATCCCCGCTAATCACGTCCAAATCTCGGTGCCTCTTGCCTGCCATCCGCACGTGATACACTTGATTGCCGACCTGTTGTTACCAACCCTGTTAGGCTTCCTCCCACGAATCCTCAAAGTATTTTCTATACTACTTATGTCAGATGTGAACTCACAAGTACTTTGATTTGGTATATGCTTCTTATCCAATGTCAGTCTAGCAGGGATCGGCCAGGAAGGACCCCCAGGCAAACTATTGGTTCAGAGACGGATCTGCAGGGTTCAGGATCAGGTGTGTTAAGAGGCCAATCGATGGTATCTCCTGCGATAGGGACAATTAAATTGAACACTGACGCGTCGTATATTGCCGCGAGTGGCCAGTGCTGCATCGGGGCAATTGCAAGAGATGGTAGAGGTCTTGTGTTCTTCTGTATGTCCAAGAAAATTACCCACTGCTCCTCTGTCGAGGTTGCTGAGGCTACTGCGTTACTCACTGGGCTGATGACCGTGGCTTCCATGTACGGGGGCCTTTCCCTGTCAAAGGAACTTCAAGATGAGGCTGTTAATCTCCCTGCCCGTACCGATGATCCATTATATTAAAGAGGTGATAAGTTCTTTTGTTTTGGTTCAGTTCAATCATGTTAAAAGGAACAAGAACAATATGGTGCATGAACTTGCTGCTCTTACCAGATCGACAGAGGATTTGTTCATGGTCGCTAGAGAGAGACATACTGGATCTTCAATTCTTCATGTAATCCCGGTCAATCAGTAATGTATTTACTCTTTTCCTGAAATAGGTAGTTTTATTTGGTGTGCTTCTTGATGTGAACTCACAGTTTCAATGAACAGGAACCCAAAATTCAGTGAGCATAAACAGTATATTCAAGTGGAGCATTAGGTTCTTCCCTTTACGAATTTTTTCTGAAATAGCTCTACGATTTCCTTGATGATTTGCTAGATACCCCTGATTGGTTCAATCCATTATGTCTTGAGAAAACAAACTGGTTTGGCATGGTGTTCTTGCTAGGGTAATTACTGTTGACGTTTTATGCCTTTATGTTTCTCTGATACTTGCCTTGATTTTAACACTCCTGCATAACTCTGCAGTTGGCTGACCTTGAAATGACACTTTTATCCAAAGCACATCCTTCTTTCTTTCAGTGCAGGAAGCAATAGGGAGAAGCTACATGCATATGCATGATTGTAACCATTTCTCTTAATGTATAACAAAGATTTATGATCTAAAAAACCTACAAGGGCTACTTTTCACAAGTTCCAAATGTTCCCGAGGATATTGTGATGTCCTTCCGATGCTAGCAGAACACTAACAGCTTCTGATGCAATACAGAGGTAATATTGCACTCCCACACTATCCAATTTTAGGTTTACGATAATGTTCTCAACTCTCCTGGTTTGATGGGAAAATAAGCAGTAGTAGCAGCGGTAACTTACATCCCTCGCTATAGCTGGCATGCAGGCCAGACGCCCACACACTGAGTAGGTAGGCCAAGGCCAATTAGGGACGAGGATCGGCTACATTACTCACTGTCAAGTAAAGCAAGGTACTACAATAGTCATTCATTTGTTTGTTTCCTTTATTTGATCAAATCTCTTAGCAATGCAGGTACTATTGATTTACAAAAAAGAGTTGCACATAATACAAAATAAGTAGGAGTATCTCAAAATGCCAATATGTACATTATCTTTCATACAGTCTCTGTTTTGGAATCCCTATTCTGTGTTTCATTCATACTTCTGTGAGTCAAATGAGATAACTTCAGTCATATAATTATATTTAGTGAAAAATTAGAACACATAAGTCAGATTTTGTTATCTTTGTAATTATACAGCAAATATAATGCCCATTGCAAAAAAAACCGACAAGTTAATATCAATGCCGCAAACAAAATAATTCGATTTGTGTATTATCATGTGCATATGATCAAAATTTCCTGCAGCAAGGCACGGGGTATCATCTAGACCCCTCATGACTATAATCTATATATATACCAATATAAAAAGACCCAAAGTGGCAGATCCAATTAATCTCGGTCATCAAATCATGTCAATCCAACGACCTAGACCGCTTCAATGTCGAGCGCTCAACACGTTTAGCGTGTAGTTAATTTCATGCCAAATATAGTGCTAATCACATAATAACACACAAAAATATTCTACTTAATATCCGCATGCACTTAATATACTTTCAAATTAACGTGAATTACACGTACACATTGACTAGTAATACCTAAACAGTTGATCCCCACTAAATCTAATTCTCTTAGCATGCAACCCTCCACATCATCAAATGTGCCACATCATCATCCAATAAAACTATTTTGTAGCACATGCACACTCCAGTTTAATTATTCCATCTGTAATGGTCTAGCATACATGCATACTTTTTGTTCAAACACAATTACTTCCGAAAATAATAGCTTCTGATTTAGATTATTTTACTCATACAAAATTTATCCAAAAATAATCTTTAAATCCCAAACGGGGAAATCACCTAGTTTAGTTAATCCCTGGGACGGAGGGAGCATGATTTAGTGGCCAAAATTGATCAGAAATATACGATTGGAGGAACAGTCGCCCATCGCCGGCGCTGGAAAGGCAGCGATCGATTTTTCCTGGTACAGGCTATTCGCTTCGGTTCATTCTGGGATTGCGAGGCAGCAGGGACGGGAGTCGGGACGGAAATCTGGTCGCAATCGTCGCGAACTCGCAATGTTAGGTGGCGCTGGCTGGAATCGCGAGCGACGCACGCTCACAGGCCACGGTCAAGTTTTTTTTTTCCGAGTGAAAGCCACGATCTGCTCGTTAAACTAAGGGCATGTACAATGATGCTATCTTAGAAGTGCCACATAGAATAAATGGTAAGGTGAAGAAAGAGAACTCATAAAGGACGCACGGATCTTGCTGCCAACCATCAGTCTGGATATCGAGATCAGCTGAGCTCAAGCTCAGAAACGGATTTTCAACTCATAAAGTTTGTCTTCTTTTATTTAAGAGATGATCTTTTAGCTCAATTTGTCTCATCACGTTTTTAAGAGTTGCTAGTTATTAAAGATAAGACTAAGAGATAACCTATTGTAAATATTCTTTTAGTGTCATTTAAACAGACCAGCAGCAGTGCCGACGGGCAGTGGCGGCGCCAGGGGTCTTCCCTGGACTTCCATGGAGTACCAAAGAATTGCTAATCCATTGATATACTGCTGCTAGCTTGCTGTATATTTGCTGTCATATTGCTATAAAATTCACAGTTGAATACCAATGAATACCAAGGAAGAAATTCCTGCCGCCGCCACTGTCGACGGGAGGCTGAGGAATCCTAGGCTTTATTTTTGAGAGGTGGCGGTGGCTGGGTGTCTATTCTAGTCCATGTCTATTATGGTAAAGCCACTACACAACTCATTAACCCATTGAAGTGTTTTTTATTGTTTGGTGATGCATGGCCACATGTCAAAATAATAGGTAACCTCTCTTGGATTTGAAGAGAAATACTTGGGTCTATCCATCCCTGACGAAAGTATGACAAAAGGGAAATTTCAGAATTTCCAAGTTAAATTAACATAAAAATTGTTTGCTTTTGATGACCATCCCACTCAGGCTGGGAAAGAGGTTTTGATCAAGTCAGTGGAACAATCCATTCCCACTTATCTTATGAGTGTGTTTAAACTTCCCTTGGAGGTATGTGATGACCTACACCGAATGGTCCGTAACTACTATTGAGGGGCCGAAAAGGGTAAGCATAAAACACATTGGCATGCTTGGGACAAAATGACAAGGCGAAAGTGTTAGAATTAATGGGCTAGGCCCATAGCAATTTCTGAAATCTCAAAGCCCATGTGTAAAATGGCAAGTGGTGGTGCTAAGTTTAGTCCCACCTTGGAAGTTGAAGAAGAGTTGGACCTCTTTATATAGTGGGATCTCTCCATCACTCTAAGTGGTGTGTGAGAAGAGAAAGGGAAAACCACACGCGCGCGCTCGCCTCGCCGGGCCGGGCCGTGCCGAGGCGGCGCGGACATGCGACATGCGCGTGAATGGTCCGCCGAAATCTGTAAGGCCGGTCGGCAACATGCCTTAATGTGGTTCTATTGGCTATAATTAGCAAAGATGCTGTCCTACATAGCAGTCTTGAAAGAACACACCTATATGAGTTCTGACTGTAAACGTCGCAGTCTATGAGATTTGGGTGATCTCTAGTAAACTCACGAAGAGACCAGGGAGTATGACGTATAAGCTCCAAACCGCGGGGTAGCCTACTGGCGGTCAGGTACTGGTTAAGACTTTGAGTGAAACCCGTTCACACAAAACTAGCAATTCAAGGCATAGTCCATTGTCAAGTTGTGAATAGATGTAGCTTAAAGTTCTAGGCAAAAGTTCAACTTAACAGTCTCTGCTGAAACACTGGTATATTAAACAAGTGGTGAGAGAAGGCAAATCTCTAAATGGGTATTTGAGATCTGGTGGGGGATTGTTAGAATTAATGGGCTAGGCCCATAGCAATTTCTGAAATCTCAAAGCCCATGTGTAAAATGGCAAGTGGTGGTGCTAAGTTTAGTCCCACCTTGGAAGTTGAAGAAGAGTTGGACCTCTTTATATAGTGGGATCTCTCCACCACTCTAAGTGGTGTGTGAGAAGAGAAAGGAAAAACCACACGCGCGCGCTCGCTCGCCTGGCCTGGCCGGGGCGTGGCGTGGCGAGGCGAGGCGAGGCGGCGCGTACATGCGACATGCGCGTGAATGGTCCGTCTCCTTGCAGGAGCGCAGCTTCCTTTTGCTGTTTTATTTTTATGTCTTGGCAGACAAGTTTTGATTTCTTGTCCGGTAAGTATACGAATTAGAAACCGAGTCGGTTTGGGATTGTGGTCGCGACACAATACCGCCTCTGGTCCTTATATATATACAGCTACCGGCTGCGGCCAGAGACATATCGAAAAACACCTAGGGTTTTGCCTCATCTCACAACTTGCGCCGCCATCGTAGTCTACTCCATCCCAAACGCCGGCGTGCATCGGCGCGTGGGAGAGCAGGTCTCCGGAACCGTTCGTCTTTGCGATCCTGCACCGGGAGAGGACAAATTAGGTTTTTGGGAAGCGCTGTGCGCGACTGCTCAAATTCGTCATCACGGGTCGTTTTCCGTCCAAGTCGGGTGGTGCTACTCATCGTCGTATTCATCGCCGTCAGCAGCAGATCGTCGCCAACATCGTCATCAACACTTTCGCACCCATAATAGCTAACGATCAGTACGTCCAACATCCTCTGTTCATGTCTGTTTCTACAGCTATTGTTACGTGTTTGCTGCTGTTATGCATGTCTTGTTGTTCCTCTAGATTGCTAGATTATTGCATGCTAGTATCTCTTCTAGTCATGAATTATTTGCTGGAATTAATCATGAACTTGCCTAATATTCCAACAATCCAAAAACCTAATTATAGGCAATTTCCTGAGTTAACTATGGCTGGATTCGCTGATGCACTGAGGCCGGATAAGTTTACCGGTGTGCACTTTAAGAGGTGGCAAGTGAAGACCACACTCTGGCTTACTGCTCTGAAAGTTTTCCACGCTAGTGTTGGTGCTCCAGAGGGAATGACCGACGAAGATCGGAGAAAATTCCAAGAAGCCAATACTATGTTTGTGGGATGCATTCTGAGTGTTCTTGCTGACCGTCTGTGTGATGTGTACATGCACATAAGCGACGGAAAAATTCTGTGGGATGCACTGAATGCAAAATTGATGCAACAGATGCAGAGCGATGAACTGTACATCATGGAGAGTTTTCATGACTACAAGATGGTGAATAACCGTTACGTGGTTGAACAAGCTCATGAGATACGATGCATTGTGAAGGAACTTGAACTCCTTAAATGTGTTCTACCCGACAAATTCGTGGCTGGGTGCACGATTGCAAAGTTGCCTCCTTCATGGAGGAATTTCGCCACAACTCTGAAGCATAAGAGACAGGAGATATCAGTTGAAAATCTGATTGCATCTCTTGATGTTGAAGAAAAAGCTTGGGCTAAAGATACCACTGAAAAAGGAGGTGAGGTTCAGCCTACTTCTAACATGGTAGAGGTACCCACAGAACAAGAACAAAGGGAAGAACAAACCTGTTTTCAACAAGCCTACCAAGACTACTACCTTCAAGAAGAAGAAGTTCAACAAGGCTGAGCTAGAGTGCTACGCTGTGGGAAGCCTGGACACTTTTCCAAGGAATGCCCTGAGCGTGCAGACCGCAGAGGAAAACAAGCTCCAAGACTGTCAACATGGTGACCGCTAGCAATCTTGATGGGTATGATAATTTACCTATTGTGCTTTCATTATTTCAATCATCTTCGTGGTGGATTGATTCAGGTGCTAACGTTCATGTGTGTCTGACATCTCCTGTTTACTTCTTATCGGTGCAAAGGATTCTTCCGTCCTAATGGGGAATGGGTCACATGCTTCGTTCGTGGCATTGGCACGGTGGATCTGAAGTTTACTTGGGAAAGATCGTGCAACTAAGGGCGTGCAGCATGTCCCTACTATGAACAAGAATCTAGTTAGCGGCTCCCTTCTATGTCGAGATGGATTTAAGGTAGTTTTAGAGTCCAATAAAGTAATCGTGTCAAGATTTGGACAATTTATAGGAAAAGGCTATGAGTGCGGAGGCTTGTTCGCTTTTCTCTTTCAGATTTTTGCAATAAGTCAATAAACCAAATTTGTGCTAGTGTTAATGATGATGCAAGTATTTGGCACTCTCGTTTATGTCATATTAATTTTGGTTTAATGTCTCGGCTATCCAGCATGAGTTTAATTCCGAACTTCACAGTTGCCAAAGGTTCTAAGTGCCATAGTTGTGTGCAATCTAAGCAACCTCGAAAGCCTCATAAGGCTGCCGAGGAGAGAAACTTGGCACCTCTAGAACTCATACATTCGATCTTTGTGAGATGAATGGTGTGTTGACAAAAGGTGGAAAGAGATATTTCATGACTTTGATTGATGATGCGACTAGATTTTGCTATGTTTATTTGTTGCAAACTAAAGATGAAGCATTAGACTACTTTAAAATCTATAAAGCTGAAGTTGAAAATCAACTAGAGATAAAGATCAAGCGTCTTAGGTCCGATCGTGGTGGAAGTATTTTCCAAAAGTTTTGATGAATTTTGTGAGGAACATGGTATTATTCATGAGAGGGCGCCTCCTATTCACCTCAATCAAATGGAGCGGCCGAGAGGAAAAACCGCACATTGGTGACTTGGTGAATGCCATGTTAGACTTCGCTGGTTTATCTAAGGCATGGTGGGGAGGCTCTATTGACTTCATGTCATGTCTGAATAGAGTTCCCAACAATAATAAAGAAAACCCCTTATGAGGAGTGGGTTGGGAGAAAACCATCACTTTCTTATTTGCGCACTTGGGGATGTTTGGCAAAGGTCAATATTCCTATTCCTAAGAAGCATAAACTTGGACCAAAGGCAGTGGATTGTGTCTTTCTAGGGTATGCTCAGCGGAGCATTGCTTATAGGTTTTAGTGGTAAAATCTGAAGTACCTAATATGCATGTTGATACTATAATGGAATCTCGTGATGCAACATTTTTGAGAACATATTTCCTATGAAAGATATGCATAGCATTGCTAGATTTTCTTACGAGATAATTCCTGAATCTAGTACAAGCGATGAATATTTGAACAATCACATGAGGAAGTCCTTGAGAAGGATAACAATGAAGTTCCTAGAAGGAACAAGAGACAAAGGATTGCAAAATCCTTTGGTGATGATTTCATTGTATATCTTGTGGACGACACACCCAAGACGATTGCGAGAAGCATATGCATCTCCGGATGTAGATGATTGGAAAGAAGCTGTTCATAATGAGATGGACTCAATTCTTTCTAATGGAACTTGGGAACTAAGCGATAGACCATATGGTTGTAAACCTGTGGGCTGTAAGTGGGTGTTCAAAATAAGCTAAAGCCTGATGGTACTATTGATAAGTACAAAGGCGGCTAATGGCCAAGGGCTACACTCGAGAAAGAAGGCGAAGATTACTTTGACACCTATTCACTGTTGCTAGAATGACCACCATTCGAGTGTTACTTTCCTTGGCTGCCTCTTATGGTCTTATCATTCATCAAATGGATGTAAAGACAGCTTTTCTCAATGGAGAGTTGGAAGAGGAGATCTATATGGATCAACTGACGGGTTTGTGGTAAAGGGTGAAGAGAGAAAGGTGTGCAAGTTGTTAAAATCTTTGTATGGTGCGAAACAGGAACCTAAGCAATGGCATGAGAAGTTTGAAAGAACTTTGACTTCTGCATGATTTGTCATTAACGAGGCTGATAGGTGTGTTTACTATCGCCATGGTGGGGGCAATAGTGTCATATTATGTTTGTATGTGGACGACATACTGATCTTTGGTACAAACATTAATGCAATTAATGAGGTCAAGTCTTTTCTATCAAAAGTTTTGACATGAAAGATCAGGAGCAGCCGATGTAATTATAAACATCAAACTTATTAAGGATGAGAGTGGGATTACATTAACGCAATCTCACTATGTTGAGAAGGTCTTGAACCGATTCGGTTTTATGGATAGCAAGCCTTCTCCAACACCTTATGATCCCAGCGTGACACTCGGAAAGAACAAGAAAGGCGAGAGATCAATTAAGATACTCTCAAATTGTCGGTTCACTCATGTACTTAGCTAGCGCTACAAGACCAGATATCTCTTTTCTTTGTGAGCAAACTGAGTAGGTTCATGTCCAACCGGGTGATGATCATTGGCATGCACTAGAAAGGGTCTTGCGCTATCGAGAGGTACTATGAGTTCTGAATTACTTATTCGGGGCATCCTGCTGTGCTAGAAGGATATAGTGATTCAAATTGGATCTCGATGTTGATGTACTTTACGCAACAAGTGGGTATGTATTTACTCATGGTGGTGGCGCAGTGTCATGGAGGTCTTGCAAGCAAACCATATTGACGAGGTCAACTATGGAAGCAGAATTAACTCGCTTTGGACACAGCCATTGTTGAGGCGAGAATGGCTGCGTGAGCTCTTGATGGACTTGCGGTTGTTGAAAAACCTGTACCGACTATTCTTATGAATTGTGATAACCAAGCGGTTATCGCTAAAGTGAACAATTCTAAAGATAATGCAAAGTCATCAAGACACGTGAAAAGACGTTTGAAGTCTGTCGGGAAGTTGAGAAACTCCGGAGTAATAAGCTGTTACGTATATACAAGCAGACAAAAACCTGGCAGATCCTTTACAAAGGGACTATCACGAAATGTGATAGATATTGCATCGAGGAGATGGGTATGAGACCCATAGATGTTACACCATAGTAGTAACCCAACCTTTGTGATCGGAGATCCGTGAATTAGGATCAGGAAGAACAAGCTATTGGTTAGCGAGGAGAGTAATAACTTATGATCGTCTCGAAGTGAAGATGCAAACCTCTCGAGTTGTAAGGCTCAGATCTGTAAGGCCGGTCGACAACATGCCTTAATGTGGTTCTATTGGCTATAATTAGCAAAGATGCTGTCCTCTGAGCAGTCTTGAAAGAACACACCTATATGAGTTCATTGTATGTAAACGCCGATCTATGAGATTTGGGTGATCTCTAGTAAACTCACGAAGAGACCGGGAGTATGACGTATAAGCTCCAAACATGGGGTAGCCTCTTGGCGGTCAGGTACTGGTTAAGACTTTGAGTGAAACCTGTTCACACAAAACTAGCAATTCAAGGCATAGTCCATTGTCAAGTTGTGAATGGATGTAGCTTAAAGTTCTAGGCGAAGTTCAACTTAACAGTCTCTGCTGAAACACTGGTATATTAAACAAGTGGTGAGAGAAGGCAAATCTCTAAATGGGTATTTGAGATCTGGTGGGGGATTGTTAGAATTAATGGGCTAGGCCCATAGCAATTTCTGAAATCTCAAAGCCCATGTGTAAAATGGCAAGTGGTGGTGCTAAGTTTAGTCCCACCTTGGAAGTTGAAGAAGAGTTGGACCTCTTTATATAGTGGGATCTCTCCACCACTCTAAGTGGTGTGTGAGAAGAGAAAGGGAAAACCACACGCGCGCGCTCGCTCGCCTCGCCTTGCCTGGCCGGGCCGGGCCGGGGCGTGGCGTGGCGAGGCGAGGCGGTGCATACATGCGACATGCGCGTGAATGGTCTGTCTCCTTGCAGGAGCGCAGCTTCCTTTTGCCTTTTTATTTTTATGTCTTGGCAGACAAGTTTTGATTTCTTGTCCGGTAAGTATACGAATTAGAAACCGAGTCGGTTTGGGATTGTGGTCGCGACACAATACCGCCTCTGGTCCTAATATATATACAGCTACCGGCTGCGGCCAGAGACATATCGAAAAACACCTAGGGTTTTGCCTCATCTCACAACTTGCGCTACCATCGTAGTCTACTCCATCCCAAACGTCGGCGTGCATCGACGCGTGGGAGAGCAGGTCTCCGGAACCGTTCGTCTTTGCGATCCTGCACCGGGAGAGGACGAATTAGGTTTTTGGGAAGCGCTGTGCGCGACTGCTCAAATTCGTCATCACGGGTCGTTTTCCGTCCAAGTCGGGTGGTGCTACTCATCGTCGTATTCATCGCCGTCAGCAGCAGATCGTCGCCAACATCGTCATCAACACTGTCGCACCCATAATAGCTAACGATCAGTACGTCCAACATCCTCTGTTCATGTCTGTTTCTACAACTATTGTTACGTGTTTGCTGCTGTTATGCATGTCTTGTTGTTCCTCTAGATTGCTAGATTATTGCATGCTAGTATCTCTTCTAGTCATGAATTATTTACTGGAATTAATCATGAACTTGCCTAATATTCCAACAGAAAGTCTCTGTTCTAGGCTTTTGAAGGCAAAATATTACCCAAATGGCCACTGTTTTCACAGCCAACCCCTCTTCAACTTGGCAAGCTGTTAGTTATGGTTTGGACATTCCGGAGAAGGGACTTGTTTGCAGGATTGCTAATGGCCAGAATGTTCGCATTTGGTGAGATAGACGAGTGATGTATGAACCTACGAGCTGTCTAATATCAGGTTCAAATGGGTGTCAGAGCTTATGGACCATAATGGATTGTGACCTCATAAAACTGCAGCAATTCTTCTCGCTCATGGACATCTCTGAAATTCTAAAAATTCGTCCATCCCCTCGACTTGGTGACGACTTTATTGGCCGGGTGCCAGAGAAGTCAGATGTTTTCTCTGTTCGAAGTGCATATCGGCTTGCTTTGGATGAATTGCACAACATCGCGGTTGTAACCTCGAATAGACAAGCTGATGGGACTCGTGATGGGCGGAAGGCCATATGGTCTACACTGGCGCCATCTGAAGTCCTCAATTTTGCATGGAGACTTGCAACATGGAGATATCAACATAAACATAATCTTGAGACTACTTCTACATGCATGTCTGATTTGCGGTTCCGAAGAGGAAGATTCTTTCCATACCTTCTATACTGCACCAATGCAAAATGGTTGTGGCAAGCAATGGCTGCTGAATGGGAATTCCTAGATGTTACAAATATACTACCTAAAAGCATAGAATGGTTTGTTCAACTCGTCTCCGGTCTAAATGAACTAGTACGGTTACGCCTGCTAATGCTACTTTGAAAATTTTGGCATGAATGGAATGAGTTAGTCCACCACAAACCAGCACCACCAGTCAATGTGCCCTGCAGATTTTTAACTAGATATGTTGCCTCTCTGAATTCCGTTGCTACTGATCCGACAACATACCTATCCAAAGGCAGGTACCCCGCTTAGGTGCTTCCCATTGATTGCGCCTACATGGAACATAAAGCACTCGGAACCCAATCCATGGCCTCCCCCGGCATCTGATCGTGTGAAGCTAAACACTGACAGGTCTATTCAAAATGGTGTCACTGGCACATGTATGATCTTAAGAGATGATGATGGTAGCATCATTTTCAGCTCCTGTAGGTATTTACTTGCTTGCAAAGATGTGATTGAGACTGAGATTCTTGCTACACGGGGGAGGGGGACTCATGCTTGCCCTGAAGTGGAGCAACATATCATGCATCTATATTGAATTTGATAGCCTGGAAGCTGTCAAGAGGGTGCAAAGTGGAGATATCAGTAGATCAAAGTATGCCTTTCTGATAAAGGAGATTGATACGTTTCCAAAGTATCTATAACTTATGAAGTATTAATGCCATGTTTACAACAATTTTATATGGTTTTGGTATGATTTGCATAGAACTAACCCGGACTGACATTGTTTTCAGCAGAACTACCATGGTGTTGTTTTTTGTGCAGAAATAAAAGTTCTCCAAATGCAACAAAACTTTTTGACGATTTATTTGGAACAAAAGAGGCACTAGAAGCTTCATGGAAGGACTAGAAGGTGAAGGAGGTGAGCACAAGACACCGGGGCACACCAGGAGGCCCAGGGGCGCCCTGGTGGGTTGTGCCCACCTCGAGGCCCATCTTCGCGTGATCCAACGCTGAAAAATCCTATAAATAGAGAAACCATCAGAAATAACCCTAGATCAGAAGTTCCGCCACCGCAAGCCTCTGTAGCCATGAAAAACCAATCGAGAGACCGTTCGGGCACCCTGTCGGAGGGGGATATCATCACCGGTGGCCATCTCCATCATCCTTGTGGTCTCCATGATGAGGAGGGAGTAGTCCACCCTCGAGGCAGAGGGTTTGTACCGGTAGCTATGTGTTTAATCTCTCTCTCTCTCTCTCTCTCATGTTCTTATGGCACGATCTTGATTTATCGAGGGCTTTGTTAATATAGTTGGATCATATGGTGTTTTCCCATCTCTATCTTGTTGTGATGAATTGAGTTTCCCCTTGAGATTTCGTTCTTATCGGATTGAATACTTTTATGGATTTGAGAGCACTTGATATGTGGTACTATATTGATTCACTTGATATGTGTTTTGGCACTCAACTCGCGGATTCCTGAGGTGACATTGGGGTAATCCATGCATAGGGGTTGACGCACGTTCTCGTCTTTGTTTCTCATGTAGAAATCCTAGGGCACTCTTTGAGGTTCTTTGTGTTGGATTGAGTATTATGAATCTGAAGTTGTTCTATGCATATCGTATAATTAACTCATGGATACATGTGGTGACATTGGAGTATCTAGGTGACATTAGAGTTGGTTGATGCATATCATATGGTGTTATCTTAGTACGAACTCTTGGATAGATCGAACGGAAAGAATTGAAGGAAATATGCCCTAGAGGCAATAATAAAGTTATTATTTATTTCCGTATTTCATGATAAATGTTTATTATTCATGATAGAATTGTATTAACCGGAAACATGATACATGTGTGAATACATAGACAAACAGAGTGTCACTAGTATGCCTCTACTTGATTAGCTCGTTAATTAAAGATGGTTATGTTTCCTAACCATAGACATGAGTTGTGAAAGGATCGATATAGTACAAGTAAAGGAGAATAGGCAACTAACAATTTTTAGCTTTTCTTGACCAAATTAAACTTTGCAACTAAGTAAGTTGTCTAGATATGCAACTAGGTGGACAACCTATATGATGCAATCAACACAAGCACACGAGCAAGCAAAGATAGAAACACAAATAAGCTTGCACAAGTAAAGGGATAGGATAACCAAGAGTGGAGCCGGTGGAGGCGAGGATGTGTTACGAAGTTCCTTCCTTTTGAGGGAAATGCGTCTCCGTTAGAGCGGTGTGGAGGCACAATGCTCCCCAAGAAGCCACTAGGGCCACCATATTCTCCTCACGCCCTCACACAGTGCGAGATACCGTGATTCCACTATTGGTGCCCTTGAAGGCGGCAACCGAACCTTTACAAACAAGGTTGGGGCAATCTCCACAACTTAATTGGAGGCTCCCAACGACACCACGAAGCTTCACCACAATGGAATATGGCTCCGCGGTGACCTCAACCGTCTAGGGTGCTCAAACACCCAAGAGTAACAAGATCCGCAAGGGATAAGCGGGGGGAATGAAATGTCTCTTGGTGGAAGTGTAGATCGGGCCCTTGTCACCCAATCCCGAGCAAATCAACAAGTTTGGTTGGCCAGGGAGAGAGATCGGGCCAAAATGGAGCTTGGAGCAACAATGGAGCTTAGAGATGGAAGAGATAGTCAACTAGAGGTAGGAGACACCCCTTTTATAGTCGTGGAAAAGATCCAACCGTTATCCTCAAGTTCAGCCCGCGACACGCGGTACTACCGCGCAGCCACGCAGTACTACCGTGGAGGACCACGGTACTACCGCGGCAGCAGCAGAGGCCGGGACTAGCCTGACTGAGCGCAGTACTACCGCTCGCGCGGTACTACCGCAAGGCAGGTAAGCCACAGCCTATGAAGAGCGCGGATGAAATAAACTACATCCGTGCCTACGTGCCTACTTCCGCTGAAAAAGAAACAGTGCAAAAACCTGACGCAGTACTACCGTTGAGGCGCGGATGTAAAAAATTACATCCGCTCCTACTACCGCGGTGCAACGGTACTGGGTATGAGGGCCACGCTACTACGGCTCGGGAGGCGGTACTACCGTGGCCTCAGCGTACTACAGCGCAAGATGACGCGTCTTGGTACTACCGTGTGGGCGCGGATGTAAAAAATTACATCCGCTCCTACTACCGTACCGAAGCAGCACTAGGCCTGGGAGTTGCGGTACTAAGGCTCCAGGGGAGCGGTACTACCGCAGGTGCTTGCGGTACTACCGCTCCGTAGAGCAGTACTACCGCAAGTACAGGAGTAGCCGTCTGATTATGCACAACTAGGATAACGGAAAGACGCTCCAAAGTGCAAGGAAAGGTAGGACATGTGTATGTGTTGATTCCACCCAAACCTTTCCGACGCGGACCCCCTCTTAATAGTACGGCTCTCCTACGACTCAAATCCACCAAAGAGAAACGTAGAACAACGCCGTCTTCAATAATCTCCAAGGGGCACCGAATCGTCTCGTGCCTAGTGATGAAGCATCTGAGACACTCAAGGCACACGATTAGTCCGCAAACGCATCGTCATCAATCACCGAAACACCTAAGGGATAAATATGCCCTTACAATCTCCCCCTTTTTGGTGGATTGATGACAATACGAGATTTGCACATAGATAAGTTAATATTGAGCAAGGGAAAACCCCTCCTCTCCAAAATATAGGCGGGCTCCCCCTAGATGTGTGCACCCTGGATGAATGCTTTGGACTGCATAGCACACACACTAGGATCACCACTCCCCCTATATTTTAGAGACAAAGGCACGATAATTAACATCTAAGCAGATCATAGCACAATATAACACAAGCTCGCTAAGATAGATAGAGTGCATATGTCTTACACCATATGAAGGAAAAGCAACTGAAACGAGGTTCAAACGAAGTTCAAACGAGAAAGCAACAAACACACCAAACACGAACACGACACACGACTCAAATCCTACACTCTCTCCCCTTTGGCATCGAGGCGCCAAAAAGGCAGAGAGGACACCTACACACAAGTGGTGGCTCAAGCAGCAGGGAACTCATCCCAACCCTCTCCGTCGGACTCCTCGGCAGCAGGGATGGACTCCTCGGCGTCCTCCTCGAGAATCAGTCCACCACACAGCCTTGCTTCTCCATCCACTCGGCCTCTGGGTGATCGCTCCTCGAGACCCATGAAACATCCTCACCATAGAGCTGCAAGATCTTCCTGTCCCGGCGACGACTCTCCTTGGACGCCACGTGAGTCTTGTACTGCCCCTTGGCTTGCATGCAGAAAAGAGTCTTCATCTTGTCCTTCAGCTTCTTGGCCCATGAAGGCATAGAGGAGTTCAGGAAGGCCTAGCAGCCACGACCCTCAACAACATTCTCGGCGCCAACATCCTCCTCATCAACAGCAGCCCTAGCAGCAGGCGCCTCGGCACAGTAGTAGTGTTGGCCCAGTTGGGTTTGACACGCATCTGAGATGGGATCATGGCGAATCCATCGAGGGCAAGGAACTCCTCACCAGGGAACATATTCTCCCAAGTCTTGAGATCGTGAGAAGCAGATAGGGCCCATAGATAGGCACATTGCGGTTGAATACCACAAACCGAAGCTCACACCACATGATGTGTGAGACATCAAGTGGCTGAGTCTGAGACAAACGAGCCTCCTCGCAGATGAGCATCATATCCACCATATAGGCTTGACCCTTGTCCTGGTCACCAATGCGAGGAACAAGGAGTTGCGGAAGATGCGATACATGATATCGAGAAAGAGTTGAGCACCAACCCTATCTTGCCAATTGGGGCGTCTTCTCAACATAGTATGGTGCAAGCTTGTCCTTGTTGGCAGACTCAGAGTTGGCATGGGGCGAACACCCACGGAGTGTCGAGCCCGTCATCGTACTGGAGCAAATCCGTGAACTCCTTCCGGGTAGCAGTCGACTTCGGCCATTGGACATCAGGTCATCCTCCGCTCCTCATCGAGTGAAAGTATCTTGAGGCAAAGAAGCGGCGGATAAGCTCGGGGTCATAGTCAAGGTGAAAGGATATCACATGCTCAATACCAAACTGCTCCACCAAGTCGAGCCTCTCCAAAGTAGGCACGGAACTTGTCCTTGCTCATGTGATGCATGTCAATCCATTTCACATCCACGTAGGTATTCTGCTTGTTTTTGATGACATCCAGATAGATGTTGGTCTGTTGCTTGTTCCAAAATAGCTCACAACCTCTGACAGAGGAACGAGGGGTCACGCACGGGTGAAGCTGCCTGACACGGACGTACACAGATTGTGGTATCTCATCCATGCCCTTGGCGGGCTCCTTGAACTTGCTAGTTGATGTCTTGACATTGCGCTTGGGGGCAGAGGAGCCCTCTGGTGCTTCACCTGGATTGCGCAGACGCTTGGAGCCAGTGTCATGACTGGGATTGGAACGGCGAGAGCCACCACCTGAGACACAAACGCAAAACACCAACTAACGAAGAGGATCAATGAAAAGACCACGGCAAAGCACAAGAAACACATAGGAAATATCGTGAAAGTTGGCAAGCGATAGATGTGAGCCACGGTAGTCTTGCCGATGCCAGCGGTACTAAAATATTAATCTTGCTCCAAGTCACGGTAGTACTGCGTGCGAGGTCCTGATAATACCGTGGTTGGAGCGGCGATAAAATTTTAGTGTCGAGCAGTGAGCGGTAGTACCAGCGCCAGAGGGGCGGTAGTATCAAGATCGCGTCCGATCAAACATCAGTTCGAATCTGAAAAGAACCGCGAAACAACGGCAGTGCTACGGTGATCAAATCTATCGCAAGACAAAAATACAAGTATAATCCCTACGCAAAGCTACTCTCCTTCATCCTACTCTTGCAAAGAAATAGCCTAAGAATCTCTAGAACACACAAGTCTCCCCCAACAACCTAGAGGCAAAGAACTCAATAAAATGAGGAAAGATTGGGGAAAAACCTGGGTCCATAGCAAGAGCACGTGGTGGGGAAGGATCCCACCAGACGGAATCACGGGAGGGCAGCCGGAGGAGGAGATCCGGCGACGAACGCCGGCTCCGATCTTGAGCGTGGGAGAGAGAGAGAGACGACGTGGGGGGACTGCGAATGGGTATGGGGGAGTTAGAACTCCCCCTGCCCGTCCTTATCCCCACGCGCCCAAGCCGGCGCGGTAGTACCACATGTCATCGCGGTAGTACCGCTCGGGCGGAAGTACCGCACCGAAGCGGTAGTACCGCTCACCCAGGCGGCAGCAAAAAAATACTGCCGCGTGGGGGTAGTAGTACCGTGCTCCCACACGCGGTAGTACCGTGGTTGGCCACGGTAGTACCGTAGCTGTCCGCGGTAGTACCGTGAGCTCAATACACAGCCGGTTTCAACACAAGAAAAAGGTCTTTGCACGGAAACTTTTCACACAAAGGAAACCACAAGAACATGCACAAACCAGAGGCAGAAAGACAACAAGAGAGCACCAAGTGACACAACCTCTCAAGAGGAGAGGGCGGTGGCCGAAACCACCTATGTTTGAGTTAGATGGTATGGCACCGCGAAGAATTATCCTTGGGCCCATGACCAAAACTCGTCTTTGAAGCACAAGTACCATAAAAAATGGCTAATGTGAAAGAGTTGATCTATTTCTGCATGATGGGGGGAGGGAGAGTTCATTGAGAGAACAACACTCCCCCTATGTCCATGCCTACACCTAAACTAGACAACAAGTTGAGTGTGGTGGGGGATGCACGGGTTCAAGTCACATTGCTCAAATCAATGATATTTAGCTCATGCCTTAACTCGCGAAATCTTGCTTCATCCAAGGGCTTCGTGAAAATATCTGCAAGGTTATCATGAGTGTTGACATACTTGAGCTCGATCTCCCTCGCCTAATGTGATCCCGGATGAAGTGATACGAATCTCAATGTGCTTCGTCTTGAAGTGTTGCACGGGTTGAGAGAAATCTTGATGGCACTTTCATTATCACACCATAGAGGCACTTTGTCACAAATGACACCGTACTCCTTTAAAGTTTGCCTCATCCATAGGAGTTGAGCACAACAACTACCGGCCGCCACATATTCCGCTTGGTGGACGAGAGACACACAACTTTGCTTCTTGGAAGACCAACTTACCAAAGAGCAACCAAGAAATTGGCACCCTCCGGAGGTGGACTTCCTATCCACTTTGTCTCCCGCCCAATCGGAATCCGTAAATGCTTCAAGCTTGAAGTTTGTCCCTCTTGGGTACCATAAGCCAAAGTTTGGGGTATGAGCCAAATATCGAAAGATTAAACTGAGCGCCACATAGTGACTTTCCTTGGTGCGGCTTGAAACCGTGCACACATTCCCACACTCAACATGATATCCGGTCTAGATGCACAAAGGTAAAGCAAGGAGCCAATCATGGAGCGATATACCTTTTGATCCATCGTTTTACCATTGGGATCAATGTCAAAGTTGGCACTTGGTAGGCATTGGTGTAGTAGCCGGCTTGACATCACTTAGCTTGAATCTTTTGAGCATGTCTTGAGTGTATTTGGCTTGGTTGATGAAGGTTCCTTCTCTTCTTTATTTGATATCAAAACCAAGGAAGAACTTCAACTCTCCCGTAGAAGACATCTTGAACTTGGAGGTCATGAGAGCGGCAAATTCCTCATTGAAAGCTTAGTTAGGGGAACCAAAGATAATATCATCAACATATAGTTGGCATACAAACAACTCCCCATTGACCTTCTTAGTAAAAAGAGTGGGATCGATTTGCCCCACCTCAAATCCACGATCTTGTAACAACTCGGTAAGGTGGTCATACCACGCACGTGGGGCTTGTTTAAGGCCATAGAGTGCCTTATCGAGTTGATACACATGATCCGGGAAGTAGGGGTCCTCGAACCCGGGGGGTTGCTTGACATAGACCAAATCATTAATAGGACCATTAAGAAAAGCACTTTTCACATCCATTTGTTGCAACTTAAAGTTGTGATGGGTAGCATAAGCAATCAACAAGCGAATGGATTCAAAGGCGAGCAACGGAGCAAAGGTTTCACCGTAGTCGATACCCTCGACTTGGGAGTAGCCTTGTGCTACCAATCTTGCCTTGTTGCGAATGATGTTCCCATGAGCATCTTGCTTGTTCTTGAAGATCCACTTGATTCCAATGACGTTGTGGTTCCCCGATGGCCTTGGCACCAATCTCCACACCTTGTTGTACTCGAAATTGTTGAGTTCTTCATGCATGGCATTGAGCCAATCCGAGTCTTCGAGCGCCTCATAGACCTTTTGGGGTTCAACACAAGAGATAAACACGTGATGTTCACAATAGTTTGCCAATTGTCTACGAGTGCTTACCCCTTTTCTTAGGCTTCCAACCACATTCTCCATGAGATGGCCTTTGGTGGTGAGTTTGGACGCAATCTTGGTGGCACGACGCTCTAATTCTTCCTCGGAGGTGAGATGAGGAGGGGTCACTTGATCATCTTGAGCGCCGTCTTGAGCATGTTCTTGATCTTGAGCATGCTCGGGGGAGAGAACTTGACCTTGGGCATCATTTGGTGTGTCACCATCGTCTTGCGCATGATCTTGCCCTTGGTCTTGTTCAGGAGGTTGAGGGCCTTCACTTTGTTCTTCGGAAGCGTGTGGGCCTTGAGTTGGTGATGGCTCCACTTGAGTGGAGCATTGTCCTTCTCCTTCGGCCACAAGGGGTTCCTCAACGGGTAGGATAAAACCAACACCCATTCTTCTTATGGCTTGAGGAGGAATTTCATCACCTGCATCACAAGTGCCACTTTGCTCCAACCCGAACACACGGAAGTACTTGAGATTGGGCTTGTTGCCGGTGAGTATCTCATAAGGAGTCTTGTTCAAGCCTTTGCGGAGATAGAGCCGATTGGATGCATGACATGCGGTGTTGATGGCTTCGGCCCAAAAGTTGTACGGAGACTTGAACTCCGCCATCATGGTCCTTGCCGCATCCATCAACGTCCGGTTCTTCCTCTCCGCAACACCATTTTGTTGAGGGGTATATGGTGCAGAATATTGATGCTTGATCCCTCATCACTAAGAAACTCATCAAGGTGTAGTTCTTGAACTTCGGTGCCGTTGTCACTTCTTATTGTCAAGATCTTTGCATTATGTTGATGTTGAGCTTCATTTGCAAAGTCGATGACGGTTTGTTGAGTCTCACTCTTCCTCTTGAAGAAGTATACCCAAGTGTATCTTGAATAGTCATCCACAATCACCAAGCAATACTTTCTACCTCCAAGACTATCAAATGATGGTGGCCCAAAGAGATCCATGTGAAGGAGCTCCAAGGGTCTCTTTGAGTAGATGATGGTCGTGGGAGGGTGAGCCTTCTCATGAAGCTTTCCTTCAATACAAGCACTACAAGCACGGTCTTTGGCAAAACTAACATTTGTTAGTCCACGGACATGGTCCCCCTTGAGAAGACTTTGCAAAGATCTCATATTGACATGGGCTAAACGGCGATGCCAAAGCCATCCCACGTCAACTTTAGCCATTAGGCATGTCGCGGTTTTAGTGGGTTGCTCCAAAAAGTTTACCACATATAGACCGTTCTCGACATGCCCAACAAAGGCTACTTTAAGAGTCTTGCTCCACAAGAGGGCCACATAATCAATATCAAAGAAAGTGGCAAAGCCCATGATTGCGAATTGACGAACGGAAAGTAAATTGAATGCAAGGGACTCAACAAGCATGACCTTCTCGATCATGAGATCATGAGAAATGACAACCTTGCCAAGTCCCAATACCTTAGAAGACGAGGCATCACCCCACTCGACATTGGTGGGCATAGAAGGAATCTTGTGCACATCTACCACCAAGTCCTTGCTTCCGGTCATATGATTTGTAGCTCCACTATCGAGCAGCCATGATCCCCCACCGGAAGCAAACTCCTACACACAATCAATGCTTGGTTTTAGGTACCCATTTTGTAATGGGTCCTTTGATGTTAGTAACAAGGGTCTTAGGAACCCAAATAGACCATTCAATGTATTCATGAGGAGAACCAACAAATTTGGCATAAACATGCCCATCACTAGTGACATAACACATAAGAAGGATTAAAGTCGCCGGCTATGTTCGGAGGGTGGCGTTGCCCTTCTTGGCATTGCCACCCTTTCCATGGTTCTTCTTCTTCTTGGAAGCACCCTCTCCTCCCTCACAAAAGTTTGCTTGAGAGGAGGAGGTTGCTTGGTCTTGTCATTCTTCTTCTTGTTCTTGGGCTTGGCGCGAACCCAATCCCTCCTTGGTTACAACTTCCTTTTGATTACTCAAAAGGTCGTTAGGTTCTTCTCACCTTGTATTCATGTGACAAGGCCTTTTTCAAGTTGCTCCTTCAACTTAGCATTCTCCTCAACAAGATGCACATGCTCACAACAAGGGTTAGTAGCATTTGCATTATCAATCAATACCATATGAGGAAAGGTGGCTTTCTCCTTGGTTAGCTTCACCTGGAGTTGATCATGAGACTCTTTGAGACTAGCATGAGCACCCTTCAAGACTTTGTGAGCCTTGTCGAGAATGTCAAACTCCTCGTTGAGTCTAGCAAGATCAACTCCAAGCTTTGACTTCTCGGAGCTTAGCACACGAGACACAACAAGAGCATGATCAAGATCTTTCTTTAATTTAGCATGATCATCATTGTATGACTCCTCAAGAGCCAAACAAAGACCACGCTCTTCCTCAAGAGCATTGGAAAGATCCGAAATCTCATCGGCATAGTCACGACTATGCCCTTCCATCTTAGAGATGGTTTCTTCATGAGCCTCGATCATGTCATTGGCTTCACCAAGTTGTTCCAAGAGAGCAACGAAGTGCTTCTTGGATTTGCCCTTGAGTTTACCCATAAAGGTCTCAAACTCATTCTCCTCCACATTAGTCCCCTCATGTTCATCAATGCAATCCGTCAAAGAAGAATGATTGATGATGGTAGTTTTGATGTTGGGGGTTACCTTGTTGGTGGCTTTAGCCATGAGGCACTTGGCGGTGATGCTTTCATTAGGTGAATCAAAGAGAGACACCCGAGGAGTCGTCGCAATGGCAACGGAGGCCATGGCAACTGACTCACCATCTTCATCATCATCATCATCCTCATTGTACTCTTCTTGAACCACCAAAGCTTTGTGAGGAGCCTTCTTGGTGAAGTTGCTCTTGTTGGGGAAAGACTTGGCCTTGTCCTTACGGATGAGCTTGCCACCATTGTCTTCCCTCTTCTCATATGGGCACTCCGCAACAAAGTGACTTACATTGCCAAAATTGAAGCAAGTCCTCACTCGTTGCTTGCCCTTTGCGCCACTTGAGTTGCTCTTGTTGAAGTTGGGCCTTGAGTTCTTCTTGCTCCAAAATTGCCTTGAAGCAAGGGCCATGTGTTCATGATAGTCATACTTCGTATCTTCGAGGTTGCTCTCTTCTTCTTCCTCCTCTCCTTCTTCTTCGACACAAACCTTGGCCTTCAAAGCGAGGTTGGGATTCTTTGCTCTTTGGGAGCGAAGCACCGCATTGTCGGCGGTCTTGTCCAATATGCTCATGGCCACAAACTCATCCAACACATCACTTGAGGACAGGGTGTGGAAGTCCGGCCTTTGACGGATGACGGAGGACATGGCTTTGTGGTAGGGCATCATTGACTTGAGGAATTTGCGCTTGATCCAGTTGTCATCCATGTCCTTACTTCCATGATCCCGGAGGGAGACCACGAGCTTCGTAACTCTCCGATAGTGCTCATGAGGTTCTTCATCTTCTTTCATTGCAAACTCATCGGCTTCATCTTGCACCACTTCATAGTTGGAACGTTGAATGCTTGCGCTTCCTCGATAAAGGGAAACCACCTTGTGCCAAGCATCTTTGGCAAGGGAGTAGGGCCGGAGATGAGGGAGGTCTTCGGGAAGGATTGCTTCTTGGATGATGAAGAGAGCATTCTCATTGAATTGATGGTCCACGACTTCTCTAGGAGATAAGTTGCTCGGGTCATGCGGATAGAAACCTTCTTCAATGATTCTCCAAAGGTTAGTGTTCACATGATTTAAATGACGCTTAAAACGATAAACCCAGGAATCAAAATCCTCCTTTTTATCAATCTTAGGAGGTGGACCGGCATGATTCAAATGAGTGGAAGGAATCGGTCCACCATAAACGGGAGGAGGCTGCACATGGGTGAAGATGCCGGTGCCATTCTTACCACTAGACGATGGGGCTTTCTCACTAGTAGCTTCCCCCTTATCGGAGTTAGCATCCTTTCCCGTGTTGGCAGGATCACCCACTTTCACGGGTGCGGTGGAAAGTTTAATCCCTTCTAGGAATTCCTTAAACATGTCCTTGACCTCGGTCGTCATGGAGGTTTTCAATGTGTCCAACGCCACATTGAATTCCTCACGAGAGATCGAGTTACCCCCATCTCCCGTAGATGATATCGGATTCGCACCGGAGTGCTCTCCCACATCATCTACGACGTCAACCATACTCTTCGGACGGTAAAGTCCTTAAAAAGAGACGAGGCTCTGATACCAATTGAAAGGATCGATATAGTTGACTAGAGGGGGGGGGGGGTGAATAGGCAACTAACAATTTTTAGCTTTTCTTGACCAAATTAAACTTTGCAACTAAGTAAGTTGTCTAGATATGCAACTAGGTGGACAACCTATATGATGCAATCAACACAAGCACACGAGCAAGCAACGATAGAAACACAAATAAGCTTGCACAAGTAAAGGGATAGGATAACCAAGAGTGGAGCCGGTGGAGACGAGGATGTGTTACCGAAGTTCCTTCCTTTTGAGGGGAAGTACGTCTCCGTTAGAGCGGTGTGGAGGCACAATGCTCCCCAAGAAGCCACTAGGGCCACCGTATTCTCCTCACGCCCTCACACAATGCGAGAGGCCGTGATTCCACTATTGGTGCCCTTGAAGGCGGCAACCGAACCTTTACAAACAAGGTTGGGGCAATCTCCACAACTTAATTGGAGGCTCCCAACGACACCACGAAGCTTCACCACAATGGAATATGGCTCCGCGGTGACCTCAACCGTCTAGGGTGCTCAAACACCCAAGAGTAACAAGATCCGCAAGGGATAAGCGGGGGGAATCAAATGTCTCTTGGTGGAAGTGTAGATCGGGCCCTTGTCACCCAATCCCGAGCAAATCAACAAGTTTGATTGGCTAGGGAGAGAGATCGGGCCAAAATGGAGCTTGGAGCAACAATGGAGCTTAGAGATGGAAGAGATAGTCAACTAGAGGTAGGAGACACCCCTTTTATAGTCGTGGAAAAGATCCAACCGTTATCCTCAAGTTCAGCTCGCGACACGCGGTACTACCGCTTCAGAAGCGCAGTACTACCGCGCGGCCACGCGGTACTACCATGGAGGACCACGGTACTACCACGGCAGCAGCAGAGGCCGGGACTAGCCTGACTGAGCGTAGTACTACCGCTCGCGCGGTACTACCGCTCCCCCTTACGGTACTACCGCAAGGCAGGTAAGCCACAGCCTACGAAGAGCGTGGATGAAATAAACTACATCCGTGCCTACTTCCGCTGAAAAAGAAACAGTGCAAAAACCCGACGCGGTACTACCGTTGAGGCGCGGATGTAAAAAATTACATCCGCTCCTACTACCGCGGCGCAGCGGTACTGGGTATGAGGACCACGGTACTACGGCTCCAAGAGAGCGGTACTACCGTGGCCTCCCGCGGTACTACCACGCATGACGTGCGGTACTACCATGTGTACCGGAGCAGTACTAGGCCTGGGAGTTGCGGTGCTAAGGCTCCAGGGGAGCGGTACTACCGTGACCCCCAGCGGTACTACCGCAGGTGCTTGCGGTACTACCGCTCCGTAGAGCAGTACTACCGCAAGTACAGCAGTAGCCGTCTGATTATGCACAACTAGGATAACGGAAAGACGCTCCAAAGTGCAAGGAAAGGTAGGACATGTGTACATGTTGATTCCACCCAAACCTTTCCGACGCGGACCCCCTCTTAATAGTACGGCTCTCCTACGACTCAAATCCACCAAAGAGAAACATAGAACAACGCCGTCTTCAATACTCTCCGAGGGGCACCGAATCGTCTCGTGCCTAGTGATGAAGCATCTGAGACACTCAAGGCACACGATTAGTCCGCAAACGCATCGTCATCAATCACCAAAACACCTAAGGGATAAATATGAAGGAAATATGCCCTAGAGGCAATAATAAAGTTATTATTTATTTCCTTATATCATGATAAATGTTTATTATTCATGCTAGAATTGTATTAACCGGAAACATAATACATGTGTGAATATATAGACAAACAGATAGTCACTAGTATGCCTCTACTAGACTAGCTCATTAATCGAAGATGGTTATGTTTCCTGACCATAGACATGTGTTGTCATTTGATTAATGGGATCACATCATTAGGAGAATGATGTGATTGACATGACCCATTTCATTAGCTTAGCACTTGATCGTTTAGTATGTTGCTTATGCTATCTTCATGACTTATACAAAGTTCCTGCAACTATGAGATTATGCAACTCCGTTTACGGAGGAACACTTTGTGTGCTACCAAGCGTCACAGCGTAATCGGGTGATTATAAAGGTACTCTACAAGTGTCTCCGAAAGTATATGTTGAGTTGGCATGAATCAAGATTAGGATTTGTCACTCCGATTGTCGGAGAGGTATCTCTGGGCCCTCTCGGTAATGCACATCACTTAAGCCTTGCAAGCATTGCAACTAATGAGTTAGTTGCGAGATGATGTATTACGGAACGAGTAAAGAGACTTTCCGGTAACGAGATTAAACTAGGTATTGGATACCGACGATCGAATCTCGGGTAAGTAACATACCGATGACAAAGGGAACAATGTATGTTGTTATGCGGTTTGACCGATAAAGATCTTCGTAGAATATGTAGGAACCAATATGGGCATCCAGGTTCCGCTATTGGTTATTGACCGAGAATGGTTCTAGGTCATGTCTACATAGTTCTCGAACCGTAGGGTCCGCACGCTTAAGGTTCCGATGACAGTTTTATTATGAGTTTATGAGTTTTGATGTACCGAAGGAGTTCGGAGTCCCGGATGAGATCGGGGACATGACGAGGAGTCTCGAAATGGTCGAGACGTAAAGATCGATATATTGGACGACTATATTCGAGTTCGGAAAGGTTCCGAGTGATTGGGTATTTTTGAGTACTGGGAGAGTTACGGGAATTCGTATTGGGCCTTAATGGGCCATACGGGAAAGGAGAAAAAGGGCCAAAAGGGTGGCGCCGCCTCCCCTTGGACTAGTCCGAATTGGACTAGGGAGGCGCCCTTCCTTCCTTCTCCTTTTCCTTCCCTTCCTCTCTCCTACTCCTAATACATGGAAGGGTTCCTAGTTGGACTAGGAAAAGGGGAATCCTACTCCCGGTGGGAGTATGACTCCCCATGGCGCGCCATAGTAGAGGGCCGGCCTCCTCCTCCCTCCCTCCTTTATATACGGGGGCAGGGGGGCACCCCATGACACACAAGTTGATCTTCATGATCGTTCCTTAGCCGTGTGCGGTGCCCCCCTCCACCATATTCCACCTCGGTCATATTGTAGCAGTGCTTAGGCGAAGCCCTGCGACGGTAGAACATCAAGATCGCCACCACGCCGTCGTCTGACGGAACTCCTCCCGACGCTTTGCTGGATCGGAGCCCGGGATCGTCATCGAGCTGAGCGTGTGCTAAGAACTCGGAGGAGCCGGAGTGCGGTGCTTGGATCGGTCGGATCGTGAAGGCGTCGACTACATCAACCGCGTTGATATAACGCTTCCGCCGGTCTACGAGGGTACGTGGACGGATACTCTCCCCTCTCGTTGCTATGCCATCACCATGGTCTTACGTGTTCGTAGGAAATTTTTTGAAATTACTACGTTACCCAACAGTGGCATCCGAGCCTGGTTTTATGCGTTGATGTCATATGCACGAGTAGAACACAAGTGAGTTGTGGGCGATACAAGTCATACTACCTACCAGCATGTCATACTTTGGTTCAGCGGTATTGTGAGATGAAGCGCCCGGACCGACATTACGCGACGCTTACGCGAGACTGGTTTCACCGCTGTGAGCACTCGTTGCTTAAAGGTGGTGGCGGGTGTCTGTCTCTCTCACTTTAGTTGAACCGAGTGTGGCTACGCCCGGTCCTTGAGAAGGTTAAACGGAGTCTATTTGTGAAGTATCGTTGTGGTTTTGATGCGTAGGTAAGAACGGTTCTTGCTCAGCCCGTAGCAGCCACGTAAAATTTGCAACAACAAAATAGAGGACGTCTAACTTGTTTTTGCAGGGCATGTTGTGATGTGATATGGTCAAGGCGTGATGCTATATTTTATTGTATGAGATGATCATGTTTTGTAACCGAGTTATCGGCAACTGGCAGGAGCCATATGGTTGTCGCTTTATTGTATGAAATGCAACGCCATGTAATTGCTTTACTTTATCACTAAGCGGTAGCGATAGTCGTAGAAGCAATAGTTGGCGAGACGACAACGATGCTACGATGGAGATCAAGGTGTCGCGCCGGTGACGAAGGTTGTCAATAACGGTGCTTGGAGATGGAGATCACAAGCACAAGATGATGATGGCCATATCATATCACTTATATTGATTGCATGTGATGTTTATCCTTTATGCATCTTATCTTGCTTTGATTGACGGTAGCATTATAAGATGATCTCTCACTAAAATTATCAAGAAGTGTTCTCCCTGAGTATGCACCGTTGCCAAAGTTCGTCGTGCCGAGACACCACGTGATGATCGGGTGTGATAAGCTCTACGTCCATCTACAACGGGTGCAAGCCAGTTTTGCACGCATGAATACTCAGGTTATACTTGACGAGCCTAGCATATGCAGATATGGCCTCGAACACGGAGACCGAAAGGTCGGCGTGAATCATATAGTAGATATGATCAACATAAGATGTTCACCATTGAAAACTACTCCATCTCACGTGATGATCGGTTATGGTTTAGTTGATTTGGATCACGTGATCACTTAGATGACTAGAGATGTACATCTAAGTGGGAGTTCTTAAGTAATATGATTAATTGAACTTTAATTTATCATGAACTTAGTCCTGGTAGTATTTTGCAAATTATGTTGTAGATCAATAGCTCGCGTTGTTGCTTCCCTATGATTTCATATGTGTTCCTAGAGAAAATTGTATTGAAAGATGTTAGTAGCAATGATGCGGATTGGATCCGTGATCTGAGGTTTATCCTCATTGCTGCAGAAGAATTATGTCCTTAATGCACCGCTAAGTGACAGACCTATTGCGAAGCGGATGCGAGGCGTTATGAGCGTTTGGCTAGCTCAATATGATGACTACTTGATAGTTTAGTGCACCATGCTTAACGGCTTAGAATCGGGACTTCAAAGATGTTTTGAGCGTCATGGACCATATGAGATGTTCCAGAATTGAAGTTAATATTTCAAGCAAATACCGAGTTGAGAGATATAAAGTCTCCAACAAGTTCTATAGCTAAAAGATGGAGGAGAATCGCTCAACTAGTGAGCATGTGCTCAGATTGTCTGAGTACTTCAATCGCTTGAATCAAGTGGGAGTTAATCTTCCAGATAAGATAGTGATTGACAGAATTCTCTAGTCACCATCACTAAAGTTACTAGAACTTCGTGATGAACTATAATATGCAAGGGATGACGAAAAAAATTCCCAAGCTCTTCGCGATGCTAAAAGCTGCGGAGGTAGAAATCAAGAAGGAGCATCAAGTGTTGATGGTCAATAAGACCACTAGTTTCAAGAAGAAAGGCAAAGGGAAGAAGAAGGGGAACTTCAAAAAGAACAGCAAACAAGTTGCTGATCAGGAGAAGAAACCCAAGTCTGGACCTAAACCTGAAACTGAGTGCTTCTACTGCAAGCAGACTGGTCACTGGAAGCGGAACTACCCCAAGTATTTGGCGGATAAGAAGGATGGCAAAGTGAACAAAGGTATATTTGATATACAAATTATTGATGTGTATTTTACTAGTGTTCGTAGCAACCCCTCGGTATTTGATACTGGTTCAGTTGCTAAGAGTAGTAACTTCAAACAGGAGTTGCAGAATAAGCAGAGACTAGTTGAAGGGAAGTGACGATGAGTGTTGGAAGTAGTTCCAAGATTGATATAATCATCATCGCACACTCCCTATACTTTCGGGATTAGTGTGGAACCTAAATAAGTGTTATTTGGTGTTGAGCATAAATATGATTTGATCATGTTTATTGCAATACTGTTATTCATTTAAGTAAGAGAATAAATTGTTGTTACATTTACATGAATAAAACCTTATATGGTTACACACCCAATGAAAATGGTTCATTGGATCTCGATCATAGTGATACACATATTCATAATATTGAAACCAAAAGATGCAAAGTTAATAATGATAGTGCAACTTATTTGTGGCCTTGCCGTTTAGGTCATATTGGTGTAAAGCGCATGAAGAAAACTCCATCTTGATGGACTTTGGAATCACTTGATTATGAATCATTTGATGCTTGCGAACCGTGCCTTTTGGGCAAGATGACTAAAACTCCGTTCTCGGAACAATGGAACAAGCTCTTGACTTATTGGAAATAATACATACCGATGTATGCGATCCAATGAATGTTGATGCTCGTGGCAAGTATCGTTATTTTTCGACCTTCACAAGATGATTTGAGTAGATATGGGTATATCTACTTGATGAAACATAAGTCTGAAATAGTTGAAAGGTTCAAAGAATTTCAGAGTGAAGTGGAAAATCATCGCAACAAGAAAATAAAGTTTCTGCGATCTGATCGTGGAGATGAATATTTGAGTTCTGAGTTTGGTCTTCAATGAAAACAATGTGGAATAGTTTCACAGCTCACGCCACCGGAACACCACAACATTATGGTGTGTCGAACGTCGTAACCGTACTTTATTTTGATATGGTGCGATCTATGATGTATCTTACCGATTTACCACTATCGTTTTGGGGTTATGCATTAAAGACAGATGCATTCACGTTTAATAGGGCACCATCTAAATCCGTTGAGATGACACCGTATGAACTATGGTTTAGCAGTAAACCTAAGCTGTCGTTTCTTAAAGTTTGGAGTTGTGATGCTTATGTGAAAAAGTTTTCACCTGATAAGCTCGAACCCAAATCGGAGAAATGCGTCTTCATAGAATACCCAAAGGTAACTATTGGGTACACCTTCTATCACAGATCCGAAAGCAAGATTTTGTTGCTAAGATGGATCCTTTCTAGAGAAGAAGTTTCTCTCGAAAGAAGTGAGTGGGAGGAAAGTAGAACTTGATGAGGTAATTGTACCTTCTCCCTTATTGGAAAGTAGTTCATCACAGAATCAGTTCGATGATTCCTACACCAATTAGTGAGGAAGATAATGATGATGATCATGAAACTTCAGATCAAGTTGCTACCAAACCTCGTAGGTCTTCAGAGTAAGATCCGCACTGAGTGGTACGGTAATCCTATTCTAGAAGTCATGTTACTAGACCATGATGAACCTACGAACTATGAGGAAGCGATGATGAGCCCAGATTCGCGAAATGGTTTGAGACCATGAAATCTGAGATGGGATCCATATATGAGAACAAAGTGTGGACTTTGATGGAGTTGCCCGATGATCGGCAAGCCATATTATATAAATGGATCTTCAAGAGGAAGACAGATCTTGATAGTAGTATTACTATCTACAAAGCTCGACTTGTCGCAGAAAGGTTTTCGACAAGTTCAAGGTGTTGACTACAATGAGATTTACTCAACTGTAGCGATGCTTATGTCTGTCCGAATCATGTTAGCAATCGCCACATTTTATGAAATCTGGCAAATGGATGTCAAAAATACATTCTTTAATGGATTTATTAAAGAAGAGTTGTATATGATGCAACCGAAGGTTTTGTCAATCCTAAAGGAGCTAACAAAATGTGCAAGCTCCAGCGATCCATCTATGGACTGGTGCAAGCATCTCGGAGTTGGAATAAGCGCTTTGATAGTATGATCAAAGCATATAGTTTTATCTGAGACTTGCGGTGAAGCCTGTATTTACAAGAAAGTGAGTGGGAGCACTACAGCATTTCGATAAGTATATGTGAATGACATATTGTAGATCGAAAATAATGTAGAATTATTCGCAAAGCATAAAGGAGTGTTTCAAAGGAGTTTTCAAAGAAAGACCTCGGTGAAGCTTCTTACATATTGAGCATTAAGATCTATAAGAGATAGATCAAGACGCTTGATAAGTTTTTTCAATGAGTACATACCTTGACAAGATTTTGAAGTAGTTCAAAATGGAACAGTCAAAGAAAGAGTTCTTGCCTGTGTTACAAAGGTGTGAAATTGAGTAAGACTCAAAACCCGGCCACGGCAGAAGATAGAAAGAGAATGAAAGTCATTCCCTATGCCTTGGCCATAGGTTCTATAAAGTATGCCATGCTGTGTACCAGATCTATTGTATACCCTGCACTTGAGTTTGGCAAGGAGTACAATAGTGATCTAGGAATAGATCATGGACAGCGGTCAAAGTTATCCTTAATGGAATAAGGATATGTTTCTCGATTATGGAAGTGATAAAGGTTAGGTAAGTAAAGGGTTACGCCGATGCAAGTTTTGACACCGATCTGGATGACTTTAAGTCTCGATCTAGATACATATTGATAGTGGGAGCAATTAGCTAGAGTAGCTCCGCAAGAGCATTGTTGACATAGAGATTTGCAAAATACATACGGATCTGAATGTGGCAGACCCGTTGACTAAGATTCTCTAACAAAGCAAAACATGATCACACCTTAGTACTCTTTGGGTGTTAATCACATAGCGATGTGAACTAGATTACTGAATCTAGTAAACCCTTTGGGTCTTGGTCACATGGCGATGTGAATTATGGGTGTTAATCACATGATGATGTGAACTATCGATGTTAATCACATGATGATGTGATCTAGATTATTGACTCTAGTGCAAGTGGGAGACTGAAGGAAATATGCCCTAGAGGCAATAATAAAGTTATTATTTATTTCCTTATATCATGATAAATGTTTATTATTCATGCTAGAATTGTATTAGCCGGAAACATAATACATGTGTGAATATATAGACAAACAGATAGTCACTAGTATGCCTCTACTAGACTAGCTCATTAATCGAAGATGGTTATGTTTCCTGACCATAGACATGTGTTGTCATTTGATTAATGGGATCACATCATTAGGAGAATGATGTGATTGACATGACCCATTTCATTAGCTTAGCACTTGATCGTTTAGTATGTTGCTTATGCTATCTTCATGACTTATACAAAGTTCCTGCAACTATGAGATTATGCAACTCCGTTTACGGAGGAACACTTTGTGTGCTACCAAACGTCACAACGTAATCGGGTGATTATAAAGGTACTCTACAAGTGTCTCCAAAGTATATGTTGAGTTGGCATGAATGGAGATTAGGTTTTGTCACTCCGATTGTCGGAGAGGTATCTCTGGGCCCTCTCGGTAATGCACATCACTTAAGCCTTGCAAGCATTGCAACTAATGAGTTAGTTGCGAGATGATGTATTACGGAACGAGTAAAGAGACTTTCCGGTAACGAGATTAAACTAGGTATTGGATACCGACGATCGAATCTCGGGTAAGTAACATACCGATGACAAAGGGAACAACGTATGTTGTTATGCGGTTTGACCGATAAAGATCTTCGTAGAATATGTAGGAACCAATATGGGCATCCAGGTTCCGCTATTGGTTATTGACCGAGAATGGTTCTAGGTCATGTCTACATAGTTCTCGAACCGTAGGGTCCGCACGCTAAGGTTCGATGACAGTTTTATTATGAGTTTATGAGTTTTGATGTACCGAAGGAGTTCGAGTCCCGGATGAGATCGGGGACATGACGAGGAGTCTCGAAATGGTCGAGACGTAAAGATCGATATATTGGACGACTATATTCGGAGTTCGGAAAGGTTCCGAGTGATTCGGGTATTTTTGAGTACGGAGAGTTACGGGAATTCGTATTGGGCCTTAATGGGCCATACGGGGAAAGGAGAAAAGGGCCAAAGGGTGGCCGCCGCCTCCCCTTGGACTAGTCCGAATTGGACTAGGGAGGCGCCCCTTCCTTCCTTCTCCTTTTCCTTCCCTTTCCTTCTCTCCTACTCCTAATACATGGAAGGGTTCCTAGTTGGACTAGGAAAGGGAATCCTACTCCGGTGGGAGTAGGACTCCCATGGCGCGCCATAGTAGAGGCGGCCTCCTCCTCCCTCCCTCCTTTATATCACGGGGCAGGGGGCACCCCATGACACACAAGTTGATCTTCATGATCGTTCCTTAGCCGTGTCGGTGCCCCCTCCACCATATTCCACCTCGGTCATATTGTAGCAGTGCTTAGGCGAAGCCTGCGACGGTAGAACATCAAGATCGCCACCACGTCGTCTTGACGGAACTCCTCCCGACGCTTTGCTGGATCGGAGCCCGGGATCGTCATCGAGCTGAGCGTGTGCTAAGAACTCGGAGGTGCCGAGTAACGGTGCTTGGATCGGTCGGATCGTGAAGACGTCGACTACATCAACAGCGTTGATATAACGCTTCCGCTTTCGGTCTACGAGGGTACGTGGACGGATACTCTCCCCTCTCGTTGCTATGCCATCACCATGGTCTTACGTGTTCATAGGAAATTTTTTGAAATTACTACGTTACCCAACAAAATATGCCCTCACAAGTTGTCATTTGATTAACGGGATCACATCATTAGGAGAATGATGTGATTGACATGACCCATTCCGTTAGCTTAGCAACCGATCGTTTAGTATGTTGCTATTGCTTTCTTCATGACTTATGCATGTTCCTATGACTATGAGATTATGCAACTCCCGTTTACCAGAGGAACACTTTGTGTGCTACCAAACGTCACAACGTAATTGGGTGATTATAAAGGTGCTCTAAAGGTGTCTCCGAAGGTACATGTTGGGTTGGCGTATTTCGATATTAGGATTTGTCACTCCGATTGTCGGAGAGGTATCTCTGGGCCCTCTCGGTAATGCACATCAATTAAGCCTTGCAAGCATTTGCAACTAATGAGTTAATTGTGGGATGATGTATTACGGAACGAGTAAAGAGACTTGCCGATAACGAGATTGAATTAGGTATTGAGATACCGACGATCGAATCTCGGGCAAGTAACATACCGATGACAAAGGGAACAACGTATGTTGTTATGCGGTCTGACCGATAAAGATCTTTGTAGAATATGTGGGAGCCAATATGAGCATCCAGGTTCCGCTATTGGTTATTGACCGGAGACATGTCTCGGTCATGTCTACATAGTTCTCGAACCCGTAGGGTCCGCACGCTTAACGTTACGATGACAGTTTTATTATGAGTTTATGTGTTTTGATGTACCGAAGGAGTCCGGAGTCTCGGATGAGATCGGGGACATGACGAGGAGTCTCGGAATGATCGAGACGTAAAGATCGATATATTGAACGACTATATTCGGACATCGGCAAGGTTCCGAGTGATTCGGGTATTTTTCGGAGTACCGAAGAGTTACGGGAATTCGTATTGGGCCTTAATGGGCCATACGGGAAAGGAGAGAAAGGCCCCAAGGGTGGCGCACCTCCCCATGGACTAGTCCGAATTGGACTAGGGAGGGGCGCCCTTCCTTCCTTCTCCTTCTCCCTTCCCTTCTCCTACTCCAACAAGGAAAGGAGGAGTCCTACTCCCGGTGGGAGTAGGACTCCCCCCCTTGGCGCGCCCTCCTCCTAGGCCGGCCGCCTCCCCCCTTGCTCCTTTATATACGGGGGCATGGGGCACCACAAAGACACAACAATTGATCAGTTGATTTTTTAGCCATGTGCGGTGCCCCCCTCCACCATAGTCCACCTAGATAATACTGTAGCGGTGCTTAGGCGAAGCCCTGCGTCGGTAGAACATCAACATTGTCACCACGCCGTCGCGCTGACGAAACTCTCCCTCAACAATCGGCTGGATCGGAGTTCGAGGGACGCCATCGGGCTGAACGTGTGCTAAACTCGGAGGTGCCGTGCGTTCGGTACTTGATCGGTTGGATCGTGAAGACGTACGACTACATCAACCGCGTTGTGCTAACGCTTCCGCTTTCGGTCTACGAGGGTACGTGGACAACACTCTCCCCTCTCGTTGCTATGCATCACCATGATCTTGCGTGTGCGTAGGAATTTTTTTGATATTACTACGTTCCCCAACAAGAATAACTTTGTGTTACTTTAGTATCAACTCTTGAATAGATCGAAAGAAAAGAATAACTTTAAGGTGGTTTCGTACCCTACAAACAGTTTCTTCTTATATTCTCCGCTAGATAGGAACTTTGGAGTGATTCTTCATCACACGTTAAGGGATGGTTATATGATCCAACTAGATTAGCACTGTTGAGAGATTGCACTAGCGAAAGTACGGACCCTGGACCTTGTTTTTAAGCATTGCAATACCGTTTGTGCTTACTTTTGTTACTTGCTACCTTGCTGTTTTTTATTTATCCTATTACAAAAATCAATATCTACTATCATTACTACACTTGTATCACCATCTCTTCGCTGAACTAGTGCACCTATACAATTTACCATTGTATTTGGTATGTTGGGGGACACAAGAGACTTTTTATTATTTGGTTGCAGGGTTGTTTGAGAGAGACCATCTTCAACCTACGCCTCCCATGGATTGATAAACCTTAGATCATCCACTTGAGAGAAATTTGCTACTGTCCTACAAAACTCTGTGCTTGGAGGCCCAACACAAGTCTACAAGAACAAGTTGTGTAGTAGATATTAGAGATCAAAGATAGTTTGATGGAGAATAATTTGTGTATTACTCATGTTGCCAACAAAAAACTATGTTAGTCATTTCTTGGCAAATTTTGGAAGATCACAATGCTGAACTATTGTGTGGCTTGGGTCTGGTCCAAATGAACTTATAGACATTGTTGTTGTGGCTGTAATATTTGATTTTGAGTAATACAAGTATTATCTCGCAAAAAAATTGCGATAACAATAGTTGCAAGAGCAATAGTTGGCGAGACGACCATGTGATGACACGTTGATAGAGATCAAGATGATGGAGATCATGGTGTCATGCCGGTGACGACAGAGATCATGACGGTACTTCGGAGATGGAGATCACAAGCACAAGATGATGATGGCCATATCATATGACTTATATTGATTGCATGTGATGTTTATCTTTTATGCATCTTATTTTGCTTTGATTGACGGTAGCATTATAAGATCATCTCTCACTAAATTTCAAGATAAAAGTGTTCTCCTGAGTATGCACCGTTGCCAAAGTTCGTCGTGCGTGCCCGGACACCATGTGATGATCGGGTGTGATAAGCTCTCGTCCATCCACAGCGGGTGCAAGCCAGTTTTGCACACGCGAATACTCAGAGTTAAACTTGACGAGCCTAGCATATGCAGATATGGCCTCGGAACACTGAGACCGAAAGGTCGAGCGTGAATCATATAGTAGATATGATCAACATAGTGATGTTCACCATTGAAAACTACTCCATTCCACGTGATGATCGGTTATGGTTTAGTTGATTTGGATCACGTGATCACTTAGATGATTAGAGGGATGTCTGTCTAAGTGGGAGTTCTTAAGTAATATGATTAATTGAACTTTAATTTATCATGAACTTAGTCCTCATAGTATTAGCGTATCTATGTTGTAAATCAATAGCTCGCGATGTTGCTCCCTGTTTATATGTTCCTAGAGAAAACTAAGTTGAAAGCTGTTAGTAGCAATGATGCGGATTGGATCCGTGATCTGAGGTTTATCCTCATTTCTGCACAGAAGAATTATGTCCTTGATGCACCGCTAGGTGAAAGACCTATTGTAGGAGCAGATGCAGACGTTATGAACGTTTGGCTAGCTCAATATGATGACTACCTGATAGTTTTGTGCACTATGCTTAACAACTTAGAATCGGGACTTCAAAGACGTTTTGAACGTCATGGACCATATGAGATGTTCCAGGAGTTGAAGTTAATATTTCAAGCAAATACCCGAGCTGAGAGATATGAAGTCTCCAACAAGTTCTATAGCTAAAAGATGGAGGAGAATAGCTCAAGCAGTGAGCATGTGCTCAGATTGTCTGAGTACTACAATCGCTTGAATCAAGTGGGAGTTAATCTTCCAGATAAAATAGTGATTGACAGAATTCTCTAGTCACCATCACCAAGTTAGTAGAACTTCGTGATGAACTATAATATGCAAGGGATGACAAAAGTAATTCCCAAGCTCTTCATGATGCTGAAATCGACGAAGGTAGAAATCAAGAAAAACATCAAGTGTTGATGGTTAACAAGACCACTAGTTTCAAGAAAAGGGCAAAGGGAAGAAGGGGAACTTCAAGAAGAACGGAAAGCAAGTTGCTGCTCAAGTGAAGAAGCCCAAGTCTGGACCTAAGCCTGAGACTGAGTGCTTCTACTGCAAAGGAACTGGTCACTGGAAGTGGAACTGCCCCAAGCATTTGATGGATAATAAGGATGGCAAAGTGAACAAAGCTATATTTGATATACATGTTATTGATGTGTGCTTTACTAGTGTATATAGCAACCCCTCCGTATTTGATACTGGTTCAGTTGCTAAGAGTAGTAACTCGAAGCGGGAGTTGCAGAATGAACAGAAACTAGTTAAGGGCGAGGTGACGATGTGTGTTGGAAGTAGTTCCAAGATTGATATGATCATCATCGCACACTCCCTATACTTTCGGGATTAGTGTTAAAACTAAATAAGTGTTAGTTGGTGTTTGCGTTGAGCATGAATATGATTTGATCATGTTTATTGCAATACAGTTATTCATTTAAATTGTGGTTCTGTTTACATGAATAAAACCTTATATGGTCATACACCCAATAAAATGGTTTGTTGGATCTCGATCGTAGTGATACACATATTCATAACATTGAAGCCAAAAGATGCAAAGTTAATAATGATAGTGCAACTTATTGTGGCACTGCCATTTAGGTCATATTGGTGTAAAGCGCATGAAGAAAACTCCATGCTGATGGGCTTTTGGAATCACTTGATTATGAATCACTTGATGCTTGTGAACCATTCCTCTTGGGAAAGATGACTAAAACTCCGTTCTTCGAAACAATGGAGCGAGCAACAGACTTGTTGGAAATAATACATAGTGATGTATGCGATCCGATGAGTGTTAAGGCTCGCGGCGGATATCATTTTTTTCTGACCTTCACAGATGATTTGAGCAGATATGGGTATATCTTCTTGATGAAACATAAGTCTGAAACATTTGAAAAGTTCAAAAGAATTTCAGAGTGAAGTGTAAAGTCATCGTAATAAGAAAATAAAGTTTCTACAATCTGATCGCGGAGACGAATATTTGAGTTACGAGTTTGGTCTTCATTTGAAACAATGTGAAATAGTTTCGCAACTCACGCCACCTGGAACACCACAGCGTAATTGTCGTGGAATTGTCACGGCAGATGTCCTCTTGCAAGGACTTAATCGTGGAGCCATCACAACTAGGAAGCTTAAAGGGGTTAATCGGGACAAAGGACACGAGAGTTTTATACTAGTTCGGCCCCTTACGGTGAAGGTAAGGCCTACGTCTAGTTGGTTTGGTATTGCTTGAGGTTTCGATGACCATGGAGCGAGATACGCTATGCCCGACTCTCGATTGGTTGTTTTTTCTCCTTAAGCCGCCAGCGGGTCGTCCCTTATATACACGGGTTGACGCCCTGCAGCTTACAGAGTCCCGATCGGCTCATATACAGTGTCCGGCTCGGTGACTAATCAAGTTTACCTTATGATACAAGTCATGCCATTATGGCGGTTTACTACAACGGGCCTTAAGTCGCCTGTGGGCCTTAGGCCCCTTGTTGAGACGCCATCTCATGCTTGGACTTGGGCTTCTGTCTGGTAACCTCTTTACGTAACCCGGCCCCTCCTGGGCGGCTTACACAAATAGTTATATCCCCAACATTAGGCCCCAGATTGACTTGAACCTGTTCATGTCAATCTTAAAATAACTTAAAACATAAATCTTCAGTCTTCGGACTGCGCAAAAAGACTTTCTTTAACCCGGCGTGACGTCATCTTTCCTTTTATCCCGCTGAATTGGCCCAACAGATCTTTGTCTTTATTGCCCGTTCCGAGAATCGAGGCGTCGGGGCCGCTGGATAGTAATTCTTATCTCCTCGTTTCCCGCACCATCTCAGTTATGTTCCCCTTATAAATAGGCACGACCTGGGTTTCATTTTTCCCCCTTCCAGTCGTCTCCTTCCTCTCGAGCTCCGCCGCCGCCGCCGTCAAGCTTCTCGTCTTCTCCGACCCAGGCCGCCGCATCAACCTGAATCGGTCCAGAAACACGCCGGCGAACCTCCGCAGCTCCTCTAGACCTGTAAGTCCCTTTCCTTTCCTGTCTTAGATCTGAATCATAGTTTTCGTCGAGCTCGTCGGTGTTCATCGCCGCCTGCTACGAACCCTTGATAGATCTCACCCCCAACGCCCTTTTCTGATCGTTAGATGGTATAGAATTGTTGTGGTAACTGTTTCACCCCCATTTTATATGAAAACCTATCCCTTTTCCTTTGTTCAGAAGCTTCTTTCGAGTGTATGAACTTCTCTGCACACGTTTTTAGGTCTAGAAATTTTTCTTTTCAGGACGACCATTTGATGCAAAATAATCGTTGTAACTTATGAAACCTGTTTTTATCACCCGGAACACTTCTTATGTTAAATGCCTTCAACATAACTGTCCAAATATCCGGTTTAAACGCATCCCACTTGATCTGTAAACCATGGCACCTTCTCAGGTCTTTAAAACTTTTTGAATTGTGGCTAACACTTGTGGCGGCTTAAATAATGTTGCCCAATTATCCTTATGTCATTAGGCCCCTTTAAGCCGCTACCTTCAGCAATTTGAATATTTTCTTCCGGTTTAAACTTTAAGCCGGAACTTTTTATTTTGCAATAGGCCGATCTGTTGTCATGGCGCCTAAGTCGACCAAAGCTCCTGTAACCTGCAACTGGGTCCCATCCACTGTCACCAAAAACAAACTGGCTGAATTTGTGAAGTCTTGTCATTTGCCAAAGAAGGAAGTCATGTCTTATCGTGTCCCTGACCCATCTGAAGAGGAGCCTCAACCCAAAGAAGGGGAAGTAATAGTTTTCACGGATCACATGAGCCGGGGATTTGCCCCTCCCGGTTCAAAGTTCTTCAGAGAAGTTTTAAATTTCTTTGACCTTAGACCTCAAGACATTGGACCCAATTCCGTGTCTAATCTTTGCAACTTTCAAGTCTTCTGTGAGGTGTATCTGGGAGAAGAGCCAAGCCTGCTTTTATTCAGAGAACTGTTTTACTTAAACCGGCAGAATGAGCGCGCCAACGGGCCGAGTCTTGAACTTGGCGGTATCTCGATCCAGCGACGGAGAGACTGTCTGTTTCCGTATGCTGAGCTGCCGAGTCACCCCAAATATTGGAACCAGTCATGGTTCTACTGTCAGGATACCTCTCCAGCTGACGAGCCGCCTCTGCCCGGCTTTCGCGCCCTGCGACTTGAATCCAACCACCCGCTGGCGGATAAACTGACCGCTGTTGAACGTCTGCCGCTCAACCCCACCATCAAGAAGATTAAAGCCCTTCTGGGAAATGGTTTAAACGGCATTGACTTGGTCCGGGTCAGGGTCACTTGGCGTATACTCCCATTAAGCCGCCGCTCCGGCTTAATGTGCACTTATACAGGCGAACATAGCGACCCAATGCGCCACAGTTCTGACGACTTACTGGATAGACGAGCTAATGCTACAACCCGATCCATCTTTGAAGGAGGGTACTGTTATCAACAATACCTTCGGGCTACTTCCCTTCTGCAAGAATAACCCGGCTCCTGCAGTAAGTTACCAATCTTAATAAGTACTTTTTAATATGTTTTACCTCCTTGTACTTATAATTCCTTATCTTTCCCACAGGCCAGTGATGATTTCTGGAAAGTCAAATATGACCACGAGGCTGCCCAACAAGCCAGAGCCGCCAAGAAAAAATAAAGGAAAAATGCCAAGATAGGGACTTCAAAGAAGAAGAAACCCAGCGCCTCTGAATTACTCAAATTGGATGACTCTTCTTCAGATGAGGAAGAGGTAATCTCTTATTCTCTTTAACTCCTTTGTTACTGTTTTATTGATATTTCCGCCTTTCAGGAAGACACTGGAAACAGCCAAGCTCATAGCGAAGAGGTAACTATAATTTCCTCCGACTCAGAGCCTTTGCCAAAGCACAAAACCCGGCGGGTGACCCGGAAAGTAAGATTTTCACATCCCTTAGCTTATCAAGATCCTCAATTTCTTTTGAAGCAACAACAGCTTGAGAACCGGAGGCAGACCCGGACAAGCAAGGACATAGAGCTTTCTTCCGGCTTACCTGACGTAAGAAGGAAGCGTCGAACTGAGGTCATCTTCGCTTTGTGTTCTGTTTATCCTTTGGTGGGTTTAATTCGTCAGCCTCTCAATTCATCTGACTCCAATTATCAGGATACCTCTCCTTCTTCTGGCGAGTCTATGCAATCCAACATGCCGGCTTTCAAGACTGCCCCTGGGTAACATACCTTTGTTATCCTCATGCTTTGCTTTACTCATATTTTGTACTCATCCCTTTGTTTTATTCACAGTGTGCAGGCGAAGCCCAGTAAGAGGGCAAAGAAGAATAAGTTGATTGAAGATCCGGTAGCGACGGAGCCGGAACCCGGAACCACTGTCCCTGAGGCTTCTACTCATCAACCTCCTTCTGAGCCGGCCCATGAAATTCCGACACCATCTTCCGACCCGCTTCAAGAAAGCACTCTTGATAACTCCGATAAACCGGAAATTTCTAGCCCGGTCCGGACGGCTGAACCGAAGTTGAATACTTGAAAAGCCAAGATGTTGAGCGGGCGGCCATCGTTCTTGCCAGGTGCACCGCTAAGGAAGAACTTGTCAAAAGCCGGAAGACCAAACAGGACATCGCTGATTATGCCCACTTAAGCATTGGCGATATAATCTCAGGCTATCTGAATCAAGTGCATAACAGCCGCGACCTGGAAATTGACATGGTGAAACAGATACAACATAAATCTAGGTATAACTTATATCATTTCCCCTGAATCTTACTTACTGTACCAGCCCCCAAGTCTACTGCTTATATGTAAATATGCCGTATACTTAGATACCGGCTTACTGTTAGCTCACCCGGTTTATAAGAATGCATTTTGAACCCGGCTGTAATGTAGAAACTTTTTAAAGAAGCGATACACATTAGCCCCCAAGTGTCAAGCATCTTTACTTGTAAAGTACTTGAGACTTTAATATGCATAATCTGACATTATAAAGTAAAATTTTCTTCAGCATACATTAGCCCCCAAGTGTCAAGGGTCTTTACTTGTAAAGTGCTTGAGACTTTAATAACACCTTACCATAACCTTACCATAACCCGGCGTGTTGCGGGTCTCCACCAGTCAATTCCAATTGCAAACTGCTGATCTCAAGATCCGTCATGCCCAAGAGCTTGAGATTCAAAAGCCGACTCAAATTCGCCTTCAGACATCTCTCGAGCAAGAAAAGTTGAAGAAGGATTTTGACGCGGAGAAGCAGGCCTAGGCGGATGAAAAATCTTCACTTGTGACCTGGGCCGAGATAGCGTAGCAGCTCTTCTTGTCAAGCAAGCGCCGAATTGTCCGGCTTAAAAAACCAGATATCCCAAATGGTCTCAGCAATTTTTGGTAAGTTACTATGTGTAACCTTTGAACATCACCATGATTCAATTGATAACTGTTTCAGATATGATCTCCGGCTTAATCTTATATGCATAAACGCAGGTCCTGTGAGTACCAACTGAAGCGTAATATGCTTGATCAAGCTTAAGGCGGTGTGCACTCTAGTGGAACAGCAGAGACCGGTCACAACGTGCTTTGGCCGTTGTGGCTTTATCAAATGATACTCCTTATGTCCTGTAGGATGTACTCAAGCGGCTTGCCGTGTTACCTCAACGGATTCATGAGTTAAGGCGAGCATCTGGTAGAGCCGGGGCCATAGCCGCCTTAAGCCGGGCCAAAGCGTTGGCTCCAGAGCTAGACTTAAGCGATGTTGCTCTTAGATACCCTAGCTTAAAGGAGGACGGCTCTGCATTCAGTCAATCAGACTTCACCACCTGTGTGAGAGTCGCACGTCCTATGGCCACCATCATCGGCAACGATATTGATCTTACAAAGTACCAGCCAGGTTATGACAACGAGAACCGGAGGATTCCAACTCCGCATTATGATGATGTGAGCCTGATCCCTCCAACTCGTAAGCATACCTTTGCTCCTGAAGTTGACCCGGCCAGTTTAATAGATGATGAAGCTGAATTTGAAGCCTTAAGCGGCATTGACTGGACCTCGTCAACCTTCCAGGACAAAGCAGTAGACGAAGAGGCAGAGAAGGATAACCCGGAGTCGTCAAGTCCACCAAAGGAGTAATCCGCCTGGCACTTAAGTCTTTTAAAGAAAAAAATACTTCACTATTCAGACTCGTGGAGTCTTGTAATAGGGTAGAAAAACTTCTTAACTCTGTCATGCCTTCGCGCATGTTTTGCGGTGCTTAACAATGTCTCAAGCCGCCAGCAATGTGTACTGTCGGCTTGCTTGAATCATCCAAAAGCTTTCTGCTTTCCCTGTGTATAAAATAAAAACTTCCTTTGGCATCTCACCACATCCGGGGTCATGTAAAATAACGTTAACCCGGAGTAGGAACCAAAACATCATAAGTATCAGTCGGTTTAAGGCGTACCTTACCGGCTTACTTGTTCCCAAAAAAGCAGACAGTTATACTTAACTTCTGAAAATTGGCACATATAATGTTTACCCGACCCTTAGTATTATTTAATCTTATAGAATAAAGTAAACCTAATTTTCAAAGGCCTCTGATTCGAATACGATCAGTAGAACCGTTCCAGAGGGGTTAAGCTAAGATTCGGATACGATCATATAGCCCCCAATGGCTTTGGCGATGCCGATCAAATGGGTATCGACAGCTATGTTCTCTTTGGTTCGAATACGACCTATGTTTGAACAGGAAGCCCCCAAGTGACCATGAGAGTTGTTTAATGACACTGATTCGAATACGATCCACGTCAGACCAAAAGAGGTTAAGCTATGATTCAAATATGATCAAGAAGCCCCCAAGTGGGTTCGGCAGTGTGCCAATCAATTGGGTATCGACAGCTATGTTCTCTTTGGTTCGAATACGACCTATGTTTGAACAGGAAGCCCCCAAGTTACCATGGCTTGATTCAGATATGATCATAAGCCGGACCAAAGGGAAAACCGGATTCAGATATGATCCGCTCCCTGTTAGTCGTTTCCACCACCTGGTAAAGAAGACACATAAACCTTGTAGGATGGAAAGGAAAGAGGTCCTGCTTTATTGCTTTATATAATATGTTTATTGTCAAAAAACATATATATCATAAGAGCCGGTGGCTCAAGTATAGTAAAACCAAAGCTGGGTTATATCCCATGGCCGAATATCACTTAGCAAAGCCGCCTAGGCTCCATAAACTATGAAGAAAGGTGTATAACCCGCCGGATCGAGGCCACTTACCCTTATGCCTCTGATTGTTACCTTGTATATTATCGTTGGCCACCGGGTTGTCATCCGCTTTACGCTTATTGCTATTTTGATTTTCCGGGTTGCGCTGTCGGCCCTTTCTACTATCATTCCGTTTTCCCTTGCCTGTCTTTTCATCGTCAGACTCGGGATCCCTGGTACTATTAGAATCGGCATATTTGACCAGAGCCGCCATTAGCGTACCCATATCCTTGCAGCCACGTTTAAGGCGCCCCAATTTCTGCCTTAGCGGCTTGAAGCTGCAATTCTTTTCCAATATAAGGACTGTAGAGCCGGCATCCATCTTATCAGATGAATGAATTATCTCCTTGACACGGCGTACCCAATGGGTGGTAGATTCACCTTCCCCCTGCTTACAATTCATCAAATCCATGACCGTCATAGATTGCTTACAGGTGTCTTTGAAGTTCCGGATGAAACGGGCCTTTAACTCCTCCCACGAACCAATGGAATTAGGTGGTAAACCTTTTAGCCAAAACCGGGTCGTTCCATCTAACATCATGGTGAAGTATTTAGCCATTGCTGCGTCACTGACCTCCAACAGTTCCATGGCCATCTCATAACTCCTGATCCATGCTTCAGGCTGTAAGTCGGCCGTGTAATTCGGCACCTTTCGAGGTCCCTTGAAATCTTTGGGCAGGCGCACATTGCGCAAAGCCGGTACCAAACAAGGAAAAACACCGGCTCTGGTGGCTATTCCCATCGCAGTAGAAGTCGTTGGATATTCTGGCATATCCCGACGTGCCGTCTGTTGAGCCGCCAGCTGAGTCGCTCGCTCTTTCTCCCGTCGTACTCGATCTTGCACCGGGTTATAGTCTCCATGTTGGTCACGGCGTTGGACGTTGCGTGACAAAACTTCAGACCCTATGTGCCTGTTGTAACTCTAACTCCAGTTCTGACGAGGTGGTGCCATCCAAGGTGGAGGAACTGAATGACGTCTATCCCGACTGTAAGAATAGGTCTCCTGCTGAGCCAGGGTCGTCTGGATAAGTTCCCTGATTCTTCGGGTCTCGACCGCTGTTGGGTCATCGCCATCCACTAGAAGAACCGCCAGACGTGCTGATGCTGCGATTAAGTACTCCACGGGGTTGGAAAAGTGACCCGGCGGTATCGGCACATAACGTGTCGGTTCCGTGCTCATATGAGGAGGTGGCATATCTCGACGTTGAACCGGTCCTTCTGCTCCGGATGTCCTAAGCTGATTGCCCATGAGGTCTATCAGTACTTGAGCCGGTGGGCGCACAGGGCCTCCTGCCCCGGCTACTCCTAACCCAGAAGTAATTGCAGCCGTAGCCCTAGAGTTTTGTCCGGGTTGAGTCCCAGCCATAAAGACTCCTGCCCAATTTGGCGACTCATAGAGGTCCGGAATACTAAAGCCATCGGAACAGCCCCCGAGCGCACCATCTTGAACTTGATACAAAGAATCTGTTGAACTGGCGGACGAATCACCGTCGGAGTGGACGGCCGTCTCACCACCATCTTCAGGACCTTCAGAAAGTTCTTCTCCGTGGACGCAGCCCACAAAGACACGCTTCATGCCGGTTTGAACTCGGGCGGGTTTCGCACGCTGAGCCATCTCGACGAGGTCGGTGCAGTTGTCCGGCTCAAACCCCGGCTCACCAATCCGGCCGATGAAGACGTGGATCCCTCCGAAGGGGACCCGGTACCCATACTCAATTGAGCCGGCGCCGGAGCCCCAGCCTTCGTCGTCGATGTAGGTCTTGCTGCGATGACTTTTGGTCATCCGGCCCATTACGTATCCCTTGAGCCCTTCGAAGTTACCCTTCAAGAACTCAAATCCACCGTGCGCTGGCCCCACGGTGGGCGCCAACTGTCGTGGAATTGTCACGGCAGATGTCCTCTTGCAAGGACTTAATCGTGGAGTCATCGCAACTAGGAAGCTTAAAGGGGTTAATCGGGACAAAGGACACGAGAGGTTTATACTAGTTTGGCCCCTTATGGTGAAGGTAAGGCCTACGTCTAGTTGGTTTGGTATTGCTTGAGGTTTCGATGACCAGGGAGCGAGATACGCTATGCCCGACTCTCCATTGGTTGTTTTTTCTCCTTAAGCCGTCGGCAGGTCGTCCCCTTATATACACGGGTTGACGCCCTGCGGCTTACAGAGTCCCGGTCGGCTCATAAACAGTGTCCGGCTCGGTGACTAATCAAGTCTACCTTATGATACAAGTCATGCCATTATGGCGGTTTACTACAACGGGCCTTAAGTCTCCTGTGGGCCTTAGGCCCCTTGTTGAGACGCCATCTCATGCTTGGACTTGGGCTTCTGTCTGGTAACCTCTTTACGTAACCCGGCCCCTCCTGGGCGGCTTACACAAATAGTTATATCCCCAACATGTAAAGTCATCGTAATAAGAAAATAAAGTTTCTACGATCTGATCGCGGAGACAAATATTTTATTTACGAGTTTGGTCTTCATTTGAAACAATGTGAAATAGTTTTGCAACTCACGCCACCTGGAACACCACAGCATAATGGTGTGTCCGAACGTCATAACCGTACTTTATTGGATATAGTGCAATCTATGATGTTTCTTACCGATTTACCACTATAATTTGGGGTTGTGCATTAGAGACAGTTGCATTCACGTTACATAGGGCACCATCTAAATCCGTTGAGACGACGCCTTATGAACTATGGTTTGGCAAGAAACCAAAGTTGTCGTTTCTTAAAGTTTGGGGTTACGATGCTTATGTGAAAATTTTCAACTTGATAAGCTCAAACCCAAATCGGAGAAATGCGGCTTCATAGGATACCCAAAGGAGACTGTTGGGTACACCTTCTATCACAGATTCGAAGGCAAGACATTAGTTGCTAAGAATGGATCCTTTCTAGAGAAGGAGTTTCTCTCGAAAGAAGTGAGTGGGAGGAAAGTAGAACTTGATGAGGTAATCTGTACCTGCTCCCTTATTGAAAGTAGTTCATCACGAAATCTGTTCCTGTGACTACTACACCAATTAGTGAAGAAGTTAATGATGATGATCATGAAACTTCAGATCAAGTTGTTACTGAACCTCGTAGGTCAAACCAGAGTAAGATCCGCACCAGAGTGGTACGATAATCCTGCTCTGGAAGTTATGTTACTAGACCATGACGAACCTACGAACTATGAGGAAGCGATGATGAGCCCAGATTCTGCAAAAAGTGGGAGAGTGAAGGAAATATGCCCTAGAGGCAATAATAAAGTTATTATTTATTTCCTTATTTCATGGTAAATGTTTATTATTCATGCTAGAATTGTATTAACCGGAAACATGATACATGTGTGAATACATTTACAAACAGAGTGTCACTAGTATGCCTCTACTTGACTAGCTCGTTAATTAAAGATGGTTATGTTTCCTAACCATAGACATGAGTTGTCATTTGATTAACGGGATCACATCATTAGGAGAATGATGTGATTGACATGACCCATTCCGTTAGCTTAGCACCCGATCGTTTAGTATGTTGCTATTGCTTTCTTCATGACTTATGCATGTTCCTATGACTATGAGATTATGCAACTCCGTTTACGGAGGAACACTTTGTGTGCTACCAAACGTCGAACGTGAATCGGGTGATTATAAAGGTGCTCTACAGGTGTCTCCGAAGGTACATGTTGGGTTGGCGATTTCGAGATTAGGATTTGTCACCGATTGTCGGAGAGGTATCTCTGGCCCTCTCGGTAATGCACATCACTTAAGCCTTGAAGCATTTGCAACTAATGAGTTAGTTGCGGGATGATGGATTACGGAACGAGTAAAGAGACTTGCGATAACGAGATTGAACTAGGTATTGAGATACCGACGATCGAATCTCGGGCAAGTAACATACCGATGACAAAGGGAACAACGATGTTGTTATGCGGTCTCGACCGATAAAGATCTTCGAGAATATGTAGGAGCCAATATGAGCATCCAGATTCCGCTATTGGTTATTGACCGAGACGTGTCTCATCATGTCTACATAGTTCTCGAACCCGTAGGGTCCGCACGCTTAACGTTACGATGACAGTTTTATTATAAGTTTATGTGTTTTGATGTACCGAAGGAGTTCGGAGTCTCGGATGAGATCGGGGATATGACGAGGAGTCTCGGAATGGTCGAGATGTAAAGATCGATATATTGGACGACTATATTTGAACATCGGCAAGGTTCCAAGTGATTCGGGTATTTTTCGGAGTACCGAAGAGTTACGGGAATTCGTATTGGGCCTTAATGGGCCATACGGGAAAGGAGAGAAAGGCCCCAAAGGGTGGCCGCACCCCTCCCCATGGACTAGTCCAAATTGGACTAGGGAGGGGGGGCGCCCCCTTCCTTCCTTCTCCTTCTCTCTTCCCTTCTCCTACTCCAACAAGGAAAGGAGGAGTCCTACTCCTGGTGGGAGTAGGACTCCCCCCCTTGGCGCGCCCTCCTCCTAGGCCGGCCGGCTCCCGCCTTGCTCCTTTATATACGGGGGCAGGGGGGCACCCCAAAGACACAACAATTGATCAGTTGATTTTTTAGCCGTGTGCGGTGCCTCCTTCCACCATAGTCCACCTCGATAATACTGTAGCGGTGCTTAGGCGAAGCCCTGCGTCGGTAGAACATCAACATCGTCACCACGACATCGTGCTGACGAAACTCTCCCTCGACACTCGGCTGGATCGGAGTTCGAGGGACGTCATCGGGCTGAACGTGTGCTGAACTCGGAGGTGCCGTGCGTTTGGTACTTGATCGGTCGGATCGTGAAGACGTACGACTACATCAACCGCGTTGTGCTAACGCTTCCGCTTTCGGTCTACGAGGGTACGTGGACAACACTCTCCCCTCTCGTTGCTATGCATCACCATGATCTTGCGTGTGTGTAGGAAATTTTTGAAATTACTACGTTCCCCAACAAGAATAACTTTGTGTTACTTTAGTATCAACTCTTGAATAGATCGAACGGAAATAATAACTTTAAGGTGGTTTCGTACCCAACAAACAGTTTCTTCTTATATTCTCCACTAGATAAGAACTTTGGAGTGATTCTTCATGACACGTTAAGGGATGGTTATATCATCCAACTAGATTAGCATTGTTGAGAGATTGCACTAGCGAAAGTACGGACCCTGGACCTTGTTTTTAAGCATTGCAATACCGTTTGTGCTCACTTTTGTTACTTGGTACCTTGCTGTTTTTTATTGATCCTATTACAAAAATCAATATCTACTATCATTACTACACTTGTATCACCATCTCTTCGCTGAACTAGTGCACCTATACAATTTACCATTGTATTTGGTGTGTTGGGGGACATGAGGGAGTCCCGGACTAGGGGGTGACCGGATAGCCGGACTATCGTCACGGCTGGACTCCAAGACTATGAAGATACAAGATTGAAGACTTCGTCCCGTGTCCGGATGGGACTTTCCTTGGCGTGGAAGGCAAGCTTGGCGATACGGATATGTAGATCTCCTAGCATTGTAACCGACTCTGTGTAACCCTAACCTATCCGGTGTCTATATAAATCGGAGGGTTTTAGTCTGTAGGACGAAAAACAATCATACCATAGGCTAGCTTCTAGGGTTTAGCCTCCTTGATCTCGTGGTAGATCTACTCTTGTACTACCCATATCATCAATATTAATCAAGCAGGAGTAGGGTATTACCTCCATCGAGAGGGCCGAACCTGGGTAAAAACATCGTGTCCCTTGTCTCTGTTACCATCCGCCTAGACGCACAGATTCGGGACCCCCTACCGAGATCCGCCGGTTTTGACACCGACATTGGTGCTTTCATTGAGAGTTCCTCTGTCGCGTCACCGATAGGCCCGATGGCTCCTTCGATCATCAACAACGACGCGGTCCAGGTGAGACTTTTCTCCCGGACAGATCTTCAGATTCGGGCGGCTTTGCACTGCGGGCCAATTCGCTTGGCCATCTGGAGCAGATCGAAAGCTACGCCCCTGGCCATCAGGTCAGATTTGGAAGTTTGAACTATACGGCCGATATCCGCGGAGACTTGATATTCGACGGATTCGAGCCGCAGCCAAGCGTGCCGCACCGTCTCGATGGGCTTGATCTAGCTCAGCCGCGCAGTGCCACGGAGGCCGCACTCAAGATCCGCCCGATCCTTAATCCGAAGCCGGATTCCCCGATCGAGGACGAGTGGTTGGACGCCGCCTCGGGGGCTACTATCTCTACGGGGATTGAGCTGAACTCTATCCCTGTCCTTTGCGAAGACCTTGACTCCAGGGTGCCGGACTCCTCTCCGGACTCCGAACCCTCCGTGCCCCTACCAACCGAATCCGATTGGGCGCCCGTCATGGAGTTCACTGCCGCGGACATCTTTCAGCACTCGCCCTTTGGCGATATTCTGAATTCACTAAAGTCTCTCTCTTTATCCGGAGAGCCCTGGCCGGACTGTGGACAGGAAGGTTGGGATACGGACGACGAAATTCAATGCCCACCCATCACCCACTTTGTAGCCACTGTCGATGATTTAACCGACATGCTCGACTTCGACTCCGAAGACGTCGACGGTATGGACGACGACGCCGGAGACGACCAAGACCCAGCACCTACAGGGCACTGGAAGGCCACCTCGTCATATGACATATACATGGTGGACATCCCAAAAGATGGGAACGACGATGGAACAACGGAGGATGACCCCTCCAAGAAACAGCCGAAGCGCCGACGTCAGCGGCGCCGCTCTAAATCCCGCCACAATAAAAACGGTGATTCCGGCACGGGAGATAATAACACCCCGGACAGTGCCGAAGAGAACCCCCTCCAGCAGGACTCAGCGCAGGAGGAGGGAGAAGCAAGTCCGCACGACAGTGCGGCAGAAAGAGAGGTCGAGGACGATAATTATGCGCCTCCCTCCGAAGATGAGGCAAGCCTCGACGACGACGAATTTGTCGTGCCTGAGGATCCCGCCGAACAGGAGCGTTTCAAACGCAGGCTTATAGCCACGACAAGCAGCCTCAAGAAAAAGCAGCAACAACTTAGAGCTGATCAAGACCTGCTAGCTGACAGATGGACTGGAGTCCTTGCAGCCGAAGAGTATGAACTCGAACGCCCCTCCAAAAGCTACCCCAAACGCAAGCTGTTGCCTCGACTAGAGGAGGAAGCACCCAAGTCACCAGCGCACGACATGGCAAACCGGCCACCCCGTGGCCGCGATAGAGAGGCCTCTAGACCCTCCGTTCAAGACGCACTCGACGCCGCTCAAAAGTACCAGGCACGGAAAACGCGCGGACTTGTAGATATATTGGAGGATAAGGCAAAACATACAAGATCGATCTACGGATCGCGCGGGCGCCCCACGACACGTGATGATAACCGTCACGCCGGATACAGAAACTCCGGCAGGGCCGAACACAATAGACAAAGCTCATTTGAGCTGCGTCGTGATATAGCCCAATACAGAGGCGCCACACACCCATTATGCTTCACAGATTAAGTAATGGATCATCAAATCCCCGAGGGCTTTAAACCCGTAAACATCGAATCATACAATGGTACCACCGATCCCGCGGTCTGGATCGAGGACTATCTCCTCCATATCCACATGGCCCGCGGTGATGATCTACACGCCATCAAATACCTCCCCCTGAAGCTTAAAGGACCAGCTCGGCATTGGCTCAACAGCTTGCCAGCAGAATCAATTGGTTGTTGGGAGGACCTGGAAGCCGCATTCCTTGATAACTTCCAGGGCACATATGTGCGACCACCAGACGCCGATGACCTTAGCCACATAATTCAGCAACCAGAAGAATCGGCCAGACAGTTCTGGACACGGTTCCTCACAAAGAAAAATCAAATCGTTGACTGTCCGGATGCAGAGGCCCTTGCAGCCTTCAAACATAACATCCGCGACGAGTGGCTTGCCCGGCACCTAGGACAGGAAAAGCCGAAATCTATGGCAGCCGTCACAACCCTCATGACTCGCTTCTGTGCGGGAGAGGACAACTGGCTAGCTCGAAGCAACAACTTGGCCAAACACCCTGATAGTTGGATACCAAGGACATCAATGGCAGGTCGCGTCGCAATAAGAACAAGCGCCGCATTAACGACGACAATACTGAAGATACGGCCGTCAATGCCGGATTCAGAGGCTCTAAACCCGGTCAGCGGAAGAAGCCATTCCAAATAAATACCCAGGGCCCGTCCAACTTGGACCGCATACTCGATCGCTTGTGCCAAATACATGGCACCCCCGAAAAACCAGCCAATCACACCAACAGGGATTGTTGGGTGTTCAAGCAAGCAGGCAAGTTAAGTGCCAAACTCAATGACAAGGGGTTGCATAGCGATGACGAGGAAGATCCTCGGCCGCCGAACAATAAAGGACAGAAAGGTTTTCCCACACAAGTGCGGACGGTGAACATGATATACGCAACCCACATACCCAAAAGGGAGCGGAAGCGTGCACTACGGGGACGATATGCGATGGAGCCAGTCGCCCCAAAGTTCAACCCATGGTCTTCCTGCCCGATCACCTTCGATCGAAGGGACCACCCCACTAGCATCCGTCACGGCGGCTTCACCGCATTGGTTCTTGACCCAATTATTGACGGATTTCACCTCACCAGAGTCCTGATGGACGGCGGTAGCAGCCTGAACCTGCTTTATCAGGATACAATGCGCAAAATGGGCATAGACCCCTCAAGGATTAAACCTACAAAGACGACCTTTAAAGGCGTCATACCGGGTGTAGAGGCCAATTGTACAGGCTCAGTCACACTCGAAGTGGTCTTCGGATCTCCGGATAACTTCCGAAGCGAAGAGTTAATCTTCGACATCGTCCCATTCCGCAGAGGCTATCATGCACTGCTCGGACGAACCGCATTTGCAAAGTTCAATGCGGTGCCGCACTACGCATACCTCAAGCTCAAGATGCCAGGCCCTCGAGGAGTAATCACGGTCAATGGAAACACCGAACGCTCTGTCCGAACGGAGGAGCATACGGCGGCCCTCGCGGCGGAGGTGCAAAGCAGCCTCTCACGGCAATTCTCGAGTCCGGCCACTAAGCGTCCGGACACCGCCAAGCGCGCCCGGAGTAACCTGCAACAAGACCACCTAGCACGATTCAAGCACGAGTAGCAATCCGGCCCCAACCCCAGCCCTCGCGAAATTGCGAAGCTAGTATTACACGTACATAATTACGCTCTGGAGATACCATGGGCATATGGGGAGGCGGCACGCCAAGAATGCGGCTCGACCGCACCAGGGGCTCCCGTTTGTGTCATTTCTTTTTTCTTTTTCCTTTTTTCTTCCTTTTTTTACTTTAAGGACTCCGTCTTTGAGAAGTCCTGTTCGGCACTTGAATCGCCGAACTCACGATGCAACAGCCAGGGAAGAGGAAAGCCACGACGAGTGTTCAGGTGGTCTCTATTACGAGCATTATACCTGTTTTACATACCATCCCGTAGCTTACCCCTGGAGGGGGACATGTTAGATAGTCCCATCCCTTGCTTATCGCACTATTTGTATCGTTCTGCTTTCATTGCAGTACCTTTTTGAATAAACAATAAATAGCTTTCGTCTATTATTGCATTCCTTTCTTTTTCTATATATATGTTCATTTCATGACATGTTGCACCCGTACACTTTGGTACGCCAATACACCAGGGCTTAAGTACCCCAAAATTATGGTGTGATAAGTCCGAACACTTTCACAAGTGCGGCACCCGAACTTATAGCATTATATGAATCGCTCCGAATCATGTCTTGGGTCAATAGTTGGGTTTTCCTGCTCCGTGTTTTGGTACCTTACGCTCGCTATATCGGCTAAGGTAGCATCGGAGAACCATCGCGATTGTGCCCCAGCTTGAGCTGGGTCGAGCACCTCGGTGGAGAAAGCTATAACTGACCGTCATGATAGGGCGAGAGCCGGTCGCTGTTCGAGAGGTTTTTTCGGTCCCTAAAGACTTATGCCGCTTAGAGCGAGGAACCGAACTGTCCGCCAAGGCGTGGATAGCGCCCGAACTCGGTCTTCCGAATACTAGGGGCTTCACCAAATTTAAAATCATAGAATTCTATGGCTAAGTGAGAGTGTTCAAGCATTATAAGTCCGGTTGCCTTGTTCGCTGCGCTGAGCGCCTCCTGGATGGACCCAAGAATGGGAACAAGAGTGCTCAAGTTTATCCCGAACACCCCAAGACTGTGGCATGGGGCTGAAGCCAACGACTTGCCATCTCTCAAATTTGATAAACAGCCGCATGAAGGTAATATTTTAAATTAACAAGCGTTGCTTAGCGCATATGAACAAGTTTTCAGCGTACAGGATAACAAATGCGAGTCTATTAAAAAATTACATCTTTGGAGCACTCATCCGCTATTCGGTGGGCGCCCTTTAGGAGGCCCTCATAATACATTTCGGGCGTGCGATGCTCCTTGCCCTTCGGTGGCCCGTCCGTCACAAGCTTCTCCGCATCCAGCTTGCCCCAGTGCACTTTAGCACGGGCAAGGGCCCGACGGACACCTTCGATGCAGACGGAGCGCTTGATGACTTCAATTCGTGGACAGGCGTCCACCAGCCGCTGCACCAAGCCAAAGTAGCTCCCAGGCATGGCTTCTAATGGCCACAGCCGAACTATAAGGCCCTTCATGGCCTGTTCGGCGACCTTGTGGAGCTCGACCAGCTGCTTCAGCTGGTCGCTCAAAACACACGGATGTCCGGCCTCAAAGATACCGAGACCAGAACACTTTCTCCGTCGAGCTCCCCTCCTTGGCGCGGTAGAATGCGGCAGCATCAGACGCACTGCGGGGCAAATCTGCGAACGCTCCTGGAGAGCTCCGAATCCGGGTAAGTAATAGGTAATTCACTTTCATATGCTTGCTTTGCATAAAGAATGCCTTACCCGCCGCTATCTTATTTAATGATTCAATTTCTTGGAGGGCTTTTTGGGCCTCGGCCTTAGCAGCTTTGGCACTTTCAAGAGCCGAGGCGAGCTCGGACTCTCGAGTCTTCGAGTCACGCTCCAAACTCTCGTGTTTTTCCACGAGAGCTTGGAGCTCTTGCCGTACCTTGGCCAGCTGCGCCTCCTCCTTCTCTCGCTCGGTGCGCTCCGCAGCCGCTTTGTTTTCGGCCACGGACACCGCTTCCTTCAGGGTCTCCACCTCGTTCGTGGCCCATGCAGTACCCATGTTATTCCTGTTATTTTTTGCAACCAAAACCTTTTCTATAAGGTATTTCTTTAATAAGGTATTACTTACCTTCCTTGTCCTCGAGCTGCTTCTTGGCTTGTCCGAGCTCGTTCTCGGACTGCTCGAGGTTCTGCTTCAATGCATTGACCTCCTTGATCAAGTCGGCAGAGGTCAGAAGGCAGCCCTGCATTCCCATATTGACATACCTATGTTAGACTCCTGCGTAGATCTTTTTAGATCCTTAGTCCGGCTTTTCTTTCCGAACACCGAACTAAGCATCAGGGGCTATTGTCTATGCGGTAATATTTTTACATATTCTAAACTTACCTCAAAGCCTGTTAGAAGGCTAGTACAGGCTTCGGTCAGTCCGCTCTTGGCGGACTGAACTGTCCGGATCACCGCACTCATAACAGTGCGGTGCTCCTCTTCGATGGAAGCACTGTTAAGCGCCTCCAGTAAGCTATCCAGTGCCTCCGGCTGGATGGAGGACACCGGCGTCTTACCCTTCTTGTGAAGGATCCGCTGTCCGGACTTCGGAACCGCTGATGGTTCCGGCATGGAGTCCGGACGAGGGTCGGGCTTAGAGCCCCTGGGGGTCTTTCCCCCCATGCGCCTGGAGTCCGGGAGGTTGCCTTGTGGCTCCTCCTGCGCCACCTCCTCTTGACCAAGCCCCCCTTGGGGCACCGCCTCGGTGTCGTCCGCAGTGTGGGGCGAGGAGGCGGTCAGAAGCGAAGTACTCTCCATTTCCGACGAGCCCAGGGACCCGCTCGATGAATCGGCGAACTCGCCCTTGGGCGGGCTGCATGATTGTTCGGCATTAGAGAACACTATGCAATTATGAAAAAGCCGTGGGTATCCGGACACTTACGATCTCGCCAGGGGCTTGGCCCTTGTTAGCCAATCCTCCTCGTCGTAAATGCCGACGTTGGTGGAGAAGTCCGGAGGAAGGGTTCTTCCCTTCTTGGACCCTCCGGCCTCCCCAGCTGGGGCGGCCTTCCTTTTCTTCTCCTCCCCCGCTTGGGGAGGAGCTTCTTCTTCTTCCTCGTCCTCGGGAGAAGATTCTGCTCAGAATCTGACAAGATTTGGCGCGGGAACTCCTTCGAGTTCCCGTGACCTCCTCCTTGGCCTTCTTCTCCGCACCACATGGGTGCCGGAGCCAGCAGCCCGTCAATTGGGCGTCCGCTGGGTCTTCGGCAAAGGAGCCGGTTAATCTGTCCGGACGCCTTCAGCCAGTCCAGTCAAAATTTAGGGAGTTTTAGATCCCACGTAGAGTCAATCTATGAAAAAAGAGTCCCATAAAGGGTAAAATAACTTACCTCGCCGGCTTGATGCCGCGAGCTGTATCCGCGATCTTTGGTAGCGGATGCTGGGGCTTCGGCACCCTTGAACAGCACCTTCCAGGCGTCTTCGTACGAAGTGTCGAAGAGCCAGCTCAAGGTTCGGTGCTGTGCCGGATCGAACTCCCACAGATTAAAGGCCCGTTGTTGGCATGGGAGAATCCGGCGGATGAGCATCACCTGGATTGCGTCGACAAGCCTAAGATTCTTGGCCACCAGGTTTCGGACGCATGTTTGAAGTCCGGATGTCTCGTCCGAATTCCCCCACGTCAGGCCCGTCTCTTTCCATGACGAGAGCCGTGTGGGGAAGCCATATCTGAATTCGGGGGCCGCCGCCCATTCGGTGTCATGGGGCTCGGTGATGTAGAACCACCCCGATTGCCACCCCTTTATTGTCTCCATGAAGGCACCTTCGAGCCATGGGACTTTGGCCATTTTGCCCACCATGGCGCCTCCGCACTCCGCTTGACGGCCGCCCACTACCTTCGGCCGGACGTTGAAGATCTTCAGCCATAAGTCAAGTGGGGCTGGATGCAGAGGAAGGTTTCGCACCTGACGATAAACGCCGAGATGTTGAGGATGAAATTGGGGCCAGGTCATGGAAGTCCAGGCCGTAGTAGAACATGAGCCCCGGACAAATGGGTGAAGTGGAAAACCTAGTCCGCGGAGGAAGTGGGGAGAAACACTACCTCTCTTGGGGCCCGGGGTCGGAATAAGCTGCCCCAGATCGGGCAGCTCAGGCGTGATGTCGCGGACAAGTATCCGCCTCTCGCAGTGTTGTGATGTGCCCTCCGTGACGGAGGAGGCCATCCACCTGCCTCCCGCCTCTCGACATGGTTGGAGAAAGGTTGAGGTGGAATGTGCGGACTTGGGCGCTTGAGCTCGAGTCTTGTGAAATGGATAAGCAAAGGAGGAAGAAGGCGAGGTGAAAAGGTGGATCCTTATCCCTTATATGGACGGACGGTTATGCGCCCCCACCAGCTGGTAAAACTCGCTTATTTCCCAAGCGCCGTAATCAATGGCGCAGATGGGTTACCCACGTCCGTATTGATGAGAATCTCGGAATAAGGGGGCACGATCTATGCTGTGATAAGACGTGCCAGGGAAACCACCTCGCTAAACGCGCTAAGGTGGAACGGTGATTTATATAAAGGCCTGGCCGTGGTGTGATGTCACGCCACGGAATACGTCAGCAGATCTGTGCAAAAGTTATTCTCTCTACGGTGTTATGTGGAACTTGTTTTGCAGAGCCGGACACTATCCTTGTGTTCAAAACCTTCTATGAAGTATTCGGAGGAGGAACCCGCCTTGCAATGCCGAAGACAATATGCGCGTCGGACTCGTCATCATTGAAGCCTGGTTCAGGGGCTACTGAGGGAGTCCCGGACTAGGGGGTGTCCGGATAGCCGGACTATCGTCATGGCCGGACTCCAAGACTATGAAGATACAAGATTGAAGACTTCGTCCCGTGTCCGGATGGGACTTTCCTTGGCGTGGAAGGAAAGCTTGGCGATACGGATATGCAGATCTCCTACCATTGTAACCGACTCTGTGTAACCCTAACCTATTCGGTGTCTATATAAACCGGAGGGTTTTAGTCCGTAGGACGAAAAACAATCATACCATAGGCTAGCTTCTAGGGTTTAGCCTCCTTGATCTCGTGGTAGATCTACTCTTGTACTACCCATATCATCAATATTAATCAAGCAGTAGGAGGGTATTACCTCCATCGAGAGGGCCCAACACAGGTAAAACATCGTGTCCCTTGTCTCCTGTTACCATCCGCCTAGACGCACAGTTCGGGACCCCCTACCCGAGATCCGCCGGTTTTGACACCGACAGGACACAAGAGACTTTTTATTATTTGGTTGCAGGGTTGTTTGAGAGAGACCATCTTCAACCTACGCCTCCCATGGATTGATAAACCTTAGGTCATCCACTTGAGAGAAATTTACTACTGTCCTACAAAACTCTGCGCTTGGAGGCCCAACACAAGTCTACAAGAACAAGTTGTGTAGTAGATATCAGAGATCAAAGATAGTTTGATGGAGCATAATTTGTGTATTACTCATGTTGCCAACAAAAAACTATGTTAGTCATTTCTTGGCGAATTTTGGAAGATCACAATGCTGAACTGTTGTGTGGCTTGGGTCTGGTCCAAATGAACTTATAGACATTGTTGTTGTGGCTGTAATATTTGATTTTGAGTAATACAAGTATTATCTCGCAAAAAAAATTGCAATTCACTTTCGTTGACTCTTTTGTCTGTCTAATCTTTGCTTTGCGATTTATGTTAAAAAGAGTTGTGAAGTTATCTTTATCGACTTCAGGCCCACACTTTTGCGGGCTGATTTTGGCTCATTGCCTTTCTATGCCTGATTTTGATTTTCTTTCCTCGCTTATACCTTCACAAATTTTTAGGTTGTAGTTCATTCTTTGAGTGGAGAGTGCAGTGGAGAGGGAGAGGGAGAGGGAAGAGAGTGATTTACATGGCAATTTCTACAACGGATTCCATGGCGGCTACGAGCTCCCGATCCTGTCATTCTTGAATTAAGTTTTCCAGACCGTCGATTTTGAGTTCCTCTAAGTGATTTGTTTTTCTTGGCATAGTTTCCCTTTTATTTTAGCTGACTCGCTATTTCTGGATCCAGTTCTTTGATTCCCCATTTCCCTATTCATGTAGTTGTGCGATTTTGCACTCGGTGACAATCTAGGTGTGTGATTTGTGCCTGGCTTTTTTAGTTATGTAGCTTGATTAGTTGTGTATTTCGGGGATATTTCTGAGTTTGTGGCTGTTGATGATTTTTGCGAGCCCACATTGCTCTTTGGAAATCTCGAACCTACAAGGAGGTGAAGGCGTTAATGTAGTTAGATCCTCCCTCCCTACAGCTTGTAGGTTCACTATCTTTGTCGTTTGCACTAATAATTGTTGAAAATATGCCCTAGAGGCAATAATATTTGTATTATATATATATATATATATATATATATATATATATATATATATATTTCTATATTTATAATTATAGAGTTTAAAATTCTATGATATAACTACTATGATCCTGGGATATGCGATTCAATGGAAAACTCATGCACATAAGGTTCCTAGTCTTGCCTCTAGGACTAGCTCAAGTCTTGTTGGTGATCATGTTCTCCGAATATTAGGGTATTGTGTAACGATAGTCCTAAAACAATATTGAGATTGTGACGTTGGAAGAACAGTTATATTGAATCGATCCAATCTTGTCTGTTATGAATTGAGTTAATATCGTGTGTAATCAATTGTAATAACACGGAGTGTTAGTGTGTGAATTTGCTCCTTGGACCATGAGAGTATCGTAGTGTAAGTGCATCTAGTGCCACCCCTAGTTTGGTTTTGGAGTATTGACGACAAACGTGGTTGAGGGACTAATGTGTTTGTGAGAATTGCAGGATAACACAGGTAGTAGTCCCTTCTTGATTCAGTTTACCTACCGGAGATGACCCCTAAAAATGTATGAAGACATTGAAGATAATGGTGGTACGTGAAGATATTCACATTGAAGAATATGACAGAAGAATAAATTGAGTTAAGACTATGGAGCGCGAAGACTTAGCAGTTTCGTTGTTTCTTTTCTTCTTTGTTGAGTCATAGGAACCACCGCAATGTTAAGTGGGGTCCAAGTGAACAAAGTCATAGTGACTGAAGTGATGCTCAACCAAAATCCTATGTATTCGAGCGAAGACAATGAGAGCAAATCTTATCTAGAGTCGGATAAGTCAGCTTTACTTGTAGCCCAAGTCAAGCTGTCGCGTGTGTTTGAAATCGACCGTGCCAGACACGTGTCGGTTCCTTAGTGACCCAGGGTCATTTCGGACAAATCAGGTCGGCTTGCCTAGTGGCTATAAATAGCCCACCCCCTACACCATAAATTGGTGGCTGCTCAGAGTTAGTGCACGGATTTTGTCGTTGAGAGCAACCCACCTCCGAAGAATTTGAGAGAGAAATCCTTGTGAGGACAAAGCCCAAAACACCCAGAGCCAAAAGAGTGTTTGGCATCATCAAGTCTTTCGTCGCGTGATCGAAGACTTGTTACACTTGAGGACTGTGAATCCTCCAGCCGGTTAGGCGTCGCGCTCTGAGCATCCAAGAGTAATTGTGGATCGCCGGTGAACGAAGTCTGTGAAGGTTTGGAAGTCTACCTTGAAGACTTACCAGAGTGATTGGGCGGGGACTGTGTGTCCTTAGCTCAACGGGAATAAGGTGAAGACACGGTCTTCTGAGTTCAATCTCGCCTCCCTAACCAGACATACAGTTGTCACAACAACTGGAACTGGTCGAACAAATCCTTGTCTTCACAACACACTGGTTCTATCTCTTACTCTCCTTACTTACAGTTTGTCTTAGTGAAGTCATTGCCTGATTGCTCTACCTGTTTGACTTCACTGTGTGACTACTTGTTCTGATTGGCTTCATACTATCTTCCATCCTGATCCTACTACCTAGCTGCTATCAGTCATCATGCTTTAGCTTCATACTCGTTTGACTATTGCTTGTCTAGTGTAGTTTATCTTCCGCTGCATGTTTATAGGTCTAATTTTCATGTTTGTCTTCGAAACTTTCATGTTTTGAAGACTTTCATAAAAATCGCCTATTCACCCCCCCCTCTAGTCGATAACTAGCACTTTCACGTAGTCACTTCTTACCGTACGGTAGGCTTTGGGGGTGTTCAAACATCACATGTAACACGGTGATCACAACGACAAGTTACATGTTCATCAGAATGTTTGACAAGGGACTAGATAGCTCGAGAGTGAGATTTGCTCCTCGGATGACAGAGAGATATTCTTAGGGCCCTCACAGTGTGATGGCATCAGTCACCGTGTGGTCAGACATAGGTGACTACGTCACGGGGATGCCAGAACACAATAACGAGAAAGAAGAACAAAACCAGTGACGGGGGTTTTAGTATAGTGAGCATGGGGAACATCACATTATGACCAAAGGTCCACTTGAATATCATTCGTGTGCTCTTAGGGATCGATATGGACGTCCACAGTTCCGTTGTTGGTCATTGAACAAACGGTTTCGTTCCTATCTATGAGTTACCGAACCTACGGGGTCACAGGCTTAAGGAAATCATGATTTGTTGAGTGTTAATAGGATGGGAGTAATGAGAATATATTTTTAGAATTTTTCATTAATATATAGAATAGTTCCGAGAGGATCCAGAAGCATTTCGGGGTCACCGGAAGGGTTTCAGAAAATATCGGGTAATACTGGGTATTACCGATAAATAATATATAGGTCAAAAATGTTTCGTGGATGTTAAATATATATATATATATATATATATATATATATATATATATATATATATATATATATATATATAGGTCTTAAAATATTCAAAATTATTTTATATTTAATTTAATATCAATGGGTCTTAAAAGGCGAAGATGTGGAAGACAACTTGGGCCAAAAAGGCCCAAGTGGAAAAGTGCCTCCTTCCTTTGGGGAAGGGGAGGAGTCATACTCCTCCTCCCCTAGGCCGGTGCACCAAGGGGGACTCCTTCCCCCTTGGTGGAAGCCCCCCTCTCCCTCCAACCTATATATACTAGGGGATTTTACTCTTTTGTATACATAAGTTTTGGAGCCTCCTCTAGTTCAAGTTGGTCCTATTTACTAATTAGAGCTAGGCTAATCCTCTTGTCCTTATAATTAGAAGTCCAATATGGTTCTAATCTCCTCCCTCTACTTCTCCAGAGACGATTAGCTCTGGACGACGAAGCGCTGCTGGATCGTGATGGATGCACGCTTGCAACCAAGTAGAGAGGTCGTGCTTTTGGTCTTCGGTTCGAGGGACTGTTTGTGGGCGGTTCGCTGGATCGTTCATCAACGGTTCAAGGGAGTCCAAGTACGACTCACACCGATACATTCATCTTCCACTACAACTCGGTGACGGTAATGATCGTGATCACAACTCGTTATACATCTTCATATTGATCTTGGGTGTGCGGCGCATTTTTTTGGTTTTCTACTACGTTTCCCATTAGTGGCATCATGAGCAGTTATATGAGTAGGTGCAGGTTGTGATCGAGATCACATGTGATTGTGAGGGTTGATGTTCTTCATATGCTTCCCTCGAGTGTTGCTTTAGTTCAATTCATAGACGGCATGGTGTCGCTTTTACAAGGTTCTGACAATCGATTGGCTTTGGCTGACGACAATCTGCTAATAGTTCCTTGGGCTTCACTGTAGTTGAGAATAATGAACTGGCGCGTACACAAGAGGGTGCCAAAGATGGATGATCTTCTAGGGGGTCACGAGTATTTGACGAAGTTTAGTGTGGGGACGAGACTTTTAAAGCTTCTTCTTTCACACACCCCAAAACTTAATCTAGCATCAAGAATCATCGCCTAAATTGTGGATGTAGGTAGCTAGTATTACTTGTTAAAACTAATTAACTATGTAACTAAAATTTTGCTAAAACCAATTAGAGGATGTCTAACTTGGTTTTGCAGGGTATGCATATGATTTGGTACAACCTTCGTCATGATAATGAGTTTATGTATGAGATGTTTATATGTTGTAATGTTAAGTGGCCTGCGTGTCACGACATGATGGCTGGAGCCATGAGATTGTCACGTTAATATAAATATTTTAGAGATAGCCTACATGTTACATGTGACAATAGCAAATGTACACGGAGGACCCCGACGAGGATAAGGGTACTAGGCGTGGGACGAGGAGCTACAATTTTGTGTTATAGAAGAATTTCTGAATTTTGGCGTCGCGGCAACGTTTTCTGAAACGATCACCACGGCAACATTTTTGAGAAAATGGACTCTCTGCTAGTCCTTGATCTGGATTGCATATTTGAGAAAATGGAAGCTGAGAACCTGCAACATCGACAACCTCACTGGCTACTATGGTTTTCCTTGCCCTAGGCTGCTCAACTTGACTGATACTTATTTGAGTGAGCATACCACTATCATCTGGCTCGGTACTAATGACAATGTTAGGTTCTTCAGCAGTGGCGGAGCTAGCTAGTCCATGCAGCCGGGGAAAAATACGAAGGGATATGGCTCATGGGCATTTTCCCACTAAAACTGATGATTAAATCTCCATCTCCTTCTATAATCTCACAGAAGTTACTGGGCAGAGCCCGGGCAGCTGCCCAGGGTCGCCGGGAGGTGGCTCCGCCATTGTTCTTCAGCTTTATCATCATCTAGATCAACTATCTCATTCTCAAAGTAACTACCATTGCTGTTGTACTCACTATCCTGCTCCCCATGGTATTCAACATAAACATCTGCTACATCTCCAACACAGAAGTAGTCTGACATCCTCACACAAGTATTGTCATCGAACAAGAACATCAAACCATCAGCTAGTTCTTTCCCAAGATGATGAAAATACAACTTCATTGATTCATTGAACTCCAGATGGTCTTTCAAATGACCTTGAACTTCCTGCAATGACAGCTTGTCCCTCTCAATCTCTGAAATCTTTTCATCTCCACCCATATAATCCAAAACATGACCACTGTGGATGAACTCGCCTCCAGAATGAAATCTGACATTCAAGATCTCACTAGGGTCCATTATTTAACAAAAAAAAAACATGAGAATATCACTACATTGTCCTAATCCGAGCAATTGGAATGACAAAAAATGCACAAAAAATCCCCCAAAAACCTAGCTTTATAATAGAAGAAAAGCCCAAATTTATCTCTCTGCCCTAATACTAACAGCACGGCCTGAGCATATATTACGGCCGGAGGAGGAGTATGCCGGAGACAGTAACTTTGACGTCGCTCGTCATCCCGCTGTCAGGATCGTCGCCGCTGGATCCAATCACCCTCCCGTCGCCATTGTCCTTGCTCGAGCAGTGGAATTCCATGGGATGCCACGAGTGGGGATGGACTGCCCCCTGCGTGGGCTACCTCCGGACTAAGAACAGGGGAGCGCTCTGGGCCGGCCCAACTTGTACGCGCCCAACAATGACCAATCCCAGTTTCGATCTACGACGTCATCAATGCCTGTTTGGAAGTGCGATCTGGGTTCAATTTGGACAGGGATTAGAGAGTTGAGTGTGTTGATTCCTGACATTTGGAGTTCGGGTTTTGATTTAGCTAACGCGTATGAGTTCAAGGTTTATTTTGGAATTTTTCTGTTTTGAGGGGAACGTGCAACATTTCCTGAGGGTCGTGCTACTGATTGGCCAGCCTCTTTAATCGTTTGTTTATTATTCCACGCGAACGGTCACACGAATCGCGCGAGACGAGGTTTTCCTTCTTTGTTCCTCTCCTCTCCACGCGTGAAGGTGCAACATTGAGGACTCGCTGCGCCCGCGCATGCATACGCCTCCTTCCTTTGTTGATTGCCTTTATAAAATGTCCATTCCAAACCTTGAACTTGTAGAGCTTAGCTAAATCAAACCCCCAACTTCAAATCCTGGTCGTTGGCACACTGAACTTATCAATCCCGGTCTAAATCGAACCCTGAAGTTGTTTGGTGCACCAGGAAAGAGACGATCATGGGATTATATCTCTCATGTCACTCCTTTGGTGGGCCGGTCGGCTGCCAAATAGTCATGGTCTTTTTACGAATTTGAAAAAATGTGCATGGTTTTGAGAAAAGTTCACAAATCTGGAAAAAAATTCAGAAATTAAAATATATTTGTAAATATGAAAAATCTTCAGGAGTTTGTAAAATGTTAAGTGAACTCTTTTTTTCACAAATCTGGGAAAAAAATGGAAACAAAAAATATTCTCAAATCTGAAAAATCTTCAGTAGTTTGGAAAAAAAATGTGCAAAGTAAAAAAACAATTTTTTGAAAAACTGACCAACTTTGAAAAAAATGAACACTTTTGAAACATAAACATTTTTTGAGAAAATGGGAACACATTTTGAAACCTGAACAAAATGTTAAAGTGCAATATTTTTTGAAAATTTTAAAAATGGGATCAAATTTCGAAAAGTGAACAAAATTTAAAGTGCAAAATCTTTTTGAAGTTTTTTAAATAGGAACAAATTTTGAAACCTGAACAAATGTATAAGAAACATGTTTGTGACATCTAAAAAATGTCATATAGCTTTATAAAGTTTTTGTGGCATCTAAAAACCTGAACAAATGTGTAAGAACAATGTAAACAAATGTTCATACAGTTTTATAAAATGTTTATTTTCATTTAAAAAGATAAAAATGTGTATTTGGAAAATGTTGCCTTCTGTTCAAAAATGGGCAGAAAACATGTATTTGAAAAAATGTACATAATGTATTTGGAAACGATCAAGGTGTATCAAAAATGTTTCATGTGTGCATTACAAATGTACATCGTGTACTGAGAAAAAATAGACATGTGTAATAAATAAATCATGTTAACGCTGGCAAAGAATTAAAAAGAAAAGAAATAAAATATCAAGAATATGAAGAAAGAAACAAAAGGAAACCGAAAGTATAACAATGAAAGAAAAACCAATGAAAACCAGTGAAAAAAATATAATGAAGGAAAAAAGAAAGCCACAAATTGATGAGAAAACAAAGAAAACATAAAGGAAAAATAAAAGAAAAAAAATTACAAACACAAAGAATAACCAGAGTGGGTGCGCGAGCGACTGTGCTAATGGGCTGGCCTGATTGACTTGCCACGTCAACAAATCCCAGCTAAACACTCTCAATTGTCTAAGAAAACTAAACACTCTCAAGATTCAAAATAGACCGCGATCATAAAGTTTGGTGTGCTAATTTCAAGGATTGAAAACTCAGGATTTGATTTAGCTTTCATCTACAAATGCAAGGTTTGTTTTAAACTTTTTTCCCTCAAATCTTACTAATAAAGCACGCAGTGCTTCTGGTCGTACGTCGATGTCATTTTTGCAGAAAAGTCCCTCTACTTTTAAGAATTCAACCCGCCATCCTTACTTAAGTGAGAAAAACGTTTGCTCAGAAATTTATAAATAAAACCCTGTGGTTTTAGGGATTCAACCAGCGGTCCTCGGTGAGTGAATAAAAACGGTTTCAGGCTGGTGCGGGGCGCTCCGATCCCGATCGGGAGCAGGGGGACGGCGGCAGAGATCCGGAGGCGGGAACGGCGGAAGTGGCGGAGGTCGGGATCCATACCGGCGGTTCAGAGTGGAGGCCGGCCGCGGCGCTCCGTCCCCGATCCGATCGGTAGCAGGACGACAACGCAGAGTTCCGGAGGCGGAAGTGGCGGAGGTCGGGATCCATCCCGACGGTTCGTAGTGGAGGCCGGCGGCGGCGGTGCTCCATGGCTGTGGCGACTCGGTCTTCGGGAAGAAGATACAAGGGAGGAGACGAGGTGAGATGGAGAGAAGAGAAAGGAGAATAGGGACTGCGCGGCTACCTGCTGCTGGTCCGACGGCGGCTCCGATCATCGGATCAGGTTTGTGTCAGGATTCCTCTCCTCCCCGCAAAAAGTATGCCATGTCGTTGCTAATTGCTAGAGATGCCCTTCACAAGTTCAGCCCGTGGCCAACAGCAACCTCCAGGTCGCGTAAGAATTCAGTGGCATGGGCATGCTCTCGCCTGATTAATTTTGTATAGAAGATTTGTCATGAGTGCTTGAGTACATGTTCAATATACATAACAACTTCTCTGGTGACTTACTCAACTAATGGTTAGATACAATTTTAGCAGCAGTGAATAGACGCATGATACGTTTGTTATCTGCTTCTGAATGTTCATAATGTGTAAAATGATTCAATTTTGTATGATTTTGCTTCAGAAGTTGAATCTGCAAAATCTTGAGAACATTGACTATATGCTCCAACACTGCAGGCCAACTCTTGATGATTTCCAATGTGTTGCTGGCCTCCAAATTTTTTTCGTCGTGCAGCCGCTCCCTGTCTCCCTGTGTCGTCGCAAGATGGTCCGGCTGGGCGCTGTCCTGACGGCCGAGCGTGTGCTATCTACGGAACACAGCTCCTCCACCCAGGCCCTCCTCCGCAACGCCGGCGAGGACACTACTTCGTCCGAACCGATTATCACAACCACGCACAGGTACACACACATGCGCTCCCATGCCACCCCTGCACTGATTTAAGGCGAAATCCAATTGGGACGTATTGATAGGCACCAATGTATTCTTGGTTGAGTTCCCATGTCTTGAATTACGTTGATCCTTTTGGTAAGATCAAACTGAACAAACTAAACATCACTTGCCCAAACAAGCTGAACGTCATGCTACATTATCGTAAATCATTTACCAGGACTTTGTGTTCTTTGTACAAAACAGCCAAGACCTCGATCACTTATTCGTAGACCACAAGCGAAGACATCTTTCGTTGAATCCACATATATGTTCAGTTTTTTAATTGATTTTGAAATTTCAGGAGCTCTATGGCACATGTAGCAGGTCTAGGGCATGATGGCCGGACACGATGAGGAGGACATACTGGATCCCCATGGACGCCAAGGATTCGAGGACATTGGCAGATGTAGAGGAGGCAATGAGGACGGAGATGATTGCGGCACACAATTTAAATAAACCAGAATATACTGAAAATTATATTTGGTGTATAGAATTCAGTTTTAGTCTTTGAGTACATTATCATGATTCACTAACTCCAGTAGTGAGTAAAAATATATAAAACTACGTGACTTGTAAATTTTTGTGTCCGTCGTGCGTCCCAACGATTCCACCGGCATCGGCCCTCCCCTACCCTGGTGTGGACTGCAGTATTAGCGATCTCCTTGGAGTGCTTCTGGTCGTCCGTCGCGCATATTTACAGAAAACCCCCTATAGTTCCATAAAATCAACCCGCACTACAGGTTTTAGTCAATCAGAAAAACGTTTCAAATTTACAAACAGGACCCTGTGTTTTTGTCTATTCAACCCGCGATCTGCAGAACGGCGGCGACGGCTGGAGCTTGCAGCGAATGGATCCGTGCGTGGCACGGGTTGGGGAGGATTCAGAGGCGGACGGTGACCACGGAGGTCGCCGGTGACGACGATTAAAGCTGAAGCGCGACTTCCCGGGCGAATTCATGGCATCTAGGCTCCTGCCAGAAAGGAGACGGGGAGATGGGGGGAGGAGAAAACGGGAGAAAGGAGGGGAAACGAGGCGGCGGCTTGCTGCAGCAGACGGCAGCAGGAGCAGGAGGTGCGGCAGCGCCGTGCAGGGTGCACGCACGGCGGTGCTGTCCACAGGCGTCATCGGAACGGAGGCGAGCGGCTCGGACATGGTGGCGCGATGCAACATGGGAGGAGGAGAGCTGAGGTGAGGAATAGCGAGGTCGAGGGTGGTGCAGCCTCGCCGGGTCGGGCTCAGATCTTGGCGGGTGCAGCGGATCGGTAGCGCATGGAGCGCCTCCCTGACGGCGTGAGGTGGAAGAGAGCGAGGGGATCGATCTATTTTTCTAAGGCAGGGGATCGATCTGCTAGCTAGGTTAAGGTACGCCTGGGTTGGGCCTTAGGCCAAATGGGCCAGCCGGTTTAGTTGCTGCTCTCTCTCTCTCTCTCTCTCTCTCTCTCTCTCTCTCTCCCCCCCAATTCTCCTATCTTTTTTCTAGATTACTAAAAAAATCCTACCTTTTTCTATTTATTAAATGTAAATAGAGAAATATTATAAAAGAGAGAGGGTTAGGAATTATCTTTTGGGAAGGTACTATTTTCTTGGACTCGAAAAAATGTGCTTGTTCCAAGAAAAATACAAATGGGCAATGCAAGGTTTAAACTCAAACTCATTTGAATTTTTGTGGAGGCTGGTAAAGTGATAAAACAATTATTGGCAAAGTCTGGGGACCAAAATTGAAGTACAAAAAGGCATGGTATTTTTCTAAAGGCTCAAAAAGGAATTTTGAAAAGCAATTGTATAAAATAGAAGTAAGGCTCAAATGATCTTCTAAAAATGTTCATAGTTTTTAACTTGGTGTGAAGTATTTCTTTATCTTTACCTAATTTTATTTATTTATTCTTACCTTATATATTTATATTTTTATATTAAATATTAAAAGGAGGTGATATTCTTGGTTTCGTCCCGCTTTATTTGGTCCCGCTTCAATTAATTTCACGTATGCTATTTCTAACATTTACAATAATAATTAAATTAAAAAAAGCCTTGCATAATGGCATATGGATCAGGTTATATCTAAATTTTCGCCCGGTGCAACGCACGGGCATTTGTACTAGTCAAAACACAAAAGGAGGTTGTGCCCGCACGACATCCTGATGGCACCGGTGATGCCCTCGTACGTACGTAGTCTAGCACGGCCCCACCGCCCTGGCATTGCATGGCGGTCAATGCATGCATGCTAGGGATCTGGTCAGTGTCCAGTACCTGGAAAACTGCAATGCCGAGATCCCGGTTTCACCGGGGAACCGAGAATCAAGAGTCAGATCCGATCGAGCCTACCATTACAGATCGTGCCCCAAGGCCTCCGCCGGCTTTACGGGACTTCCAAGCCAGCTGCCATGCCGCGTCGCGTGCGACCACGCACGGGCACGGCCGGCGGCGAGGACCGCCTCAGCGCACTACCCGACGATCTCATCCGCCTCATAGTACGCAGGCTGGACACCCGCACCGCGCTGTCCACCGCCGTCCTGGCCAGGCGTTGGGCGCACATCCCCCGCGATCTGCCGGAGCTCGACTTCAGGGTCAGCGATGTGCTCCCGCCCGAGTACGACCGGACCGTCGCCCTCCGCCGGCGCAACATGCCGCATGACACGTTTCTGGCCGAGATGCTGGACCGTCTCATGGCGCGCTGCGAAATCGACACGATCACGGCGTTCATCGACGGCATCACCGGATTCTTGGAAGCGGGCGGTGGCCCTGCTGACGGCGGCGCACGTCGGCGCGCCAAGAACCTGCGTCTGGAGTTCTTCCAGACACACGACGGCGGCTGCGTCCTCGACCGCCTGATCGCCACCGCGGTAGGCGCATGGGGAGTGGAGGATCTGGAGGTCGTTGCCAGGCAAGCTTCCTGCCATGTCCTTCAGGCGCCGCCATACCGCTTTCCTCACGACCACGACTGCCTCAAGGACGGCCTTCGCAGCTTGACGTTGGGTAACTACTGCACGCTCCCGCCGCTGCATAGCTACAACGCTCTTACCACGCTGGTCCTGCGAGACATGGCCGCTTCCACGCCCGTCGACGTGTACCAGAGGGTGTTCACTGCGTGCACACGGCTGCAGGTGCTTCACCTGATATCCTGCTGCTGTGCACAGGACTATGTCGTGGTGGACGCGCCGTGTTCACATATCAGGGAGCTCATCCTGGACAAGTGCAAGTTCATGGTGATCGAGCTGCGCCACCTTCCAATGCTTGTTAGCCTGGCATGCTGCCTAAACGACACTAAGAGACTCGTATTCGGCTCGGTCCCCAGCCTCATGCACACTAACCTCACATTCGCAATAGAAAGCTGGATAGTTCCAAAGCGGTGCAAGGATTTCTTCACCCGGTTCATCGACGTGTCTCCTACCATGACGAATCTCATCCTCCGCTTTTCCGGGCTGAGAAGATGGATGGTGCCCACTGCACCGGCCAAACCATTGCTCAACCTGAAAAAGCTCCTTGTGGCCGATCTGCCTGCGAATTGGAACATCACATGGCCACGCGGCCTCCTTTTGGCCGCGCCCTCACTCGAGGTCCTGCACATTCATGTGCCTTGCTCGGAGGAGGAGCCAACTTACGGGAGCTTGAGAATGAGCTCACTCGAGGCGCTTCAGCGCCATCACTGCCTCAAGGAGCTTGCCATTACTGGATTCTTGCAGCGCCACATATGGTTTTTGAAGTATGTTGTGAGCGTGTGCACATCGTTGCAACGTGTTATCCTGCTTAAAGATGATGGTCATGTTCGATACAATGGTCTTTGGGATTGGGAGATGATTGGGCAGCAAGCATTTCCTTGGAGCAATGATGATGAATTGGTGGTGAGGAGAATAATCAAATCTGGGTGCAGGCCTCTCGTTGAAGTCACCCTGGGATGATCTTGGCGAGCTTGGCATTGCCGACTTCGAGCGATTCAGAAGGGATTTTCGGCTTCGCTGTCCGTGGTTTGAAAGCGACACCCCGATAGGCCTTGTGTGGGATCAAAGCATGTGATGAGACGGATATAGAACTTTTTATCCTTTTCATGCCTCTATTTCAATCATGGTTTTGGGTACCGCCCGAGAAATTCGGATACCGGGCGGTATCCACGTTTATCGTTGGCCCACGAGAAACACTGATCTCGAGCAAAAAATTCCAAATTATTTGAATATTTTGAATTCAAACGCTCAAAGTCTATTAATTAGTGTAGTTTTTTGTTTGATCCAAGAACCTTAGTGTGGCGTAGCGTTTGTGATCTGATTTCCTTGTCCATAGGTAGCTGGTTCAAATCATCGTTCCGCACTTTTTTTGTTTATTTTTCAGAATGGGTAAGTAGAAAACGTGAAAAAATGAGGACCAAAAGAATCGAACTCGCAACCTCAAGCACCGCAACTTTTTTTGTTTATTTTTCAGACTGGGTAAGTAGAAAACGTGAAAAAAATGAGGACCAAAAGAATCAAACTCGCAACCTCACCGCATAGCGCAAACGTAGTCAACCTTCCACTGAGCTACTACATCTATTCTGAAAAAAAGTAGTTCATGATATTTTAATATCTACTTCAAAAAAAATTGAATTCAAAATTCAATTACAAATTTCGTCCGAAATTTGTTCGGAATTTCTCGGTAACCGTGGTTACCGAGAATTTCGCCCGCCCACGAGAAAATTTGCCCATTCGGAATCAAAAACCTTGATTTCAATTGCCCTAACAACGGGAGAAAGGCGCTTTTCTGGCATGGCGACTAGACGGGTAGGGGTCCATCCAACACCTCGCCATGGATCTCTTCAAGATTGCCACCAGGAAGCGAAGGACGGTTTATTTGAAGCACCGCGGTGAGGGTTGGGTGCATGCGGTCGCAAAAGTTAGCGCCCTCGAGCAACTCAAGTAATTTGTTCGTCTTTGGGGAGTGCTCGCCACCATCAACCTACAAGCGATCATGATGATGCCATCACCTGGAAGTGGATTGTCAATGTGCTTGCTTGTCAGTCTCAGCATATAATGTGCAATTTCAGGGTTCCCACCCTTAGTTTGACGCCTCCAGGATTTGGAACGCGCACGCGGAGCCTAAATGCAAAATGTTCACTTGGCTTGTGCTTTAATGGGCATATCCTCGCCGCTGATATGCTTGCGGTTCCAGGGTTACCGCATGACCCCATGTGCCAACTGTATCTCCATGCTCCAGCGGAGTGGCCGTCTTCTGTACACTGTGTAGAATATCTGGAAGAAGGGGAATCGTCGCATTTTCGACAAAACACAAATGACCTATATCAAGGTGGCCCTAATGGCCCTGGAGGATATCAAGCAAAGAGAAAGGGCTTTCGGGTCGCCCAACTGAGCGAGGTCTTTGGATAGATCGCCTGTTTCTTTTTGTCTCTTTTGTGTTTTTGACTCATCCATCAATCTCTTGTACTACATATGGATCTTTCGTCTAAGTGAAAAAGGCAGTGCTTTGCCGGTTCCTCAAAGAAAAGAAAATTACTCCTCCTTATCTATATTATAGTCTCTCTTTTTTAGAAAATATTGTGTATAAGTTGTTGTTTAAGACTGGAAATCTCCGGTGATTTATCTGAACGTGCCTCCTATGTAAAACAAGTTTGTCCTTTGTTTAGTTTCACCCAACTCATGAGCACTGTCAAATTGTCAAAGAAATGGACCTTGAATATGTGATGGGGTCTATTCATCATTTACTTTGCATTTGAGATACAACTGATCTATGCACAAGTGCAAGTCCTCAGATTAGTTTCACCTGATGTGCATAGTTGGATTCTCAAACGTAATGGATCTTTTATATGTTATTCTACCGTTGGGGCAAGTTGGGCAGCCGCTCAATCTTCGCCAAGAAGCATGAGAGATGTTGGCCCAGGTCATGTGCAAACTTCAACAAACTAGATCGTTTAAAGTTCTAAATTGTATTCATGATGCAGAGGGCGGAGTGACCCTATTTTTTTTCTATAAAAAGAGTTAATTTCATTTATTTATTTTTTGCGGGAAAACTTTCGATTTATTCATCAAACATCATGGTCATATTAGGACAAAGAAAATCAGACGTAGCAATTACATCCATGTTCGTAGACCACCTACGACGACTACAGGCACTGGATCAAGCCGAAGACGCACCGCCCAAATGAACCCTCGAACCACCCGCATCCGTCTGGACCACACGGTCCGAATGTGTTTTGCCAGCCAACGGGGCCTGTATCCGTCCGCCGATCGGTCCGGATCGTCATTTTTCCAGCAAATCGGAACCAAACCAGGGTTTCAAGTCGTCGCCAATGTGTTGTGCAATCAAGTTGGGCCGTAGTGTTCTGTTTCTGAAGACCCCTTCATTTCTGTTATGCGAGAGATTCACTGCACAAGCTGCCAGTACAATCGGCCACTGATAATGGTTGATGAGTTTTTGTGCTTCATGCGCAAACTATGTCAGGTTAGATGCCTGTCCGGCAACGTGCTGCAGATGTAGAACTTGCCAGCTGTATTGTGCAGTTTTGCAGTGCAGCAAAATGTGCTCGATTGATTCAATAGCTGGGCAAATGCCACACCAACGCTCCTGAGTCCAACATGTTTTAGTACCATTACTGTTGGTGTTTAGACGTCCTTCGGAAAGCAAGCCAGAGGAAAACTCTGTTTTAAAGGAATAGTCGATACTCGATGGCCAGGTGAATTGAGAAAATGAAGTATTTGACATTTGCAGCGCTACCAAATATTCGGCCTGACCTTGTCTCTCTCGTGGGAGTAAGTCTGACAGTAAGTATAGGTGGTACATAGGAGGAGGCAAGGTCCTAGCTACGGTGAGGTTGTGCACGCAAGTTTTACGAGTTCAGGCCCCTCTCGGAGGAGGTAAAAGCCCTACGTCTCGGTGCCCTGAGGCTGTGTCGACTGGATTATGCGTGAATGTTATAAGGGTGCGACCCCTTGTGCCAGAGGAGGAGGGTGGCTTATATAGAGTGCGCAAGCACCCTCTCAGGCCTCCGTTACACAGGGTTCAACGTGAGTTAAGATGGGACATTACTAGTAACGCCAGCCATAAATGATCTTTAAGACTACAGAATGAACGCCTGACCGTTGCCATCCAGGGGTGGCTTTAGATCTTGTGTACTCCGAGTGGTTCTCCACATGTTCGAGTGACTATGTTGTGGTCGAGTGGAATTGGGGTATCCGAGTGGAGTCTTCTGTCGAGTGGATCGCACTTCAGGGTGATTCTAGTCAGTACTTTCTGTTGGTCCTTCAATGTCTTTGACTATAGGTCAGTGTCCTTGGGTGGGGTGTCCAGGTCAAGCCTAAGACCCTACCCTAGGTACATGTCCTCATCATTAGCCTCCGAATGGATTGAGGTCTGAGTGAAGAAAGGTTGAAGTTGATTCCGAATCAATTCAATGCTCCGGAAGCATCTCATAAAAGTCTGGGAAGCACACTGGCACTTTCAATCTTGCTTCAGTTGGCTCGATCGATTCTGGTAGCTCGAAGTCGCCGAGTGAATAAATGTGGTAAGCCTCCAAGTGAATTAGGACGCGAAATCTTAGACGCGGTTGATTGCCCTGCGGTTTCCGGATTTCGCGGGATTTGATATTTCGGAGAAGCGCGTCGGACGGGGCGCGGCCCCTGTTTAAGAATTCATCCGATTAACCAGTTAACTTGCCGATTAATCCCTACTCGTAGGGTCACCGAGTAGCCGATTAGCTGATTAATCACCCGAGTAATTGATTAAATGGCCGATTAACTTGCTGATTAGCCTATTAATCCCCTACTCGTCAGCCAACCGAGCAGCTACCAGTTAACGATTTCCTCAACAATGGGCGCGGCGCAGTAAACGGAACGAATCGGGTTAGGACTCCTCGATTTTCACGCCGCCTTTTTCGCCACATATCGAGCCTGCGCATGCGACGGGATATGATTTGATCGCTGGGGGCCACCGGTCAGCCAATCGAAGTCAGCCTCATAAAAGACGTCGGAGCCGATGCGAGGTGCAGTGCCTTCAATCGATCCCCATTCTCTCTTCTTCTCCGCCTCCTTTCTCTCTACTTCCCACGTCTCTCCTCGACCCTCCCAAGCTCCACGCAATGGTGGAGGAGAAGACCGCGGCTCTGCAGCGCGCGAAGAAGGCGGCGGCGGCAGCGAAGGGGGAGAAGACGGTGAGGGGCTCATCGTCGCGGTCGGGTTTGCCACCCGGTTGGATCCAAGGGGATTTGACCCGTTCGACGGTCACTAAGGAGGACTTGGCGAATCTCCCCCACGATGGCTTGATTACTCCTGGGTCCTGGAGACTGCCTGGGGACGAATTTGAGCCTTAGTCGCGCGATGGTGAGTGTGTTCTCCCCACCACCCATGTCGAGCACGGTTTTTCTTTGCCTCCGCACCCATTCTTTCGAGGATTCCTGAACTTCTTTGGAGCCCAGATTCACCACTTCCCTCCCAACACAATCTTGTATCTTGCTGCATTCATTTGCATGTGCAAAAACTTCATGGGATGCCACCCGCACGGGGGTCTCTTCAATCATGTATTCACTTGTCGAACTCAGATGGTGAAGAAAGCTAACCCGGTCGACCAGAAAACGCACGTGATCCAGATGTGTGGGGGGTTAGGGATCCAAATGAGGGGTAGGCGGTGCTTTCCCCTGTGACTTTTCCCGAGTTGGTTAGAGGGTGGTAGTCGACCTGGTTTTACTGCAAGGATGTTTCGACTCCTAGTCAGTCGACTGGCCTCCCTCCCTTCACTATGGAGAGACTCCGCACCCCTCGCTCACTAGTGGTAGCTCCGGAGGAGAGGGAGGAAGTGCAGATGTTGGTTGCATCCATTGTTGAATTGGTAAAGGGAGGAGTGACGGGGATGGATCTGTTGGAGGTGTATCTCAGTCGACGGATCCAACCCCTGCAAGCCCGTGAGCACCCCATGTGGATGTACTTAGGCCCGGAGGACACCGCTCTGACCCACCCAGGGGGTTGACGAGGAGACGGTGGCCCAGTGGCTCTGGAGCGTCACTGACAACAAGGACAACCCAAGGGGGCCAGAAGGATTCTAACATTCGACGCCAACAATGCCCCAGGAGAGGTCAGGCTCACATATCCGTGTTTTTTTGTTCTTTTCTCTTTGTAGAGTGGTTGTTCTTGAATCCGAATCATTTACATAACTTGTGTCTTGTAGCTTTTCACCAAGCTGCACTCGATGCCCAACGGAGAGCAGTACCAGGAAGGGATCAATAGCGATAGTGAGGATAGCGACAACCAGTATGCTGAAGACAGTGAAGTCAAGGTCTCGAGCAGCAACAACAAGGAAGTCGACTCGCCGCCTCGCTCAGAGCGTCGATCCGAAAAATTGCAAGACCCTGCAGGGGGACGTGGAAAGGTTGCTGCGTCGAATGCCAAAGTCCCGAAGCGCACTCGAACGTCAACTCATGAGCTGACAAACAAGGTTGCGAAGCAAGCCAAAGTTGTCCCGCCCAAACCTCGGAAGGCCCTGCCAAAGATCAAGGTGGATGTGCCCGTGACTTCAATGTAAGCATTTCTTTCATGTGTTCTTCTGTGTTATCGTAAACTCATTGGCTTGTTTGACCAAGTGAAATCTGGAATTTTCAGCGCTGCATGGATATTGACGAGGAACATGGCGATGCGGAAATTGCAGATACAGCCACCTCTCGAGAAGGTATGATTCCATGACTGCCTCTGTGTTCTGTTAATGAATTTTGGAATCGACTGAAATTTCATCGTCGAGTGTTTGCGGCACCAACGAATATTATTCAACTCCCTGATGATGATGATGAGGATGTGTCTCCAAAGAATACTGGGAGGAGAGGTCGAACTTTGAGCAGGAGGGTGCCTGGATCCAGAACGCCTCGCTCGTCGTCTGATCTTGTGGTCCAACCACTCAACGATCCAGCACGGGCTTCAATCTCCTTTGCTAATCCTCTGTCGACTGGCCAGCCTTCAGCGTCGACTGCTCAGGCTTCAAAGCCCATTGCACATGTTCAAGCTCCTACTCCACCCGTCCGGTCACCTGCTCCGTCATCTCGCATGTTTGCTGCTTACCCTGTCCTAGAGGACCAAGTAGGAGCTGCCAAGGAGGCCATGATTCAGGCAGGTCTAATGATGGACCGACTGAAGGTTGCCTATGACACCAGCAAGGCCACATATGACGCTACTACCTCTTGAGCTTGTATTTCCCTTGAAGAGTAAAGGGTGATGCATCAAAGTAGCGTAAGTATTTCCCTCAGTTTTGAGAACCAAGGTATCAATCCAGTAGGACATGACGCACAAGTCACCGAATACCTGCACAAACAGTCAACAACTTGCACCCAACGCGATAAAGGGGTTGTCAAGCCCTTCACGGTCACTTGCAAAAGTGAGATATGATATAGATAGATAAACAGTAAAGTAAATATTTTTGGTATTTTTGGTTTATAGATTGGAAAGTAAAGATTGCAAAATAATAGATTAGAAACTAGCAAGATGTAAACGAGATTCAATATAATGGAAAAGAGACCCGGGGGCCATAGGTTTCACTAGTGGCTTCTCTCGAGATAGCAAATATTACGGTGGGTGAACGAATTACTGCCGAGCAATTGATAGAAAAGCGCATAGTTATGACAATATCTAAGGCAATGATCATGAACATAGGAATCATGTCTGTGTCAAGTAGACCGACTCCTTCCTGCATCTACTACTATTACTCCATACATCGACCGCTATCCAGCATGCATCTAGAGCATTAAGTTCATAAAGAACGGAGTAACACATTAAGCAAGATGACATGATGTAGAGGAATTAACTCAAGAAATATTATGAAAACCCCTACTATCACTGGGAAAGGACACCGCAAGATTGAACCCAAAGCTATGCACTTCTCCCGTTGCAACAAAGATCAATCTAGTAGGCCAAACTAAACCGATAATTCGAGGAGACTTGCAAAGATATCAAATAGTGCATATAAGAATTCAGAGAAGAACCAAATAATATTCATAGATAATCTTGATCATAAATCCACAATTCATCGGATCTCGGGAAACACACCGCAAAAGAATATTACATCGCATAGATCTCCAAGAACATCGAGGAGAACATGGTATTGAGAATCAAAGAGAGAGAAGAAGCCATCTAGCTAATAACTATGGACCCGAAGGTCTGTGGTAAACTACTCACGCTTCATCGGAGAGGTAATGGTGTTGATGTAGAAGCCCTCCGTGATCGAATCCCCCTCCGGCAGGACGCTGGAAAAGGCCCCAAGATGGGATCTCACGGGTACAGAAGGTTGTGGCAGTGGAAAATTGGCTTCGTGCCCCCCTGATGTTTTTAGGGTATAAGAGTATATATAGGCGAAGGAACTAGGTCAGGGGAGCCACGAGGGGCCCATGAGGGTGGGGGTCACACCCTACCCCCCTGGGCGTGCCCTCCTGCCTCGTGGCTGCCTTGTTGCATCTCCGACTTCATCTCCAAGTCTTCTGGTTTTCTTTTGGTCCAAGAAAGATCATCACGAAGGTTTCATTTCGTTTGGCTCCATTTTGTATTCCTTTTCTGCAAAACTCTAAAATAGAAAAAAAAAACAGAAACTGGCACTGGGCCCTCGGTTAATAGGTTAGTCCCAAAAACAATATAAAATAGCATATAAATGCCTATTAAACATCCAAAACAGATAATATAATAGCATGGAACAATCAAAAATTATAGATACGTTGGAGATGTATCAAACGCCAGCTCTGCCCTTCAAATGTCCAAGTAAGTGGAATTGTAAGTTAATTTCCGATTGATTTCTCTATCTTTGCTTTTTGCTCTGTTCAAACATGCTCTCTACAAAGTGCTGCTTTATTATTCGTAAGATGTTCATGCGTCTACCTTGAATTTTGCAACTTGCATCTGTTCACCCACTGGGTGTTTTATTTCCATACTGTAGCTTTTTCACTTGAGTCGACCAGGTCGTGTCGAGTGAAAACCTTGGTCTAGTGGGGGCACGCTAAGTGCACCCACTGGGTGTAGTCCCCGAGACCACCATTGAATGTTTGATTCGGCGGGGGTATTATTGAAATATTTGCTTATAGCACTTCCACTCGACCTAGACAGGTCTTGTCGAGTGTGAACTGAATCAGTGGGGGCATGCTAAGTGCACCCACTGGGTGTAGTCCCCGAGACCACGGTCGACTGCGGGCAGTTGGTGGTGGTCTGAGACCCAAAAGATGTCATTGTGGTTTTTTCACTCCTTCCACTCGAGCTGGGCTGACCATCTAAGTGGTAAATGAAACCAGTGGGCGCACGCTAAGCGCACCCACTGGGTGTAGTCCCCGAGACTGCTTTTGGATGTTTGATTCGGCAGCAGTCTTAGAACTCTTTTACTATGTAATTCATTCTTGTATCTTTCCATTTGGAAGTAACTGTCGACTGACTTGTCAAGCTATTATTTGCAGAAATCTTGCGAACTTGGGGCCCAATACGCCACTTTGGAGCAGGAGAAAAACCAACTTAAGCTCGACCTGGACCTGGCTAAGGAGAACTTGAAGAAATCCCAAGAGGAAGTGGCAATTATGGGAGGTAATCACTCACTGACTGTATGCCTTGTCATTTTCCTAGTCTATCCTTAGAACCGAGTGATTCCACTCGAACAGATGTGCATAATGAAAATCCTTAACTCCAAGAACGTTTGAGGAATGTTATTTCTTTAGACAAAATGAAGTAAGCCCTAGAGCAGAAGGATCTTGATCTTGTTGCGGCACAAAAGACGACCCGTGAGAAGACTGAACTTGCCGACCAGAAGTTGGCTTCAGTCGGTAAATTAGAAGATGAGAACGCCAAGCTGAAGAATGTCATTGATAAAGCGAAGAAAGAAACCCTGCAACTGAAGGAGGAAAAGCGGCTCTGACCAAGAAGAGGGACGAACTGGAAGCTTATCTGCCCAAAAGATGTTCCTTAAGCTTGAAGGTATTCCCTTTCATTCGACTGAAAAAAACTTTCCTGCCACATTGCTGTCGATTCACTATCTTTCCATGCTTGCATAATTCTGTCAGAACTTTGAGGAGGAGACCGGGCGGATCGAGACTAGACTGGACCCCATCCACTCCCCTGTCAAATATGAAGCCGCCATGAACGTGATGCGACTGGAAGCTCGACTTGCTAGCGTCTTGGACTACCTCACCCGCCTGATAGCTGCAATGTCTCGGGTCGACAAGGAGCTCTAGCCAGATGTTGTGTTACAGAATGACCTCGAGTCACTGATGACTCAACTTAACAGCATCCTTGACCGAGTGCAGGCGTGGAAGAAGTCAGCTGCGCGTTGTGGTGCTGATGTCGCTTTATCACTTATCCGCGTTCACTATAGGGACGTCAAAGAAGAGAAGTTGAAGGCTCTACAAGTAGCCAACACCAAGAAGCACCAATTCCAATCCTTCATGAAGACCTTCATTGACGCGGCCACACGCATCGCAGATGGCATTGACTTGGATGCATTTGTTGAGCCAGCCAGCCCTCCTCCTGATGAGTGAAAAACTTAATGACTTAATTTGCCTCGGAATGTCGAGTGGATTTTGTAATCGTTAAAACTCGTTCGAGTCTGATGCTCGAGTACTTTCGCTTGTGATGTTGAACCTTGCTGGATTTATCCGAACTTGGTTGCTTTATTTAAACGTAGTTGCTTCATTTCCACTATTCTTTGGATTTTCTTGGTTCGAGTGAATTTGGGATCGCAACTGTTCCCTCGAGTGAGAGGTTTGCTCTATACTCGGAGTCAACATTGTACTTCTGGTGCAGCTCAGAGTGCATCCGGATGTTGTACTTGTGGCGCAGCTCTGAGTGTGCCTTGGAGTATTTTTAACTTAGGCGAGTATGGGATCACATCTAAGCCCCCGAGTGAGAGGATTGCTCTTCACTTGGAGTGTTTTTAACTTAGGCGATTACGGGGTCGCAGCTAAGCCCCCGAGTGAGAAGATTGCTCTTCTCTCGGAGAGTTTTTGACTTAGGCGACTACGGGGTTGTAGCTAAGCCCCCGAGTGAGAGGATTGCTCTTCACTTGGAGGGTTTTTAACTTAGGCGAGTACGGCGTCGCAGCTAAGTCTTCGAGTGAGAGAATTGCTCTTCACTCGGAGTGTTTTTAACTTAGGCGAGTACGGGGTCATAGCTAAGCCCCCGAGTGAGAGGATTGCTCTTCACTCAGAGTGTTTTTAACTTAGGCGAGTACGGGTCGCACCTAAGCCTCCGAGTGAGAGGATCACTCTTCACTCGGAGTTTTTTTTACTTAGGCGAGTACGGGGTCATAGCTAAGCCCCGGAGTGAGAGGATTGCTCTTCACTTGGAGGGTTTTTAACTTAGGTGAGTAGGGGGTCGCAGCAAAGTCTTTGAGTGAGAGGATTGCTCTTCACTTAGAGTGTTTTTAACTTAGGCGAGTACGGGGTCGCAGCTAAGCCCCCGATTGAGAGGATTGCTCTTCACTCGGATTTTTTTAACTTAGGCGAGTACGGGGTCGTAGTTAAGCCCCCGAGAGTGAGAGGGTCACTCTTCACTCGGATTGTTTTTAACTTAGGCGAGTAAGGGGTCGCAGCTAAGCCTATGAGTGAGAGGATCGCTCTTCACTCGGGGTGTTTTTAACTTAGGCGAGTACGGGGTTGCAGCTAAGCCTCCGAGTAAGAGGATTGCTCTTCACTCGGAGTGTTTTTAACTTAGGCGAGTATGAGGTTGCAGCTAAGCCCCCGAGTGAGAGGATTGCTCTTCACTTGGAGTTTTTTTGGACTTAGGCGAATCGGTTTCGCAGCTAAGCCCCCGAGTGAGAGGATTGCCCTTCACTCGGATAGTTTTTTAACTTAGGTGAATCGGGTTTGCTGCAAAGCCACCCACTGGGGGATTTGAACACGAGTATATGCGAAAAACAGTCAATTTGAGATTGCGGAAATCATGTCTTTGATAAATCATCTGAAAAGTACTTCTTATTCCATCTCATCGATCCGAGTGTTTTTAGGTAGAAAAGTAGCAGAGCAGATCTGCGTTCTAGGCGCGCGGCTCGTCCTTCCTCTTGGTCATGTTGTAAAGGTGATATGATCCGTTGTGAAGTACCTTGGTGACAAAGGGGCCTTCCCAGGCAGGAGCAAGCTTGTGAGGCCGTTGCTGATACACTCGGAGCACAAGGTCTCCTTCCTGAAATGCACGACCCCTGACATTTCGTGCATGGAATCGACGAAGATCTTGCTGATAAATGGTCGACCGGATCAAATCCATCTCTCTCTCTCCTCTTCCAGAAGGTCAATAGCGTCTTGACGTGCTTGTTCGGCTTCAACTTCTAAGAAGAGTTCCACTCGGGGCGCATTGTGGAGCAAGTCACTCGGAAGCACTGCTTCAGCTCCATATACCATGAAGAAAGGAGTCCGACCAGTCGACCGGTTGAGGGTCGTCCTTAATCCCCACAGAACGGAGGGCAGCTCCGTCACCTAGGCGCCTGCCGCAGCTTGAGGTCGCGCATCAATCGGGGTTTGAGCCCTTGCAAGATCAAACCATTTGCTCTTTCTGCTTGTCCATTCGACTGCGGATGTGCTACGGATGCATAGTCGACCCGAGTGCCGTGGGAAGCACAGAAAGCTCTGAATTCATCGGTATCAAAGTTTGAACCATTATTTCTGATGATATTGTGCGGAACTCCATATCTGAATATTATCTCTCTGATGAAAGTGATGGTCGTGCTTGAGTCGAGGTTCTTGATGGGTTTAGCTTCAGTCCACTTAGTGAACTTGTCGACCGCCACGAGCAGATGGGTGGAGCCGCTTATGCCAGTCCTCAAAGGCCCGACCATGTCGAGTCCCCAAAAGGAAAATGGCCAGACGAGTGGAATAGTCTTCAAAGCTGATGCAGGTTTGTGAGAGATGTTCGAGTAAAACTGGCAAGCTTCACACTTCTCGACTATCTCCTTAGACATTTTGTTTACTCGCGACCAATAGAATCCCGCTCAGTATGCTTTGGCCACGATGGTCCGAGAGGACGCATGGTGACCACAGGTCCCCGAGTGAATCTCATTTAGGACCAGTCAACCCTCTTCTGGAGTAATGCACCACTGAGCTACGCGAGTCACACTTTCTCTGAAAAGTTGATCACCTATCATTGTGAAGGATTTGGATCTGCGAACGATCTGACGAGCTTCATCCTCTTCCTCTGGAAGCTCTTGCCTAAGTGATGACCCACAAGTGTAGGGGATCGCAAAAGCTTTCGAGGGTAAAGTATTGAACCCAAATTTATTGATTCGACACAAGGGGAGCCAAAGAATATTCTTGAGTATTAGCAGTTGAGTTATCAATTCAACCACACCTGTATAACTTAGTATCTGCAGCAAGGTATTTAGTAGCAAAGTAGTATGATAGTAATGGTAACGACGGTAAAAGGTAAAGATAGCAATATTTTTGGTGTTTTGTAGTGATTGTAACAGTAGCAATGGAAAAGTAAATAAGCGAAGCACAATATATGAAAAGCTCGTAGGCAATGGATCAGTGATGGATAATTATGCCGGATGCGATTCCTCATGTAATAGCTATAACATAGGGTGACACAGAACTAGCTCCAGTTCATCAATGTAATGTAGGCATGTATTCCGCAAATAGTCATACGTGCTTATGGAAAAGAACTTGCATGACATCTTTTGTCCTACCCTCCCGTGGCAGCGGGGTCCTAGTGGAAACTAAGGGATATTAAGGCCTCCTTTTAATAGAGAACCGTACCAAAGCATTAACACATTGTGAATACATGAACTCCTCAAACTACGGTCATCACCGAGAAGTACCCCGATTATTGTCACTTCGCGGTTGTCGGATCATAACACATAATAGGTGACTATAGACTTGCAAGATAGGATCAAGAACACACATATATTGATGAAAACATAATAGGTTCAGATCTGAAATCATGGCACTCGGGCCCTAGTGACAAGCATTAAGCATAGCAAAGTCATAGCAACATCAATCTCAGAACATAGTGGACACTAGGGATCAAACCCTAACAAAACTAACTTGATTACATGATAAATCTCATCCAACCCATCACCATCCAGCAAGCCTACGATGGAATCACTCACGCAAGGCGGTGAGCATCATGAAATTGGTGATGGAGGATGGTTGATGATGCCGACAGCGAGCCCCAAACGGACTCCAGATCAGCCCTCTCGAGAGAAATTAGGGCTTGGCGGCGGCTCCGTATCGTAAAACGCGATGAAAGTTTCTCTCTGATTTTTTTTCTCCTCGAGACGGAAGATATAGAGTTGGGGTTAAGGTCGGTGGAGGTCCAGGGGGCCCACGAGATATGGGGGCGCGCCCTACAGGGGGGCGCCCCCCTGTCTCGTGGACAGGCCGTGGGCCCCCTCGTGTATTTCTTTCACCCAAAAATTCTTATTAATTCCAAAAAGTGTCTCCATGGATTTGCAGGTCATTCCGAGAACTTTTCTTTTCTACACATAAAACAACATCATGGCAGTTCTGTTGAAAACAACGTCAGTCCGGGTTAGTTTCATTCAAATCATGCAAGTTAGAGTCGAAAACAAGGGCAAAAGTGTTTGGAAAAGTAGATACGTTGGAGACGTATCAACTCCCCCAAGCTTAAACCTTTGCTTGTCCTCAAGCAATTCAGTTGATAAACTGAAAGTGATAAAGAAAAACTTTTACAAACTCTGTTTGCTCTTGTTGTTGTAAACATGAAAAGCCAACATTCAAGTTTCAGCAAATATTATGAACTAACCATACTCACAATAACACTTAGGTCTCACAATTACTCATATCAATAACATAATCAGCTAGCGAGCCATAATAATAAAACTCGGATGATAACACTTTCTCAAAACAATCATAACATGATATAACAAAATGGTATCTCGCTAGCCCTTTCTGAGACCGCAAAACATAAATGCAGAGCACCTTTAAAGATCAAGGACTGACTAAACATTGTAATTCATGGTAAAAGAGATCCAGTCAAGTCATACCCAATATAAACCAATAGTGATGAATGCAAATGACAGTGTGCTCTCCAGCGGGTGCTTTTTAATAAGAAGGTGATGAATCAACATAAAAGTAAATAGATAGGCCCTTCGCAGAGGGAAGCAAGGATTTGTAGAGGTGCCAGAGCTTGAATTTGAAACAGAGATTGAATAACATTTTGAGCGGCATACTTTCACTGTCAACGCAACAACTATGAGATGGTTGTATCTTCCATACTACATGCATTATAGGCAGTTCCCACGCAGAATGGTAAAAGTTTATACTCCCCCAACAACCAACAAGCATCAATCCATGGCTTTCTCGAAACAACGAGTGCCTCCAACTAACAATAGCCCTAGGGGAGTTTTGTTTAATTAGTTTGATTTGCTTTGATATTTTTGGATCATGGGACTGGGCATCCCGGTTACCGGCCCCTTCCCGTGAATGAGGAGCGGAGTCCACTCCTCTGAGAATAACCCACCTAGCATGGAAGATATAGGTAGCCCTAGTGGAAACATGAGCGGCTAGAGCATACAAAACAGAATTTCATTTGAAGGTTTAGAGTTTGGCACATACAAATTTACTTGGAACGACAGGTAAATACCGCATATAGGAAGGTATGGTGGACTCATATGGAACAACTTTGGGGTTTAAGGAGTTTGGATGCACAAGCAGTATTCCCGCTTAGTACAGGTGAAGGCTAGTAAAAGACTGGGAAGCGACCAACTGAGAGAGCGACAACAGTCATAAACATGCATTAAAACTAATTCACACTGAGTACAAACATGAGTAGGATATAATACACCATGAACATAAATATCGTAAAGGCTATGTTGATTTTGTTTCTACTACATGCGTGAACATGTGCCAAGTCGAGTCACTCAATTCATTCAAAGGAGGATACCATCCCATCATACCACATCATAATCATTCTAATAGCATGTTGGCACGCAAGGTACCATTATAACTCAAAGCTAATCAAGCATGGCACAAGCAACTATAATCTCTAAATGTCATTGCAAATATGTTTACTTCATAATAAGCTGAATCAGGAACGATGAACTCATCATATTTACAAAAACAAGAGAGGTCGAGTTCATACCAGCTTTTCTCATCTCAATAAGTCCATCATATATCATCATCATTGCCTTTCACTCGCACGACCGAACGATGTGTATAATAATAAGAGTGTACGTGCATTGGACTAAGCTGGAATCTGCAAGCATTCAACTCAAAAGAGAAGACAAGTAATCTGGGCTCTAAATTAAATAAACAATCATGCATAAGAGATCCACTAATCATTTTCAATATGATCTTCTCGACCCCCAAAGGAAAGAAAAGAAAATAAAACTATTTACACGTGAAAGCTCCCAACAAGAAAGAAGAAGAGCTAGAAATCTTTTTGGGTTTTCATTTTAATTTCTACTACAAGCATGGAAATTAAACTAACTAATTTTTTTGGTTTTTCTCAAGGTTTATCAAACACACAAGAAGAAAACTAGAAAAATAAATTTAAACTAACATGGATAATACAATGAAAGAGTATGAGCACCGACGACTAGTATAGTGTGTGAACATGAATGTAAAGTCGGTGAGAAATACATACTCCCCCAAGCTTAGGCTTTTGGCCTAAGTTGGTCTAATACCAAGGACCTCCGCTACTCTCCCCGATGTAATGAGAGGTGTAATCAGGATACCACTGGCTGGTCATCTCCGGCTCCCATTGGACAGATGATGCACAATAAGGGTCCAGTTCAGGTTCCGGCTCAGTTTCAGGTTCTGGAGTAAAAGCTTGGGCTTGATGATTGTTCACTGCTTCCGGTGTGACGAGAAATTTTTCTGCAAGCAAATCAAACAACAAAGGCGCAGGCAAAATAATAATCTCAAAGTTTTTTTATTGAATCTAAGTTTATACAAGAGCATTCTCTCTTCGTTGTCAACAATAAACTTGTGTGCTACCATGCTCTTGTAATCTAAAATGTGAGGAGGCAATGTTGTCTCCTCTTCCTCATGGTGCCTAATGGGTATCTGAAAATGTCTAGCAAGACGTGCAGCATAGATACCTCCAAATATGGGGCCTTTTGTACGATTCACGGCTAGCCGTTTAGCAATGACGGCACCCATACTAAAAGTATTGTCTCCAAGCAAGGCATGTTGAATAATGATAATATCAGGAACACTTAAGTTTCCACTATTTCCACGACCAATCAAGCATCTACTAGAAAATATAGCAAAGTTCGTAAAACAGGAAAGTGTATGCTAGAGAGTTTTTCCTCGGAACCTTTCTTTGGCTCCTCTACAGCTATAGTGTTAACAAAGCCAGCCACATCTTCACGATGGGGTTCCTCTAATTTTCCCTCATAAGGTATCCTACATACCGCACAAAAATGACGTAAAGACATTTCTTTGAACTCATCATATAAATGAAATGATACTGCAGGCGGTGACTTCTTAGGATAAAAATAAAAGTTTTGCACGAAAGTATTGGTGAGTAAGAGATACTGATCGATTCGGTTGTTGATGAAACTGGCGAGGTCTGCAGCCTCGATTAAAGCATAAAAGTCTGAATGAATTCCAGCCTCTTTCAAGAAATCCTCGCATGGCCATTCACACTACCGTACTTCCGCTAAGCGAGGAAGATTATACTTGGCTTTTTCCTTCTCTTTGGCTTGTTTTTCCTGAGAGCTTTGGCTAGAAGAGCCTCTCAAAAGTCTCCTTAACATTTTCTGAAAATTTCTGAAATTTTAGTAACTTCAGAATAAAAGTGAATAAAATTAAACAAGATTGGTGGCAACTACTCCTACAAGTGCCTAGAGCCTATATCATGCATCAGAATTACTTGGAACCTCATAAATTTAACATGCAAGCTCAAGAACAGGGTCACCAAGGCAGCAAGGATTTGCAATAAATAAAGCACTAGAACAAAAACCAATTGGACCAATGGAGGATTCACATACCAAGCAACAATCTCCCAAAGCAGTTTTGTGAATGGAGCTTTGAGCAAGGAGATCAAAAATCGCAGCAAAATGAGCTAGAACTCGTGCTTGAGCTGGATGGGGATTTTTTTGGGTAGAAGATGGACTGCGTGGGTGCTGGCATAAGTGGAGAGGGGCTACTAGGGGCCCACGAGAGAGGGGGCGCGCCCTATAGGGGGGGGCCCTCCACTCTTGTGGCCTGGTGCTTGCCCCTCCTGCAGTGATTTCAGTTCCTAAAATCCTCAAATATTCCATAAAAAATCATACTAAATTTGCAGGGCATCTGGAGCACTTTTATTTTCGGACTATTTTTTATTGTACGGATAATTCAGAAAACAGACGGATAATACTATTTTTGCTTTATTAAATCTAAATAACAGAAAGTAAAAAGAAAGTACAGAAGGTTGTGCCTTCTAGTTTCATCCATCTCATGATCATCAAAATGAATCCACTTACAAGGTTGATCAAGTCTTGTTAATAAACTCATTTCGAATAACACGGAACCGGAGAAATTTCGAAGTGACACTAAGTTACCTCAACGGGGATATGAAAATCCCCAACAATAAGAATATCATACTTTTACTTGACAGTAGGGAGAGGAAATTCAAAACCTCCAATAATGATTGATGGAATTTTCTCAATAGTATTTATGCTATGAACTTGGATTTGCTTCCTCAAAAAATGTACCGTATGCTCATTTCCATTAACATGAAAGGTGACATTGCCTTTGTTGCAATCAATAACAGCTCCTGCAGTATTTAAAAAGCGTCTACCAAGAATAATAGACATACTATCGTCCTCGGGAATATCAAGAATAACGAAGTCTGTTATGATAGTAACATTTTGCAACAACAACAGGCACGTCCTCAGAAATGCCGACAGGTATAGCAGTTGATTTCTCAGCCATTTGCAAAGATATCTTAGTAGGTGTCAACTTAATTAATTCAAGTCTACGGTACAAGGAAAGAGGCATAACACCAACACCGGCTCCTAAATCACATAAAGCAGTTTTAACATAATTTCTTTTAATAGAGCAAGGTATAGTGGGTACTCTGGGATCACCAAGTTTCTTAGGTATTCCACCCTTAAAGGTATAGTTGGCAAGTATGGTGGAAACCTCAGCTTCAGGTATTTTCCTCTTATTAGTGATGATATCTTTCATATATTTAGCACAAGGGTTTGTTTTAAGCATATTAGTTAAGCGCATGCGTAATAAAATAGGTCTAATCATTTCTACAAAACGCGCAAAGTACTCATCATCCTTTGACTTGGATGGTTTAGGAGGAAATGGCATGGGTTTCTGAACCCATGGTTCTCTTTCTCTACCATGCTTCCTAGCAACAAAATCTCTCTTATCATAACGTTGGTTTCTTGATTGTGGGTTATCAAGACCAATAGCAGGTTCAATTTCTATATCATTGTTATTACTAGGTTGAGCATCTACATGAACATCATTATTAGCATTATCATCAGGTTCATGTTCATCTCCGGATTGTGTTTCAGCATCAGAGATAGAAATATTATTAGGATTCTCAGGTGTTTCTTCATTAGGTTCACTAGAAGTTTACAAAGTTCTATCATTCTTCTTTTTCTTCTTCTTAGAAGAACTAGGAGCATCTAGATTATTATTCTGAGAATCTTGTTCAATTCTTTTAGCGTGGCCTTCAGGATACAAAGGTTCCTGAGTCATTCTACCAGTTCTAGTAGCCACTCTAACAACAAAGTCATTTTTATTATTTAATTCAGCAAGCAATTCATTCTGAGCCTTAAGTACTTGTTCAGCTTGAGTAGCAACCATGGAAGCATGTTTACTAGTGAGTTTAAGTTCACCTTTAACTCTAGCTACATAATCATTCAAGCGTACTATCGTATAAGAATTATTCTTCAATTTCCTACCAACATAATCATTGAAATTTGCTTGTCTATTCATGAAATCATCAAATTCATCTAAGCAAGGGCTATGAAACTTAGTAGATGGGATTTCATCTTTATCATATCTATAGGGAGAACTTACCTTTACTACATGTGTCGGGTTATCAAGACAATGCGTTTCTTCAACAGGCGGTATATTAAGACCATGTATTTCTTCAATAGGAGGTAAATTCTTAACATCTTTAGCTTTAATACCTTTCTCTTTCATTGATTTCTTTGCCTCTTCCATATCTTCAGGACTGAGAAATAGAACACCTCTCTTCTTTGGAGTGGGTTTAGGAATAGTCTCAGGAGTTGGCTCAATTGGTTCAGGAATTTCCCCAGGAATTGGCTCAAGGAGAGTCCAATTATTTTCATTAGTCAACATATTGTTCAATAGTAACTCAGCTTCATTGACTGTTCTTTCCCTGAAAACACAACCAACACAACTATCCAAGTAGTCCTTGGAAGCATCGGTTAGTCCATTATAGAAGATATCAAGTATTTCATTTTTTTTAAGTGGATGATCAGGCAAAGCATTAAGTAATCGGAGAAGCCTCCCCCAAGCTTGTGGGAGACTCCCTTCTTTGATTTGCACAAAATTATATATTTCCCGCAAGGCAGCTTGTTTCTTATGAGCAGGGAAATATTTAGCAGAGAAGTAATAAATCATATCATGGGGACTACGCACACAACCAGGAGCAAGAGAATTATACCAAGTCCTAGCATCACCCTTTAATGAGAACGGGAATATCTTAAGGATATAAAAGTAGTGAGATCTATCATCATGAGTAAACAGCGTAGCTATATCATTCAACTTGGTAAGATGTGCCACAAGAGTTTCAGATTCAAGGCCATAAAAGGATCGGATTCTACCAAAGTAATAATTTCAGGATCAACAGAGAATTCATAATCCTTATCAGTAACACAGATAGGTGAAGTAGCAAAAGCAGGGTCAGGTTTCATTCTAGCATTAAGAGATTGCTGCTTCCATTTAGCTAATAATTTCTTAAGATCATATCTATCTTTGCAGGAAAAATAGCTTCATCAGCTTCTTTATTCATAACATAACCCTCAGGAACAATAGGCAATACATAGTCATTGGGAGAATTTTCATCATCACTATCATCAATAATAGCATCTTCAATAATTTCATTCTCTCTGGCCCTAGCAAGTTGTTCATCAAGAAATTCACCTAATGGCACAGTAGTATCACGCACAGAAGTAGTTTCATCATGCATAGCAGAAGTAGCATCATCAATAACATGCGACATATCAGAATTCATAGCAGTAACAGGTTTAGGTTTTGCAAGCTTATTAATAACAAAAGGAGAATCTAGTGCAGAGCTAGATGGCAGTTCCTTACCTCCCCTCGTAGTTGAGGGATAGATCTTGGTTTTAGCATCTTTCAAGTTCTTCATAGTGATCAACAGATATAAATCCCAATTGACTCAGAGAATAGAACTATGGTCCCCAGCAACGGTGCCAGAAATTAGTCTTGGTGACCCACAAGTGTAGGGGATCGCAACAGCTTTCGAGGGTAAAGTATTCAGCCTATATTTATTGATTCGACACAAGGGGAGCCAAAGAATATTCTTGCGTATTAGCAGTTGAGTTGTCAATTCAACCACACCTGGATAACTTAGTATCTGCAGCAAGGTATTTAGTAGCAAAGTAGTATGATAGTAGTGGTAACGGCGGTAAAAGGTAAAGATGGCAATATTTTTGGTGTTTTGTAGTGATTGTAACAGTAGCAACGGAAAAGTAAATAAGTGAAGCACAATATATGAAAAGCTCGTAGGCAATGGACCAGTGATGGATAATTATGCCGGATGCGATTCCTCATGTAATAGCTATAACATAGGGTGACACAGAACTAGCTCCAGTTCATCAATGTAATGTAGGCATGTATTCCGTAAATAGTCATACGTGCTTATGGAAAAGAACGTGCATGACATCTTTTGTCCTACCCTCCCGTGGCAGCGGGGTCCTAGTGGAAACTAAGGGATATTAATGCCTCCTTTTAATAGAGAACCGGACCAAAGCATTAACACATAGTGAATACATGAACTCCTCAAACTACGGTCATCACCGAGAAGTATCCCGATTATTGTCACTTCGGGGTTGTCGGATCATAACACATAATAGGTAACTATAGACTTGCAAGATAGGATCAAGAACACACATATATTGATGAAAACATAGTAGGTTCAGATCTGAAGTCATGGTACTCGGGCCCTAGTGACAAGCATTAAGCATAGCAAAGTCATAGCAACATCAATCTCAGAACATAGTGGATACTAGGGATCAAGCCCTAACAAAACTCACTTGATTACCTGATAAATCTCATCCAACCCATCACCGTCTAGCAAGCCTACAATGGAATTACTCACGCACGGCGGTGAGCATCATGAAATTGGTGATGGAGGATGGTTGATGATGACGACGGCGACGAATCTCCCTCTTCGGAGCCCCGAACGGACTCCAGATCAGCCCTCCCGAGAGAGATTAGGGCTTGGCGGCGGCTCCATATCGTAAAACGCGATGAAACTTCCTCTCTGAATTTTTTATCCCCGAGACGGAAGATATAGAGTTGGAGTTGAGGTCGGTGGAGGTCCAGGGGGGCCACGAGATAGGGGGCGCGCCCTACAGGGGGGTGCGCCCCCCTGTCTCGTGGACGGGCCGTGGGCCCCCTCATGTATTTCTTTCGCCCAGAAATTCTTATTAATTCCGAAAAGTGTCTCCGTGGATTTGCAGGTCATTCCGAGAACTTTTCTTTTCTACACATAAAACAACATCATGGCAGTTCTGCTGAAAACAACGTCAGTCTGGGTTAGTTTCATTCAAATCATGCAATTTAGAGTCCAAAACAAGGGCAAAAGTGTTTGGAAAAGTAGATACGTTGGAGACGTATCACTAAGCAGGTATGCAATGTACGATACTATCGAGTCGGGGATGATCACCAAAACCTCCAGGATTATGTCGACAACTGCTGGGACTTCAACTTCAGTCGAATTAGTTGAACTTATCGGTTGTGGGGGCTCCTCTGTAAAGGGATCTTCTTGAACTGACGGGGTGTGGAGATGCTCCAAGAACACATTACTGGGAATAGACTTCTGAGTGGAACCTATTTTTGCCAGATCATCAGTAGCATGATTCTTGAGTCGGGGTATGTGGTGGAGCTCCGACCCTTCCAACTTCTTTTCTAACTTCCTCACTGCATTGCAGTATCCTGTCATGGCTGGGCACCCGATATCCCATTCTTTGATCACTTGATTCACTACCAAATCTTAGTCGCCGTAGACCATTAGGCGATGGACGCCGAGTGAAATGGCCATACGCAACCCATATAAAAGCGCTTCGTACTCAGCTTCATTGTTGGAAGAATCAAAGTGAATCTGCAACACATAACTGAGCCTGTCACCTCCTGAGGATACCAGAACCACTCCAGCACCAGGACTATTCTACATCTTGGACCCGTCAAAGAATATGGTCCAGTGTTCCGAGTGGACTTGAGTCGGTTGTTGATGCTGAATCCACTTGGCCAAGAAATCTGCAATTGCCGGAGACTTAATAGCCTTCTTTGCTTTGAACTTGATATCAAGAGGAAGCAGTTCAATAGCCCACTTAGCCCCTTGACCAGTTGTGTCTAGATTGTTGATGACCCACAAGTATATGGGATCTATCGTAGTCCTTTCCATAAGCAAGAGTGTCGAACCCAACGATGAGCAGAAGGAAATGACAAGCGGTTTTCAGTAAGGTATTCTCTGCAAGCACTGAAATTGTAGGTAATAGATAGTTTTGTGATAAGATAATTTGTAATGAGTAATAAGCAATGAAAGTAAATAAGGTGCAGCAAGGTGGCCCAATCCTTTTTGAAGAAAAGTACAAGCCCGAACAATTTCTTATAATGAGAAAAGCGCTCCCGAGGACACATCGGAATTATCGTCAAGCTAGTTTCATCACACTCATATGATTCGCGTTCGGTACTTTGATAATTTGATATGTGGGTGGACCGGTGCTTGGGTACTGCCCTTACTTGGACAAGCATCCCACTTATGATTAACCCCTATTGCAAGCATCCGCAACTACAAGAAAAGTATTAAGGTAAACCTAACCATAGCATGAAACATATGGATCCAAATCAGCCCCTTACGAAGCAACGTATAAACTAGGGTTTAAGCTTCTGTCACTCTAGCAACCCATCATCTACTTATTACTTCCCAATGCCTTCCTCTAGGCCCAAATAATGGTGAAGTGTCATGTAGTCGACGTTCACATAACACCACTAGCTAGAGGAGAGACAACATACATCTCATCAAAATATCGAACGAATACCAAATTCACATGACTACTAATAGAAAAACTTCACCCATGTCCTCAGGAACAAACGGAACTACTCACAAAGCATATTCATGTTCATAATCAGAGGAGTATTAATATGCATTAAGGATCTGAACATATGATCTTCCACCAAGTAAACCAATTAGCATCAACTACAAGGAGTAATCAACACTACTAGCAACCCACAGGTACCAATTTGTGGTTTTGATACAAGATTGTATATAAGAGATGAACTAGCGTTTTGAGAGGAGATGGTGCTGGTGAAGATGTTGATGGAGATTGACCCCCTCCCGGTGAGAGGATCGTTGGTGATGATGATGGTGATGATTTCCCCCTCCCGGAGGGAAGTTTCCCCGGCAGAACAGCTCTGCCGGAGCCCTAGATTGGTTCCGCAAAGGTTCTGCCTCGTGGCGGCGGAGTTTCATCTCTTGAGCTTGCCTCTGATTTTTGGAGTTGTACAGAATAGGTTTCCAGTATTTGCTCCTTTTCCAGCCAGAATCCCAGCTGCCCGCATTCCACCTCTTCATGGTAAACCTTGTAAAATAAGAGAGAATAGCCATAAGTATTATGACATAATGTGTAATAACAGCCCATAATGCAATAAATATTGATATAAAAGCATGATGCAAAATGGACGTATCAACTCCCCCAAGCTTAGACCTCGCTAGTCCTCAAGCGGAAGCCGAAATCGAAAAATATGTCCACATGTTTAGAGATAGAGGTGTCAATAAAAATAAAATACATACATGAGGGCATCATGATCATTCTTATAACAGCAACATATATAGATTTTGTCATATGATTTCTCATGCTCAAGTAACAATCTATTCACAATGTCAAGTATGGAACATAAACTTCATTGGGAACTAACAAACTATAATCTCAGTCACTGAAGCAATTGCAATTTATCATAACATCAGAAAGAGTCAAGAATAGAGCTTTTCAGCAAGTCCACATACTCAACTATCATATAGTTTTCTACAATTGCTAACACTCACGCGATACTTATGGTTATGGAGTTTTAATCGGACACTGAGAAAGATAGGGGCTTATAATGTTGCCTCTCAACGTATTCACCTTTAGGTGATGTCAACAATAATAATTCATGCTAACGAACATCCAATTGGATATATGTATCAGGATCTTTCCAACACGAGGTGCTTGGCAAAGGATAAAATGAAAATGGGAAAGGTGGTGATCACCTTGACTCTTGCATAAAGTAAAAGACATAAAGTATAAGATAGGCCCTTCGCAGAGGGAAGCAGAGGTTGTCATGCACTTTTAGGGTTGGATACACAAAATCTTAATGCGAAAGAACGTCACTGTATATTGCCACTTGTATATGGACCTTTATTATGCAGTTCGTCGCTTTTATTGCTTCCATAACAAGATCGTACAAATCTTATTTTCTCCACATTAATAAGTTATGCATATTTAGGGAGCAATTTTTATTGCTTGCACCGATGACAACATACTTGAAGGATCTTACTCAATCCATAGGTAGATATAGTGGACTCTCATGTCAAAACTGGGTTTAAGGATATTTGGAAGCACAAGTAATATCTCTACTTGGTGCTAGGAATTTTTGGCTAGCATGAGGGGGAAAGGCCAGCTCAACATGTTTGAAAGATCCATGACAATATACTTTAACTGAGATGCGAGAAAACATAAACCATTACGCTGTCTTCCTTGTCCAACATCAACTCTTTAGCATGTCATACTTTAATGAGTGCTCATAATTATAAAAGATGTCCAAGATAGTGTATTTATATGTGAAAACCTCTCTTTCTTTATTACTTCTTATTAATTGCAACGATGACCAAAACTATGTTTGTCAACTCTCAACAACTTTTATGCCTCATACTTTCTATGTGTGAAGTCATTACTATCCACAAGATCAGTATGAACTCTTTTATTCTTTTTATATTCTTGCCATTTTTCTCAAGATCATAGCAAGATAGCAAAGCCCTTTGACTCAACACTAATCTTTATTTTAGATAACTCACGAACTCGATTAAATAGAGATCACAAAGCAAAACTCAAAACTAATTCATACCAAGACTTCAATCTACTAGATCAAGATATTACTAAAGGATCGAACTAAGTAAAACGGTAAAGATAGGAGTGTGATGGTGATACGATACCGGGGCACCTCCCCCAAGCTTGGTAGTTGCCAAGGGGAGTGCCCATACCCATGTGATTATGTCCTCAGAGGTGGTGAAGGAGTTGTTGACGATGGATAATCGCACATCAAGCATAAAAGTTCCTCCAACTTGCGGATAATGCCCTTGAGTCCTGCGATATGATCCTTCAACAAAATATTTTCCTGTGTGAGATACTTGTTTTGTATGCGATCTAACTCAATCATCTTCAAAGCTTCAATCTCGTTCGGGGTAAAGAGGTTAGGAAGAGGTTGAGGGATGTTTTCTTCTTTCGCCACCGGAGCGTGATCCTCCATGGCCTTCTTGATCCCTCCATCCCTGTTGATCTCCTCCGGTTCTTCTCTCTTCAGCTCTATCTTCAATAGCCAAGCATCCTTGTCTTCATTGTTGGAGGAGGGTGACGTCATGATGCTCTAGATCTGTCAGAAAAACAGCTCGAAATGAAAACAGAAGATTTTTGTGTGATACGGTGGTCAAAACTTTCGGGATATTATATAATGAATTTTTACCGACCAAAATACGTAATGTGCAGGAAAACAGAGTCTGGGAGACACATGAGGTGTCCATGAGACAGGGGGGCCCACCCAGTGGGGGGGGGGCCTCCACCCTCGTGTAGGCCTCGTGTCCCTCTCAGACTACTTCTTTCTTCCCAAAATTCTTAAATATTCCAAAACGGAGAAAAATTGCCACTAGAATTGTTTTGGAGTCGGTTTACTTACTGTACCACATACCTATTCCTTTTTGGAGTCTGAAACGTTCTGGAAAGTGTCCCTTATGTATTCCTCCGGGGTTAGGGTTTCAATAATATTAGTTTCAACATTAATAGGGTTACCTGAGATATAATGTTTGATTCTTTGACCGTTCACCACCCTCGGACTTGTGCCTTCGAAGTTGTTGATTTTTATGGCACCGGAACGATAGACCTCCTCGATAACGTAAGGGCCTTCCCACTTAGAGAGAAGTTTTCCTGCAAAAAATCTTAAACGAGAGTTGAATAGTAACACATAATCACCTACGTTAAATTCTCGCTTTTGTATCCTTCTGTCATGCCATCTTTTAACTTTTTCATTAAACAATTTGGCATTCTCGTAGGCCTGGGTTGTCCATTCATCAAGTGAGCTAATGTCAAATAACCTCTTCTCACCAGCAAGTTTGAAATCATAGTTGAGCTCTTTAATGGCCCAATATGCCTTATGTTCAAGTTCAAGAGGTAAGTGACACGCTTCTCCATAAACCATCTTATACGGGGACATACCCATAGGATTTTTATATGCAGTTCTATAAGCCCACAATGCATCATCAAGTTTCTTGGACCAATTCTTTCTAGATCTATTAACAGTCTTTTGCAAAATTAATTTGAGCTCTCTATTGCTCAACTCTACTTGACCACTAGACTGTGGGTGACAAGGGGATGCAATTCTATGATTAACATCATACTTAGCAAGCATTTTACGGAAAGCATCATGAATAAAATGCGAACCACCATCAGTCATGAGATATCTAGGGACTCCAAACCTCGGAAAAATAACTTCTTTACTTAATAGAGGTGTTATGATCAACACTACTAGTTGGAATAGCTTCTACCCACTTAGTAACGTAATCAACAGCCACTAAAATATGTGTATAACCATTAGAGGCAGGAAAAGGTCCCATATAATCAAAGCCCCAAACATCAAATGGTTCAATAACAAGAGAATAATTCATAAGCATTTCTTGACGTCTACTAATATTACCAATTCTTTGACATTCATCATACGACAAGACAAACTTACGGGCATCTTTGAAGAGAGTAGGCCAATAAAAACCGGATTGCAATACCTTATGTGCAGTTCTGTCTCCAGCGTGGTGTCCTCCATATGGTTCGGAGTGACACTTGCGTAGGATCTATTCATGTTCATGCTCTGGTACACAACGTCTAATAACACCATCTACTCCTTCTTTATAAAGGTGTGGGTCATCCCAGAAGTAATGTCTTAAATCATAAAAGAACTTTTTCTTTTGCTGGTATGTGAAACTAGGTGGTATAAATTTAGCAACAATGTAATTAGCATAATCGGCATACCATGGAGCAGTACGAGAAGCATTAATGGCCGCTAATTGTTCATCAGGAAATCTATCATCAATAGGTAGTGGGTCATCAAGAACATTCTCTAGCCTAGACAAGTTGTCTGCAATGGGGTTCTCAGCTCCCTTTCTATCGATAATATGTAAATCAAATTCTTGAAGCAAGAGGACCCATCTGATGAGTCTAGGTTTAGCATCTTTCTTTTCCATAAGATATTTAATAGCAGCATGATCAGTGTGAATAGTAACTTTAGAATCAACAATGTAAGGTCTGAACTTATCACAAGCAAATACAACTGCTAAGAAATCTTTTTCAGTAGTAGCATAATTTCTCTAGGCAGCATCAAGAGTCTTGCTAGCATATTGAATAACATTTAATTTCTTATCGACTCTCTGCCCTAGAACAACACCTACAGCATAATCACTAGCATCACACATAATTTCAAAGGGTAAATTCCAATCAGGTGGCTGAACAATGGGTGCAGTGATCAAAGCTTTCTTAAGTATTACAAATGCTTCTACACAATCGTCATCAAAGACAAAAGGAACATCTTTTTGCAATAAATTAGTCAAAGGCCTAGAGATTTTAGAGAAGTCCATAATGAACCTCCTATAAAAACTGGCATTACCAAGGAAGCTTCGTATACCTTTAATGTCCTTGGGACATGACATCTTTTCAATAGCATCAACTTTAGCTTTATCAACTTCAATACCTCTTTCAGAAATTTTATGCCCCAAGACAATGCCTTCATTAACCATAAAGTGACACTTTTCCCAATTCAGGACGAGACTAGTGTCTTCACATCTCTGCAAAACTCGATCAAGGTTGCTCAAGCAATCATCAAAAGAGGATCCATAGACAGAGAAGTCATCCATGAACACCTCACAAATCTTTTCACAAAAGTCAGAGAATATAGCCATCATGCATCTTTGAAAGGTAGCAGGTGCATTACATAAACTAAAAGGCATACGTCGATAAGCAAAAGTACCGAAAGGGCAAGTAATCATAGTTTTTGATTGATCTTCCGCTGACACAGGTATTTGAGAGAAACCAGAATAACCATCTAGAAAGCAGAAATGCATGTGTTTGGATAGTCTTTCTAGCATTTGATCAATAAAAGGTAAAGGGTAATGATCTTTCTTAGTAGCTTTATTTAATTTACGGAAATCAATTACCATCCTATAACCTCTAATAATTCTTTGCGGAATCATATCATCTTTATCATTAGGAACAACAGTAATACCTCCCTTTTTAGGGACACAATGGACAGGGCTTACCCATTCACTATCAGCAATGGGATAAATTATACCTGCCTCAAGGAGCTTTAGTATCTCCTTTCTTACCACTTCTTTCATCTTAGGGTTTAATCTTTGTTGAGGATCTCTGACTGGTTTGTCATCTTTCTCCACTTTAATTTTGTGTTGGCATAGAGTGGGACTGATGCCCTTAAGATCATCCAGAGTATATCCAATAGCAGCATGGTGCTTCTTCAGAGTTTTTAATAATCTTTCCTCTTCACCTCTGAAGGTTAGCACTAATAATAACAAGATATATCTTATTTTCATCAAGATAAGCATATTTAAGATTATCAGGTAATGGTTTTAGCTCAAACACGGGGTCACCCTTGGGTGGAGGAAGATCCCCTAGGATTTCAACAGGTAAGTTGTGTTTCAAAATAGGAACCTGCTGCAGGAATACTTCATCTATTTCCCTTCTTTCATTCATAAACATTTCATTTTCATGGTCTAGCAAATATTGTTCTAAAGGATCAGTAGGAGGCACGACAATAGAAGCAAGACCAATTATTTAATCTTTACTAGGTAGTTCTTTATCACGGGGTTGTCTACAAAATTTAGCAAAATTAAACACATGAGTCATATCATCCAAGCCACACTACAAAAACAAATACACTTCCGTGATGATACGTGTTTGTCACAGTAGGTCGTGTTTTCTGTCATGCATGTATATCCATGACGATTTTATGACAGAATCAAGATAGTCATACATGTGCTGTCGTAGAAGTGTTCCATGACATTACCAAAATTATCATCACGGAAGTGTCCACTTCCATGACGATAAATCGTGCGTCACTGAAGTGCTTTCGTCAAGGGTGACCGACACGTCGCATCCACCGTAACGGAACGCCGTTAAGCTATCGGGTCGGGTTTTGGATCCGATACCCCGTTAATAGCCCCGACCAATGGGGATTTTCCACGTGTAAAATCATCATTGGCTGGAGGAGACACATGTCAGCTCCGCGTTGGCACATGTGTCACTCATCCAATGGGCCAGACACGCCTATGATATGTTGACACGTGGACCGGCCCACCAAGTTTAAATGGGCCGGCCCAACTAAAGGCCCACAAGATTTTGCAGACATAATGGGCCGGCCCAGCTAAAGGCCCGCGAGATTTTGCGGACCATAATGGGCTGGCCCAGCTAAAGCCCCACAAGATTTTGCGGGCCATAATGGGTCGGCCCAGGTAAAGGTCCATAAGATTTTTGTGTGCCATAATGGGCCGGCCCAGGTAAAGGCCCACAAGATTCTTGTGGATCATAATGGGCCGGCCCGGCTAAAGGCCCACGAGATTTTGCCGACATTAATGGGCCGGCCCAGCTGTAGGCCCACAAGATTTTGATGACCCGAGAAGGCCGGCCCATTAACTGGCTGCCTTGTTTTGGGCCAAATGTCGGCCCATATTTGATCCGGTCCATTAATGGCCTGCCACGTTCCAGGCCTAATAATGGCCCATATGAGATCCGGCCCGTTAAAATCCTACCATGTTCTGGGCCAAATTACGGCCCAGATCAGGTCCGGCCCTTTAAGAGGCTTTGGGCTAAATTATGGCCCATATCAGATTCGGCCCGTTAACTGGACGCTATACTTTTGGGCAAACTCACTACTGGAATTAGCTACTTTGCCATCTGCCAGCTCTTTGCCGTTAACTAGCGGGCGAAAAAGCTCTTCGCCATCTATTCTACCAGCGGAGCGACAAAAAGCTGGCTGATGGCAAAAGCCTTTGCCATCAATTGTTCTTTGCCGTCCGCTAGTCGACGACAAATAATATTTGCCGTCTGCTAGCAGACAACGCAAAGAGGGAGGGGGGCCCACCGAGGAGCTGGTTAAAAATACTTGCGTCCCCCGCTTTGCCGTCCGCGCAAAGCGACAAATATGAACAAAAGCGAGCGGTAAGGAGGCGGACGGCAAAGGCTACCTAACTAACCTAACTAACGGCGAGCCCCTCCCGCCCGTTACTCATCTCTCTCCTCGAACTCCTCCGCCCCCCGCCGCCGCCCCGCCCCCCACCGCCCCCGCCCCGCCCTCCCCCTCCCCACCCCCGCCCCCCCGCCTTGGCCCCGCCCTCCCCCCCCCCCCCCCCATCCCCCCCACATGTCCCGCCCCCCTCCCTCCGCCCCGCCCGCCCCGCCCTCCCATGGTGCCGCCCGCCCCCATGCCCAGCCATCCCACTGCCCCGAGCCCCCGCCTCCCCACCCACCCACCACCCAGTGCCAGTGTCGCCCCTGCTCCGGTGAGTTTTTTTTCTGTTTTTTTTTTTTGCTGTTTAATTCTTGTTTAATTGTTAGTGTTAGTGTTAGTGTTAGATTTAGTGTTAGAAAAGAAGAAAATTTAGTGTTAGTGTTAGAAAAAGAATATGTAGAAAAAAGGAGAAGAAGTGGAAAAAGATGAAAAGAAGAAAAAGAAAAGAAGTAGAAAAAAGATGAAAAAGAAGAAGAAGAAAAGAAGTAGAAGAAGTAGAAGAAGTAGAAGAAGAAGAATAGAAGAAAAGAACAGAAGTAAAAGAAGTAGAAAAAAGATGAAAAAAGAAGAAGAAGAAGAAAGGAAAGAAGAAGAAAGGAAAGAAGAAGAAGAAGAAGAAGAAAGGAAAGAAGCAGAAGGATAGAAGAAGAAGAAGAAAGGAAAGAAGAAGAAAAAAGAAGAAGAAGAGAAGGAAAGAAGAAGAAGGATAGAAGGAAACACCCCGACCACTGACCCCGACACCCCGACCCCGACACCACACCCCGACACCTGACCCCGACACCCTGACCCCGACACCCCGACCCCGACACCACACCCCGACACACAGACCACGACACCACACCCCGACACCCCGACCCGACCGACACCCTAACCCGAAACAGCACACCCGACACCGACATGACACCCGACCCCTAAACCTCCGAAAGGTGCTCTTTGGCCTTCGAGAGGCCGCGGGGTTATATATTTGGGAATTATTAGTTAGGTCATATATTTTTCGATTATGTTATGAAAAACATCATATATAATTGTGTTGATCGGGTAGATTTAAATGTGCAGTTGTTTCATCGCTGCGAGGTTTGGTGTTCGACGACCTCGCCGTGCGTTTGACGAGCTCTGCCCCTTCGTTCGTGGGTGAGCACAAATGACATGTCCTTCTCCCCCATTAATTATTTGCACAAATGACATGAAATTTGGTAGCTAGCTATATATGTGTCTTGAATCATCAGTATGCGTAACCAATATGTGTCTCCCGTTCGAAAGCGTCATAGTTATAAATATGCATGCATTTGCATATTTATAACCTTGATTCTTTCAAATTGTCCAACACTATCCATGGACGGCCCGAGTATGTGTAGATTGGGTTCGTTTTCCCATATGCTTTGCTCGGATCGACGCATAAATTTATCTGATTGCCTCCTCGTTGTTCTCGGGCACACATCCTCTCTGTTTATTGCGAGAGGCGTATCGAGGAGAACAGCGGAAGGTGCTGCCAAAATTTTAGCGTCGGATCGAGGCATAACTTGGGAAAATGAACCCAATCTACACATACTGGGTGAGATTAGGACCTATCATTACCTATTAGAGTGTAGGTTGCATGGACGTAATAAAATTGACAAAGTAGATCAACCGATGAATATATACATGGTGAATTATATATATAATTGTTGTGTGTCCAGTAGCTCGAAAGTCAAGATGAGTGATCGTATGCGTGGATGTATACGGTCACACTTGGTCGAGAACAAATGGGCGCTGAATGGTTCACAAAAACCAAGGGGTTTGTGCAAGCCGCATTGCAAATGGCCGAGGAAAACTTGGTTCCCTGTTTCCGATCGCGGCGATTGGGAAAAGAGGACAGAGGCTGAAATGGGTAAACACCTGCAGAAGAATGGTTTTACGCCCGATTATACGGTGTGGACATTTCATGGTGAGTCTGCCCAACGTGACCGAGCTGAGGTGGATCATCGTCGCACCGACGAGCATGGTACCGGGATGGAAAACATGGTGCAAGACTATGATGATGCTCGGGATTCGGACGAGGAGATGGAGGAATCTGCAAAGGCCTTCAATGAAATGTTGGAGTCTTCAAAACGTCCGCTCCACGAGCACACTGAGCTTTGTCAGTTGGATGCCATCTCACAAGTAATGGCTTTGAAGGCTCAGTTCAACTTGGGAAGAGAATGCTATGACGCAATTATGACACTATTTGGACGCTTTCTACCCAAAGGCCATGTAATGCCTGCAAACCTGTACCAGTCGGACAAATCCTCCGTGCACTGAAGATGCCCTATGAGAAGATACATGCCTGTGAGAAAGGATGTGCCTTATTTAGGCTTGACTATGCGGACTTGAACTATTGTCCCATTTGCAAGTGTTCCAGGTATATTGTGGTAGACAACGGTATGGGTGAGAAGACACAAATCAAAATCCATGTTAGTGTTCTTCGGTATATGCCAATCGTACCAAGACTTCAACGTCTTTTCATGGTCGAAGAGACGGTCAGACAGATGACATGGCACAAAACAGGCAAAAGAACCGAACTAGATGCAGATGGTAATCTGATGATGGTACACACATCGGATGGTGTTGCATGGAAAAAGTTTGATGAATTACATGCTGACAAAGCGGCAGATCCGAGGCATCCTCGAGTCGGCATCAGCACCGATGGGTTCAGTGTGTTTGGTATGACGACAGCCCAATACAGTTGTTGGCCCGTATTTTTCTTTCCACTCAATCTCCCCCCGGACAGATTATGCAAAGAAAGAACATTTTCCTGACGTTGATAATTCCAGGGCCCAACTATCCGGGGGAAAATATGAATGTGTACATGCACGCTTAAGGACGAATTGCAAGAAGCACAGGATAATGGGTTCAAGACATCGACGCCTATAGCAAGCGAAACTTCATAATGCGTGTCTGGTACATGTACTCGACACATGACTTGCCGGCGTATGCGCTATTCGTTGGCTGGTGTGTGCATGGAAGGTTCCTGTGCCCCACATGCAAGGGAGCTCTTGAGTTTCGTTGGCTTCAGGCCGGTCGCAAGTTTTCTTGCTTCGACATGCATAGACAGTTCTGGATCCTCGCCATAAGTTCAGGAAAGACAAGAAGAACTTCATCAGAGGTAGAGTTGTAAAAACTCTGCACCACTGCGTTGACAGCCAGCAGACCTGGATCGCTTAAACGCTCTCGAGCCAAATCCGAGGCGTCGAGTGGTACTTCAAGGGTATAATTCGAGCACGCTGGACTCACAAAACATGCTTATAGGATCCGCCTTACTTCAAAGACCTCCTTTGCCCACACAACATCGACGTGATGCACACTGAGAAGAATATCGCCGAGGCACTTTTTGGTACATTGTTCGGCATAGATGGGAAGTCAAAGGATAATACTAAGGCTAGAGTCGATATGGAGGCGCTATGTGATAGGCCGTTACAAAACATGAAAGAACCGAAAGGAAAGCAGAACTGGACGAAGCCAAAGGCATGGTTCAATCTTGGAAGGCCAGCTATGAGGGAAATTATCTTGTGGGTGAAAATGCAGTTGATGTTCCCCGATGGGTATGCAGCGAATCTAAAGAGGGGAGCGAGTCTTGATAAATTGAAGATATTTGGTCTCAAGAGTCATGATTGGCACATATGGATTGAGCGGGTAATGCCGGTGATGTTGCGTGGCTTCATCCCTGAGGATGAATGGCTAGTATTGGCAGAACTCAGCTATTTCTTCCGTGTTCTTTGTGCGAAAGAACTATCGCATGGCGTGCTAGAAGAAATGGAAGAGTTGGCGCGAGTTGATCTGCAAGTTAGAGAAGATCTTTCCACGGGCTTCTTTAATCCAATGCAGCATTTGATTTTGCATGTCCCGACCGAGGCAAGATTGGGGGGGGGGGGGGCGTGCAAAACCGTTGGTGCTACCCAACTGAGAGGATGCAGAAGACGCTTCGAGAAAAATGTAAAAATAAACATAGAATTGCAGCGTCTATGGCTGAGGCATTCATCACTGAGGAGGCGGCAAACTTCGTGACAGCACACTACGAAATCAAAAATTGTCATTTGCATAATCCGAAGCCTCGGTACAATGCTGACGAGCCTAAAAAGGGTGGATCCAACCTCAGCCTATTCAAAGGCAATCTCGCACCAGCCAATGTTTCAAATCCAGTATCTTTGGATAACGAAGAATGGCGGACCATTTCGTTGTATATCTTCAACAACCTGATAGAAGTGCGGCCGTACATCGAGTAAGTTCTCGGTACATTGTTTCGCAACTTCTATTTCCTTTGAACTGCTCTTATTCCTGGATATTTCATACAGTCGATACGTCGCCCTATTCTCGTATGGTGTGGTGATCCAAAAGGATTCCGTCGAAGAGTATGAGCTTATTGCAAAGCAAGGAGGCGGCTATCCCGGTTTCATCTCTTGGTTCAAACAAACGGTAAATTCTATTAGACGATTTCATTTCATTCGCTAATTTGTGTGTAATGCAACAATCCTTTCATATTAAACTTGTAGGCTAATTCAGAGTCTATGGACGCCGAATTGAGACAAGTCGCTAATGGTTTTGACTATAAGGTCCGTTCATTTGACAAATCGACATGAGCGGGTATCGTTTCGTACCTATGGCAAAGAGCTATCTATGGTCGATCGAAAGTCTACAAATTGTTGTGTATCTGCTATCGGCGAAGGAGGTACCGAGTATTATGGGAGAGTTGAAGCAATTTATGAACTTCTATTCTATGGTGAAAACCCACCGAATGTCGTAGTCTTCAAATGTTATTGGTTTCAGCCGAAGGAGACTAGAAGGACTCATGAACATATAGGGCTAGTTGAAATCAACCAAAGCACCCATTTAGATGTTCCTGATGTCTATATTATGGCTCAACAGGCGACCCAAGTATTCTATCTACCCTGGGCCTGCCAAACTAATCCAAATCTGAAAGGTTGGGATGTCTTTTATGAAGTGCCTCCACGTGCTAGACTATCTCCCCCAAAGGAAGAGGATTATGAACCTCACATTAACCCAGACACATATGAAGGAGAATTCTTCCAAGAGACATGTCTTTCCAAAAAATGTTTCAAGAACCGGTATACTTCACCCCAAAACATTGAAGTAGATAGCGACAGTGAATCCCACATCACCCCAGAGGAGGAACAAGAAGAGCCGGAACAAGAAGAGGTTACTGCTGCGGACGACCTCTCAATGCTTGACCGATTACGTAAAGGTGGCCTTCCACATGTTGATGCCACTGAACCCTATGAGCCCGTCATTGATTATAGTGATGATGATGAGTATGCATTTATTGATGATACTGATCGAGATTATTAGTAGTGTCAGGTATTCAATTTTTTTATGTTCTACTTGATGATGATACACTTAAGTGATATACATATTATTATTCATGTCGGTATATTTTTTATGTTGTACTAATTTCGTTTACTCTTTGTCATGGTAGGTGTTGAAAGATGGAAGGGGAGCCGACTGAGGCCAAGGACAAACGTGCCCAAATTGAAGGTGTGCCACACCATCAAGGTAGCTCCGACTTATATCAGTCAAGGAATTGGGTAATGTGGTTTGCTTCATTATTAATGCAATTCATTCATCATGCTAGCTTGAGCCCTTTAATTACTAATTTACTTTGTTTTTCTCTTTCAGGCATGCTATAATAAGACGGATAAGGTGCCAGAGGGGTACGACCTGTATGCCATGGCCCACACTGCCTCTTACAAGCAAGTCAAGGGGAAGGCGAGGAAAGGGGAGGAGTTTAATAAGAGCGGATCCTACAATCCGAGGCGGTGATGATATCTAGTGGCGGGAGGTCCCGTGGCTCCATAGCCATTGATCCAGAGATTGCTCCTGAGAACATGGTGATTTTAATTTGAATGGACGTTACTTGCTAGTCTTAACATTTGAGTGTCATCATGCTAATGAAACATTGGAAATGATCTTTGGTGCAGCGTTACTCCACACAAGCATCACACGATCCTTCTCTAGCTACTGGCCTGAGCCAGCCCGCTCCCACACCTCCATGATCAAGGTAAGTTTCTCTAGTTTTTTGCTTAACAAATGCATAAAGACCTAGACTTAGCTTTATTTCATCCAACATGCTTACCTTAATGACCTAGACGTAGCTTATTTTCCTGCAAAATGACTTAATAAGCTTACTGACCTCCAAAACCATCCATTTTACCTAAGTTAGCTCTAAAACGATCTATACTTAGCTTTGTTTCCTCCAAAATGACCTAAGTTAGTTATAATATGCTTAGTTAACTAGGTTTGCTCAATAATGACATGTACTTACCTTACTTATGTAAAAAACGGCATAATTAGCTTAGTTAGCTCATAAACGATCCATTTTACCTACATTAGCTCTAAAATGATGCATTTACCTAAGTTAGCTCATAAACGATCCATTTCACCTAAGTTACCTCACAAACGATGGCGTGCTTCTTCTTCTAGTCTTCTTCTTCTAGTCACCTTTTCCTAACTTTCTTATTTGCCATTTTGCAGATTTCATTCACTTCTCGGAAGCTAGCTTGCTATGATGGAGTGCTTGTTTTTAATTTCATTCTCTTCTAGTATTCTTCTAGCTTGCTACGATGGAACTTGCTATCTTGATGAAACTTTGCATTGTAATATGTATGTGCAACTTTGCTATCTTTATGGAACTTGCTATGTATGAGTGGATGGAACTATATATGTATGTACGATGAAACTTATGTGCTTTTAAATAGCTCTTTGAAATATATCTATATATGTCATATATATTTGCTGTGAAAATTCTTGGATTTAAAAAAACAGAAAAAAGAGCCAATATGCGGGCTCTTTGCCGTCACCACCGACGACAAAGGTCTCTTTGCCATCAAGAGCGGACGGCAAAGAGGCCACGTGGTGCAAGTGTGCTTCTGGGAGGCTGACCTATTTGGTCGGTTTGCCATGATGGTGACGGCAAAGAAAAAAACTTTGCCTACAGCGGCGGACGGCAAAGGCCTTCCGATGTTTGCCGTCAGCGGCCGACGGCAAAGGCTTGCCGTTAACCACCTAACGGAGTAACAGCGCAATTATTGCCGTCAGTATTCTTTGCCGTCGGCAGCTGATGGCAAAGGACCCTTTGCCGTCAGCCGCCCGAAGCGGACGGCAATGTAGCTCTTTGCCGTCCCGTACGTTGCCGTCCACTTTTGCCGTCCGCGGCGGACGGCAAAGACCTTTGCCGTCCGCCATCCGTGCCTTTGCCGTCCGCCGTGGCTGATGGCAAAGTAGCTGATTCCTGTGGTGACTTGCTAAAGGCCCATTTAGTAATTCAGCCTGATATTAGTTTCGGCCTATTAAGGTCCTGGTTAACATTTCATCCCTATATTAGTCTCGGCATGTTAAAAGCCCGTCATATAGTTGGGCCTAACTACGGCCCGGTTTGCATCCGGCCTGCTCGCAGCCGATATCTGATTGGGCCAAACAGGGACCGAGACAATTTTGGCATGTTAAAAGCCCGTGATTTGATTCGCACATTCATGGGATGGGGTCCATTTCGGGTAGTACAAGAGTTCAAGAAAGGTTAGCCCTGCTGGGGAGCTGTGGCGCAAGCAACTGAGCAAGATGATGAGACTGCGCTTGTTCAACACTTATATCTTCCTCACTCTAAAAGATAAACAAGCACACAGATGACAGGTTTTGCACATAAAAATATCAGTGCTGACAATTCATCACTGTCGGTGTCAAAACCGGTGGATCTCGGGTAGGGGGTCCCGAACTGTGCGTCTAGGCGGATGGTAATAGGAGACAAGGGACACGATGTTTTTACGTAGGTTCGTGCCCTCCCGATGGAGGTAAAACACTACTCCTGTTTGATTAATATTGATGATATGGGTAGTACAAGAGTTGATCTACCACAAGATCAGAGAGGCTAAACCCTAGAAGCTAGCCTATGGTATGATTGTTGTTCGTCCTACGGACTAAAACTCTCCGGTTTATATAGACACTGGAGAGGGCTAGGGTTACACAGAGTCGGTTACAATGGGAGGAGATCTTCATATCGCATCACCAAGCTTACCTTCCACGCCAAGGAAAGTCTTATCCGGACACGGGACGGAGTCTTCAATCTTGTATCTTCATAGTCCGGGAGTCCGATCAAAGGTCATAGTCCGGCCATTCGGACACCCCCTAATCCAGGACTCCCTCTGTAGCCCCCGAACCAGTCTTCAATGACGATGAGTCCGGCGTGCAAATTTGTCTTCGGCATTGCAAGGCGGGTTCTTCTCCAAATTCCATGTACCTGTCCAACAGTGTCCGGCTTCTAGTGCATGCTGCACTCCTTGGCTTCTGTGCCCAATAATGACCATCTTCCACGTGTCAAACGAATGCGAAAAGCCAGGGAGTTTTTTCATTTACCCCCCTAGCTGAGTAAATGAGCCGCCCATAAAAGGGACGGGGATTTAGATCCAATTCACATAATCTTCCCTCCGCGAGCATTCATCGGAGCGCTTTCGACAGAGATCCATTCCATCATGGCCGGTCGACGCAGCCCCTCCTCTCGCCCCTCCAGCCCTCGGCCCGGAGATTGGGAGTGGTGTTCCGTCCCGCATAGCGAGCTAGTAGTGCTCCAATCCAAGGGGCTCCTCCCCCCATCATATATGGTCCCAGTTCGAGCCGGGCTTGCTACCTATAGTGGCAGAGAGGAGGCGGAGAGCGTCCCCAATCCCTCCAAAGGAGAGCGGGTATGCCTAGTCACTTATTTAATAAGAGGGCTCGGATTTCCAATTCATTCGTTTCTCCCGGGGCTACTGGAGTTTTATGGCCTCCAGCTACACAACCTCGCGCCTGCCTCCATACTGCATATTGCAGGCTTCGTGGCCCTTTGCGAGCTGTTTTTGGACATTGAGGCCCATTTCGCGCTGTGGAAGAAGTTGTTCTGCCTCGTGCCCCGCTCTCAGGAGGGATCGATTTATTAAGTGGGCGGAGCCGAACTATAGCGCATCGCCGGGACCGGATATCTATCCGGAACCCCAAAGAAGGCGTCTGAGGACTGGCCTTCAGAATGGTTTTATATAGATGACGTCCCCCTGCCGGACCCTGTACGGATCGGCCTCACTGAGTTCAATAATGCTCCTTTGAAGAAACGCCTGAGCTGGCGCCCACGGAGCCCTCAGAGGGAAACTGACAGGGCGTCCTTTACGATGAGCGGATAAGGTTGTTGGCTCATTCGACTGACCATGATCGAGGTCATGGCCACATGCATTATGCGGGGTGCAGCAGCAAGATCTGAGGCCACCCCATGTGGGATTTCAACAGGGAGGATGATGCCACCCGGTGCGGTCGCAAGGGGCCGGATTCGACTGCCACTCTAACGAAGATCTTATCCGCTTTGTACAAGGGAGAAGAAGAGGAATTTCTCCATGTCAACCAACAGGGCGGATTCTCTATGTACAATCCTCCAAGCTGGATGAGCGAACACTTTCACTTGCCTACCCGTTTTCAAATTCCTATAATTGAGTACTTAGTCTAGCAATTTTAACGCAGGAGCTGCGCCAGACTGTAAAGGAGATAAACAGCCCTCCTCCACAACCCGAGGACCCGGAATGGTCCCCCGACCCGGACTCCCAAGAGGACCCGGACTTATGTGTGGAGCTAATTGATGGGGTGTTTCATCAATTGAGTAAGGACAACACCTTAGTGGCCATTACGGCCGATTATCCCGGACTACTTCCCGCCTCAAAGGTAACCGAGACTGAAGTCCCAGTACTTTCAAGAGGATCCATCCATGCTTATTTTGATTGCCGTAAACCAATGGTGTTTCTTTTTGCTGGGGAAATCCTTGAGGTGGAGGGCCGAGCCCGCGGTGGGTAGCCAACAAGGGCCATTGAGGCCAGGCGGGCTAAAAAGAAGTGCGGGCCGGATCGAGACGCCGGCGCAACGGTACGGCGTGCGACTTTAATGCCCAGGTTTCATGCCTTCAAGGCATACTAACGTTCATGCTCTCTTCAGGAAGAAGAGCGCCCGCCGGACTATATCCACCGGCCAGGCTTCAAGGCCGGGTCCGGAAGCGGAGGCGAACACGGGGCGCGCACCGGACACTCCTCCGACAGAGGACATGAACGGGTTATCTGCCACCAATTCAGAGGTGGAGAGTGCCATGAACCACAGGCGTCGCTGGACTGTTCTTCGTGACGCATGTTTTTCCCAAGAGGCGTTGGACGCCTTTAATACGGGAGATGCGTACCTCCGTGCCGCTCAAAATGGTCTAGCCAGAGCCACAGAGCTGTATGTAAAAGACATACGGGTGAGTAGATCTGATGGTTATATATGTCAGTAGCCCCCGAGACTTGAAACAGTTAAAATAACTGATTTAAGGATCATTTGTTATGCAGGATCTTACAAAGAAGAATACGCAACTGTCCTAGGAGCTGGAAGAGTGCAAGGCCCAACTCGAGGCCGCACTAGCCGCTACAGAGAATGCCATGGGGACCCCCTTAGGTAATATATGCTTCGAAAGATAAGTATGTTGTGAAGTGCGGCATGTGTGCAATTCTGACAATAACAGTGCAGATGGGGCCGGAGTGGATCCGGACAAGCAACAACTCTTGCGCCAGTTAAAGGCCGGCGAGAGCGTGCTTATGAGGGTGAGGCAAGAGAAGAACAAGCTTCAAGATGCCAATACCCAGCTGGGCGAGGAACTAAAGGATGTTTGTGCTCAGCTGTCGGATTCCGTAGAGAATCGACGACTTCGACGCGGCATTTTTAGTAAGGGCTTGAACGAATCTTCGGAAAAGAGTTCGGCGAGGAAGTCGATTGACAGAGTTATGTCTGTACATATGCTGACAGGTCGGCCCACTGAGGAAATGCCCGGTTCTACGGGTGACCTTCTTCGAGCTATCATCGCTGCGAATGAGTTCGGCAGGCGATGCAAGGCGTCGTCCAGGCTTTGTGGCCATCCCTCTCCATACCCGAAGGCCTTGGAGAGCTTGTAGAGAAGCTGAAGGAAGCGCGGCAGTGCTTCCGATTATGGAAGATATCGGCCTGCTGTCAAGGCGCCAGGGAGGCCTGGGCCATGGTGAAGACGCGGTACACAAAGGCTGGCCCAAACTACATGGCCGAGGTCGGCCCTGTGGGGCCCGACGGGAAGGAGATCCCTGTCAGTTTAGTGTACGGTCAGGTAGAGCTGGCCGCCAAGTATTCCCAACAAGACTGTAAATTAGACAACATGTTGGATGGTATTGAAGAAGAATATACCCAGTCAAATTGACTATGTAATTTAAAATGACATGTAAAATGCCTTCTAGCCGTATTGTAGATTTGTCATTGCGGACCTTTTCGCTTCAACCTCTGGACCCGATAGTCCGGAGTGTGTCCGAATACCCTCTCGGTTATGTAAGAACCGGGGCATGCATGGAGACCAGGCGTAGGGGTCATAAATGCTTTAGCAGACAACTGCCCAACTAGTTATGTTATATTACATGGTTAGTAAGAAACATCTTCCAGGGAGAATAGTTCCGTTAGGGGTTCCTTTCCCTGGGAGGCATGCCCTAAAGTGCATGTCCGGACTGCGAAAAAAGCACAAAAGCATCTGGGGGCAGATAAATAAACAAGTAAAAAATCATCTTTTAGTTCACCGAGCGAATATTCCCTTAAGAACACTAGCTTTCGGCTTCACCCAATCTGAGGTACACATCCGGCCGACCCGGCAGTAACAATTGCAGAGGTGCTCCTTTTACCACCTAGCCGAACAAACGGGAACGTAGGGGTAAGCACAGGAGCCAGGCAACCCAGCTTGGCTAAAACTTAAGTCATATCGATGCATATAATGGTGCATAAAAGGTTCATGGGGAAGTGTCACACATGTTTAGGGCATGAGGCCCGTGTATATAAGCTTCTGATAAAGAAGCCCCCAGGTATAGTGAACGCGGGTGGCGCGTCAATTATGTGCGAACAATGCACAAGCAAGCCCTTAAAGGCTTGGAAGAAAAAGGGAGGGAGAAGGAGAGAAATATAAGGCAGCTAATTTGTAAAAAAAAAGGGGACAGAGGAAGGAGACGAACACAGAGTCCGGCGCTAGGCGTAGAATGTTCGTAGGCGTGCTGCGTTCCATGGGTTCGACTCGAGTCGGTTATCCGATGCGTTTCGCAGATGGTACGCTCCACCAGTCAGGACTTGGTCGATTATGTAGGGACCCTCCCATTTGGGCTTGAGTTTGTCCTTTTTCTTGTCCGGCAGGCATAGAACTAGTTCGCCAACATTGTAAGTTTTGGCCCGTACTTCTCTACTTTGATATCTTCGAGCCTGCTATTGATAGAATGCGGAACGGGCTTTTGCCACGTTGCGCTCCTCCTCCAATGCGTCCAAGTTGTCCTGCCGATTGAGCTCGGCTTCTCTTTCTTCGTACATGCGCACGCGAGGTGAGTCATGAATTATGTCGCAGGGCAGGACTGCCTCTGCGCCGTATACCATAAAAAATGGTGTGAATCCGGTAGTGCGATTCGGCGTGATCCGCAGCCCCCAGAGTACAGAGTCGAGCTCCTCTACCCGGTGCGTGTTAGATTCCTTCAGGGATCGCACTAATCTGGGTTTGATGCCGCTCATGATTAGACCATTGGCTCGCTCGACTTGACCGTTAGTTTGTGGGTGATAGACTGAAGCGTAATCGAGCTTAACGCCCATGTTTTTGCACCATAGTTTAACCTCATCGGCCGTAAAGTTTATGCCGTTGTCAGTACTGATGCTGTGGGGGACGTCGTAACGGTGTACAACCCCGGATATGAAGTCTATCACCGGTCCGGATTCGGCCGTCTTAACAGGCTTGGCCTCTATCCATTTGGTGAATTTGTCCACCCTGACCAGTAGATATTTGTGCTTGTGGGTTCCTCCTTTAAGGGGTCCAACCATGTCAAGCCCCCAGACCGCAAAAGGCCAGGTAATGGGTATAGTTTGGAGGGCGGTGGGCGGCATGTGGCTTTGATTAGCAAATAATTGGCAACCGACACATCGCTGGACTAAGTCCTGAGTGTCTGCCCGGGCCGTCGGCCAATAAAATCCAGTACGGAAGGCCTTGCTCACAAGGGCTCGGCCTGCGGCGTGGTGCCCGCCGAGTCCGGCGTGAATTTCAGCCAGAAGGTTCCGCCCTTCCTCTTCGGAGATTCACCTTTGAAGGACTCCGGTGGTGCTTTTCTTATAAAGCTCTCCTTCGTGGACTTTATAGGCTTTAGATCGCCGCACTATGCAGCGTGCCTCATTTTCGACCTCGGGAAGTTCCTGCCTAGTTAAGTAGGCTAAGAATGGTTCTGCCCACGGGGAAATTACTTCCATTATTACGTGGGCTGAGGGTGTGACTTCGTTGGCGGAGTCTTCCGTTGTGTCAGAGTGTTCGGGGTCAGGTGATGCGGCCAGGTCCGGATTGTGATTTCCGGATTCCCCTTCCCACTGTACGGATGGCTTGAATAGACTTTCCAGGAAAATGTTCGGGGGGACTGCATCGCGCTTTGCGCTGATGCGTGCCAAGACGGCTGCTGCCTGATTGTTTTCCCGGGCTATATGGTGAAATTCCAGCCCTTCGAACCGGGCTGACATATTTAGGACGGCGTTGCGATAAGCTGCCATTTTCGGATCTTTGGCATCAAAGTCTCCGTTTATTTGGGATATCGCGAGGTTCGAATCCCCACGCACCTCTAGGCCTTGAATGCCCATGGAGACTGCCATCCGGAGGCCATGTAGAAAGGCCTCGTATTCGGCTGCATTGTTGGAGTCCGTATACATTATCTGGAGTACATATTGGACTGTATCTCCTGTTGGGGACGTCAGGACGACGCCAGCCCCCAGACCCGCCAGCATTTTGGAGGGGTCGAAGTGCATGGTCCAGTTGGAATATGTGTCATACTCTTTAGGGAGTTCGGCTTCAGTCCATTCAGCGACAAAGTCGGCCAAGGCTTGCAACTTGATGGCTCGCCGTGGCTTATATGTTATGTCGGACGGAGGAGCTCAATGGCCCATTTGGCAATCTGGCCCGTTGCGTCGTGGTTGTTTATGGTATCGTTAAGAGGTATTTCGGAGGCTACTGTTATCGAACACTCTTGAAAGTAGTGTCATAGCTTCCGGGATGCCATGAACACTGCGTATGCTATCTTTTGGTAATGCGGGTACCGGGACTTGCATGGAGTGAGGACAGTGGACACGTAGTAGACTGGTTTCTGGACAGGGAATTTGTGTCCGTCCGTTTCTCATTCGACGACGAGGACTGCGCTTGCAACTTGGTGAGTTGCCGCGATGTATAACAACATTGGTTCGCCGATGTTAGGCGCGGCTAGGACCAGGTTTGTTGCCAGGATGGATTTTATTTCTTCGAGTCCGGCCGTGGCAGCATCCGTCCAGTCGAAGTGTTCGGTGCGCCGGAGGAGGCGGTAAAGGGGTAATGCCTTTTCCCCCAAGCGGGAGATGAAGCTGCTTAGAGCCGCCATGCATCCAGTCAATTTTTGTATTTGCTTGAGATCTTTTGGAATATCCAATTGTGACAGAGCTCGGATCTTGGCTGGGTTTGCTTCAATTCCTCTACCGGATACGATGAAGCCCAAGAGCTTTCCGGCTGGTACGCCAAAAACGCATTTTTTCGGGTTAAGCCTAATGTCATATGTTCAGAGGTTATCGAACGTGAGCCTCAAGTCGTATATTAGAGTTTCGACATGCTTGGTTTTGACGACCACGTCATCCACGTATGCTTCAACCGTTTTGCCGATCTGGTTGGCCAGACATGTCTGAATCATGCGCTGATATGTTGCGCCGGTGTTTTTGAGCCCGAAGGGCATTGTGTTGAAGCAGAATGGGCCGTATGGGGTGATGAATGCCGTTGCGGCTTGGTCTGACTCTGCCTTCTTGATTTGGTGGTAGCCAGAGTATGCGTCGAGGAAACACAATGAATTGTGTCCTGCGGTGGCGTCGATGATTTGATCAATGCGGGGGAGGGGGAAGGGATCCTTTGGGCAGGCCTTATTTAGGTCTTTGAAATCGACGCATAGGCGCCAGGATTTGTCCTTCTTTGGTACCATCACCAGGTTTGCTAGCCAGTCTGGATGTTTGATAACTCTGATGAATCCGGCTTCCAGTAGTTTGGCTAGCTCCTCTCCCATGGCTTGTCTCTTAGGTTCGGAGAAACGCCGAAGAGCCTGCTTAACCGGCTTGAATCCTTTTAGTATGTTCAGGCTGTGCTCGGCCAGCCTGCGTGGGATTCCTGGCATGTCTGAAGGGTGCTAGGCAAAAATGTCCCAATTTTCGCGTAGGAATTCTTTTAGTGCGGCGTCTACATCAGGGTTTAGTTGTGCCCCGATGGAGGCCGTTTTTGTGGTGTCCGTTGGATGGACTTGGAACTTGAATATTTCGTCTGCCGGCTTGAAGGTGGTGGACTTGGATCTTTTGTCGAGTATCATGTCATCCCTGTCCACCGTGGAGCGCAACGCAGTTAGTTCCTCGGCCGCTAGGGCTTCGGATAATGCCTCGAGGGCCAGTGTGGCTGTCTTGTTTTCGGCGCGGAGCGCTGTGTCCGGATCACTAGCAAGAGTGATGATTCCGATGGGTCCGGGCATTTTGAGCTTCATGTACCCATAATGGGGTATAGCTTAAAAAATTGTGAATGCTTCTCGCCCTAACAGGGCGTGGTATCCGCTGCTGAACGGGGCCACTTGAAATGTGACCTCCTCGGATCTGTAATTATCCGGCGTGCCGAACACCACATCCAGTGTGATTTTTCCTGTACAGCACGCTTCCCGACTAGGGATTATTCCTCTAAAGGTTGTGTTGCTTCGCTCGATGCGGCTCCCGTCTATTTCCATTTTTCGTAGGGTTTCCTCATAGATGAGGTTCAATCTACTGCCACCTTCCATGAGTACCTTGGTAAGCCGAAAGCCGTCCACTATCAGACTGAGGACCAGTGCGGCTGGTGCTTAGGCTGTCCGGAATTTAGGTTCGTCACTGGCATTAAAGGTAATAGCCGTGTCACTCCATGGGTTTATTGTCACTACCTGGTAGACTTCGGTAAGGCTGCGGAGCGTTTGTTTCCTCACATTGTTTGATGCGAAAGTCTCGAAGACTGTTGAGAGCGTACTGGCGTTCCTAGGGTGGTGCTCTGCGGATTCTGGAGTTAGAAGCTCCTCGCCACTTCTGGCCACCTGCCGGAGTATCCAACATGCTCTAAGGCTGTGAGTTGGTGTGGCGCCCTCTGTACTATGAATTTTACAGGGTCCATTGAGCCATCCCTCCAGTACGGTTCCATACCCTATAGAGGGTTTTTGTTTTTTGTTGTTTAGCCCAGGTGTCTGGCGATAATGCGCCCTTTTGTTTCGGACTGGGATTGTATTCAGGGTCGGATTGTCCCAGAATTTTGTTTTGGTTTTCCGAACGCTTTCTGCCGCACAGTACTTTCGTACTATGGATGCAAAGTCGGCGAAGCGTGTAATTTCACGGCGACTTATGGCGTTGAGGATTCCGATGTCCATGCAGTTGTTGCAGAAGAATGAAATTGCATCCCCTTCGCGGCAGTCCTTTATCCTGTTCATAACCAGGAGGAATCTGACCCAGTAATGGTGTACTGTTTCTCTGGCCTCTTGCCGAATTTGGGATAGATCCCTTATATTTGGGTGGGCGGGTGGATTTAAATCCGGAACCTCGCCCGATCTAAGACTCAGGGGCCAGGAAATTTCCGAACTCGGAAGCTTGGGTTCTTGGACGTTATCCAATGAATCAGGCCCGCTGCCTGACTTTAGGTTCAGGGCTTGAGTGACGTCCTCCCCTCCGCGGATGTCCGGCTTAGAGGGATCAGGAATCCGGACACATCTGGTCCTTAGGATGGGTGAAGAATTGCCGCATTGTTCCTCCACCACTTCAACGTGGTGGGTGACCTGGGGAGAGTCAATCTCTCTCGGATCGGGTTTAAGCCCAATCTGGTCGTAGTCTGTAGCGACTCCCAGGGCGGCGATGCGATCCAAGAGCTCGTTTAAGGAAGAGAGCTCCATCGGATCTAACTGCTCGGCAAGTTCCGAGCTGACGTGGGGATTGCTTTCGATGACCCAAGAGGTCATCGTCGACGTGGCGGCCGAACAGGCGGTCATTAAAAAACTGCCTAGCCGGAGAGTTTGGCCGACAGCCAAAGCTCCTTTAGCAACAGCGCCGTCTTTGAAGACGGGGTGCGGCATCCTTCCTGACGGTGATGACACAGAGGAACTCTCAATGAAAGCACCAATGTCGGTGTCAAAACCGGCGGATCTCGGGTAGGGGGTCCCGAACTGTGCGTCTAGGCGGATGGTAACAGGAGACAAGGGACACGATGTTTTTACCCAGGTTTGGGCCCTCTCGATGGAGGTAAAACCCTACTCCTGCTTGATTAATATTGATGATATGGGTAGTACAAGAGTTGATCTACCACGAGATCAGAGAGGCTAAACCCTAGAAGCTAGCCTATGGTATGATTGTTGTTCGTCCTACGGACTAAAACTCTCTGGTTTATATAGACACCGAAGAGGGCTAGGGTTACACAGAGTCGGTTACAATGGGAGGAGATCTTCATATCGCATCGCCAAGCTTGCCTTCCATGCCAAGGAAAGTCTTATCCGGACACGGGACGAAGTCTTCAATCTTGTATCTTCATAGTCCGGGAGTTCGGCCAAAGGTCATAGTCCGGCCATCCGGACACCCCCTAATCCAGGACTTCCTCAATCACATTTCTTACTAACGAATAAAGTGACACAGTTTAAAATTGCGGTAACACCATATGGTATTGTTCAGGTCAAGACATGGCAGGAAATGACATTGTGAAGGAGTTGGCAGCTTCAGACACCACTGGATTACAGATCAAGAACTCATAAGTATCAATGGTTAGTGTGCTGTCAATTTATCCCATTTCAGAATTGAAAATAAAGAGACGGTTTAAATAATAGTAGAATGATATGACATTGTTCATAGTTAAGACATTGCAGAATATGACATTGTGCTGTAGTGGGTAGGTTCACCACACTACTGGATTACGGATGAAGAACAGAAGCATACATGCAGTGCAAAAGAAGATCACTTGGTCTGTATAGTTTAATTTACATGGTATGAAGAAGGAACTTCGTTGTACAACTGAAAACTTAAATTGAGAAGGACAAACTTTTGTTTATGAACTACATAATAAACTTTGAACATGCAATTTGATGCAAACACCAAAAATAAACAGTTGTTGCAGTCATGCCAAACCAAATATACACAACAAAGTTTGAAGGCTTAAGAAGGACAAACTTACATTACTGGTGAAGACAGGGTCTATAAATCCCTTGTCCATGCTGATGGGGGGGGGGGGAATTCAAGAAGTTTACCATAGAATCTTCTTCATAAGCATTGCTTTTATTCTACATTTTGTTAAGAGTAAATATAGATGTGATAATATACAAAAAAAATGGAGAATATTTAAGATAAGATGAAGAGTGATGCTACATAACCAAGTAGCTATAGATGTATGTGCAGCGATACAGGCAAAAGGCACAGCCAAGAGCAATGCACAACTAAACTTCTTCAGTACCAACCTTATGGTAACAGTAAATATAGATCTGATGTGTAGAAAATGGAGGCCAAAGGAAAATAAGCTACAGAGTGATGGTACATGAACAACTACCTGTCAATATAAGTACACTGATAAAGGACAGCATGTACTTACTGTTGGGGAACGTAGCAGAAATTCAAAATTTTCTACGCAACACCAAGATCAATCTATGGAGTAATCTAGCAATGAGGGAAGGAGAGTGCATCTACATACCCTTGTAGATCTCTAAGCGGAAGCGTTCAAGAGAACAGGGCTGAAGGAGTCATACTCATCGTGATCCAAATCACCGAAGATCCTAGTGCCGAACGGACGGCACCTCCGCGTTCAACACACGTACAGCCCGGTGACATCTCCCATGCCTTGATCCAGCAAGGAGAGAGGGAGAGGTTGGGGAAGACTCCATCCAGCAGCAGCACAACGGCGTGGTAGTGATGGAGGAGCGTGGCAATCCTGCAGGGCTTCGCCAAGCACCGCGGGAGAGGAGGAGGACTTGGGAGAGGGGGAGGGCTGCGCCAGAACTTGGGTGCGGCTGCCCTCCCACCCCCCACATATATATAGGGGAAAGGGAGAGGGGGGCCGTCCCGCTCAGATCCAATCTGAGGAGGGGGCGGCGGCCAGGCGGGTTGCCTTGCCCCCCAAGGCAAGGGGGCGCCCCCCTGTAGGGTGTCCCCCAAACCCTAGGCGCCTTGGGCCCTGGTGGGGGGCGCACCAGCCCAGGTGGGGCTGGTCCCGTCCCACACTTGGCCCATGCAGCCCTCTGGGGCCGGTGGCCCCACCTGGTGTACCCCCTGGACCCTCCCGGTGGTCCCGGTACGTTACCGATAGCACCCGAAACTTTTCCGGTGACCAAAACAGGACTTCCCATATATAAATCTTTACCTCCGGACCATTACGGACTCGATGACGCCCGGGATCTGGCAGGACTCGAACAACATTCGGTAACCACGTATATCTATTCCCTATAACCCTAGCGTCATCGAACCTTAAGTGTGTAGACCCTACGGGTTCGGGAACCATGCAGACATGACCGAGACGTTCTCTAGTCAATAACCAACAGCGGGATCTGGATACCCATGTTGGCTCCCACATGTTCCACGATGATCTCATCAGATGAACCACGATGTCGAGGATTCAATCAATCTCGTATACAATTCCCTTTGTCTAGCGGTATTGTACTTGCCCGAGATTCGATCGTCGGTATGCCGATACCTTGTTCAATCTCGTTACCGGCAAGTCTCTTTACTCGTTCCGTAACACATCATCCCATGATCAACCCCTTGGTCACATTGTGCACATTATGATGATGTCCTACCGAGTGGGCCAGAGATACCTCTCCGTCAACGGAGTGACAAATCCGATCTCGATTCGTACCAACCCAAGACACTTTTGGAGATACCCGTAGTGCACCTTTATAGCCACCCGATTCGTTGTGAAGTTTGGTACACCCAAAGCATTCCTACGGTATCCGGGAGTTGCACAATCTCTTGGTCTAAGGAAATGATACTTGACATTATAAAAGCTTTAGCATACGAACTACACGATCTTTGTGCTAGGCTTAGGATTGGGTCTTGTCCATCACATCATTCTCCTAATGATGTGATCCCATTATCAACGACATCCAATGTCCATGGTCAGGAAACCGTAACCATCTATTGATCAACGAGCTAGTCAACTAGAGGCTTACTAGGGACATGGTGTTGTCTATGTATCCACAGATGTATCTGAGTTTCCTATCAATACAATTATAGCATGGATACTAAACGATTATCATGAACAAGGAAATATAATAATAATAACTAATTTATTATTGCCTCTAGGGCATATTTCCAACAGTCTCCCACTTGCACTAGAGTCAATAATCTAGTTCACATCGCCATGTGATTAAGACTGACAGGTCACGTCGCCATGTGACCAACATCCAAAGAGTTTACTAGTGTCACTAAACTAGTTCACATCACCATGTGATTAAGACTTAATGAGTTCTGGGTTTGATCATGTTTTGCTTGTGAGAGAGGTTTTAGTCAACGGTTCTGCAATAATCAGATCTGTTTGTACTTCGCAAATCTCTATGTCATATTGTAAATGCTGCTTCCACGCTCCACTTGGAGCTATTCCAAATGGTTGCTCCACTATACATATCCGGTTTGCTACTCAGAGACACTCGGATAGGTGTTAAAGCTTGTATCGATGTAACCCTTTACGCCAAACTCTTTATCACCTCCATAATCGAGAAACATGTCCTTATTTACTCCAAGGACAATTTTGACCGCTGTCCAATGATCCATTCCTGGATCATTCTTGTACCCCTTGACTGACTCATGGCAAGGCACACTTCCGGTGCGGTACACAACATAACATACTATAGAGCCTACGTTTGAAGCATAGGGGACGACCTTCGTCCTTTCTCTCTCTTCAGTCGTGGTCAAGCTTTAACTCTTAACTTCATACCTTACAACTCAGGCAAGAACTCCTTCTTTGACTGATCCATCTTGAACACCTTCAAGATCATGTCAAGGTATGTGCTCATTTGAAAGTACCATTTAGCGGTTTTTGATCTATTCTCATAGATCTTGATGCTTAATGTTCAAGCAAATTAATCCATGTTTTCTATTGAAAAAAACTTTTCAAATAACCCTATATGCTTTCCAGAAATTCTACATCATTTCTGATCAACAATATGTCAACAACATATACTCATCAGAAATTCTATAGTGCTCCCACTCACTTCTTTGGAAATACAAGTTTCTCATAAACTTTGTATAAACCCAAAGTCTTTGATTATCTCATCGAAGCGTACATTCCAACTCCGAGATGCTTACTCCAGTCCTTAGAAGGATTGCTGGAGCTTTGCATACTTGTTAGCGTCTTTCAGGATTGACAAAACCTTCTGGTTGTATCACATACAACCTTTCCTCAAGGATATCGTCGAGGAAACAATGTTTTGACATCCTATCTGCAAGATTTCATAAATCATGCAGTAATTGCTAATATAATTCCAACAGACTCTTAGCATCGCTACGAGTGAGAAAGTCTCATCGTAGTCAACTCCTTGAACTTCTCGGAAAACATCTTAATGACAAGTCGAGCTTTCTTAATGCTGATACTTACCATCATTGTCTGTCTTACTCTTAAAATCCATCTGTACACAACAGCCTTAGGACCATCAAGTATTTCTTCCAAAGTCATGGATCCTCTCTCGGATTTTATGGCCTCGAGCCATTCATCGAAATCCGGGCCCACCATCGCTTCTCCATAGCTTGTAGATTCATTGTTGTCTAGCAACATGACCTCTAAGACAGGATTGCGTAGCACTCTGAAGTAGTACGCGTCCTTGTCGACCTACGAGGTTCGGTAGTGACTTGATCCGAAGCATCATGATCACTATCATCAGCTTCCACTTCAATTGGTGTAGGTGCCACATGAACAACTTCCTGTGCGCTGCTACACACTGGTTGAAGTGATGGTTCAATAACCTCATCAAGTCTCCACCATCCTCCCACTCAATTCTTTCGAGAGAAAATTTTCCTTGAGAAAGGACCCGTTTCTAGAAACAATCCATATGCTTCCGGATCTGAAATAGGAGGTATACCCAACTGTCTTTGGGTGTCCTATGAAGATGCATTTTATCCGCTTTGGGTTCGAGCTTATCAACCTGAAACTTTTTCACATAAGCGTCGCAGCCCCAAACTTTCAAGAAACGACAACTTAGGTTTCTCCAAACCATAGTTCAAACGTTGTCGCCTCAACGGAATTACGTGGTGCCCTATTAAAGTGAGTGCGGTTGTCTCTAATGCCTAACCCGTGATTGATAGTGGTAATTCGATAAGAGACATCATGGTACGCACCATATCCAATAGGGTGCAACTATGATGTTCGGACACACCATCACACTATGGTGTTCTAGGCGGTATTAATTGTGAAACAATTTCCACAATGTCTTAATTGCGTGCCAAAGCTCGTAACTCAGATACTCATCTCTATGATCATATCATAGACATTTTATCCTCTTGTCACAATGATCTTCAACTTCACTCTGAAATTACTTGAACCATTCAATAATTTAGACTTGTGTTTCATCAAGTAAATATACTCAACATCTACTCGAATCATCTGTGAAGTAAGAACATAACGATATTCACTGCATGCCTCAGTACTCATTGGACTGCACACATCAAAATGTGTTACTTCCAACAAGTTGCTATCTTGTTCCATCTTCTTTGAAAGCGAGGCTTTTAGGTCATCTTGCCCATGTGGTATGATTTGCATATCTCAAGTGATTCAAAATCAAGTGAGTCCAAATGATCCATCTGCATGGAGTTTCTTCATGCTTATACACCAATAGACATGGTTAGCATGTCTCAAACTTTTCAAAAGCGAGTGAGTCAAAGATCCATCAACATGGAGCTTCTTCATGCTTTTACACCAATATGACTTACATGGCGATTGCCACAAGTAAGTGGTACTATCATTACTATCTTATATCTTTTGGCATGAAAATGTGTATCACTACGATCGATATTCAATAAACCATTCATTTTAGGTGGAAGACCATTGAAGGTATTATTCATATAAACAGAGTAACCATTATTCTCCTTAAATGAATAATCGTATTGCGATAGACATAATCCAATCATGTCTATGCTCAGCATAAACACCAAATAACAATTATTTAGGTTTTATACCAATCTCGATGGTAGAGGGGCGTCGATGCTTGATCACATCAACCTTGGAAACACTTCCAACACATATCGTCACTCACCTTTAGCTAGTCTCCGTTTATTCCGTAGCTTTTATTTCGAGTTACTAACACTTAGCAACCGAACCGGTATCTAATACCCTGGTGCTACTAGGAGTACTAGTAAAATACATATTAACATAATGTATATCTAAAATACTTCTATCGACCTTGCCAGCCTTCTCATCTACCAAGTATCTAGGGTAATTTTGCTCTAGTGCCCCTTACTACAGAAGCACTTAGTCTCGGCTTTGGGTTCAACCTTTGGTTTCTTCACTAGAGCAGCAGCTGATTTCCCGTTTCATGAAGTATCCCTTCTTGCCCTTGCCCTTCTTGAAACTAGTGGTTTCACTAACCATCAACAATTGATGCTCCTTCTTGATTTCTACTTTCGCGGCGTCGAACATCGCGAATAGCTCAAGGATCATCATATCTATCCCTGTTAAGTTATAGTTCATCACGAAGCTCTAGTAGCTTGGTGGCAATGTCTTTGGAGAAACATCACTATCTCATCTGGAAGATTAACTCCCACTCGATTCAAGTGATTGTTGTACCCAGACAATCTGAGTACAAGCTCAACGATTGAGATCTTCTCCCTCAGCTTGTAGGCTAGAAAACTCGTCAGAGGTCTCATACCTTTTGACGTGGGCACGAGCCTGAAATCCCAATTTCAGCTCTTGGAACATCTCATATGTTCTGCGACATTTCAAAAATGTCTTCGGTGCCTCAATTCTAAACCATTTAACATTACCGAACTATCATGTAGTCATCAAAACGTGTATGTCAGATGTTCGCAACATCCACAGACCATGTTCGAGTTCCAGCATACCGAGCGGTGCATTAAGGACATAAGCCTTCTACTATCCGCATAATTGCTACTGTCAACTTTCAACTATATTTTCTCTAGGAACATATCCAAAACAGTAGAACTAAAGCACGAGCTATGACATAATTTGCAAAGGGTTTTTGACTATGTTCAGGATAATTAAGTTCATCTAATGAACTCCCACTCAGATAGACATCCCTCTAGTCATCTAAGTGATTACATGATCCGAATCAACTAGGCCGTGTCCGATCATCACGTGAGACGGACTAGTCATCATCGATGAACATCTTCATGTTGATCGTATCTACTATACGACTCATGCTCGACCTTTCGGTCTCTTGTGTTCCAAGGCCGTGTCTGTACATGCTAGGCTCGTCAAGTCAACCTAAGTGTTTCGCGTGTGTAAATCTGGCATACACCCATTGTATGTGAACGTTAGAATCTATCACACCCGATCATCACGTGGTGCTTCGAAACGACGAACTTTCGCAATGTTGCACAGTTAGGGGGAACACTTTATTGAAATTTTAGTGAGGGATCATCTTATTTACTATCGTCGTTCTAAGCAACTAAGATGCATAAACATGATAAACATCACATGTAATCAAATAGTGACATGATATGGCCAATATCATTTTGCTCCTTTTGATCTCCATCTTCGGGGCTCCATGATCATCATCGTCACCGGCATGACACCATGATCTCCATCATCATGATCTCCATCATCGTGTCTCCATGAAGTTGTCTCGCCAACTTATTACTTCTACTACTATGGTCACCGGTTAGCAATAAAGTAAAGTAATTACATGGCGTTTGTTCAATGACACGCAGGTCATACAATAAATTAAGACAACTCCTATGGCTCCTGCCGGTTGTCATACTCATAGACATGCAAGTCGTGATTCCTATTACAAGAACATGATCAATCTCATACATCACATATCATTCATCACATTCTTTTTGGCCATATCACATCACATAGCATACCCTGCAAAAACAAGATAGACGTCCTCTAATTGTTGTTTGCATGTTTTTATGTGGCTGCTATGGGTTTCTAGCAAGAACGTTTCTTACCTACGCAAAAGCCACAACGTGATATGCCAATTGCTATTTACCCTTCATAAGGACCCTTTTTGTCAAATCCGGTCCGACTAAAGTGGGAGAGACTGGCACCCGATAGCCACCTTATGCAACAAGTGCATGTCAATCGGTGGAACATGTCTCACGTAAGAGTACGTGTAAGGTCGGTCCGGGCCGCTTCATCCCACGATGCCGCCGAATCAAGATTGGACTAGTACCGGTAAGCAAATTGAACAAATCATCGCCCACAATTATTTTGTGTTCTACTTGTGCATAGAATCTACGCAATAGACCTAGCTCATGATGCCACTGTTGGGGAACGTAGCAGAAATTCAAAAATTTCTACGCAACACCCAGATCAATCTATGGAGTAATCTAGCAACGAGGGAAGGAGAATGCATCTACATACCCTTGTAGATCGCTAAGCGGAAGCGTTCAAGAGAACAGGGTTGAAGGAGTCGTACTCGTCGTGATCCAAATCATCGGAGATCCTAGTGCCGAACGGACGGCACCTCCGCCTTCAACACACGTACAGCCCGGTGACGTATCCCATGCCTTCATCCAACAAGGAGAGAGGGAGAGGTTGGGGAAGACTGCATCCAGCAGCAGCACAACGGCGTGGTGGTGATGGAGGAGCGTGGCAATCCTGCAGGGCTTCGCCAAGCACCGCGGGAGAGGAGGAGGACTTGGGAGAGGGGAGGGCTGCGCCAGAACTTGGGTGCGGCTGCCCTCCCACCCCCCACATATATATAGGGGCAAGGGAGAGGGGGGCCATCCCCCTCAGATCCAATCTGAGGAGGGGGCGGCGGCCAGGGGGGTTGCCTTGCCCCCCAAGGCAAGGGGGCGCCCCCCTTTAAGGTTTCCCCCAAACCCTAGGCGCCTTGGGCCCTGGTGGGGGGGGGGGGGGCGCACCAGCCCAGCTGGGGCTGGTCCCCTCCCACACTTGGCCCATGCAGCCCTCTGGGGCCGGTGGCCCCACATGGTGGACCCCCGGGACCCTCCTGGTGGTCCCGGTACATTACCGATAGCAGCCGAAACTTTTCCAGTGACCAAAACAGGACTTCCCATATATAAATCTTTACCTCCGGACCATTCCGGAACTCCTCATGGCGTCCAGGATATCATCCAGGACTCCGAACAGCATTCGGTAACCACGTATATCTATTCCCTATAACCCTAGCGTCATCGAACCTTAAGTGTGTAGACCCTACGGGTTCGGGAACCACGCAGACATGACCGAGACGTTCTCTAGTCAATAACCAACAGCGGGATCTGGATACCCATGTTGGCTCCCACATGTTCCATGATGATCTCATCGAATGAACCACGATGTCGAGGATTCAATCAATCCCGTATACAATTCCCTTTGTCTAGCGGTATTGTACTTGCCCGAGATTCGATCGTCGGTATGCCGATACCTTGTTCAATCTCGTTACGGCAAGTCTCTTTACTCGTTCCGTAACACATCATCCGTGATCAACCCCTTGGTCACATTGTGCACATTATGATGATGTCCTCTTGAGTGGGCCGGAGATACCTCTCCGTCAACGGAGTGACAAATCGATCTCGATTCGTGCCAACCCATGACACTTTTGGAGATACCCGTAGTGCACCTTTATAGCCACCCAATTCGTTGTGGCGTTTGGTACACCAGAGCATTCCTACGGTATCCGGAGTTGCACAATCTCCTGGTCTAAGGAAATGATACTTGACATTATAAAGCTTTAGCATCTAAACTACGATGTTTGTGCTAGGCTTAGGATTGGGTCTTGTCCATCACATCATTCTCCTAATGATGTGATCCCATTATCAACGACATCCAATGTCCATGGTCAGGAAACCGTAACCATCTATTGATCAACGAGCTAGTCAACTAGAGGCTTACTAGGGACATGGTGTTGTCTATGTATCCACACATGTATCTGAGTTTCCTATCAATACAATTATAGCATGGATAATAAACGATTATCATGAACAAGGAAATATAATAATAATAACTAACTTATTATTGCCTCTAGGGCATATTTCCAACACTTACAAGAACAATGCAGAGCTAAAAAAATTCATTGGCATTGGATATATTCTACACTAATGTAACCATTCATACAGATCAGATAATTTGGAGCGAACAATTGATAAGCAAGCTATCATGCATACTGCTGTCACATAATGAACCAGGTATGTATGCAAGTACAGTGATATAGGACAACATGTACTAACAAGAGCAAAGTAGCGGTCAGATATTTGCAGTATCCTGTCGTTCTTTTCAAACTGGAATTCTTCTTTGAGCAGATTTCCTGCAAAAAAGATCCGTAAGGCACATGCGGAAAAGTAGAAGTTCAAATTGTCATGTGATTTCATAGGCAGTACCTCATCACAGGAGCGAGACCGATTGCATAACAAGGTTTTCCATTCAATGTCTTCTAAATTTAGCACAGGAGACTTCACCGGAAATTCGTTTATAGACTTGCCATCAAAGTGTGATTTCCTCACGTAACATCGATACTGCTGCAATGCTTCCTTGAAAAGCACAAGCAAGCTTTGCTCGTCATGACTATCCAGATTGACCCTCGCCTACTTACAACAATGTAATGTAAATCATTGATGTGTTCAATCAGTAGACAACAGGAAAATAGTAACCATGAATAATAGCACTTACACGTAAGTTGGACAGGAAGATGTGAAAATGGTGTTTGTCTTCACTATAATATTCCCATGATGGGAATATATGCACGTAGTCCCTAATAACATTGAAAGCATTGTCTTTTAAACTGGGAATAAATGGAATGGGGTTCCAATCTGCAGGAATTGGCCGTCTCTGCAGTTGGGATAGGTCTTCGGCCGGTGGACTTGCTGTACTTTTTGCTGGAGTGGGATTTTTCTGTGGTATGGCTGGTGCTATGGCAAATGAAATCGGTATACTTTTTGCTGGAGTGCAGGTCCTGTTTGGTGGGACTAGTGGTGTGGCTAGTGAAGTATGGGTACAGTCTGCTGGAGTTGGTCCAACATTTTGTGTCACTGGTTGTACATCCAATATAAGTGGGGTGTTGTCTGATTGCTCCGGCACCACCACGTTTTTCAAGGACTTTGCTGGTGCTCCTTCAGGTTTGGCAATCACCCTCTTCCTTTTTGATGTCTGATGCACAAGAACAACATTTGAGTGGAAAAACATGGTATGATGACTGATGGAATATGTATTGATAATGGATGGGCATGGCATCTCGACATATATGATGAGTAAACTAAGCAGATTGTGGTGCAACAAAGTAGAAGAAATGCAAGACAACATATGCAAGATACGCGTAATCAATAAAACCTTGCCAAATTAGAACATGCACCTTGACGGGTGAACAGGAAAGGCCATCTGCCTTTGACTCCTCGAGGTTAGAATAGTCATTAGGACGATATTCTGAACAAGAATCAACAGGTGGGGAGCGTATGAGTTTCGTTGCATCCAGAATGGCACTCAATGCTTGGTGCAAATTTTGTAAGTCATTGCAGTGTACCACAATATTCTTCTGATGCATGGATTCTGATATTAACTGTAATTGCGTATAATATCTGAGAACCATGAAAACATAAATAGTTGTGAGATTATCTTTGTAATGCAGATGATATTCTAATATAGGGGTGCCCCTGTAACACTTGTGTGCTATCCTTTGGATTACGATGAGAGAGCTCATGTGTGCTGTAATATAGTGCGTGCATTTATATAATCTGGCACTAGTACAAAAAAATAGGCTCGTAAGTAAGGATAGTTGGCAGATGATAGGTTCATAATATCTTTGTATAGAGTTTATTGCCAAACCGTGATAACAAGAGCACCAGACAACTAGGCAGATCATAGTGTACATAATAGGTACACCATAACCACGATATATAAATCGGGAAAGTGGAATGGCTTGAAAATACGGTCTTGTATTGCCGCTAGTAATTGAAAGCGTATCGATCACGTACAGGCCAGCTCTATCACTTGTTGACTGCAGATGTCCCTGTCCCCCTTCCGGACAAGGAACATATTGTACGTACTAAATACAGAATAAACAAAGAGGAACGTGTTAAAGAACAGAAGAGGAAGCATATTCTTGAGGTTCTGCTTCATTGCATACAATGTTGGTTGCCCACTCATGATGAATCACAGCACCCAAAGAAATGCAATTCCATGTTGTCTCTCTATATGTGGCAATTTTTAACAAGAGTCGTTAGGATCATATTCTGAACAAGAGTCAACAGGTGGGGAGCCTATAAGTTTCATTGCATCCATAATGGCCCTCAATGCCTTGGTGCCGATTTTGTAAGTCATTGCAGTGTTTAGTGGACTGCTGCTAGTGCGACACAAAGCAGCTACACAGCTCATATTGTAGATATAACGGGGGAAACCGTGAGCATCAGAGTAAAATCAGCAAAGTGGAACTTGCTGGAATATATGTGCTAGTACTGCCGGTACGGCTAGAAAGGCTTCGGATACCAGTTCTCTTCAACTTAAGGTGCGGTACTGTTAATATCAGTGTAACTCTCAAAGGCGACACAGCTCCCTGCATTTCCTTGCTATTCTTATAGGATTCAAGTGGGCAGGTAAATACAAATCCTATTCCTATGTTTACAAAATCCTACGAATCAAAGAGGCTCAAAGTGTCCATCACAATCGACCCTAGAGAATTCTACACTGCAAATGTCCCTGCTCATCTTCAGTACAAGGAACATATTGTACTACTATCATACTCCCTCCGTTCCAAAATATAGGTCTTGGTAGAGATTTCCACTATGGATCACATACATATGTATCCAGATACATTTTAGAGTGTAGATTCACTCATTTTGCTCCATATGTAGTCCATGGTGGAATCTATACAAAGACTTGTATTTAGGAACGGAGAGAGTGCATATTAAAGAAGAACGGAAGAGGAACATGGTAAAGAAGAGCAAGCAGATTTTGGATAATAAAATGTTGGTTGTGCAGTGCCCACACATGATGAACCAGAGCGCATTAAGAATGCAACTCCCAGCTGTCTCTCGGCCGTTTCAGGCGGTTGGATGAAGATCCTACGTCTCCTAACCCTTCTTCTTCCTCGTCTCTGATTCTTCCCATACAGAACACCGCATGGGCCGCTGGCCGGACCACCGGCCCTCACCGCCTGTGTACCTCCGCCACCCCCACCCCCACCCGCGTTGAGTTTTCTTTGTTTGGCGAGGCCCAACAACCACCCGAGCCCCTTCGTTCGCACCGGCCAACTCCGGCGAGATTTGTAAAACCGACTAACCCAATTTTGAAATTTAGTCTACTGAGATTTAACTAGTGTGGAATATAAAAGGGGAAAAGCATAAGCATTGGGAGTGTAGTGTTGAGCGTGCCATGGCGGATCTGAAGGTGCAAACTGGACAAAGGCGACTTCGCAACCAAGACAAGAAATCAGAGTAAAGCAGTGGCGATCTATTTTCTTGCTGCGATAAATAAGTTGAGCAGATACGAAAGAGTACCGCCTCTGGTGCGGCGTTGTGTATTAATCTGCTGAGAATTTGACGGTGCTACGGTAGCGATGGCTGTTGGCAGCGTGGAAGCAGATCTAGGAGGGTAGATGGTGACGACGGGGCGTGGTGGACAAGACGGTCGTAGGAGCGGCGCCTGCAAGGTGGACGACGGCGGGGATGAAGCGAGGGGACGGGATGCAAGGATCCCGGTCCGAAGCCGTGGATGAGAGAGGTCGTAATGGACGGCGGCGTCGGGGTATCAACTCTGGCATGGTGGAGGAGGACGGTGGTGGATGGGGTGGCGGACGTCGGCGGACAGAGGAGGCTGGGGTGGAGAGGGTGTTTTGGCGCCCACGGAGTACGAATGGGGAAAAGGGACGTAGAGAGGAAGGGGGGAACCATGTATTCAGGGCGCGCTTGTCTCAAATGCGATGAAATTTACAAACTTAGCCCCTGTTTCAAATTTCCTACATCACAGCAATATTAGTCGGTTGGGGATAGGACAGTAATCTCGCATACACGAATATTAGCCGGCGAGAGTTTGTTTTGGCGCCCATCATGTATGAATATGAATAGGGAGGAGTCGATTTGGCCGAGGACACCTGTGTTTTGGCGCCCACCGTGTATGAATCCGGGTGAGGCGGTTACGTCACGTTCGGGTGAAATACAAACCTACCCTATCAAAACCTATAGAAATCCAGCGAGATAGGCTTTGCGTGGCGAGGATAGCGATAGTAATTTCCATCTCGGAGATTTTGGTTTGGTGATTCTGCGACTTTCCCCTTCGTTCAAATTTTTCAGAGTGCATGTTTACGTGCCAACTCAATTCTAATCCCGTTTGTATTCTATTTTTTCGGGCGGGATCCATTTTCAATTGGAATTAAATTCTATATACATCATTTTTTATATATACTTTCAAAAGCACAACAAAGAATTCTGCTCCTTTATATGTATAATATGATTTACAAATACAATGATCTCAAAACCTTAAGGTTGAATTAAAAAAAATTAACCAAATTATGTTCTACTAAAATGTATGGATCAGTAATATCTACATATTAAATAACATAGATGTGCGTGAATTCATATGAGTATACATGTTTGATAAATCAATTTTGGTTCGAGTATGGATTACATGTATCATCGTCTCGAATTCAAATATTTGAATCCCTTTTATATTCACTCCTTTCACGTCCATCTCTCTCGCATGCATGCTCCTTCATGTAGGTATCACTCTCTTTTCTCCAGCTCACCCGCACGCTCACTTCATGTTTCTTCTATCCTCGCAAACATGGTCTCTCGACATCTCCCTTGAGAAGTGTCACACTCTCCCTATCATTATACATTACACGGTTTTCATTATCTCTCACGTCTCTACTGTTCTCTGGTATCACTCGGTACCTAGGCTTTCTTTTTCACCGCCACACACACAGTCTCCACTCGTCCTTCACTTTGTCTTTCTGTCAATGGGATTCACTCACACACCCTATATGTCTCTAGATATGACTCATACCACTAAAATTACTCTCTCTCTCTCATGTAGACACAACATTTGTTGTGGTCTCCTTTTCGTCTCCATCCCAGACTGACATTATTCATTTGTTTACCGATCAGACAACCCCCCCCATCTCTCTCTCTCTCTCAGACACACACACGCAAATCCTGCTTCCACTCCCGTTCCCGACTACCGTCTCTCTCTCTCACACACACACACAAAACTCTCGCTTTCGCACCCCGACTCGTATTTCTCTCACAAACATTTACAGACTAGCCTCTAGATAGGTTTATATACCCGCACACTCGTGCTTCCACTCCCCTCCCCGACTACCGTCTCTCTCTCTCTCACACACAAAACTCTCGCTTTCACACCCCAACTGTTATTTCTCTCACAAACATTAATCGCACTACAAAAAAAGACACACCCGTGACATTTTGGGCCAAACGAATTTTTTTTCTGTCATACATATGACACTTGTATGACGATAATTGTGACAAAACCCGGTATCATCATAGATGTGGTGGTCTCCTACTTCTATGACAAAAAATCATGACAGAAAATGGGCTTTTCATCTGGCGGGCGGAGGCGCAGCTGGATGACATTCTTTGGGCCATCCATGGCGAAAAACCGTGGTAGAAGCGGGGAGGAAAATTCGGGAGTTGCCGATTACGGTGGGAGGTCGGGGCGGCGATGTGCGTTTCTCTAGACACGTGCGTGCGTGTGTGCGGCGTTAGCTCTAATGAACCCGAAGCGAGGCGTTGGGCTCTAAGCGAACCCGGCGTTTGCTGCGAACTACTGCGTTCTTGAACCCGAGCGATCGATCGATGGTTGTTAGCTGAACCCGATGGGCGATTCGCCGCTCTGCTGCTAAGCGAAGCCGGTCAATTGGATGAATAGTGGCGTTGCGGGGGGTTTGGATGAGCAGTGGCGGTGGCATTGCCTACGGATGAACAGGACCCGTGGTGTGGAGGGCTGGATGAGCAGATGAGCGGTGGAGGTGGCCATGGAGGGGTGGTTGAAGCAGAACCCGTGGTGTGGAGGGTTGGATGAATAGTAGGCGGTGGAGGGCTGGATGAGCAGTAGATGGTGGAGGGTGGTTGAGCGATGGCGGTGGAGTAGCGGCGGTGGAGGCTGGATGAGCAGGAGCCGTGGAGGTGGAGGAGGTCGGCGGTAGCAGTGGAAGGCTGGAGGAGGTCGACGGTGGAGATGAATAGTATCCCGTGGAGTCCGTTTTGCGATGCGCCACACCTCCCGATGAACAGGACCCCATTTCGACGGTGGAGGTCCGTTTACGTCCGTTTTGCCGTCGCCACACCCTCCCGATCAACGGGACCCTGTTTCGACCGTGGGAGGTCTGTTTCGTCCGTTTTGCGATGCGCCAAACCCCTCCGATCAACAGGACCCCGTTTGACCATAGGAGGTCCGTTTCCTCCGTTTTTGCGATACGCCACACCCTCCCGAACAATAGGACCCCCGTTTCGACCGTAGGAGGTCCGTTTCCTCCGTTTTGCGGTACGCCACACCCCTCCCGATCAACAGGACCTCGTTCCGAACATAGGAGGTCTGTTTCCTCCATTATGCGGTACGCCAGGCCTCGTTTCCATCGCCTGTTCCGTCCAAGCCCTCCCGATGAACACGACCACGCATTCCGTTCCGACCCAGCCGGTTGGCTCGCCATTAACACGACGACGATGTTGTTTCTCCCTTCCGACCCAGCCATGTACGTATGCGCGAGTAGGCGTTCGAGACCCTGCCCGTATGTACGTACATGGCCGTATTTTCTTTCTTGCACCCTCGCCGTTGTACATACGTGTACATGTTACGTGCGCGCCTCTACTACGCACGTGCGTGCCTCTACTACGACACGTGCGTGCCTCTACATCGACCAGTATGTATGTACACTTACGCGACCAGAATGACAACGCTACATACGCTTCGACCATGTGGGTCCCGACTATCAGGCACTTCCTTGCCTGCGAAGATGTAGCTGGCGGGTCGCAGCAATCAGGGGGGCGCATCGTTTTGGGTTTTTTTTTTGCCCGGACGCACTTCCTTGCGTGCGAAGGTGTAGCTGGTTGGTCCCAGCAGTCAGGAGGGAAACGTTTTTTCGCGAAATACGGTGGCCCGTCCGGTGTGTCCCTGTTGTCAGGTGGAGGAATCGTTATTTTCCGCGTAATAAGAAGGCACTTCCTTGCTGCGGCCGTGGACCCAGCTGTCAGCCTCTCGACGTACAGTCCACGTCCGATGGAAGTCGTTCCTTGACCACGTTGACCACGCCGCGCCGAGAGCACTAGGGCAGTGGACGACGGCGAGGCCTAGGAAGGGGACGACGCGAAGCCGGTGAAGACGCGACAGTGGATGCCCACGCGGAGAGGAGTATGAGTATTCACTCGTTCGGCTGCGGTGTGAGGCTGCCGTCGCCGCAGGGCCTGGCCTAAGGTGGGAATAGTAGTGGGCGGTGAGGCCTCCGCGGCAGCACAGCCGGCCATGGGAGGCAGGAGCAGGCGGCACAGCCGGCGCTGCTTTGGGCGGCTGGAGCAAGATGACCAGAGGTTGAAGAAGCACTACGGTCGTTGGATGGACATCGTACGGTCACTGGAGCTAGAATCGTTCATATTGACTAAGTTGACAAAGCCCTCCGTCCCCGTCAACTTAGTAGGCCCACAAGTCAGCTTCCCACCAAGGTGAGTCCCAGCTAGCAGGGGGAGTATTCATTTTTTATGCGTAATAAAGAGGCACTTCCGGTGGGTCCGAGCTGACAACGGGAGGAACATTTTTTTTGCGAAATACGGTGGCCCGTCCGGTGGGTCCCAGCAGTCAGGGGGGAAATGTTTTTTTCGCGAAATAAGGTGGCCCGTCCGGTGGGTCCCTGCTGTCGGGTGGAGGAATAATTATTTTGCGCATAATAAGGAGGCACTTCCTTGCGACCACCGTGGACCCAGCTGTCAGCCTCTCTACGTACAGTACTCTTCCGATGGAAGTCGGTCGTTGACCACGTTGACCACGCCGCACCGAGAGCACTAGGGCGATGGACGACGGCGACGCCTAGGAAGGGGACGATGTGGAGCCGGGGAAGACGCAGCAGTGGAAGCCCGCGCGAAGAGGAGTACGAGGGTTCACTGGTTCGGCTGCGGTGTGAGGCTGTCGTCGCCGCAGAATAACAGGGGGTGTGGGTGAGTGGAGGGATGGCCTGGCCAGCGGTGGGAGTAGTATGGGGCGGTGAGGCCTCCATGAAGCACAACCGGCCACGGGAGGCAGGGAGCAAGCGACACGGCGGCGCTGCTTTGGGCGGCTGGACCAAGAAGACCAGAGGTTGAAGAAGCACTACGGCCGTTGGATGGACATCGACGGTCCTTTGAAGCTAGAATCGTTTATATTGACTAAGTTGACAAAGCCCTTGGTACGCTCCAACTTAGTAGGCCCCTGAGTCAGCCTCCAAGCGGTGCGCCCGGATGTCGGGCGGAGGAATCATTTTTTGGGCAGCCGAAGCTAAGAATATCCGAGATTGAAGAAGAAGCACAGCATCCGTTGGATAGATATCCAACGGCCACTGCTGCTAGAACCGTGTGTTGACTATAATAAGTTGACAAAGCCTTGCATACGCGTCAACTTATTTTTTTAGGGACAGCGTCACTTAGTAGGCCCACAAGTGTGTGGCAGAGAACTTATAGCCCATTTGCGTTTTGTAAGAATGTACAGCCCATTTTTGAATTCTAATGGAATTTACAACAGCCCATTTACAGTTTGTTAAAAGTACAGCCCATTTTCTAGCTAGGACAACGATTAATAATTTCAAATAACCGTTGAAGACAGAATTCAATAAAATTTCCCACATTTTGATGGGATCCGAAATATTTTTATCCCGAAATTTCTAGTCAGATTAAATATAAATTTGTATTATGTAAAAATCCAATGAAACCTTGCGCGCGCAACAATGAAAATTTAAGATTTTCAAAATCCACAAATAATATTTTATAAACTTATTTCGTGTTTGGTGCATTTTTTTATAGTTACTGCCCAGTTTTTATAATTACATCCCATTTATTATTTTTAAAGCCCATTTTCCTGTTAAGCCTAATGCATCCCTCCTAGGAAAGATTTGCAGCCCAGCGCGAAGAATAACAAGTTGACCTTGCAGGTATTCCTCAAAAGGCGTATAGCTGGGCTAGCCATTTTCATCTTGAAAAAGTAGTATCTGGGTTGGATATCTGGCCTGGGCTAGACGGCCACAGCTCGCCCAGTTAATACCCTACTCTCCTCTGAACAACAACGAAATCATCGCCAAGAAAAACTCTACAGTGCTCATGCCTCAAAAACACAAATACTGCTCGAGCTGCTTGGTCCTAGCTGTCGGCCGCACCTTGTGCAATTCTCTCGTTTATATTGACTACATAGGTTGACAATAGTGTGGGACCGTGATGTCAGGAAACTAGGAGAAAGCAAAAAAATATAGTTGTACATAATAAGGAGGCACTTGCAAATGATGGAACAACAGGCGCAGGTATGATTCTCCACGACTACATGGGAGCCGTGATCTTCGCGGCAAGCCGGCAGATACGTGTTGGCATCGATGCACTCGACTCGGAGCTTGCAGCGATGGAGGAGGGCCTCGCCCTCGCGCTGCCTTGGACTCGGATGCCTTCACTCTAGAATCAGGTATGCATGGAGGCCATCAAGCTATTGGATGTGAGAAGTCCGAATTCGTCCATCTATGCATCAAGGATCAGTGTGACTCGGGAGCTCATCAGGGAAAGAGATATTCAGGTAGCCCAAATCAGCCGTGATGCTAACAAGGCAAGTCACGAGCTGGCTAGACTAGGTAGAGTACAAGGCAGAACTGCCGTTTGGCATAGAAACTACCCTCCAGAAATCGCTGAGGCAATTTCTGCTGATTGTACTCATACCCTAGTTTAATTTAATCTCTTTTCCCCGCAAAAAAAATAAGGAGGCACTTGCGTACGTACGGCTATGGCCCTAGTGGGTCCCTAATGTCATCCAGTCAAAATAAAGTCATCTCCTGAATCCTCATGTTCGTTGACCATGTTAACAATGCTCGGCGCCACGGCGAGCGCAACAACTTGAAGTACAACGGAGAGGGACTCGTGGGCCCTACGGAGGTCTGATACAGCGCCCGCTGCTCATTCAGGAAGCCAGGATCATCGGACACCTATGAGCACCTTCGAGAAACTGAGACGGCATGAAACCGTAAGGCCGCGCTTGGGAGCTCTGGTTTATTTCAAACCTGTACTAACATACAAGTGTAATTTACTCATCATCGGAAGGCCCGAGGTCTGTAAGTAAAACCGGCGGGTTACGCGTGTAATTTGAGAGACTAGTGTATATTTTACGAGCACTGCTATATGGACGACATTACCAGATGATACATGCACGACGTGCATATCATGCCATCCATGGGCAATGCTGAAACAGCAGCTAACGGCTGGATTAGCAATCGTCCGAGTGTCGTTCAGCGTTTTTATCGTGTGTGAAGTACTTCCGATATTTTACTAGTCGAAATCGACCAACCAAGCGGCTTCGCCCGAGACCATCTGCTTTAATTTACAAGTGTCAGTTTTACAAGCGGTTTTGGTTGGAAAAGCGGCGATCAATCACGGCCTAATATCATGAGTTGGTCGGAAGATCATATGGTTTCACGTCTAACCTACCCGACATATCGTATAGGCTATGAATGAAACATCGACGATGAACTTCTTACGCACGAAACAACGAAGAGGATGATCTTCTTAACAAGCAAATCAACGGCATTAGATCGACATGCAAAACAATACGAAGCATTATTCTCAGGAGGCACGGTGAACAGCTCGTGATGCCGCATGCCACAACATTCCAAGCTCAACTTTGCAATCAAACACAAGGCCTGGCATTACATAGACAATATTCAGAGCAAACTCTTAACACAGGAATATCTCAGCAGAGTAACTATTTACTTCTAAACTGAACACAGGAATAGGAAAAAACACTCGACGCTGCTCACAGCAAGGGCGTACCACTCAAAAATATCAAATGCATGTCTTCTGGCTAACATCAATGAGGAAATTTTGACAAGGTTTTCCAGTTCCAATATATTAAACTAATGTCTTCTTGCTAACATCAATGATTAAACTTTGACAAGCTTTTCCCATTCAAAATATGTAATGCCTATGATCGTGTCCTGTCGTAGCTTCTTGTACTTGTTTGGGCACTTTTTGCCCAGGGCACTCCACGTGTTGTTAAATTGCCAATGGTCTCTGCAGACTAGTCATGTCACCGGTGTCTAATAATACTCTGTAAAGCTTCTCGGTCATTCCTTACGTAATGTACGCAGCCGGTGACTACTTCTTTACGCAAAGTGGAGCGACCAAGCTGGACCTAATGCGCAGCAGTTTGCCTTGGACACATTGGCTCCTTTTGTGCAGTTCAACTAAAATCGAAGTCAGAATAAAACCGAGCTTTAATTTTGATATCCCTGTAAGCAAAAATAGGTATAAGGGAAACAATTACTGAGAAATAACGGTTGATGACTTGTCTTAATGGGAAACAAAGTAGGAGAGTAGAAATTATCCATCAGTGTGATTCATTCATATTGACTGAGACATTATCTTAACAATGCCTTGTTTCAACATGTATAAAGAATGACAAAGCAGAAAAGTACCATTCCTAAAACAATGGAACTGATTCATTTTTAAAGAGATATTATCTTAACAATACCTTGGTTAAACATGTAGAAAGAACTACAGAGCTGGATAGTACCATTCCTAACAAGTGTTGCAGTTTTGAACTAAGATTTAGTAGTTAATTAATTCTGAGAGTGGCATTGCTTAATTTTACCAGCGGCATTAGATTAACTAAAAGCATAAACAGTTCCGGGGGAGAGTGGGCGCAACAACAATATGTGCTTCCATCTACTTATAAAGGGTGTGATGCAGAGTTTGTTGTAACAAAGCAACAAGCATCATGTTTGGGTTGGTCCCATTTTTGTTTACTGCTTAATGGGAAAAGAAAGCAATACAATAGCTTCAATTCAACATTTATTTAAAATAGTACCAATACAGGTAGCACAACATCTCAAAGCACACTGCACAATCATGTGGATGAAGGCTTGTACTGACCTTTCATGAGAACACCAGGATAAAATACGAATCAGCTAACACGAATAGGAAGTCCAATCTCCTTTTGTGCAGTTGCACTGAAATCAAGCAAAGTGTTTCGCGTAGAGAAGCAAAATGTCGCAATAGCAACAAGTTGAATAGATATCATGTGGTTGAGACCAATATTTGAAACAACTCGACAGGAACACTGGAAACAAATCTCAGATCTCCTTTTGTGCAGTTCCACCAAAATTAAGCAAAGTCACCGGTGTGACATTCAAGTTGAACTGCACAAAACACTCTTAAAACATAAGTGTTTCGAGTAGCGAAGCAAAATGTATAATAGCAACAACTTGAATCGATACCCCTATTTTAACAGAGGCAAAAAAGGAAACAATTACTTGCCGATAAAGGAGGATGAAACAAACGGTGACAAAAAGAAGCATCTAACTTATCTTGGATGGAAAACAAAGTAGGATAGTAGCATTTCTAAAATGGTTGCATTGATTCATATTAACAGAGACACTCTCTTGAAACACCATTCGTTAAAAAATGTAATTTACTTTTAACAATGGCATTACTTCAATTTTCCGGTGGCATTCTTAGATTAACAACAGCAAAATAGCTGTATGGGACATGCTAACACCATGTGCGTCCACACGTATAAATGGGTGATGCAGGGTATGTAGCCAAGCATCATATCTGTGTTGATCCTATATTTGTTCTCTTTGAACTTTTTTCCTATGTGAGGGCAGCAAATCTAGTCCTGCACAAACTACCGACCCCCCCCCCCCCCCCAGTTTCTTTCCTTTTTCAACAAAGAGATCGGTTCCTTACAAATGTGTGTACTTGGTTACCCCCTTTTTCCCTTTTCGACCAACAAAGCGGCTGGATAGCCAGTCTATACTACTTTTCCTCCCTCCTTTTCTCATTGAAACACGTCCTAGATTCATGCTCCACCCCACTGCACCTTTCTTTCCTCTTTGAACCAAGACCTAGATTCGACTACAGATCGAAAAAGATCCACATGCAGCTAGAGCAACGACCGTTTCAGAGAAACTTATACCTTAGGGTCGTCGGGATGTGGCAAGGCGTGCGGCGGAGGCTGGATCTGCCCACACTACGTCATGCGGCAGCAAGGAAGAAGAATTGGTGGCCCTCCCTTACAGGCGCTGGGTGAAAGAGAACAGCGCGGCCGGCGGTGGATTGCCTCCCTCGCTTGAAGGCGATAGAGTTAATCTGCACCTCCTCCCTTCCGGTCTGACGGGATCACGGACGCCTCCTTCACCAGCTATGAGGGGAGAGAGAGACAAGAGGCCAACGCAATCTTGTTTAGATCTGGTGAAGAGAGGGTGAGAGACTGTGAATATAGCAAACCCTAGCAAATGAACGCTGAGCCTCCAGCGTGTAACATATATGTATTGCGGCGAGCGTGTGGAGAGTGCATACCCTATCTTGATGGGAACTAAACCAGGATACCCGAGAAAAAAAGCATTTCTTTATTTAACCAGTGATAGTACTACCACCATATGGACAATGACCGCACAACCACCATGTACTTTTTGTCGAAACAACATGTATACCTCCACCAAGGCATAAATCAGGACAATATTTTAAGGGTCTGTCAAGGACACATCTAGATGTCTAAGTTGATGTCCACTCTGTTTGTGGTCTATTTTGTTTGTCCTAGTTTTTTTTGTTTCTTGTTGCTACATTATATACTTGTGGGAGCTTAGATGTGATATCCTTAAATAACATCTAGATGTGAATTAGACAAACTGATTTTCTAACGTGCCAAGAAAAGAAAACTTCGATCAATAACGCCCCGCTTCCGGTCGCGAGTCGTCGCACACACACATAGACATAGACATGCATATCCGTGTTTCGTAAAACTCCATTTCCATCTCCATCTCCAATCATATTTTTCCAACTTGCACATTATTCGTTCTTAATTATATCGCAGCAATATTAACGTACATCATCTCTTGTTTGCGCGCGTCCGGACCGCTGCCACGGCGGTCTGACCAACCGAACCCTCTTCATCACCCGTCGTGCTTCCCGCTAAAGCGGTCGATGCCGCATTCATGCCCGGCCAGGCGGATCGACTCTCTCTGGCGCCCGGCATTGAAGCGCGCGCCCGCTGAAGGCGTTGCCAGCGCCCGCTTCCGGGTGCACGCGGCTGCTCCGCGTTCAAAGGTCGCAATATCCGGCTACGACATGCATGTAAAAAGTTCTTGGGAGTCCGTGCTACAGCTAGCTGTCCTCTGCCAACTCGTCAATCTCTTCCAGTAGTGCTAGTAGTACTCCATGGCGCGATTCATCGACAAGCAGGCGGGAAAGTTATCGTATACTCGGTTTGTATTGAGTGGCATGCCGAGCGACCGTGTGGGGTCGAGCCGTGGAGGAGGGTGAGACACGAACACGACAGACGTGATTTAAACGTTGGTTTTTCTCGATGGCGCGATCCAACGAAACGAAACAAAACGTTGGTTTCTCACCGTTTCCATTTTTCTCCGGAAAAACGGAAACTTTCCACTCCATTTTCATTCCTATTCCAAGGTTGCCCCGTTACAACATTCCATCAAATACAAAAGAAAACTAACATGCATGCTGATGCATCTCAATCATTCACAGATCATAGCCAATATTTACTTCACAACTAAAGAAAAAAGTTGTGAGAGCGTGTACGAAAGAAAAACTACTGATGGGGGCACTCGACTTAAACCCTAAACCCTAAACATGATTTAATTCCCTGGCCAGGTAGAACACTGTCGAAGGAAAGGCGGGTGGCACCCTCGGATCATCGATGCTTTTGTGCAGTTCCACTAAAATCGACTGAGCATCCACGATGGCAAAGATATTGAAGAAGTGTGATTAGAATAATAATCTTGGCACTAGTTCATGAGACATAAACTCATCACAAGTAGAAGCGGTAGAAGTAGAGAAAAATCGACATGGAGATGGAGCTACGGCGGTGGAGCAAGCCGACTCAAAAGGAAGATGGACTACACAGGACATCGGGCTAGAAGAGGCGGTTGGGGCATGGCATCGGCCCATACTGTGGTGACCCCGATTGGGGCGCACCCGTGTGTGTTTTCTCCCTCGCCGATGTTGACCGTGTCTCATGAACATTGTTCCCTTCCCCAGCTGCGGGATCAGGCCCGTCGTTCTATACTTGTGAAGAGCAACCTTAGCAAGCAGGCTTGTAGCTGAGGCTCCTGCTAGTGTATATATAGTGGTTTCTTTTCTCTCCATATCAACCACTTTATATTGCGTCGTGTCATTCGAGAGTGAAATGATGGTTGCTTCTTCCAACTAACTTCTTGTGTGATTTGACTGCTCCTTAGTGGCCCCTACGTACTCCCCCTACGTGTATGCAGCAGTCCTGCGCACACATGGGCCTTAAAAACAGGCATAGCGCCCTAATGCATGCATGTCCGAGCACACGACAGAACACACAGTCACGCTAAGTGCTCAACCTACGTGCATGCACACACATACTCGGTCGGGGTGAGCTAGTGACTGTATAAACACGGAAAATATATATATTGGCGCAATGGCGTATTATGAAGTCCTTGACCGTATTTTTACAAATATACGGTGACAGATAGTGTATTTATCTCGTTTGAAATTAATTCATATTAACGGAGAGGAGGCAGTATGGACTAGCATTACTTGCCGCGGTGGCTCATGAGGACAAGGAGAAACTTTTGACTAATGCAAGCTCTCCCTCGCTCGAGGCGGTGGGCGTGCAACGATTAATTCGGTGTCAGATTGCGAGAAGCATACACTATACTACTAGTGCTACTATTGTTCGACTTCCCGAATAGGCGAACAGGCAAGCGCAAAGTTTACTGGTACTAGTACTACTAATATAGTAGTCTATAAAGGTACGTACTATACTAGTACTAGGAACAGGATGGAGGAGCGTCCGCACTCTTATTATAATTTTAAAATGTGATAAAGCAATCTTCAACACATTTGGTTCTCTTGAGGTTCTCGCATGTGATAATGGAAGTTGATTGCATGGAACATTACATACAATTCTCGCTTAATTCTGGCTCATATCCTGTTACAAATAGTAGTGCTCGGTAATATTTCCTCTTTTTTTGTTATTCAGCATGTAAACAGGTCAGCAAACCTTGCGGCGCATCTTCGTGCGAACCGTGCTTGCTGCACTTTGAATGTGGCCAAGAGCTGGCTTGATGAAACAACTCGCTTCCTACTTCTTTTTTTGCGGGGTACCTCGCTTCCTAGTGACCAGTGTCTTGGTTGATCGTCCTAAGAATGCTTATATATGAATAAAACTCTCTCATTTACCCGCAAAAAAGATTAAGCCATATTAACCGGAAAGGAGGGAGTATGGACTAGCACTATTTTTGGTGTGTCCCGTCAACTCGCGGAACGAGGAGAAGCTTGCAGGACAAGGTGAAGCTCCCTTAGACTAGCCACATTGGGTAGTAACATACACTAGTAACATACACGTATCCCTGGACTATGTTACTACCTTCATAGTGGGTAGTAACATAAGTGTGGTAACATGCGAAGCTTCATTCATTAGGTTATAGACTCATATTGCATTGAAACATGTGATGTTACAGTAAGTAGCTAAGTTGCTATAACTATCTCTCTCCTCATTAACTCACTGCCACATAAGCAAATTTGCTGAGTTGGACTCGATGTTACTTCTGAAGTTACTCCCACTATGGCTAGTCTTACACCTATTAACTAATGCAACCTACCCTCGGTGGACATGCACCAGTCCATTCGGTGTCAGATTGTCAGAGGCATACACTGTAGTACTCAACATGCGTAGTACCATCATGAAGAGGCGAAGAGCCAAGCGCAATAGTACGAGTAGTACTACTACTAGAACCGCATAGTGGAGCGTCTGTACTCATATTTTTTTATCTCTGATAAAGTACACGTTTATTCCGGAGAAGGGCGGAAAACGGCAGCCCAACATGTAATGAATGATATCGATCAACCAACCATGCTCGAATATATCTTGGCCTCCGTGCGAGCCCGTCTGTGTGTTCTACCTCCTCATCTCTCTCAAGGAACGACGGGTTGGCTCTTTGCTGTCAATTGAGATCGGTTTGCTCACACTCCTGTCCCACATGTCAGTGATATGCCAAGAGGAGGTGCGTTGACCGACTGGCCATACGCGTACTTGGTTTTGCACCTTCATACTACTCCTCCCTCCGTCACAGTTTACCGGGCGCGCTTCATTATGATGCATTTCTCTCAATGCATTTCCAGCACCAGAGAGACTTTAGATGCGTTTGGTTTAATGCTCAATTAATTAGGGCGTTGTAACCGCAACAAGTCCAAAGTTTTCTATCCATGTACTCTGTACTACTACGGAGTGGAGTACGTGCATGCATGTGTGTACCCGGGGTGGAAGCACTACATGCATGTGTGTACGCATTATTCCTCTAGTAATAGACACCGTGCTATAACTACCAATGCTATTTTTCAGGCCGATCGCTAGTCGCCTTGGTCCCACAGATTCATTTTCTTTTTTCTGAAGCGCGCTATATAAACAGTAACGGATGGAGTAGTATGAGAGGATTCAAAGAAGAGCGTATTGATGGTTGCTTCTTTAGAGCCACTTACAGTGGGAAAGGTAGGGCTTATGATTTGACTACTCATTACTCACTATTAATGCGGCGCAACGACCGGGCTGAGTCTTCCATGCGGTTGTGCACTACCCCTAGGCTCTTAAATATACTCCGGAGTATTTGTCTTTCTAGAGATTTCAACGAGTGACTACTCAAATATTTGTCTTTTTAGAGATTTCAAATGGACTGGCACGTACGGATGTATATAGACACATTTTAGAGTGTAGATTCACTCATTTTGCTCCGTATGTAGTCACTTGTTGAAATCTCTAGAAAAGCGAATAGAATATTTAGGAGCGGAGGAGTACACATCTGAAGCAAAATGAGTGAATCTACACTCTAAAATATGCCCGTTTGAAATTTCTAAAAAGACAAATATTTAGGAACGAAGGAGTATAATTTTGTGCATGGCACATGGACCCGGATGATGAAGAGGCTTCTGGCAATGATATCAAGCTTCCATCATTTGTTTACATAATTGACGTACTATACAAATAATTTTCCAGCGACATGAAATTGTACATTGGTGTGAGCTTTCAGCTTTTGTTTCGCATGTCTTGCCATCGATGCTCTTTCGGAAACAATAAAAAACTAACTCCCTTGCTAATGCATGTCAATTATTAGCAGATCAAAGCTAATAATTACATCACAACTGAAAACAGAGTTGTGAAAAGGTGTTAAATTAAAATTGATCCATGCTTTCATTGGCAGCAACGTCCCCCCAGCTCTGTCTAAATCAACAAGGCTTGTTGGGAAAAAAAGTAGCTGTCTGGAGCATGCAACATTCCGATCATTTTGTGTAGTTCCACTAAAATAGAGTTGAGCGTCCCTGTTCCAAAGATATTAAGTGTGATTACGATAATAGAGGACTGCTGATGAAACAATAAACACACAAATAGAAGCCGGTCACCTTTGCAGTCTCTCTTAAGACTAACTAGTTGGAGAAGATTAGGCTCGGAGTTGGATGAGGAGGATAGAGCAAAACCAATCTCCCTTTGTGCGGTCTCACTGAAATGTAGAGACGTTGCCTCTGTGACATTTTAGTACAACTGCACAAAACACTCTTAAGAAAAAAGTGATTTGTGCAGTTCACCAAAAGGTCGCAATAGCAACGAGGTGAAATGGATTGCCCTGTTTGCAAAAAAAGGTAGAAAGGAAACAATTACTGGCCAATAACAGTTGATGACACATGCGGACGACAAAAAGAAGCATATTCCTTGCCCTAAGGGAAGATAACAACACGGTTGTGTTTGTCTAAAAGCAGTGTGAGGGCGAGAATGCAATATGGAAAATCGTTGGACGAGCTATGTTTTGGGCAAGAACTATGGAAGATCCACATGCAGCGGCGTGGGAAGGCAGGCGGTGGAGCAAGGCGGAGGGATACACGGAGGTCGTCGGGATGTAAATAGGTGGCGGCGGAGGCGGAATCTGCGAGCAGGTGGCGTAGGCTCTGCCGCGCGGAGCTTAGTCGAGAAGGCGGCGTGTACCGCAGATCGGGGCGTGCTGCCTCGGCGCCATCGAGCGGAGAAAGCGATGCACTTCCTCCCTTGCCCCGGCGGATGGGATCGGCGGATCGGTGACCAACGGTGAGAGAGAGAGCCACCGCCTCCCTTTCCCGGTGGGCGGGATGCGGCGGATCGGTGACCAGCGGTGAGATAGAGAGGCCACGCCTCCCTTTCCCGGCGGACGGGATGCGGCGGATCGGTGACCAATGGTGAGAGAGAGGCCACCGCAGCCTTGTGTGAGATACTCGAAGAAGCGACAAACCAGGCACGCATGGCTCCATTGTATATAGTGGCGGACTACCTTTTCTCCATAAAAATCATTTTATATTTTGTATACGTGCCATTGGCGCTATAACTTTATTTAAAAATAGCAGCGACAGCGCGTCAAGTCGAACTTTGTTTTCGTGCGGGCGTGGTACGACCTCCCTAGGTAAACAACCGCTTCTGATCGTTCAAATTAGCACGTGGGATGCCATTTCAGAAAAAATGAGCTCCACCGTGTACCAGCAGAGTGTGGCTGGGCACGAAGCGTGAGTCGTGCATGGTGCACCTATTCTCTTCTTGTATCGTACACCACCCACGTGGGGTTGTGTGAGAGATAAAAACCTAGAGAGATATAGTGTGTGGGTTCTTGAGAGTTTTTTTGGGGGTCAATCAAAAATGTAACATATGCAATGTGTGTGAAATAGAGTCCTGGATATAACATATATATAGAGGCGATCCACGAGAAGAGTGGAGGTATCACCGGCTTGAGGTGTCCATAGAATCAAAAGAGGGATGATGTGTGTGTGTGTGTGTGTGTGTGTGTATGCGTTCGATAAAGTGCCATCAATTTGTGTGCATACGTCAAAGATATAGAGTGGCTGGCCCTCTTTGGAGCGTGAGAGGGACATGTGCAGTTTGTCTCTGTGGCATGGATACCTACCTGCAGCGCTCGACTATCGGTGCGTGGTGGGGAAGAGGAGGCCCAATTAACTATAGAGGTACAATGGCTGGTATATGTGTGGAGGAGGAGAGGCCTACCTCATGTATTAAGGAGATCGATCGCCTCATGTATTAAGGGAGATCGATCGGCATCCATGCATACGTGCAGGAGAGGAATAAGGTTGGGAGAGAGACAGAGCTAGAGTGTTGGAGGGGTGGTAGTGGAGTTGCTTCTAACAAATGGTGGGATAGGCTTGCTAGACAAGCGGAGAACACGCATGCAATATCAATAAGAGAGGAGATGGCTGCTTGTTGTGCGTGCGCGTGCATGTGAGAGGCGGGTCGGGAGGCATGCACGAATGATGAGGGGGACGATGTGGCTGTGGTAAGCAGACATAACTACATAGGAAGATCAATCACCCTTTGTTAGAAAGGAGAGACATAACTAGTGAGGTGCGTCGATCGATGGGGGGTAGTTAAAGTCGATCCAGGTATATGTTGGGAGATCGATCGGTATACATGCATGTGTGTATTAGAAGCAAACGAGGCACGAGGAGAAGGATAGAGATAGAGGTATGCATGTAGGAGGTGGTACGAGAGGCATACTATATCGAGTGGGGAGGAGTGTGCGAGTACGAGAACGATGAAAAGAGTGGTGGGAGTGAGGCATGGACGGTGACAAGAGAAGAGGGGAAGATTTTTAAGACCGCCTTTGACTATTGACAAGATTAATAGTACATGACATGCACAATGTGAAAATTATATCATTGAAAGAACCTTTCACAGACGAAGTTAACGGTGTGCTTTGTGTAAGTTGCATGTCATATATCATTGCTCTAATATTTGGTCAAAGTTAGCATCGAAAAACGCATTAGACCGTATATAGATGGAAGGAGGGAGTAGCTTCGAATAGCATTTGTATAGTAAAACGAGGCAAGACTCTCTTTCTGTGGTGTGAATAGTTTTATTTTTTCGTTTTCTTTTTGGTTGAGGAAGTGCGAATTGATTTGAGTGCGTACAAGTACAATATTACTACGTTAGGCTTGTCCTAAAATTCAACCAGCGTCTTGTTATATCCGAAAATTCAGATATCGTGCTCCCAAAACTGGCGCCTTCACAACCCGCGCCTTGCTATCCGAAATTACAAGCAGCGAAAACTCCCTCCAGCTGCCAAATCCCGACACGCGAAATCCCCTTCTAACCCTGAGCGAAAGGGCCGCTAGTTCAAATCGGTGGGGGTACTTTTGTAACACACCCTACATTTTGGACAAGCGTCCCTAAGTCATGCTTCACCCCTCCCATCGCCCCTTTTCGCCAGCCGAAATCCCAGGCCACCATAACCTCTCCACTCCAACGGAAACCCCACCCTCCTTCGTCCGCAACGTCACCGCTGCCCAGCCGGAGCCTCTTCCCCGATGACGTCGTCCACCGCAACAGCTCGACGTCCCTCGTTCACCTCCCCGGATGAGGATCCGTCGTCCATCTCACCATCCAGCCGGTTCAGCCGTCCCGTCGTCCACCTCCAAGGAGCTGCTCTGACGATCGTCTCGTCTATCACGGTTGGTCCATCCCCACAGCGCCGCCTTAACCTGCTCCACCGGAACCTCAGCATCCTCACCGACTCCTCGGACGAAGCCGAGGACTACTCGGCGCCACCAAAGAGGTTGTACACTCATCGCATCGCACCTTCTCGTTAACTCGACCTCCTGGCGCCGACGGTGCTCCATCCCGCACCCCCATGGAGCGGCTACCTTGAAGCGGCGCCCGCTGGCGACATCTCCTTGGCGGCTCTCCCCGGTCGCGAGGCCCCTTCTTGGCGGCGGCCATACCAGCGGATCTGCACTGCTGCTCCGGCTCTCGCTCGATCGATCGCTTCGCCCGACTTCTTGCTGCTGCTGCCTCCCCTCGCTTCGTGCTGCTGCTCTTCTCCGATTAAGCCACACTTGATCGGCTGAATCGACTTTTAGGTCGGTCGAGTTTCAGGGTTGGGGGGCTCGCCAGATTTAAGGAAGAACCACCCTTGGCTGGGACGGGCTCACGGAGAGGTACCCACTATCTATCTTAGGGTTCAGGGTGGGGCGGGGGCCTAGAGAGCTGGCAGGCGGCGCAAGTGGCAAGTTGTTTCGAGGCGGCGGCTGGGGCAGCCGGTTCGGCCGGTGGTGGTGGCTGGCGGCTCAGGGGGGTGCAGGTTGAAGATGAACTGTAGGCCCTCCGTAAACTACATGTCAAGTGCCTCTCTGCTACCATTGCATTCAGTTTCGACAGTAGCATTCAGATTCCACAGTAAATTTTAGTTTCGACAGTTAAGTTCAGAGTCAACAGTTTTTACCTCATCTGTTGTAGTCAGGTGGTTTTTGGTGATGTTAATTTTACATCCATTTTGCATCATCTATTGGAGATGATATTAGAATCCCACTTGAGATTGACGATGTCTGTCTTGTGCTGCTTCAGCCTTGATGTCTTACGGCTCACCGGAGCTGCTCCAACGATAGAACGATCCATCAAAACAGAGCAGTGCCCAGGACGCCGTCTACAGATTCCTCAGATATTTCTCCACACCTCCGACAACCACCTCTGCCTCAACTGCTTCAGCGACCAACCCAATGATGCTGAGGTCGACACGGCTACGACAAAGAGGTTGTACACTTGTTGCATCACTTAGTACTATAGGTTCACGTCCATCCATTAGGGCTATTTTGGTTCAACGGAAAAACATAGCAATAGGGAATCTTCCAATGGCACCCTACTATTCAATTATTCATGCATTTTGTTGAAAGGAATGAAGCAAAACATCCACCTCGACCTACTTTTCAAAATCCTATGCATGAAAATAAGACCAAGTGCATTAGTGCCAGAATAACATTCTAATTGTACACGCTTTCATATGGTTTCTCTTTATTTTGGCCATGTTTCTTTGCATTCCTCTTCTCTTCCAATTCCTGTAAACCAAACACCCAAGTTGACAGAAATCCTGTGTTTACAAATGCTCTGTTTACCATGTGCATTTTCCTATCCTATTCCGGTGTTTTTCCTATCCCTGCGTTTTAAGAATCATGCAATCCAAATGAGCCCTTACAAATTACTTGATTCACAGTGCGTGTCGAAGGAACTTTGTGTGGTTTGTCCTGCTCCTGCCGCGACGTCGTCCACCTCACCTGAGCTACTCCATCGACAGAAGCATCCACCAAACCAGACATCACGACTCCTGACCGTCTTTCGCCGCCTCAGATCTCCTTCCCTACCGTCGGCACCCACCCCAACGGCATCACCATCATCAACTCAGCAGATGAACCTGAGGAGTACACGTGTCCACAAGAGAGGTCGCACTCTTTTGTTTCTGCTTATGCTATGCATTGCTTAAACTTACCTGCTACTTTATCGTCCTGTTCAGCGCTTGGAGTCCCAACTCAGGTCCAAATTAATGTTCAAACTTGAGTTCTAAATTAGTTGTGTAGCACATATCAAGGCAGCAATGAATTGTATGTCTGTTTAATATCTGGTTCACCTAGGGTATGCCTATGTTGTTCATCTTGGGTGGGAAACAAATAGTAAAGCAATCATCATCTGTCTTTTTATTAATTTAAAGCAATCATCAGCCTGCTATCATTATTTTTGGATCCATCCACTGGTTGTTACCATCACTCTAAATTTCTGCATGCTCTCCTTACATAATCTCACCATATTTTTTTCGTATGCATGTCAGATATTGTACACAGTCATGCTGAACATGTAGAGAAAAAGAGAAGAGTTTTGCGCGGCAATACAATGTCATGCAGACATCGCTCCATGGTGGGTTCAATGGCAAACCCTCCCCACCCCTCTCCAGTTGTAATCCAGAGGAAGATATCTGTTACGAGGCAGATTCGAGGCAGCGTGACCACTCCTATTTACCCCCCAAGGTGTTTGCCTTACCTTGGCATGATGATGTTAGTCATATCATGCATATGTTGCCTTGCAGTGCCTACTTTTGACATCATATATGTCATCTGCTTAGTTTAGACATGTTCTGTAATGCCACCTGTTTAGTTTCTATATCATATATGGGAATTATGCAGTCTCATGTCTTTAGCTAGCCATAATATATGTGAAATGTGCAATGCCATCCTGTTTAACCAGGCATCATATATTTGAATGATATCTTGCCCATCCTTTTCTTCATTACATTTCCATTTGTCGACAATGTTTGTACATTAAACTACTCTTCCAGTGAATCAGCCATTTGGGTGGGAGATGGAAAAATCTGGAGTGAAAACAAGGCCTTCAAAGCAGACAGTGCTACCTGTCGAAGCAGATCTCTTGTTGGGCCCCGATAGCTCCTCAGAGATGGATTCAGAGACAGATGACCAGTCCTATTCCCCTACTAGGGTGTATGCTCTAACTTGGCACGGTTATACTGCTCATATCATGCATACGGTGTCTTGCGTTGCATAGTTTAGACATCATATACACAATATTCAACACCATGTTCTTAGTTCAGACATCATATCGAATGCCCTTTGTTTAGCATATAAATAACAGATGTGAATTAAATGATGTGATCCTGATTACTTAGATAACATGTAGGTGAATTATGTCATGCGATCCTGTTTAGTTATTCATCATATCTTTGAATTATGTTATGCTATGCTATCTAGTTTAGATAGACATCATATATGTGAAATTATGTCATGCTATCCGCTTTAGTTAAACAATATACATGTCAACTATTTCATGCCCTCTTTTTCCACACTATCTATTGCATCATCTCTCATACAATGTCTGTACATTCAACTATGTTTCCTGTTTATCAGCCATTTGAATTGGAGCGGGTGATGCCAGTATCTAGCGGAATAAAAACACGGTCTTCAAATAAAACAGTGCTACCTCTGGGTGGAGATAGCACCCCGGTTGTACATGCGCAAGAACCAGCCCTACCACACATAACCCAAACTCTCACAGATTGTACCCCTACTGCGATGGACAGAGAACCAGCTTCACCCAATCTAACCCCGACCCCAGCCGATAGTAACCCAGTTCCTGTTGACACAGCACCATCTCCACCACAGAGCTCCCAAACAAGAGCAGTTAGTAAGGCACCTCCAGTGCCCAAAGGGCCAGTACTATCACGGCGAACCCCAACTCCACCAGTTAGTATGCATATTCCTGTGGAGGAAGCACAACCAGCCAGTCGTAGTTTATCATCTATCGCATTTGATGTTGTTAAATCATATGTGCGTATCCTCCCATCTTGGAAATATTATACTGAAGATGAAGGAAAATGCCAGTTGCAGGTGTTTGTCCAGGAGTTATGTGTAAGTAATGTTATTCATGGCAATTACTTTGCTTCGTCCCATACATCCTACCTCCATGATGGTCATAATACAACAAATTTTCCCATTTTCTCTATAGAGAAGGACCGATTTGGAAAATCAGGATGAGGTAACCTGTGCTAATACCTCTGCTATCTTCAAGAATGCTTGGTGGCGATATCGGAATTACACAAGAAAGCGTACTTCACCGGCAAAGAAACTCATCAAATTCCCTTACGTTCTCCTGAGACACATTCTTTGGGCGATGACCGGGAACGCCTTGTTCCGTACTGGTCCCGAACCAAGAATGTGGTAAGGTCTATGAGCTCATTTTCTATTTTTAAGTATTATACTCTTGCGTATTACTGTACTCTGTTCATGTAGAACAAGTGCCTAAACTTGAAGAACAACTGTTCTAATTTAAGATTCCATTGCTATCATAGTTCAAAAAGCGCTAGGCGTTAATTGTGCGTTTTGCCACCGCCTTGCACTTTCTTGACCAAAGCGCATGCTTATGCGCGATTATGCATGATTAAGCATAGTTATGCGCAATGCGTTTTATAGCGCCTAGAGCCTAGAGTGCGCTTAAGCGCTTTCGCTTAAGCGCGCCTTTTTTAACTATGATTGCTTTGCTCTTGTATCACTTTATTTACTGATACAAACTTATTTTTAAATTGAAGGATCCAATCGAAACTCCAATGGCATAGCAGGTATGTTCACGCATGTTTCTTTAACAGGTTTGCTCTTATCAATAGCTCTTTTGATTTCAATTTCAATTGTGTATACAGTTGACTTTCATATCATGCACATTACTAGCATTACAACATAGCCAATAGTGTTGTTGTACATGTAGACCCGTGGTACCCATCTGAAATCTTGTTGTGCCATGTAGTTTCCCACGCTTTGTATTCTTTCACTGCTGCTTTGTCTTGAACTGATATGATTTGAACCGTGTCTCTATTTTGATTTGGCAGGACAATGCAGTGACCATAGGACATACATATATGTTTGTTTGATGCTTTTATTATGTACTAGTACTTGGCAATAGAAGACTTGGTAGTTTAATCCTGCCCACCTTACTAATGAACTGGTTCACCGAACTGAGTTTCATATACTAGTACATGCTAAACTTGTTATGTGTCTGCTTGTTTCTTCTTTTAGAATCTTGTGAGAATATTGGGGAAGAGTGCCTTATTAAGCAATGGTAAAGGAAGTAATGTAGATAAGGTTCGGGATAGTGACACATCCTTGTTGGTCGCAACAAAGCTGATAAAACAGCTAAGGAAGACTATCTTGAAGACAATGAGACAACCCCAAAGTCTGTCTTGGTTTAGTGTTCGAGTTCTTGGCCACTACCGCTTGCACAAGCTATTCAAACTCTTTATGCGAATCAGTTTGGTTTCTTGAGTCTCAACTACAAGCTGAAAGACATCGATCAGTTGTCTTTGCGACAAGAAGCGGAAGGACTGCAGAAGTCCACGGAGCATTCGGATGCATACTTTCTAGTGCAACGACAAGCGTTGGAGGATTTTAGCGCCAAAATAGGACAAAGCTAATCAGCTTGCTAAGCTTATTGCCGACATGGTGGATACCGGGATAACTTTTCTTGAGCTCTTGAAGTTGTTTGATTATGCTCTTGTTTTGTTAAGCGTTTATTTTTTGGTGGCCAATTTTGACGGACGATGTATGTAATATGCTGCTTTGTTCCCTATATTTGCCTTTGGTGGCGAACTTTGATGCCAGATGGATGTAATATATGTAATAGCGGTAATAGGCTATCCTTAATTGCTTGCTTATTTATTTCCTTATTGTCTTGTTTAGTTGTTTGCTTGTAGTCTTTGTAGTTCTTTTCTATGTTTTTCTAGTGGCCACAATAGCCTATTTTTGGTAACTAGGCCAAAATAATCATGGCAACACACGGACTGTTGTAACCATGGGCCTCCTGCAGGCCGTATGATCCATGGGACTTCGTTCGGCCGTAGGACCATTGGCCTTCTATACGGGCCGTAGGATCCATCGGCCTTCTATACGGGCCTTAGGGATCAATGGGCCTTCTACGGGCCATAGGGTCCATGGTCCTTTTACGGGCCATACGATCCATGGGCCTTCTACGGGCCGTACTATCCATGGGCCTCATACGGGCCGTAGGATCCATGGGCCTTCTACGGGGCGTATCATCATTTCGCCAATCATGGGTCGTACTATTCGTGGACCATAACGGGCCGTTAATAGGCCGTATTTGATAACTCTATGAAAACAACCCAACGGGTTTTTTTTGACATGAAAATGGACCAACGTATTAACGTTCCATAAGCGGGCGGATATAACGACGGGCTGAATTTGGCCGAAGCGAAAAAATGACGATGCGGGCGTATGTAACGAATCTGCAAGTGAGCCCAAGAATCAATGGGCCACGAGAAGGCGAAGATAACTTGGGCTAGAAACGGCCCAATGGAATAACGGGCCGTTAATGGGTATAAAGTGATACAATGTTCATTACGGGCCAGTTTCACCACGGGCCGTTAATGGGCCAAGAGTTACAAAGGTCCTCATATGGGCGAAAGAAGTCATGGGCCACACATGGGCGAAATTAAAGCGGGCTGAATCATATTGGGCCGGCCCGGATGGCCTCTTGGGCCTAATTGGGATAGGGCGTAACGGGCCCTGGGTTAGCGGGCTGTAAATGAGCTATATGCGAACAGGCCGTTAACAAGCTTTCCGTGGGCCGGCCCGCCACCTTTTGACCAAGTCAAACGGGCAGGCTTTTTCACAAGAATGGGCCTCTGTTGGGCCGTGCAACGTGTCGCCGTATCATAGGCGCCTTCGGTCCAATGAGCGGATGACATCTGTCCCAACGGTGAGCCGACACGTGTTTCCTCCAGCCAATGATGAGTTTACATGTGGGAAATCCCCATTGGTCGGGGCTGTTAACGGGTTATCGGATCCAAAACCCGACCCGATAGCTTAACGGTGTTCCGTTACGGTGGATGCCACGTGTCGGTCACCCTTGACGAAAAGCACTTTACGTGGCGCGATTTATCATCATGGAAGTGGACACTTCCATGATGATAATTTTGGTAATGTCGTGGAACACTTCTCTGACGGCGGTAGAGGTGACTATCTTGATTCTGTCATAAAATCGTCATGGATGTACATGCATGACAAAAAACACGACCTACTATGACAAACATGTATCATCACGGAAGTGTATTTTTTTTGTAGTGTCGACTAGCCTCTAGATAGGTTTATACACCCGCACACTCGTGCTTCCACTCCCCTTCCCGACTACCGTCTCTCTCTCTCACACACAAAACTCTCGCTTTCGCACCCCGACTCGTATTTCTCTCACAAAAATTTATCGACTAGCCTCTAGATAGGTTTATACATCTGCACACTCGTGCTTCCACTTCCCTTCCCGACTACCGTCTCTCTCTCACACACACAGAACTCTCACTTTCGCATCCCGACTCGTATTTATCTCACAAACATTTATCAACTAGCCTCTAGATAGGTTTATACACCCGCACACTCATGCTTCCACTATAGCATACATGTCTCTCTCCCGCTCCTTGTATCTATGTAGATTTTTCTTCCCTTATTGAGACACGCCCTCTCGATCATGCACACACACACACACACACACACACTATCGCCACATTTTAAGCTGATACCTATCGCACACACACTCCTTGTGTCTTTCTCACACATGCACTCCGTCCTCCTCCACTCTCCCTCTCTCTCACACACACATGGGCTTTTTGCAACAACTAGCAAGATGCCCATGCGTTGCACGGAACATCAAGATGCATTTGTATGACTAGTTTATCTTGTGGGGGGAAAGGATGAATGAGGGAAGGCCTTATTTGCAAATGTGGAGAGGCGTGTGGGTATCGTTTTGCAAAATTGCCATAGTTTCCTTCCTATCCGTCAGATATAGATCGAACGGGCTATATTGCAGGATGGCAGGCACACTATCATCACCGACAATGCTTTTTATAAGAGTAGGGATAAAACCAGAGTTGGTGATGATGGTGGGCCTGCCATCATGCGATGTAGATCATCTGATTTATATCTGACTGATAGGAAGGAAAATATGGCAATTTACCCGCAATCATCACCACATTTGTAGATAAGGCCTTCCCTTGTTCATACTTTTCTCCCACAAGATCTTGATGTTCCGTGCAACGCATGGGCATCTTGCTAGTAAGAGTAGAAATTAGACATATACCACTTCCTGAATCTTGAAACCAACAACATTCCTCCCTTATCTCATCAAAACCGCCAAAGGAATATATTTTGAGTGAAACATAACATATTTTTAGTGATATACGTATTTCAAAACTAGACTTTTTTTTCTATCAAATCGGTGAATATGTATTATTCTAATTTGATCGTGTGGTAACGCATTGACACATTGCTAGTAGTTATTATAATTTTTTGGACACTAGACAAACGGTGGAGTACATATACGAAGAGAAGAGACGCACGCACGCAGTCGGCCTCTTGCTGTCTCGCACACATAGTGTTACGTAAAGGCGACGTTAACAAATAAACCCTAAAACCCTAGGTGCACGATTGCTGCATTCGCGGGTACCGGTTACGTGGTAGAGCACCTTTTAGGAATAGTCAGCTCGCTTGATAATTTGATCCATAGGAGTTGATGGTCGGGACCACAGGTGAACGACTTGGAGGCAGTGGCTCGCCAGTTGCCACAGATCGAGTAGCCACGTTTAAAATATCATTTTTTTAGCAGGGTTAAGAGTTCCGATTTTCAATGGCGCATTATAAGTACTAAATAGTTTTTAGAACGATTGGTATGGAGTGAAAATGGAATTCATAGTACTACGTACCTCATTGGTGTGTGGTTGTATGGGTTTATGTTGCGAGATGTTGAACTTGGTAGTTCTAGGGAAAATACTATGGTTTAGATTTAGATGATGGTTTTCAGTAATGAAAATCGGAAGGGGAAACCCTTCTTTGATTTAAAAAAAACTACTACCTCCATTTTGGTTTACTAGTCCCCATCGTATTTTGGGTCAAAGTTTGTCCACAAATTTTATTTGTAAAATGTGAATGGAAAACGAGATTTTGTTATACCCAAAAAAAAAGGACTGTAGGGGGGTGATTGCTCTAACACGGACGCAACCTCTCATGGCGCAGGCATTGAACTGGTGCGCCGGCCAAGAGGGCCCCACTCTTTGCAGGCCCGGCTGAGCACGCCTCCTCGCCGCGTGCAACCAGCTTAAGATTGCTTCATCTGTTATTGTTTGGAAAGTAATTGCTTTTATTACATGACCCGGAAAAATTTATTTTGTGCCACATCAGTAGATGCACGGACATCACAATAGGCATGCTGACTGGATAAACATTTGAACCTACCTATTATGAAGGAAATTTTGTATTGACAACAGTTTTAGATAGCAGGAGACGCCTAGCCTGCTCTGCCTCTGCTAGCTTATTTCTGGCTTCTTCCATCTCTTCTTTGGCCTGGGTGAAGAGAGCATATGATTGCTCTTTTCCCTTCTTCAGGAACTCAGCTACATTCTCAAGGGCTGCTGCACGCTTTCTTTCAGCCTTTACTAGAGCCACGAGGACACGAACAGCTGATGACTCCACCTGGCTTGTGTGTAATCCAGCATCATCTGGGAATTTTCACCTTGTGTCTAATCCAGCATCATTAAGGAACTGGCACCTTGTGTGTAATTCAGCCTCATTTTGGAAGCATGATCTCGAGGTTGACCATACTTCCCTCCTCGCAGGAACTGCATCCTGACATGAAGTTACTTCTTTTTTAGATCAATACTCAGAGCAACCCAGATCCATTTAGTAGAAGCCATATAAACAGAACTCGGAGAAGTGAATTCGAAAGGGAAAAAATATAAAAACAGACTACAAGGTGAGAACACCCACTTCCTACATCAAGCTAAAAACGAAAGCATTAGGACGATTAAGACTCTTCTTATTACACATCGAAGAACACCAGGCTTAAGAGAAACAGAAACTACAACATATACACATCGAAGAACACGAGGCTAAACGAAAGTAATTGAAAGGGTGTTATTTACCAAAGCTCGTTTTACATGTTCGGTGCAACTCCTCTTTAACTTGCCACGCTTCTTGAAGATGTCCCCAATATCCCGTCTTTGTCTTCATTGCTACTCTGCATGTTCGCACTTGTGTTTTTAAAATCTCAACATGTCAAGAAAAATATACTACTAGTAATACTCGCGCATATTTTGGGCAACATTAAAGCACTTGTCTGCCATCTTAGAGCATCTCCAACAGAATCGCAACGCGCGGCCCTTTAAAAAGCGTTTACAGTGCTGAGATCGAGAAGAAGATAGACTAGAGAGTAGAGGATAGTTCTCAGCATTGATAGAAAAAATAAAGATAATTCAACTACTCCTCCTCGTCCGACTCCTCCTCGATGATATCCTCCTCCGACGTCTGACTGTAGGCGTGAAGATACAGATCGTCATTGAATTCCTAGGGCGACGTTGCTCCTAGCCTCATGTTGAATTGAGCGTCCGCTTTTCGCCTACGCTTGTCCTCGCGATAGGCGGCTCACTCCGCCCTCCTCTTATCCCTCTCCGCCCTCCTTTGCGCGTAGAACTCATGCTCGTTGATGATGTCCTGCGGGAAGTGTTGGCGCCACAGCGCCATGGCTTCCTCATCCATATCGGCGATGCCGAGATGGTGCTCCCGCCTCCGGTTGTTGCGACGATCCTCGTCGGTGGTAAGCCGCGGTAGAGGCGCGAGCTCCTGCGCTCGCTCCCGCGTTGGCACGTTGGGTAAGTTCAATGTTCTATGAGGCCATCAGAGGCGCAACGCCGCCGCGTCGTACGCGCGGGAGGCCTCGTTGGCGGTCTCGAAATTGTGAAGGCTGAGGCGCATCTCGCGGAACCGGATCTCGGCGGAGAAGCCACCGGAGGGGCGCGCGCGGACGCCGCGGTATCCCCAAGTTTCCCGGCGACGCGGCGACATGGTGGCGCCGCGGCGGCGAGGCGACAAATAGCGAGGAGAGAGCGGTGGCGAGGCACAGAGCAGGGAGAGAGCAGTGGCAAGGCACAGAGTGATGGGAGGGCGCGCCGGACGCCGCGTGCCAAAACTAGCACCACGCGATACAGGAGTGACGCACAATTACAAGTTGATATTCTGTTGGACAATGGAAGCTATAACCAATTACTTTTACGGGAACAATAGCACCCAGGAAATTTGAAGGGTAGGTATGAACAAAATTGGAACTGCACACGTACTGCTAAGTGATTCAATACACACATTACCAATGGAGGAGGAGAACGGTGGTCGCGGTGGCCTCTGTGAGTCATGGTCGGCAACGGGAGTCGGTTCATTGTCCACGACGGTGGTGCTTCTGCGCTTGGTGTCGGCTTCTGGGAAGCAGATCCGAGACCGTGGAAGACGATGCCGGGGAAGAGGCTCCGTGTACGACGACGACGGTGGACCGACTCCAGTGCGGTGTACGAGGTCGTCGATGAGGCAGATGCGCTGCGGTGGACGAGTGTGCCGATGTAAAGGGGATGAGCACGAAGGCTGCGGCGCCGTGGAGACGTCAATTTTGCGGTGGGGATAGAAAATGGGGAGTATTCAGGTGTACTACTCTGGGTGCCAGGGTGGGGTTGGCTGGGTAGGGTGAACCTGAATTTACGAAAACAGCCCCCTTCCAAGCGTCATCCGTAGAACTGTTCCGAAGGCTATGATGGTAACTTCCCACTGCTCGAATCAGGGTCACGGGAGATTTTCCTGCCGACCTCAAAATTTTGTGACACTGAACTCCCCGTGTGTCGTGTTGAGTGATTCGGCTAAGGGGGTGTTTGGTTCCAGGTACTTTTTTGTGTTGGGACTAGCAAACCAAACAGGGGGGGAGACTTTTTTGGGACATTTTGCTAAAAGTCCTTAGAAGCACCTCCTTGAGAGTCTTTTTCAAAAAGTCCCAGGGACTAGAAAAAGTCCTAGGACTAGACAACCAAACACCACCTAAGCAACTAGCGAGTAGTACTAGTAAACTCTACATATTAGGTTTGACCAAAGTCAAACTTACTAAAGTTTGACCAAGTTTATAGAAAAATATAAACATTTACCATAACAAATATGTATGATGTGAAAGTACATTAAATAATGAATCTAATGGTATTTATTTGTTATTGTATATGTTAATATTTTTTGTTATAAGCTTTCTAAGAGTTTACAAAACTTGACTTTGACCAATGCTAATACGCGGACTTAAATAAAAATGGAGGGAGTACACATTTGTTTTCTTAGTTTGTAGTGAACTAATCATTTGTTGAAATTGTGAAATAAATATATTAGGCTATACAATTCAATAGTTACAGTCATTGTCGAATCCCAAGATGAATACAAGGTCTATAGTACTTCACATCATGCTCAAACTCACATAATCCCAGTCAAATGACAATCTAAATGCATTTCATAGTTATTACTTTGCAGGATGCAACAAAACCAACCATAACTCTACATCAGCCATTATAGAAGAAACATTTTGAACATATCCCAATGTGTGAATGAAACGTGCAGAGAGAGCTTGCAAAGATGGAGCAGATAGGGCGGGAAAGATTGTATGTATGTGGACGAGAGAGTAGGAGACAAACCTAACGAGACAGGGGGAGAGAGATAGAGAGAGAAAGAGAGAGGAAGAAGTTAGGTCTGTGAGAAAGATGGAGACTTGTAATATACGTGAGATGCGTGTGCATACGGATTCTGTATACGTGGAAGGAGAAGAGGCAACATGTTTGATGAGAGAGCTGGAAAAACATGGACGAGAGGGGAAGGATCTCGCGGGTTGAGGGATTGATAATTTTTTGCGGGGGAGAGAGGGATTGGTAATTTTGTGTGTGAGAGGGAGAAAGAGAGGGTGGGGGACGAGTCAGTCAGCCATCGTCACATCATCCTGCTTCCAAATGGCCCCGCATTCTCTAGCGCGATGTGGTCGTCGTCTTCGATCTCCTCGATGCTCTCTTTGAAGATTGAGGTGTTGTGCATGTTGGGGTGCAAAGAAGCACAAGCGAGAGTGGTCGCCGTATAACCTTGGATGGTGATGAATTGTGTGCTCGGGGGAGGGTGTGTGTGTGTGTGTGTGTGTGTGTGTGTGTGTGTGTGTGTGTGTGTGTGTGTCAGATATTGGGAGAAAACAAACCTAAGGAGAGAAATGGGTATTCACGAAGAGATTGTGCGGGCCTTGAGGTGGGCCGGGGCAGGGTGATGGTGTCAAAATGTGCGCGTTGATGCATGTGTTACATGCGATCATGCGAGGGACGGACGGATCGAGAGAGATGGTTGTTGTGTTACGGATGCTCCTCTCTCCTCTCTCTCTCTCTCTCACACACACACACACACAAGTAAACTAGAAGACCGTTCTCTCATGTATACATAACGTATCGGCATCTGTCTATGTCTCACTCATGCATGATCATTTGCGCATTCACACATCTCTATGTCTGTATCACACGCACACCATCTCCACATTGCCCTTCCTCCACAACACACATATGGACACATACAAACGTTCTCTGTCAATCAGACACACAAAATCAGTATTAAAAAAACTAGGGCGCACCTAAAACATTCAAATCCAAATAAACACGAACTGGAGCTAAATTCAAATATATGGAAATATTGCAGCTTCAAGAACTTTTCCAGGAAAAAAAAGTTGAGTAATATTCGGGGATTGTTTTCACACACACAAAAAGGTTCGGTGGATGTCCTTCGAGCCGACACGGTGACGCACCGTTCGATCGACCACGCGGCCGCGGTTCACGTGCTTGCACGGGATTCTGTATCGTGGCTGTGGTACTAACTAATAAAAGTGTTGCCTAAGTCTAATGTTTACGTGTACTAGTACGGTTTTCTTTTAAGTCTGACCAACCTTATATAAAACTAAAGTAAGCTCCCATACGCGCACTCATCAATATGCCGCCGCTGCCGTTGCGAATGTCGGTGCCCGCCTGCTCTGGCAAACAATTTCTCGCCCATCACTGCCATGTCACCGCCATCCCTGTGCCATGAAGCCGAAGGCTCGCCCGCTCACGTCGTCTACAGTCCCTCCTTGTGATGCCGCCGCGCTGCCAAGCACGCGAGCAGCTGGTGGAGCCGCGTCTATGCACGCAGCGTACAAAGAGGAGGACAAGCGCGTGCTCCAGCACGCCAGCGAGGAGGAACTAGCATGGCATTGTCGTCTCCGCCCGCGCGGAGGAGGCGCGCATGGTGGTTGTCGCGGCGGAAGCCGGTCGCGCACGCGTCGAGCCCACAAACCGGGTGCGGACACGGAATCTACCTTCGAGACCTTGAATGCCACGTGGATCCTGCAATCTGAAGGAGCAATTTGGGTCAATCGACTCTTGTGAGCCGTTTGATGCAACATGTATGGCTAGAAGGGCTTCTTCCACCTCTTCTGTCGTCTTCTTCCTTCGCTCCGTCGAACTTCTTTCACAAATCGACTGACCCAAATTATACTACTAGTACGAACGTATTAAGTATAGTAGGAACATGAAGATATGAGCAGTAGTACCAACTGCAAGAAGAACAGTAGTAAGACATAGTACTAGTACTACTGTACGTACTAAAGAGTTCAAATAACGAGAAAGAACATAAACATAGTTCTGCTGGGGCCTCAAAGACAACACACCCTTGAAAATAAACTAAGCAACTAGTCCGCTTGACACTGCGAGTAGAACCAGCATGAGCGACGACACGCCACCTACTCGGTCCGAGTCCACGTCCTCGACTTTGTCCTCGTCCCTCATCCTCTTCCTCTTCGACGCCTTCTTCGCTTGAACCAGACACTGGGCTCTGCTTCTTCATCCAACCCTTGTAGATATTTAAACAAAGGTAGGCATCCATTGCTGCGTATAGGATGTGATCTTCATCTAATGTGTTCGACTCCCATGCATGATGAAACTCGTGATGGGGTTTCTTCAGTTTAGCGTACGAAGGATCGATCATGGCTGCTGCCAGGGTCAGCATTGAAGGTTGAGAGGAGGACACCAGCCTTTCCTTCTGGAGATCAAAGGGCTGGCCTACAACGAGACCTATCTGACGCAGGACATCACTGTCGTTCCTAAAGCCTACAGTAACGAATTTCACTCTTTCGTCCTTGAGGAAGTTCTTAAAATCCTGGCACTCAATGTCGGCATGGCATATATGGTAGACCAAGAAAACGTTATGTACACAAACCTAGATCACGACGGGCTTCTTCCTCCCTGCATCCTTTAGAATCTTCTCTCTTTTCAGGACTGTGGTGTACTCAACATCTAGCCCAGCGACCCACTCATCCGTTGAACTGTTGAACATGCGTAGGAAACGAGTAAGGCATGCTTTCACCGTCGCGGATCCATGTGTGTAGATGACGATGAACTCATCGCCGGTGATGGCTCTAACCTGGTACTCAGCGGCGACCAGGGAGATCTGGGAGGCCATGGATTTTGGAGGAGGGATAGGAGAAGTTGAACTGTTGTACCCCGCAAAAAAAACTGGGAGCGAACTAATGTGAAAGGAAGGGACGACTGGGAGCGAACTATTGTAAGTTAGAAGACGGGGACGAGTAGGGTGTGCGAATGGCATGGGGTTGCTGGCTTGCCCGGTGGATAAACGGCTGCAAGCCCCCAGAGTTCTCGAGAACTATGCGGGACCCACTAGATGTCATGTCTACTACACCCATATCGTAGGCCTGACGGTATAGCTTCTGCCTGTTTGCACGCCATGCCGGCGCGTCGATGTAACTTCACATAATTCCGTCAACCGTCGCGCCTCCCACGACCTTCGCCTCCCTCGCGCGGTCGCGCCCTTTGAGACTTTGAGCGGCTATAGATGAGCAAATTTGTTTTGCCTACTCCGCATGCATGATACTCCCTCTGGTCCTTTTTACTCCGGTCAACCCTTTGCAAAGTGTTTGACCAAATTTATACTAAAAATATCAATATCTACAATACTGATTATAATGAATATAAGAACTACGTTTTATAATGAGTGTAAAAATATTGATTTAACATTGTAAATGTTGATACATTTTTCTATAAGTTTGGTCAAAGTAGAGGTACATTGACTTCAGACAAAACTTAAATGCACAATGCAGACTAGTTCCTCCGTCCAGGTGCGTGCCATGTCCTATCTTGTCATCACAATAAGGTTAGCTATTAGAGTACTACTACCTCCCTTCTAGTTTAAAGGGCTCGATTCAAAATTTTCACCTACTCTTAGCAAGAGATAGCAGAGGTGGTGGAATAGTTTTTGAAGTCTGCAAAAGTACTCAACTAATGCCATCGTTCTTCACAAAAAAATGTGTTTACCAATGCATGCATGAACACTAGTTACTCTAACCCCCCTCTCTTCTTTAATTCTTTGCCACATCAGCATGCTTGCTATTCCCGTGTGCATGAGGCTAGTTGTAATGGTAGTATCATAGCTAGTATCATGCGTGTCAACTAGGCAATTTTGATGAGGTGTCATAAAATTAAATGAAGAAAAAGAGGGTTGAGTATCATATCATGATAGTGTATCATAATAAATGCTATACTACTATGTGTCATGCATGGTAATAAATAAAGTACTACATGATACTAGTATATGATACTATGCATTAGGGAGGTAGTATCATATAAATGATATTAGTATACGATACTTCCCATTACAACCAGCTTGATACTACCAACTAAGGTACCGCCGTTATGGTCAGCCTTAATCATCGCATGCAATAATTTAGTGCACCTTGAAATATGAACATGTGTGGGGCGTGTATGTTTTGAATGACTTGAGACTATACCTAGCCCGACATGCAAGATGACTTATTATGCACCACTCCCCATACCTGCAGGAAGCCCGTTCGTCTCCAAATATTTTCCTCTCCATGTGTGGAAACAATATGTCTGCCAGACTCTCCTTCTCCCTCCGACGGTCCCACCACTCCACCCCATGTGGAAAAAATCTGCATGCATGACTCTCCTCCCCCCACGCTCATCCAATCCGTTGTGACCAGCAATATTTTCACCCCTTCCCTCCCCCCGTAATTTACTCCAACAAATATGCCCACGTAGCTGTTACGTTAATCACATAGCGTATCTTTTCGACGCTGCTTGATTTTAACTGCAGGTGCATTGGGTCACTGACATATGGGCCCAATAAGGGTCTGGCCCACATGTCAGTGACACAACTAGACCTGCAGTTAAGTCAGTGCAGCTCAGTCCATATCTTACGTAGGTGTTCCATTGCTCGCTATAAATACTGCACCTCCCACGACACTCAGAAGAACGCTCACGTTCATCGCTATCTCCTCCCCCTCCCTCTCACATCGACCACCATGGCATCGCCCCTCCCAAGCCCTAAGCGCCCCTCGCTGCACCGCCCGGACGGTCACGCATCACCATTCCGTTCCTCGCCGCCACTAGTCGAGTTGGACGCGCCGGTGTTCCACTCCTCGCCGCGACGCGTCGAGGTGGACGCGTCGGCGTTCCACTCCTCGCCACAACGCGTCGAGGTGGACGCGTCGGCGTTACCAATCTCGCCAGCACGCGCATCGGAGGACGCGTCGGCTCCCTGCTACGAGGAGAACGCCGCGTCACCCGCCGAGCCCCCCCCAGCCTTGAGGAGCTTTTGACAGAAATGGATGTTGCCATGTGGGAGGCTTTGCCGCCGGCAGAGCACGCCAAAATAGACGCGGAGAAGAAGGCCGAGGAAGAGAAGCGCATCGCGGGGCAAGCTGCCTGGTAGGTCTATGTCGCGTCCGAGGGAGTCAGGCAATTGGCTATTTGGCAGAAGGCTCGTGCAAGGGCCATGAGGGTGGTGGAGGACACCCGTGCCAAAGCCCTGAGTGCAGTCAGGCCCAAGCGCCTCATCCACGCTTGGCGGTACGTGGACTGGGTGCATGCTTCCAGCGAGGAGGAGTACCTGCTGGCGCCGGATCACCACACCGGTGAGATCATGCTCGCCCGCCGGCAAGCCGCCAATCAGCACCTCACGAGTTGCGAAGCTGAGGAAGAGGCGTTGTGTCGGCGCGCTGGAAAACGGCCGCGCACCAGGGCACTCATGGTGCGCCGCAAGCGCTCCTGCGAGCGCTGTGGCTTTTAGTATGGAGTATAATTTAGTTTCGTAAGGTGATCTCATTAGTTTAGGGACCCAAATGATAAATCCCGAACGTTCGGGAATTATTAGCGTCCTTAATTAAGTATGTAAGAGGGAAAGTTTGGATTTTGTAAGTAGTTGCATACAACACAAACTTTAGTACTATATACTATCGCACTACACGTCAATCTATATATACTTGTAAATGGATATATATGCTTGCAGACTGTGCTACTCCCTCTGTCCAGGTGAATAAGTCATCTTTGGTTGTGCACTGTGACCAAGTAGGAGGGAAGACTTTATACACCTAGACGGAGGGAGTACTACTATTACTTATGTACGGGCAAATGCACGTTTTAACATTATGATGAGGTTTTTGTAAAAGTAGAAAAACAGTAGTAGTCAAGCTTGTGAAACGATTGAATGCAAAACAAATGCAAAAATTCGCGTTTGATTGTTTACTTTTAGCTTCCTTCTCTATGGTTATTTCTCTGTCGTACTTTGTATGGAGTATCTAACTTGTCGGAAAGGCATGCAAATTCCCAAACCGCTTCCTACACCCTGTATCGAATTTTTTGCCTAACAAGTTGTGCCGTGCAATTGGAATTCCAACTTGAGTACTAGTACTACTAGTAGGAGTACCAGGGGCTAGTTCGTTTAGGCTTCTACTCCCTCCGTTCCTAAATGTAAGTCTTTTTAGAGATTCCACTACAAACTACATACGGATGTATATAGACATATTTTAGAGTGTAGGTTCACTCATTTTGCTCCGTATGTAGTCCATAGTGGAACCTCTAAAAAGACTTATATTTAGGAACGGAGGGAGTAGATTAGTAGTTATCCCTTTACTACTAGCTTCGTCCTGGTTTACTGGTCCCCATTGTAATCTATGTCAAATTTTGATCATAAATTTAACTAATGAAATGTTTGTGATGTCACATGCACTAACATTTTATCAGTTAAATCTTTGGTCAAAATTTACCACAAATTACAATGGTAATGAATAAACCAGGACGGAGGTACTCCCTCCATTTTTGTATACAAGGCCACTATAAAAAATACATTTTGCATCTATACAAGGCCACCAACAGTAATCGAGACAAACATTAATGATGTTTCCTCGTACTAGCATGCATGTAGTGGATGATAATGACAAACTCATCTACTTCCCCTCTCACGGCCACTCAATTTCTTCTAATGTGCGTGCTCCCTATTAATTAACCCGGTAAACGAGAAAATAAATTGACTTGTAAAGCACACATTGATTTTTATCTTGGTACCTGTAATTTGAGTTCGTGGCCTTGTATATAAAAATGAAGGGAGTACTAGTAGTTTAGATGCCCAAATAAATGAGTGAGGCGCCTTAATGTTACTATCGACCGTGACTAGTCTTATGGGAAATGTTGGGGAAGAGACGGCTTATTTTTTAAGCCGCCAAAAGAACTGGCCCTAGGAGTAGTAGCTAGAGATACTAGGAGTAGTAGCTGGGGATCGAGTGTGCGAGATGAACCAGAGAAAGTAAATGCAGAGAGATGAAATGCAAAAAAGACGGAGGGATGTGATGGTTGCTTGTCCGTTTATTTTACCAGGCCACTTATTACTGGCAGTGGTTGGGTTTTGTGATATGACGGCTTTACTGCCACGCCACAAGCTGGGTGAAACTCCCGTGCAGCGCTGCCTCTACACCTGTACTACATCGGTCGTGGTTTATTAGTCCCCCATTGAATTTGACTAAAGATTTAACTGACAACATGTTAGTGCTTGTCAACAAAAACTATATCGTTGGATTCGTATTTGAGCATAGTTTTGAATGATATAATTTTAGGTGACATGCATTAGCATTTATCATACTATATATAATGTTAGTTCAATTTTTGGTCGTACTACTCTACTCAAGCAAGTTAGGGCATAGTAGTAGGTACTATCACTACTACGAAAACCCTTATAGATAGAAGTTTACCAGTAGCGTTTGTTTGTGACCCAACGCTACTAGTACTTAGTAGTAGCGCTGGCTAGACGCTACTGATATATGTTAGCAGCAGCACTTGTTTCCAAAACCCACGCTACTGCTAAGTGTAACACACCACAATATCTGATCACAAAATATTAGCAGCGCTCGTCGCCCAACCAGCGCTACTGTTAGTTTTGGATCTATAGCGCTCGTTGATATAAACACGCTACTGCTAATTTTTCTATCTATAAAATTTTACCACTAGCGTGTTATTTTGGCCCGCGCTATAGGTAGTGCACCACCAGCCGTAGATATTTTGCAAGCTGCCATAGCAGTAGCGTGCATAGGCGACCCACGCTACTGCTATGCCCGCTAGCCACCTACCACCTTTCCCCTCCTTCCTCCCCTTTCTTCTTCCTCCCCCTTCCCTTTCTCCCCTTTCCTTGCACCTTGCTTGTTCCAATGCTCCCCCTCCACCACCCCTCCATTAGAGCCCTCCCTTCCCCTCTTCTTTACCCTTCCATCACCCCCTCTTCTTTGCCCCTCCACCACACCCCTCTTCTTTGCCCTCCACCACCAACCCCTCCATTAATGCCCTCCCTACCCCTCTTCTTTGCCCTCCACCACCCCCTTCCATTAATGCCTTCCCTCTTCTCCTCTCCCTCTCCTCCCACTCTCTCCCTCTCCTCCTCTCCCTCCATTAATGCCCTCCCCCCTTCTTCTTTTCCCTCCACCACCTCCTTCCATTAATGCCTTCCCTCTTCTCCTCTCCTCCCCTCTTCTCTTCTCCTCTCCCTCTCCTCCCACTCTCTCCCTAGCTAGCTAGCTAGTAAGAGCTATATATCTATAGAGCTACTAGGTAATTAAGAAGAAAGGTGCTCGATATCCCTCTCGACACATAGGTGAGCAAAAAAAGTGTTTGTGTGGATAGGACCGAATTTTGTGTGGCATAATTTGAGTTGCCTACATTGTGTATTTGATGAAATAATGTGGGTGACATTAGTTGCCTATGTTTTGCTAAAATGTCGATTCAATTTCGTTTCGGCGAATTTCCGGCATGCAAACTCAATATGTCCTATGTTTAGGGAAGGTCATGCCGAATTTTTGTATGAATTTGATCCATGCATGCATATATACGTGGTTATAATATTTGCTCCTCCCGCAGGTGATCATGAAGGTCAATGGAAGGATGGTGGAAAGATACTCGCAATCTGCAATGGATGACATGTATGAAAAAAGACTGAGGGATGTTTTATGTCCGTGTCGAAAATGCAAAGGAAGAGTCAGGCTTGACCCCTTTAAGGGTGGTAAATTCAAGGCGCACCTGCTCATGCATGGTTTCATGCATGGCCATACTCGGTGGATAAGTGAAGAAGAAGAAGATGATGAGGAGGAGGAGGAGGACGTTGACGGGGCAAGAAATAACGACATGGGGCCACCAGATGAAGAGATGACCGATTATGTGCCCGAAGAGGAAGACGGCCTCGGAAATGTCGATGGCGAAGAGACAGTTCAAGGCGGAGAAGACGTGGACACGCCACCATATTCGTTGCTACTAACTTCAGCCATGCGGGACCCGCATGTTCGAGACCTGCTTCGCAAGAAGACGACTAGCGACAGAGCTGCTTCTAGAGAGGAGGCTAAACTGGCGCAACTGGAGGTAGACTCGATGACTCCTTTGTATGATGGTTGCAATAATCCCGAGGTGACCCGCTTGAGTTTCACACTAGAACTTCTAAAGATGAAGGCAAAAAACAAATGGACAGATACAAGCCTGGATGAGCTTCTCTGTGCCCTCTTGATCTGCCACATATTAGATATCACGCATGCATCAATGATTGCATCATATATCGGAACGAGCACGCGGAAAAAACCATCTGTCCAAAGTGCAATGCTTCACGATATAAAAAGGCCGGAAAGAAAGCTCCACAGAAAGTTGTATGGTACTTTCCGATCACTCCGCGTCTACAGCGGTACTTCGTAGATCCTAAGGAAGCAAAGCTTATGCGCTGGCACGCGGAGAGGGTGAAGCCAGATGACGGAGATGAACCAAAGCTGAGACACCTCGCAGATGCTAGCCAGTTGAGAGCATTAAATGCTGAATTTGAATTTTTTGCAAATGATCCAAGGAACATCGTGCTTGGCGCTAGTAGTGATGGCATGAATCCATTTGGCAACCAAAACACCAATCATAGCACATGGCCCGTGTTTGTATGGATGTACAACCTCGCCCCCCCTGGTTGTGCATGAAGGAAAAATACATACACATGGCTATGCTTATTCAAGGGCCGAGACAACCGGGAAATGATATAAATCTATATCTCGGGTTACAGAAAGAGGAGTTACAGACCTTATGGACAACGCCGGCCAAGACATGGATGCAAGCAAAGGAGAGTATTTCTACATGAGAGCTGCGCTGATCACGACGGTGCAGGACAATCTCGGTTACGGCTATCTCTCCGGCCAGGTGTGCCACAGATATTGCGGATGCACGAGGTGCATGGATGATACAACTTCTCTGCAGCTATCGAAAGATGGCGGGTCTTCGAAAATCGTGTACATGGGGCATCGAAGATGGCTCGAGAAGGATGACCCATGGAGAAAGTGTGGAGATCTATTCAATGGTAAGGCTGAGCATCGAGGTCCCCCACGTAAGCGTAGCGGTGCAGAAATATATGAGTTATTGAAGAACCAGGAAGAGTGCCCCTCGCAGGGAAAGATGAAGAAAAAGGCGCAGGAGCCCCTGCTGAAGATATGGAAGACGAGATCTGTTTTCTGGGACTTGGAATACTGGCCCATACTCGACACGCCTCATAGCCTTGATCAAATGCATATCACAAAAAATATCCTTGAGAGTTTGCTTGGAACATTGATAAACATGCCTGAGAGGACCAAGGATGGGCCGAAGGCAAGAAAAGACTTGGAATTTTTGAAAATCAGGAAAGATCTTCAAATGCCCGGTAAAAGGTCATCAGAGGAGACGGAGACGGAGACGGAGACGGAAGATAGGGGCAAAAAAGTAAACAAGAAGGAAGAACAATATTGCCCCCCCCCCCTCTTGCTTCACCTTAGATCCAAAGGAGGTCGATCAATTGTTCAAGTGCCTTCCGGAATCAAAGTTAGTTTCGGATACTGTGGGAAGATAAGCAGATATCTGGACACTAAGAAAAAAAGGTTCAATGGGATGAAGCCTCACGACTGTCATGTGATGATAACGCAGTTACTCCTGGTTGCACTTAGAGGGATTATGGACACACATGTGCATGAGACGCTTACTGACCTATGACACTTTTTTGATGCCATCTCTCGAAAGTCGATCAGTGTGAAACAACTCCATAGGCTACAGGAAGAGATCGTTGTCATATCGAATGAGCTAGAGATGTACTTCCCGCCCGCGTTCTTTGATGTCATGGTGCATCTATGTGTCCACATCATGGACGACATCATCGACCTAGGGCCGACATTCCTGAATTGCATGATGCCGTTCGATAGGATGAATGGGGTAATCAAAGGATTCATTCGTAACATGTCCCGTCCATATGGAAGCATAGCCCAGGGATATCTGACCAAGGAGTGCATCTCTTTCTGTGAAAGTTATCTAACCAAAGACCCTGTTGTTGGTTTGCCCGTTAACAAGCACTGTGGAAGGCTTGAAGGCGAAGGTCACACCAACGGTCATAGGGATGTGAATGTGTTACGCTCGGGCCAACAAAAAGACCTTGACAGGGCAAACTTAGTAGTGATACAACACCTAGATGTGCTAGAAGATTTCGTGACACTACACAAAGAGACCATCGCAAAGAAGTACCGTGACCGTGGGGTGCACAGGACGGATGCTGAAGTTATTAGAGAGCACAACTCCACTTTCTTGCGTTGGTTCAAAGAGTGAGTTCTGGCTATTCCCCCGGACGAGGGTTGTCCGAATGGAACACTCATATACGCCTTAGCACATGGCCCCTCGACCAACCTCGTGACTTATCAAGCATACGATATCAACGGATATACGTTCTACACGGAGGAGAAAGATAAAAACAGTGATGACCAAAACTCAGGGGTGACGGTGGAAGCCATGACTGGGAATGTAATTGAAAGATATTACGGAAGGATCGAAGAGATATGGGAGCTTAACTACTCTGGATTGCATAATGCGACGATGTTCCGTGTTAGATGGGCTAAAAATGTACATAGAGAAAACCGACATTTCACTACCATGTGTATACCCGACTCCGAGGATAGCGGTAGCATCAACGCCATCACCAAAAATGAGCCATGGGTACACTCTAGACACGTGACACAATGTTTCTTCATAACTGATCCGATCAATCCAAGCCGTGTTGTCGTGAGGAGAAGCAAAAGGAGCATCGCCGGAATGGATGGAGTCGCCAACGAGGAAGACTATGACCAGTACGGTGATCCGTTGAGGGAAGATGATGCTGATGACGACGAAACATATGTCAAAAGAAGAACGAAGACTACAGTACCTACGAAAGATCGTAATCCCTGGAGAAGGAAAAGTCACGACCATGGGCTCAATTATTCGACAACGAACAAAAGAGGGAAGAAGATCAGTCTGAAGCGTCGTCGTCGCCCAAGCTGACAAACTAATCCCAAAGTTTGTGTCTGCCTAGCTATTTTGTATACCGCTGATAGCGGTCAAATGATGTAAGATATATATTATACTAATTATTATCCGGAGGGTAACAATGTTATATTGCAAAATGAAAGAAAAAGAAAAAGAAAAGTGCAAATGAAAGAAAAAGAAAAAGAAAAAGAAAGGAAGTTTTGCAAAATAAAAAAATAAAAATAAAAATAAAATAAAAAAGAAAAAAAGAGTTAGCAGTAGCGCGTTTTATCCAGGGAAGCGCTATAGCTAAGAAAAAGGAAAATAAAAAATAAATAAAGAAAAGAAGTAGAAGTAGCGTGTTTTTGCTGGACCAGCGCTATAGCTAAGAAAGAGGAAAATAAAAATAAATAAAGAAAAGAAGTAGCAGTAGCGCGTTTTTGCTGGACCAGCGCTATAGCTAAGTTAGCTATAGCACCGGTCCGCTCGAGCCCCTCTGACTCTCTCTCACTCGCTCCGCTCGGTCCCCTCTTGACTCCACCGCCGACGCCGCCCCGCCCACGCCACCGCCGACGCCAGACTGCCCGCCCACCCGGCCCGGCCCGCCCGCCCAAGCCGCCGACACCAGCCCGCCCGCCCGCCCCGCTGCCGACGCCAGCCCCGCCCGCCCGCCCGACCCCCACCCACTCCAAGATGCCCCTGCCCCTCTTCCTTCCTCTCCGACCCTCAGCCCCGGCTCTCTCTCTCTCTCTCTGACCCCCTCCCGCTCTCTGCAGATCAGCGACCCCGGCGACCCCGACCCCTTCTGCGCCTCCCTCCATGAAGCAGCCGGCGACGCCCAGCAACGCCACCTAGCACTAGACATGTGCCTTTCCCTCCCCTCCCAAGTGTTAATTAGCTTAATTTAATTGTTGTTAGTGTTAGTTAGTGTTAGTTAGCTTAATTTGTTGTTAGTGCTAGTTAGTTAATTGCTGTTAGTGTTAGTGTTAGCCCAGTGATAGTTAGTGTTAATATTGATGCATGTGTGCTGATGCTATTTTTGAAATTCAGTTAGTGTTAATATTGATGCATGTGTGCTGCTACTATTGATGCATGTGTGTTGCTGCTATTGACAGTAAATTCAGTGTGCGTGTGATGATTTGGCTGCTATTGAGATCTTCTATGTAGTGAGATCAGTTTTGCAGCTTATATTGATGATTTGGCAAAATATTGACCTAAGTGACCTATGTTTTGCCGGAAATGTTGATTCATTTCCATTCCAGCAAATTTCAGGTGCTCTATATGTGCACTTTCTAGCAAAGGTCATGCCGAAATTTTCCGTGAATTTCGGCATGACTTGTGCTCGAAAGTTGGACATATTGAGTGCTTGAGATTTGTCGCGACGGGAATGAACGACATTTCTGGCAAAACAAAGGTCATCACTTTTTGTCATTATTCACTTTATTATATGAAACTTGATAATTAAACGACTACGACATTGAACCCTAGGTAACATGACCGACACCGATGAGGCTGAGGGTTCTCACTCCCAATTAGGTCGAGCACACGCCTACCTCGACTTTTTGGTGGATCAGGAGAGACGGGAAGCTGGGTGTCCGACGGATGATGACGGTGGTGGCGCCGGCGCCGACAGTGATGCCACCAACGACACCGGCACTGAGACTGGCGCTGATGATGTTCCTAACTATAGCACGGAAGGTGGGACCTCCCAAGCCAGTGAGGGAAAGAAGGAAAAGAGGACACGACGCCGAAATGAGCTCGGCACCGGAAGACTGGTGGTCACGACGGTGCACCCTGGTGAGTTCGAGCCAATAGAGCCGCGAGAAGTGGCAGCGTGTTACGGTAACCAACTAGCATGCATCCTACGGGATACCGCTAACATCAACACCACAAAAATACGGAAGAATGATCAGTTGAAGAAGCTGCTTCTAAGTAGGTTGCACGCAAGATTCCTGTTCCCCGGTCGTAATGACAAAGTCGACCCATGGGATGATCATGCCATGAAAAAAAAATCAACAACAAAGCCCTAGGGAAGTTCAGCAACGCATTGAGCGCTTGGAAAACTAGGGTGAAAAAGGCGATTCAAGTAGACCATGAAACCTACGCCGAGATTGTTGCAGACAATCTGAAAATTACGATAGAGGACTTTGAAAAGTTCAAGGAGACTTGCAATGAAGAAGCTGCCAAGGCCAGGTCGGAGAGAGGCAAGTAGCTGCAGGCAAAGAACATGGGGAACCACCACCTTTGAAGTCATGGTTACACGGGAAAGAGGCCCGTGTGGGCTAAGGAGGACGCAGAACGTGAACGTCAGGGGATCCCAGACCCATTGGATGAGTTCACCGACCAGCAGGAGCACGATTCTCGTGGGACCCCAAGAAAGAGATTTTTTTTCACTGACGGGCCGACTAGGAAATTCATGAGAATACTGGTAATTATCCTTTTACCACCTTACATATTAGCTTCTGATCAACGAAGTCTACTACATTCTAGTCGCATTCGTAAATGATTCATGGTCCATTTTGCAGAGAGAGCAACACAAGCTTGCGGCGGCCGAGAGCGACTCGTCGTCTCAGTCGTTGGTGAAGTACAAGTTGGACACTCGTTTCAACCGGGCCATGAACATAATGATGGGACACCCGCCCGGCCAGCGGCTGCAATATGGACGTATGCATGGCGCCGAGGATGGGGCCACTTGGAAGTACTATTATAGCAAGGACCCCGAGGCCAAAAGACAGAGAAAGAAGTTCAGTCAAGTGACTATCGACGAGAAGGTGGCACGGGCGACGGAGAAAGCAATAGCTGAGACTAAAGCTGAGATAATCGCTGCCTGTAGATCTGATTTCATGGATGCCTTCACAACCTTGATTCCAACAGTGGTCACATGGGTGCAACAAAATCCAAATGCGACACCAAGTGAATTTCCCATGCCCAGCTTCACCAGGAGAAACTCAATGAACATCGCACCCATACCCGTACCTAGTATGGCAACCGCACCCGCACCTCCTCCAGCACTTGCTCCTGCGCCCAACTCTCACAGCAGCCCTAGCTCCGTATCTGGCTTGAATGTCGGGCCGTCGACATTGGCTGAGCTCGACGCCCTCACGGTAAATACGCGTCGTCGCACCTTCATCAACTCAACTAATTAATTAATCTTCAGTTGCTGTTCTTTTTGGATCTCTGACGCCGCACGTATATGTCTTTGTAGGCTAACTCCACTCCATGCACCCTCCTTTACAACATGAAGGGCAGGTTAGTGGATGTGGGGAAGGGTACTATAGTGAAGCCTAAGGATCGATTGTTTCACTGTCGGCAGATGCCTGATAATGCCTTAAGGGTATCTGTGGCGAGTGTGAAAGCGGGCTACAAGGGTCTCCCTCGTCCGATACAAACCGAGGAGAGGATGACGAGACCCCCACGCAGCTTGGCCAATGCAAAAATTGGCCGATCCTATGGCCGAAAAATCTTCTTCGTGTCGAGGTGGCCGGGAGCACACCAACGGGACCTCATGAAGGTATGACCACAACACCATCTACACAAGTACAACCATCGTCTGTGCTGCTTGCTAAGAACGAGAGACATGAGGAAGGAGGGCCAACCGTTCCGCCGGCAGATGATGCCATCTGCCCCATGGAAGAGGATAGGGATCATGACATGGAGGATGCCGACGATGACCCTAACCAGTATTTCAATAGTGCCTTTGACAACGAAGTAATAACGAGTCAACCATATGAATATGAGATGCATGTACCAGAGCCGGAGCGTCCTCGGGAGTGCAAGAATTCTTTGTTCATGCAATCCTCACAGGACACGCCTCCAGATGCCGGCTCCAACCAAGCTCAACTACTCAGCCAGAGTCGTCCAATGCTGAGCCCGGCAACACTAGGGGTGGTGCTCAGGGAGGGTCTGACAGACCCACCAGCACCTCAGCCCACCAAGAAGAAGCAGAGGAAGAGACCGGCAGCAAGAAAATCCAATAAAGCTGGCAATGTTGGTTCTAGCATCCAGCAGCCTTCGACCAAGGTTGACCAAGTACCGATGAAACATGCGCCATTAATCCATGTCGCGGGAGAGCCAATGGTACCGACGAATGCACTAGCTGCCATAGAAGGGGATCTCAGGAGACTCCATGACCATGTGCTATCAATAGAGAGAAGCCTCCTCGCCTTAGATGATCCAGGATACCCACTTTATACGGTTCATGTGCCGAGCAGTTGCAAGATGTATGTCCACACATGCCCCGCGGACCTCTTCTTCCTGAGGTTTGATTACATCTTCCAGATGTTTCAAATGAGGACACTCGATTTTAGGTTCGTCACCAGATCCGCTACACATGAACTACATCGTCGGGGAGAGAGCAAGTCACCAGTCTTATGGTCGCGGACCCATACTACATGCATGAGGGCTTCTTGTCACCAATGACGCCTAACTGTCAATATGTGAGTCAAGACATCAAGAATTCTTGGTCAGCAATAATGACAAAGAAACGATTCTCCTACCTTATCATCCCAGGTAAGTCATCCACGGATAGCACTATAACACATACATCCTTTCATGCATTTCAATAGTTACTTTGCACGCATGGAGGCTAAACTTGATCGTGTATTTGTGCAGCGGGGGGTGTCGTGCCGTTCTCATTGTTCTTTACCCGCGTTACTCCCGCGCTCTATATTTGGACCCGTCGAAGAACATACAGAAGAAAGATTACACACACATAAAGTATGTTCTGGACAGAGCTATGCTGGGCTTCAGCATGCGGGGTGGCTACATCCAACACAAAAAAACAAATAAGGTCGGGCTTTGTTTCACCCACAAGATTGACTTCTATTGCATCCAGCAACCGGCAAGAAGTGAGAATCATGGATTCTACGTCATCCATCTAATGATGGAGTACAGAAGGGATGTGCAATCACTTTGCATGAAATCTTCATCCGATACCCATATCCAGAGATGGGCCGAAGCCTTTGGAGCCATGCCGGATAATCGACTTCGAAATGATTTCTACCGGATCCAACAGGAAATTGCGCCCATCATCATCAAAGATGTCCTCGAAGAGAATGGGATATTCTACGCCAGCCCAATATCGCGAGCTGATGTCCGAACCCGCATTGCCCTACAGCATCAGGACATGACGCCTTTCACTAAGCTTGGGTCTGTCCTCCCGGATATGGACAGATGGGAAGAGTGCACCGCTTAAAAACAATGTGTCTGTTTAGTTACTTGTTACTTTACATTTATTTAAACTTCAAATCTCTCAAAGACGATTTAAACTATTAGATGTATGGTGCGCGCTCTAGTTAATTACTTTCAAGACGATAAAATTTATTAACTATGTTTACTATATATGTTGCTTCTATTTCATAACTGTTTTGTTGAATTCGCTTCATGGTATATATATGTGCATCTCGGCGGTATATAGATCAACGATGGCGAGGAAGTGGTATGCCGTGTATGTAGGGCATGTTAGGGTGTGTATGATGAATGGCCAGTGTCGGGCCCAAGTCTCGCTTCTCCGCGGAAGCGTAAAGGGTTTGATAGCAGAGCGGAAGCCGAAGCTAGTTACTTGAGATTCATAGCAAACTAGGGGATTTAGAACCAGCACCGCTACAAAAACTACTACATAATACCGCTTTTGATCATCGTGATCGCTCTTATCGTGTATGTCTTAGTTTAGGTAGATGATGAAACATGTGTCTACGGTGACAATGTAAGATACATGTCATCATTATAACTTGTATCGCTATTTCGAGATGATGATGAGATCGACATCATTTGTGTTGAGACTATGTTGATATGATGAGACTATGTTGTACCACTTCGATGATGATGATGAGACATTCCTTTTTCATATAGTTCCAGTGTATGTGTATGTTGTAACTGTATAAAACATGTAAAAATACGAATACAACAACATAAAAAAAAGAAAATACTAGCAGTAGCGTGGGGTATTGGAGTAGTAGTAGCGCTACTTACCAGTAGCGTTTGTTTGTTGGGCCACGCTACTAGCATTAGCAGTAGCGATGGGCAGAGGCGCGCTACTGCTAGATACAGATAGCAGTAGCGTTGGTTCAAACAAGCGCATCGCAAAAAATTTGATGTAGCGCCCGTAGTAAGAGATGGCGCCCACCGCACTACTAATAACCATATAACCAGCGCTACTGATAAGGGTTTTCCTAGTAGTGTATAGGGAGTACCAGTACTGTGATCACTCAAGCAACTTGTCTGGCATCGATATGACCCTACGTTGCTGGTATGTGTCTTGTAAGTCAAGCGGCGTGCTGTAGTCATCATCACCTGTCCACTTCCCACAGCACATATTCACTTCTCCATCTTTTTCCGCACATAATCTTGTCCATTCTTCCATCCCTGCTAAGGCGCCCTCCCCCCCCCCCCCCCTCGTCCGAAACCCAAGCACTAACAATGGCAGAACCGAGCAGCGTCCGCCGAAAGAGTGGCTGGAATTCGCTCCCCACAGAGGTAATCAAGCTCATTGTTTCGCGTCTGGACAATCTCAGTACCATGCCGCTCGCCGCGTGCTCGTCGGGGCTGTACTGTTTACTCAAAGCCCTCAGGCCGGAGCTTTTTAAGACAGCTCCTTGCTTGCTGATGCCGCCTGATCTTCAGAAACGGCGTGTCACGCAGCATAACGATCATAGGGTGGCGAGCATCAACCCCCTTGACTGCGATCCGATCCCCGTCACCCTCAACTACATTAATGGTATGTACTGGGTCAGCATGAACACGTCTTGGATGGTGCTCGTTGACGGTCGCGGCAGCTGGATGCTCGTGGAGGTCTACACCCGGCGATTGATCCCCCTTCCTTCGATTAACACTGCACTGCTTTGGCACTACGGCCCAGAATACTCAGAATCTTACAGTAGCCAACATGATACCAAGTTTGATTTGCTCAAGGTTGTAATCTGCCAGGTGCCCACAAGATCTGCGAATTATAAAGACTTGAGCTAATTGCATTCTTCAACCGCGGTCTCGCCTATCGATGTGTCACTGCGGTAAGTGGATAAATCTACACGCCCATCGCAGGATCATACATCCTCCATGGTTCTCTCGATGCCATTGAACACAAGGGCTTCATTTATCTTGTCGACTCCTTCTATGGCTGGATGTATTGCTGGCCTACTCCGAATATCGCTACAATCGGCTGTTACAGCAGTATGTTACTTTCCTATGATATCATGATGGCTTGCTTATATTACTGTCAACATTTACTGAAAAAATATTCATGCTCATAACATGTTGTTCTTAAGATTGACTACATCAAGAGCCCTTTTTTATTTGACTCCAACTTGATATGATGTTGTAGGCCGCCTAGTGTCCCTACCCTTCCTAATCCCAGAACCTCTCAAAGAAAAGCGGCATGGCAGTTGCAAGTGGTTCCTGGCTCGATCAGACGATGGCGAACGATTGATGATCGTTTGCACGTACCGAATGTGTTGTTTCGCGGAATACAATCACAGTCATTGCAAGGTCTTTGAGTAGGATCCCAGCTTCTCTGGGCCTTCAGGAATTTTTGACTGGAGGCTAGTAAGTAGCCTTGGTACACGATCTCTGTTTGTCGGACTTAATTATCCGATTAACCAAGAGATAACGGACGGCAAGGATCATGATGGCAGCGCGGTTTCGTTCATCTGGCAAAACTATGTGTACACAGCGTTCCATGCGTCTCTGCATGCTGCATACCCTGATATGTGCCGCCACGCTCTGCAGCCCAAAGTAGGAGAGAGGTCGCAAGTATCAGACTTTGACCTGCTGGCTGGAGTTTGCCCCGTCAGGAACCCATCTGGTTCAAGCCGTCAGCCAATCTCCACAGCTTAATAAATAGTAACATCTAACTGAGCCAGTTAGTTAGATGCGTACACTTGGTGTAGTAGGATCTTTATTTAGTTTGATGCATACACTTGTTCTTTTTTGGTAGCCCTTTTATAATAATGGCTGATGTTTGGTTTGGAAGAGAGAGTTGCGTCTTCACTCTTCTGGCCTGCTTACTGCTTCTGTTGCACCCCTAGCCCTGGTTGCAGCTGCTACTGTTTTCAATGTACAATCAGTAGTATATTTCGTCTGTTGGTTGAATAAATGTGTTGTTAGAACGACAAACACAATGATTTGGAAGTTGTTGCATGGTTCGATCCTTAGTGCCCCGTACCGTATGTAACGCATACTATTTTTCGTACGGAACACATTTTCCACTTGTTGATAACATGCAGCCCACTGATGAAGGCCCAATAGAGGAGCCCATAATTAATTGGAAGGGAGGCTCTCTCATGAATCCGGCCTAGGTACATGCTCATGGTCCCCTAAACATAAATAAGTAAATAAATAAATAAATAAATCTAAATGCTCATGCACCAGTTCTTTAAATTCATGATTTAACAAGAGGATATTATTTCCTATGATAGTGTCGTTACATTCAGTCGATGTTATTCTTAGGCAAAGATAGCGACCAGTCTTCTTTCTCCCAGCATTTTCTTCCTACAACCAGCGGACCCATGCAAATCGTAGTCAACGTCGTAAATTGTTCCGGTCCTTTTTTATTTTTCAATAAGAATGTCCAACCCAGCCCAGCACATTGGCGACAGCACTTTATCCTCCGCCTTGGTGCGCTCGCCGTGGCGCCGCCGTCTGGCCCTGTCAACATAGTTTTTTTCGAAACAGTCCCTGTCAACATAGTGAATAGGGAGAGAATTGTAGTTGTGAGTATGACAGTACGGACCCACCAGGTCCACTCCCGAACACAAGCAAGCGCCTCTTTTACTACTCAGATACACCCCTCGTTCTTTTACTCTAATCCACCCTACTGATATCCGGGACCCACATCATTTTTAACGTATAGTCCATTAATGACAGAATTGCACAACTTTTTTTGAGTAGTAATTCGGAGGAGCGGGCTATAAACTGGGTTGTGCGGTCTCTGTGGCCCATCTAACAACATGACCAACCCAACAGGTTTTTCTTTGGGAAAATAGGTAGCCCAGTATTTCTTTTTGAAGAATACCCAAGCTAGGCCTATTTGTTTTCTTCGACTTACTGGGCGGCAAATCTTTCAAGATGAGGAGGGATTCATTCTGGCCTGGTCAAAGAGTATGGTGAGTGTCTGTTAAAAGTAATATCAAAGGGGTTGAAAATTCCTAAAATATTATAGCAAATGGGATATTAGTTTCTTTTTTTGTTTTTGTTCTTCACTGATATTTTATAGTATTTCATTGGATTTAACATGACATAGTACTAATTTATTTTTAAATTTGGTTTAGTATAACTACTCATTTTTGGATTAAGAATATTTTGTTCCTCAGCCAAAATTTATGAATTTTCAAAATTTCGCACATATTTAGTTAATTTTTTTAACCCTGGTACTGACCAAAAAATGGGTAGCAATTCAAAAAATGGAAAACGCGCTGCAATAGTTTCCATATGAATTAGAAAATGATTAAAAATTATAAAAATAATAGCAAATGGGCTTTACAGGCCACAGATTTCGAGGCTGGCTTGTTTATGCAAGGCTTTGTCAGTCAACACACGATTCTAGCAGCAGTGACTATTGGATGTCCATCCAACGACCGACGTGCTTCTTCAATCTCTTATCTTCCTGCTCCAGCCTCCTAAACTAGCGCCGGCGGGACTGCCTGCTCCCTCCTCTTGTCGCCTGCTGTGATGCCGCGCAGGCTTCCCCGGCCCACCCTACTCCGTCTGTCGGCCTGGCCGCACGCAATCAACTGCCTCCTTAGTACACAAAAAAAATGATTCCTCCCACCGAGATCTGGGGCGCACCGGTTGGGAGGCTGACCAATGGGTCTACTAAGTTGACGCGTACGCAGCACTACTAGAAAAACCACTACTAATGGCGCACCTAATTTGGCCATTAATGGCGCATCACCTGTGCGCCATTAATAGCACGCTATTAGTAATTTTTACTAATGGCGCACCACCTGGTGCGCCATTAGTATCTGGTATACTAATGGCGCACCACCGGTGCGCCATTAGTATATGCCAGTGCGCCATTAGTATGCCTCCCGTGGGCATGTATACCAGTGCTTTGAGATACTAATGGCGCACCACCTGGATGCGCCATTAGTAATCACAGATACTAATGGCGCACTACCCAGTGATGCGCCATTAGTATGATTGTCATACTAATGGCGCCTGTCATGTGATGCGCCATTAGTATGAATATTAGGTTTTTTTATTTTTTATTTTCTGTTTTTGCACAGGTTACAAAATGTACAATTTGACAAAATATAGACAGCACACATCAACAATAGATTCATCAAATACAATAGAAGATTAGTCTTTGAATACAATTCATCATATTAGTCTTCGAATACAATTCATCATATTAGTCTCCGAATTGAAAAGACCGAACAAAGATAGAACATTATATTACAAGTCTCGAGACCGCGAGTAGCGAGTTTGTCTTCACATTACAAGTCGATATCGATCATCTAAACTACCATCACATAGAAGAGAGCTGCGGTCATCACGATGAGCATCATCACGATGAAACTCATCTTCATCCGGTTCCTCCAACGCCCTCCCTCTCCCGCTAGATAGCGGGCGATCTAGATTCGGCCTCGCCCTAGTGGTGTAACCTTTGTAACTGTTACCGCTGAATCGGTGAACCTGTCTCCGACACTCCTCCCGTCATCGAGACTCCGGGAACCTTACCCTTGTACACGACATACGCCGGCATCGCGATGCACTAGCCAAACGTAAACGTTAGTACCAATTCACGCACAATACATAAGCAATATATAAGTATGCAGCAGTAACGATCGGAAGAGAAAAGCAAGACATTAATAGCATCGATTACATCTAAGTTGAACGACTCTCAAACCAAAGAGACATACTACAAGTTCATTAAAGTTTAATTACAACATGAGCCAATCGATGTTTCAGAACTAGACAACTCGACTCAAGGGATCGGAGCGTGGATGAAGCCGCCGTCTCATCGTGGGAGTCATGAAAGAACGGGCGTTGTCATCCTGCATTTGTAGCATTGTGTCGATGTCACTGTTGGACGGTTGATTTCGAGGTAGAACTGCCCCAAGGTACGGCGACATCTTGATGGATGATTTCCGCAAACTCCATTGGATGCGAAAGAATTCTTGTCGGAGGTCCGCGCCCTGGATTGCCGACACGCCGCGCCCAATCTTGAGTTTACTCGGTAGCGAAGTTGATGATGGTCCCGCACGATCGCCGCATGTGATGGATGGCGAGTAGGCACCCTTCGATCGCCAGCGGCTGCTTGACGCAGCGAACGTCAGTATTGTGGGAGAACACGTGCTTGCTGCATTTACGAATAGGCCTGGTGAAGGTGCCTCCAGATTTGGCGAGCCGGGAGAACATCATCAAGAACCTTCTTGACATTTGTGTAGTCTACGTTCGATCGACGGTCCGGTCGAAATACGTGGCCATGGAATATTTGGGGCTTAGGAGGATGAGCGCAACGTGTGTCACTGCAGAAAACACGGAATGTTAAAAGAAAACGATCGAAATGTAAGAACTCATATGTTACGGGCGGTTGAGGGAGGACTTACTCGGAAAGTAAGGCACGAGGAAGTTATCCTTATCTTGGTTTGCCGAATGACGCCCGAGGTAAGAACTCGCGACTTGCGGTCCCCAGCGCTGCCCAAGATCTTGGCACGCATGTAGAAGGGGTCAACTATCACGATGTCCGGGTCTTGTCGCGAATGATCCGCATCTCCATACTCAGCGAAAATAGCCGAACGAAGGTGTAGTGCAGCGGATGAAGGTTCAACATAGCGTGGATGTCATCAAACGCAGGACGATCGTATGCCCGATGGAGTTATCCACAAAGCCCTTGCCCTCCGCACCTTGGCCGCAAAACCGGTATGCCACATCCTTCTCCCTTAGACGCCGCTTCTCCAAAGAAAGAACACTGTCATGCCGACCAGATAGCACCGGTTGCAGCATTGAGCATATTTGTCGGTAGCATCGCCCTACCCGCCACATGCACCCTCCTCGAGATATCCTGCGGTGAAGGTGGCCCGTCCTGAGCACGGATCGTACTCGGTGCCGGCTGGCTCGCACCCTTCTTAGTCTTTCTTTCGTGTGCCTTCTTCTTCTTCTATAATGGGACCGAGTTTTGCTCACAGACCGCCTTCTTGAGTGTGTTGGGGCTGATAATATTTTGCACCTCGCCTATCTGAGGCTCGGTGAAGTCGGCAGCTGGAGGCGTCTCCTGAGAGCTGAACGCCAGACGGCGCCTGTTGCAACTTGGCTTCTCCGCAGTACGAGCTAGATCGCACACGTCTTTTGTTGGGTTTGGTTCTTGAGAAGGAGGCCCCATGAAGTCGCCATCGTACCCATGCTCGGCAAAGTACTGATCGACGTTGCCAAATGTATCATAGTCGCCGCCGCGTTCGATCCCGTGCCATATGCATGTTTGGATCCATGGCATAGGGATGTCCGCACCGTTCTGACGGTCTTGCCATGGGGCCGACTTGGCGCCGCACGATTGGCGGTGTTGTCTTTGGGTGGTGTCCCCGCCCCAAACGAATCTGGCTCTTCGCCAAAGCAGGGCCAGCTCGAGCGGCGCCGAGGGTCATCACGTCATCATCGTCGCCCCGACGGGTCGATTCGAGGTAACAAGTCGTCGCAGCCTGGCAGCACCGAACCAGTTGAACCCTAAACAAGTTGGGTGGCATCTGGGTACCGTGGAACAAGGTTGCCGGTTGAACGATTTTGCCCTTGGCGACATCGACCAACTCGTTGTTCACGAAGTGGAGGAGATTGCAAGGAACGTCGGCGGCGCCCGCGAAAACATGTAGGGCGTCGGGGATGCCCACCAAAGGCAAGGAGATGAAGTCCTCGGCGAGAGGCTTAATTAGTTACCGTGATGATGGCGCCGAGCTCGCTTAATGTAGAGGCACCGCCAACGGCGGGCGGCGATTGACGGAGGGGCCGCTTGCTGCAGAGGTGCCGGCCGGCGACACCCGGTGCATTAAGCTCCCTTGCGGCGCCGGAGACACTAATGCCGCCCGCCGAGGCACCAATGGCCCCGCCATCGCATTATGCGAAGTTGCTGGCCGTGAAGCTAGGAATCGGGCGGCCTCGTTGGCCGCCCGCAATCCACGACTCAACCCCGAGATCAAGGTAGGCACAAGGGCGGTGATCGCCGCCCGAGTCGTTGTTCCACATGCTCTTGGACAATCTCCGAATCCGCGCCACCTGTGCCTTGAGTTCTTGAACCTCTCGCTGGCTTTCCGAGCTGGTCTTTTCTCCTTCCGCACACCAGCCGTATAGTATGACCCCATTTTGTCGACAAGCCTTTGCCGCCACACGACCAGCCGACATCGGCTTCATCGAGCTTATCCTTGTTCTTCATTACATTCAACCCCTATTTAGAGTGGTGTCCCAAGGGTTGCTCTGAGTCGACCCAGCGCCATTGCTTTCGATCGCTGCGGAAGGAATGTGAACCATTTAGAAATTCGCTTAATTAATTAGAATGCAACCATATGGAGCTAATTACGCGGGGTGTATTCCTTACCGAACAAGCTCAAGCTGCCTGGTCTTCGGATCCGTGGTAAGCTCCTTTGTTTTGGGTCCTTCTTGTACCGAGCCCGACAAAGTTCCTGGTCTGCTTGTCACCGTATGTATCAAGAGGGCGGTAGGCCTTGCTCGCACGGTCCGCCTCCTCCTTGTCCCATATAGGCTCCGCCACTCAGAACCGCCGGGACGAGTGTGTGTTCCCCTATGTTCAGCTCCCGATTTGTTTCCCCACTCACTTGATTGGGAGCTTGCGGTGCTCGAGCAATTGATCTTGAAGTCGTTGTAGTCATCTTCGTGATCGAAAGATTTTCTCCTTGATCTTCCGATAACTCTCACCTTTCTCGATCATTCTCTTCACATTGCTTTTCCAAGTAGACAGGGCCTTGCTCATCTTCGTGAGGGCAGCATTGTTCACTTTATTCCTTTGAGGCTTGTGTTTTCAAATTCAGCGGGAACTTGTATCGCTCGTGCAGCTTCGTGAAGAGGAGGTTGCGCAAATTCCCTCGGTCAGATGCCTCGTGTTCTCGGTGTTGATCGAGACGGTGCTCGGACAATGCACCCGAGCTGAAGCGAGTACCCTTGACTATTCGTCGGGCGCCGTTGGATTCCGTTGGAGTCCACTTGATAACTTCCTCCTTGAGGGTGCGGAGCACGATCGGTGCCGGTCCTTCCGCTGCCTCTTCGGTTGGCTGCCATCGTGCGCGCGCCGCCATCATCGATGGTGGCATCCTCGGCGGCACCATCGGTGGTGGCATCGGTGTGGTCATCCTCGGCGGCACCATCCGTGGTCTCGGGATCGGTGGGGAAGGCGGTGGCCTCATACAAGTGAGGTTGTTCCTCCATCTCTGGGACAGCTCCTGAATGCCTTGCCGCCTCAACCCCGGCCTCATCGCTAGGGCCATGTTTTCTCTAAATAGAAACAAAGTTTGGTCAAAAGTTGGTTATTGTCAAGGAACAAGATCTCTAAGTTGACCAAATAACCTAATTCTCGAGGAATGTCGCCAAAAGTTGGTTATTGTCAAGGAACAATTGAGAGATGTTTGTGATATTGCCTAGGTGTTTTGGGATAGAACCTGTTAGTGTGTTGTTGCTAAGGTCCAAGTCCACGTTCTCGTGGTAACCTAGTTCTTGAGGGTGTGTCTAGAAAGTTCACTCTTCTTTTTAGAAGACAAGCGTCTGAAATGGTATTGCCTTTCCTTAATTTCTACTATTTTTTCATTGTGCTGAATACTTATGTGGGTGAGTGTATCTGTAATTACTTTTTACTACACATGCAGGTGTTCAAACACATCTCAAGCAAGGGTGTGCGAGTGTGTGAATAAAATACTAAACTAATCCAACCACTAAAGCAAATTATTTTTATTTCGTTGAGAATCGGGCACCTTCTAGGTCAAGAAAATTGGGCATGACCTTTGCTAATTTTCTTGACCTAGGAGTGCCCCATTTCTCAACCGAAACGGAAATTAATCAACGTTTCAGGAGAAAGGGGTCATTTTAGAAGATCACAAGTAGCAGCAGCATCACTTGACAAAATTACAACTAGCAGCAGCATCACAAGTAGTACAGCAGCAACATCATCACAAGTAGTACAGCAGCAGCAGCATCATCATCACAAGTAATACACTTTGCTACCAGTTCAGAAATACAGCTAAGATAAGATCATCACTTCAAAATAGGTTGCTTAGTAGTACGAAACAACACACACCAAGCTCCATCAAAAACAGAATAAAAAATGGCCATGTCATGCTTGGCAATAGCACAAGTGACATGAAAATTCAGGAGTAGGAGATCACAAAAGTACAGTCCACAGGTTACTCCAAGTTTCTGAATTTTCAGTAAATCTTCTGTAAGAAAAGAACTAAAAGAAGAGAAATCCTAGGGTTAAAAAATCTGGAGCAAGTCCTAGCAGAACCACAAAATGTTCATCTACTCAAATTAATGTCCAAACAGGTCATATCTGAAATTAACTGGCACCTCACATGGTGAATTCAGTATTCGAAGTACTTGCTTTTCATTGTGATTTTGTAGCTCCTAAGCCATAGTTTACGGAGGAGTACTTATTTTTGGTGTGATCTCCTCATCACATAAGCTATATAGCATAGTAAAAGCATAGTCCGGGTAATCAAAATATGCTTCATATATCCCTGACAGAGGGAGTAGTTACTAAATTGATAGTTAGTTCTATACATTGTAGAGACTAGTTAGGTGCCATGAGTTGCTAGGGAATAAAATGGAACATATGGTATTATCAATCAAGTGATACTTATATTTGGTGAACACACTGTCAAGTGCAGTTTTTCACGAGGTAGCAACAAACATCGCCGTTCTTCTCTACTTTCCTATTTGTCTCAAAGATATATATCTTGTAAAACTGTATTACACAAAGGAGAATATTGCTGCTATTTTTTGCTAAATATAAATTTCTAGTTCATTTTATATATCAATAGCACTATAACTTCTCTCGACACATACACATGAAACTGTCTAAAAAAAGAACAACGATCTATGTGTGAGCTTAAGAATTTGAGTAGCAAGCAAAGATACATGAAACAGCTCTGAATTTCGGGAAAGATTCACAAAGACATCTGATGAAAAGTAAATCATACGCTTACATGTAGACAAGAGAAATGAATGCACAAAAGTGAGAAAGTGAGTTAAGGCACCTAAATAGCTTAAGAGCTATCAGAGGCAGGTGTGGCACCTAAATAGAATTGGTACCTACAGTAATGACAGTGCAAATGCCAAATCGGCCAACAAGATCCTCTGTTACGAGAAGGTAGCTAGCTAGAGCATCCTTCAGAGTTGCTACACAACAAGGCATCGATCATAACCGAAAAACAAAAATGCGGCCTTATTTAACTACACCATGCAGATGCTTAAGTCCAGCACTCCAGCCTTTATTTACACAAAAATATCAACGCTTGCAACAGGTAAGGTAAGATTCACACTCTACCAAGTCATTCAATACGGGATATATAGTCACACCATGGTGACATAAAGGCTTTAACTGAATAAAGGTTGCAGTATCGACTTTTCTTCCTACAAACCCAACAAATAACAAAGTCGACAAGGATACTAGATTGGTTGTGCCTATCATTGATCATCTCTGCCTTTTTCTAGTTCTTTTTCAAACTAACTAAATTATATTTGCTACTAATATGCACAATAAAATTACACACCAAATGTTACCCACGTTCCTCTTATAGCCACATGGCAAAAATGTAGAAAAGAAGTCTCTAAAAGATCAAGACAAATGCATACATACAAGACAAACGTGGGAAACTTACTATCAGTGGCATGTCAACTCTAATTTGTCATGTGCAAACATATTAAAGTTGACATAAAAGCAATAACAATAAAATCACAGCCTCTGCATTAAAGATGAATGACGGAGCAGTAAAATGGTCGAATCTTACGGTGAAATCACAACTTATTTCAAAATCACAGCCTCGCTTCACACCCAAAGATAAAAGAGGACTATCTATAAAATGCTCGGTGTTCCTCTCGGTTGCAGCAAAAAGTTATGAGCAAACTTAAGCCAAGGATTGCCGAGAGCGTTGTTATGAGGAAGCACTGATTTGAGAAGGTGCGAGGAATCAGGATCCGCCTCAGGTTAACAAGAAAATGAGAGGAGGGGAGGGGAGGAGGGGAGGAGGAGGGGAGGAGGAGGGGAGCTCACGGGGTGGTGGTGCTCCGCGACAGTGGTGTGGACGGGCGGCGTCCGGGCGCGCGGGGTCGTCGAGGCGGCAGGGGGGGGTCGAGGTGGGGCAGCGGCATCGGGCGGGTCGAGGCGGGCTGGGCGGCGGGCAGCGCCGAGGCGGAGTCGGGCGGCGTCCAGGCGGGGTCAGGCCGAGGCGGCGCTGGGCGACGTCCCGGCGGCGGGGTCGCGTCGAGGCGGCGGGGCAGCGTCGAGGTGGCGGGGACGGTGGCGTCGAGGGGGGCGGGGCGAGGGAGAGGGAAGACGAGGAGAGGGCGAGGGAGGGAGAGGGCGAGGGCGAGGGCGAGCAGTGGGTCAGGCAGGCGGCGGCGGTGTGGATCGAGAGGAGAGGGCTGGCGAGGGGAGAGGGAAGGGGGGATCGGGCGAAGGGGGAGAGGGCAGGGGGGATCGGGCACAATACTAATGGCGCACCTCACCGTGGTGCGCCATTAGCATGTCCATACTAATGGCGCACCTCACCGTGGTGCGCCATTAGTATTTTTTTTATTTCAACTCGAGCCAACAGGTTATGTACTACCAGAACTTATCCACATCAAGCCCACTCTACTAGCTCGACTGGTCAGCAGCCAGTTCTCACACCAGGAGGTCCTGGGTTCGACTCCCAGGCTCCACAAATTTTTTTAGCATTTAAAAAGCTGTTTGATACTTATTTATGTTTAAATATGTTCAAACTTGTTTAAATAATAACAGTAATATTTTTTTATAAGACAGTAGCATTTAAAAAGCTGTTTGATACTTATTTTTTTTATAAGACGGTGCAAGGTGTGGGGGGTCGGTGGCGGTTGAGTAGGGGAATCGAGGGTGCGGGGGTTCATGGCGGGGCGGTGGACTGGGGGTGCTCATGCACGAGGGGACCGGATCTGGCGAGGTGGGATAGCGATCGAGATGGAGGGGGATCGAGGTGGGCTCCACAAATTTTTTTAGCATTTAAAAGCTGTTTGATACTTATTTGTGTTTAAATATGTTCAAACTTGTTTAAATAATAACAGTAATATATTTTTTATAAGACAGAGCATTTAAAAAGTTGTTTGATACTTATTTTTTATAAGACGGTGCAAAGGTGCGGGGTCGGCGGCGGCGGTTGAATAGGGGAATCGAGGGTGCGGGGGGTGGCGGCGGCGGCGGTGGACTGGGGGTGCTCGGCGAGGGGACCGGATCTGGCGAGGTGGGATAGCGATCGAGATGGAGGGGATCGAGATCGAGTGTCCATGAAATTTAAAATTATTCATGATAGTTCAAAAGTACCCATGAAATACAATCGAGAAATGAAGGCTACGATTTAAATACAATCGATCTTAGCTAGCTATCTGTTCACAATCTTCTTGCCCTTCTTTTTCGCAAATGGAGTTCTTACGTGGAACGGACGCCCTTAGGTAGGGTGGTCCTGCTTCTTCTTGTGGTGTATGCTGCTACTTCATCATCGTCGCCATGTTCGATCCTCGGTCGCCGTGCTTGTCGAAGTCTTGCTCAATGGCTACTCCATCCATTCCGATGATCTTCCTTTTGCCTCTCCTCACGACAACACGACGGGCTTTGGCGGGTCGGTAATGAAGAAGCATTGGTCCACTTGGGAAGCCAGTACCATGGCTCATTTTTAGCGGTGACGTTTGGCCCGCATGGTCTTGGATTTGGCGGGTATAACCATGGTGGTGAAATACGGTCTTCTTTTATGACGTTCTTGGCCCATCTAACACGGAACATCGGGACCTTCTCTCGGCAGTAGCTCAGCTCCCAGATCTCCTCGATCCTTCCGTAGTATCTGTCCTTGTCGTTACCGTGTAGGATTCCATCGTTACCCGGAGTTCGATAACCATCGCTCTTCATGTCCTTGGCCTCGGTGTAGAATGTGTAGCCGTTGATATCGTGACGCCTCATAGGTCATCGAGGTTGTGCTCGGCGCCTGTGACAAGGCGAATATGAGTTGTTCTTCCGTGGAAGAATCCTCATGTAAAGGGTACGATGTAAGCTTATGCTTGAACCAACGCGTGAAACATGAGTTGTGCTCTTTGAGTGTATCTCCGTCCGTCCTCTGTTGGCCTCGGTCATTGTAACGCCTTTTAATAAAGGTTTTGTGCTCTACCACCCAAGGATCGACCACGTCTATGTGTTGTAGCGCGACTAGGTTTGCTCTTTCAAAGTCGGCGAGTCGACCCTCGAAGTCGACATGCATTTCGGCGACCCTCACGGTGACCCCATCCAGCGAGCCTGCCGAGGTGCTGCTGACGGGCAGACCAACGGGTTATTGATGCCTAGATAATTCGTGCGAGAGGAGATGCACTCTTGGTCGAAAGCCCCGGCTATGCTTCCTTCTCGATGTGACATGTTGCGAACGTATCCTTTGATGACACCATTCATCCTTTCGAACGGCATCATGTTGTGCAGGAACTTCGCCCGAGTTGGATGATATCCTCCACTATATGGACCAGCAGATGCACCATAACGTCAAGAATGCGGGCGGAAGTACATCTCAAGCTCGCATAGTATCACCACGATCTCTTCCTGTAGCCTTCGAGTTGCCTCACGCCAATCGACTTCCGAGATGACGTCAAGAAGTTGCATAGGCCAAATAGCGTTTCACGGACGTGCGCGCCCATGATCCCATGGATTGCAATCGAAGTATCTGCGTCATCAAGACGTGACGGTCGTGAGACTTCATCCCGCTGAACTTCGCTTCACTGGGTCTAGGTATCTGCTTATCTTCCCAGCAGAACCATAAGGAAGTTTTACTCCTAGGAGGCAGGTGAAAACTGCTCGATCTCCTCGACTTAGAGTGAAGCACGCGGAGGGTAGTCATTTCCGGTCATCTTGGCCTTTTGCCTTTGCGACGACTTTTCGTGTCTGCTTCGCCTCATCATCATCATCATCATCATCATCATCATCATCATCATATATAGCGTGAAGCTCCTGCCCGATGCCCATTGATTTCAAGTCTGCCCTTGCTTTCGCCCATCTTTGGTCCTCTCCGCATGTTGAGCAGGGTACCAAGCAGACTCTCGCACACGTTCTTTGTGATATGCATGACATCAAGGTGTGAGGCACACGGTGGATCTTCCAGTACGGCAAGTCCCATAAAACAGACCTCGTTTTCCATACCTTCAGCAGTGGCTCTGGCGCCTTTCGCTTCTTTCCCGGCTCTGGCGCCTTTTGCTTCTTTCCCGGCAGTGGGCAGTCTTTCCAATTTTTCAACAGCTTGTCTATTTCCTCGCCGCTCCTCATACACGGCGTTTTGGGTTCGGTTTCACCATCGAACAGATCCTTGCGTTTCCTCCACGGGTCATCGTCGCGAAGCCACCTTCGATGTCCCATGAACACGGTTTTCAAGACCCGGATCTCTATCTAGCTGGCGATACGTTGTGTCATCCATGCACCTTACGATCCGTAAAATCCGTGGACTACCTGCCCCTTGAGATATCCAGAATCGAGATAGTCGTGCACCGTCGTGAGCAAAGGCGGCTCTCATAGGGAAATATTCTTTCTCTGCGGCGCCCCACGTATTGGCACGGCGTTTTCCACAGCGTGTCAAGCTCCTCTTTCAGCAGCCCGGATACATGATTGATGTCGTTCCTGGTTGTTTCGCCCTTCAATTAGCATACTCATGTGAATGTACTTCCTCTTCATGCACAACCAGGGGAAGGTTGTACATCCACACAAACACAGGCCAGGTGCTATGTGTGCTTCTCCGCTGCCAAACGGATTGACTCCATCGGTGCTCGCGCCAAAGACGATGTTCCTTGGATCGCTCCCAAATTCTGAGTCTTCGGTTCAACGCTACACCGCTCGCATCCTTAGGGTGACTCAGCATCTTGTCTTTTTATCTATCTCCGGATCATTTGCGTCATCTTCTCGCTTCTTCTCCTCCCTATCCGCATGCCAACACAGGAGCTTTGCTACCTTAGGGTCCGCGAAATAGCGCCGCAGACGAGGAGTGATCGGAAAGTACCACACCACTTTTCGAGGAGCTTTCTTCCTCTTCTTGTATCGAGTGACGCCAAGACACCGGACATATGGTAGACTCGCGTGCTCGCCCCGATAAATGATGCAATTGTTCATGCACACATGGTATTTCACGGCGGTAAATCGAGAGGACACACGATTTTCTTCGCCTCCTCCAAACTGGTCGGGCACTTGTTCCCCTTGGGAAGACGTTCGTGCGTAATGACATGTTCTCGCCGGCACGCGCCGGTCATTTTGTGTTTTACCTTCATCTCCGAGCCATGAGCGTTACTTTCAGCGGTATCCTCGGCCTACATCCTTCATACAATGGAGTAACGCGCCTAACTCAAGTTGATCCATCTTGGCTTTCTCTCGGGCGGCAGCTCTTGCGTTATCCGCCCGCTTGAGAAGCAGCTCTTGAATATGAGGGTCCTGCACCCAGCCCATCGATGGTCCAGCGTCGTCGCTCCACCGCATCATCATCTTCATGATCATGCCCGTCGCCTGCTCCGCATCTTCCTCATCATCATGTCCTGCATCTTCTACATGATGACTGTGTACAACATCACGCCGTGATCATCTCCCGGGATTCTTCGTCTTCTCGCCGCCCGAGCCACGGTGGTTGTCTTGCTGCCCTTCCTCATTTCTTGCCCGCCCGCATGGACGACTTTGTAGTCATCTTCATCACCTTGCCACCGATAGCCATCCATGAAACCACGCAACAGCAGGTGGTCCCAAGACCTGCCCGAATCCGGGTCCGTAATAAGGCTCTTCACTTGCATCTTCGACACGGACATCTTATCTCCGCCTCGTTCTTTTGAAGCATCTCGCCTTCGCGGACCTCAAAAACCTATTCACGATGCCTTCGGTCATCGTGCGGACCATGGTCGTCATGGGTAGAGCAAAACGATATTTTAGAACCAAACAAAATTTGGCATGACTTCCCTAAAAATAGGACCAAAAGAATGCTTAATGCCAAAATTTCGCCAAACGGAAATGAATCAACATTCCGCAAAATATTGGCAACTATCGATTTCAAATACCGTACACCTCCAAACACAAACACATATGCAACACCACAAACATATGCAACACCACTAACATACATAGATCTAGCTAGGCGTAAAAAGTGCATGTGCACATTGTTGTAGGGAGAACAACCTAAATATAGCTTCCCCCCTTACTTACCTATTAAAACAAGGTAATTTAACCACTTAATTTGAATGAATCTATGGTGGAAATGAGGTGAAAAAGAGGAGGCACCCGAGACAAGGAGGAGGTGGAGAGAATGAAGTGGGGAGAAAGTGAGTGTGTGGGTAGGAGAGGCTGTCCCAAATATCTTGTTGTTGCCCACTTACTAATGGCGCACCTCTTGCATGGTGCGCCATTAGTAGTTACAACTACTAATGGCGCACTTAAGCAGGATGCGCCATTAGTATGTTTGGATAGGCGCACTAGTTCAAAAAAAATTCTATACTAATGGCGCACCCATCGCTTAGTGCGCCATTAGTAGTTACAACTACTAATGGCGACTTGGGCAGGATGCGCCATTAGTATGTTTGGACAGGCGCACTAGTTAAAAAAATTGATACTAATGGCGCACCCTTTGCAAGGTGCGCCATTAGTAGTTTAAACTCTAATGGCGCATCAGAAGGTGGTGCGCCATTAGTATATACTAATGGCACACCATCTTTCTGGTGCGCCATTAGTGTCAATCCCATCTATAGCCCTTTTTCTAGTAGTGAAGGGCTTGTCAACTTAGTCAACAAACGATTGTAGGAGCAGTAACCGTTGGATTTGAATCGAACGGTCCTGCTGCTTCTTCAAGTGTTGCTCTTCTTGCACCAGCCGCCCAAACCAGCGCCGGCGAGACCGCCTGCTCTTGCCTCCAGTGGCCGGTTGTGCTGCCGTTGAGGCCTCACCGCCTCCTACTACTCCCACCGCTAGCCAGGCCATGCGGCGACGGCAGCCTCACACCGCAGCCGAACAAGTGAACCCGCGTACTCCTCTCCGCGTGGGCATCCACTACCGCATCTTCCCCGGCTCCGCGTCGTCCCCTTCCTAGGCCTCGCCGTCGTCCACCGCCGTGGTGCTCCCGACGCGGCATGGTCAATGTAGTCAACGACCGACTTCCATCGGAAGAGTACTGTGCGTGGAGAGGCTGACAGTTGTGTCCACGGCAGCCGCAAGGAAGTGCCTCCTTGTTACGCGCAAAATATTTATTCCTCCACCTGACAGCAGGGACCCACCAGATGGGCCACCTTATTTCGCGAGAAAAAGTTTCCCCCGTGACTGCTGGGTCCCACCAGCTACATCTTCGCACGCAAGGAAGTGCGTCCGGGCAAAAAAAACGATTCGTCTCCCTGACTACTGGGAACCACCAGCTACATCTTCGCACGCAAGGAAGTGCCTGACAGTCGGGACCCACCTGGTCGAAGCGTACGTAGCGTAGTCATTCTGGTCGCGAACGTGTACGTACATACTGGTGGATGTAGAGGCGCGCACGTGTCGTAGTAGAGGCGCGCACGTGTCGTAGTAGAGGCGTGCACGTAGCATGTACACGTACATACAGCGGCCAGGGTGCAAGAAAGAAAATACGGCCATGTACGTACATATGAGCGCAGTCTCGAACGCCTACTTGCGCATACGTATGGCCAGGGCTCGTGTACATGGCTGGGTCGGAACGGAGAAACAGCATCGTCGTCGTGTTCATGGGAAGCCAATCGGCTGGGTCGGAACGGAATGCGTCGTCGTGTTCATCGGGAGGGCTTGGACGGAACAGGCAATGGAAACGAGGCCTGGCATACGCAGAACGGAGGAAACGGCCTTGTGTTCGACCGGCCATGTTCGAAATGGGATCCTGTTCATCGGGAGGGGTCTGGCGTACCGCAAAACGGAGGAAACGGACCTCCTACGGTCTAAAAGGGGGTCCTGTTGATCGAGAGGGGTATGGCGTACCGCAAAACTGACAAAACGGACTTGTGTTGGAGCGCTACGATCGAAACGGGGGTCCTGTTCATCGGGAGGGGTGTGGCGTACCGCAAAACGGGACTCCACGGGATACTGTTCATCTCCACCGTCGACCTCCTCCAGCCACCACAGGCTACTGTTCATCCACCGTCGACCTCCTCCAGCCTCCACCGCGATCGCTCATCCACGGGCTCCTGCTCATCCAGCCTCCACCCAAGACTACTCCATCAGCTACTTGCCCAACCACCCTCTCCATGGGTTCTTGTTCAACCACCCCTCCACGGGTTACTGTTCATCCACCCCTCCACCATCTACTGTTCATCCAGCCCTCCACGGGGTCGTCCTATTCATCCAGCCCTCCACGTGGTCCTGTTCATCCAGCCCCAACCGGCTCGATCGATCGGGGTCCTGTTCATCCAGAGGCAACGCCACGGATCCTGTTCATCCACTCCCACCGCTCACTGTTCATCGAACCCCCCTGCAACGCTCACTGTTCATCCAGAGGAAGCATCGATCGGCTTCAGTTAGCAACAGTAGTGAAGGAATCGCTCGATCGCTCGGGTTCAGTAACACGTAGCCTGCAGTGCAATCGCTCTGGTTCAGTTAGGCGACGCCTCGCTCGGGTTCAGTTAGATCCCAACGCCTCGCACACACGCATGTACGTGTAAGAGAGAAACGCGCATCGCTCGGCCCCGACCACCCACCGTAACCGGGAACTCCCCGAAATTTTCCTCGCCCTCGCTTCTACCACGGTCTTTTCCGTCATGGACGGCCCAAAGGATGTCATGCAGCTGCGTCTCCAGCCCGCCCAGGACAAAAAGCCCATTTTCTGTCATGATTTTTTGTCATAGAAGTAGGAGCCCACCACATCTATGATGATACCGGGTTTTGTCACAATTATTGTCATAGAAGTGTCATATGTATGACAGAAAAAAAAAATCGTTCGACCCAAAATGTCACGGATGTGTCTTTTTTTTGTAGTGCCAATCATAACAACATCCTTTTTGCAATCAATCTTAGCATTAATAGTGTTCAAGAAAGGTCTACCAATTATGATGGGACAAAAGTCATCTTGTGGGGAACCAAGAACAAAAAAATCAGCAGGGTATTTGACCTTCCCACACAAGACTTCAACATCTCTAACAATCCCAAAAGGCTTAATAGTATCTCTATTGGCAAGCTTAATTGTAACATCTATTTCTTCTAACTCAACAGGTGCAATATCATGCATGATTTCATTATATAAGGAAAAAGGTATTGCACTAGCACTAGCACCCATATCACATAAGCCATGATAACTATGATCTCCTATTTTAACAGAAATGATAGGCATGCCTACAACAGGTCTATGTATTTTAGCATCTGATTTAACAATATTAGCAGTTTCACCACTGAGGTAAATAACATGCCCATCTATATTATCATCCAAGAGATCTTTAACCATAGAAATACTAGGTTCAACCTTAATTTTCTCAAGAGGTGTATAAGTTCTAGTATTACTCTTACGAACGACAGTTGAAGCTTTAGCATGATCCTTTATTCTAATAGGAAAAGGTGGTTTCTCAACATAAGTAGTAGGAACAATAGGATCATTAGAAGTAATAATCTTTTCTTCAACTGTAATAGGTGCAACTACTTTTACTTCAATGGGAGGATTATATTTAAACCACTTCTCCTTAGGGAGATCAACGTGAGCAGCAAAAGATTCACAGAAATAAGCTACTATCTCAGAGTCAAGTCCATATTTAGCGCTAAATCCACGAAAAGCATCGGTATCCATAAAAGATTTAACACAATCAAACTTAGGTGTTATACCTGACTCCTTACCATCGTCGGAACCCCAATCTTTAGAGTTGCGTTTAATTCTTTCCAATAAGTCCCACTTGAATTCAGTAGTCTTTAGCATAGAAGAACCAGCACAGGAAGTATCGAGCATGGTGCGTTCATTGAGAGAAAGCCGAGCATAAATTTTTTGAATAATCATTTCTCATGAGAGCTCATGATTGGGGCATGAATATAACATTGACTTAAGCCTCCCCCAAGCTTGAGTGGTGCTTTCTCCTTCGTGAGGCCATAAATTATATAAGTAATTACAATCACGGTGAACAAGATGCATAGGATAGAACTTCTGGTGAAATTCCAACTTCAATCGTTTATAGTTCCAAGATCCCGTATCATCACATAGTCTATACCATGTCAATGCATCTCACTTCAAAGATAAAGGGAAAACCTTCCTCTTAACAACGTCATCGGGAATACCTGCAAGCTTAAATTATCCACAAACTTCATCCACAAAGATAAGGTGTAAATCGGGATGCATTGTTCCATCTCCTGCAAAGGGATTAGCTTGCAGTTTCTCTATCATACCCGAAGGAATTTCAAAGTAAAAAAATTTCAGTAGGTTCAGTAGGTTGAGGAGCAACTCTTTGCTCTACTGGTTGGGGCGAAGATGCCCCGAACAAGCCCCTCAAAGGATTAGTTTCCATAGTAACAAGTGACAGAAAATTTCAGCACACTATATAAATGTTTCCTTACCAAGTTCCACTCACCAAAGGCGCTTCACTCCCCGGCAACGGCGCCAGAAAAGAGTCTTCATGACCCACAAGTATAGGGGATCAGTCGTAGTCCATTTGATAAGTAAGAGTGTCGAACCCAATGAGGAGCAGAAGGAAATGACAAGCGGTTTTCAGTAAGGTATTCTCTGCAAGCACTAAAATTGTAGGTAATAGATAGTTTTGTGATAAGATAATTTGTAACGAGTAACAAGCAATGAAAGTAAATAAGGTGCAGCAAGGTGGCCCAATCCTTTTTGTAGAAAAGGACAATCCTGAACATTTTCTTATAATGAGAAAAGCGCTCCCGAGGACACATGGGAATTATCGTCAAGCTAGTTTCAACACACTCATATGATTCGCGTCCGGTACTTTGATAATTTGATATGTGGGTGGAACGGTGCTTGGGTACTGATACGTCTCCAACGTATCTACAAACACTTTTTCCCTTGTTTTGGACTCTAACTTGCATGATTTGAATGAAACTAACCCGGACAGACGTTGTTTTCAGCAGAACTACCATGATGTTGTTTTATGTGTAGAAAAGAAAGGTTCTCGGAATGACCTGCAAATCCAGGGAGGGACTTTTCAGAATTAATAAAAAAATTGACGAAAGAATCAGGGCCAGGGGGCCCAAGGCCTGTCCACGAGACAGGGGGGCGCCCCCCCCCTAGGGTGCACCCCCCTATCTCGTGGGCCCCCCGGACCTCCTCCGACCTCAACTCCAACTCCATATATACCGTCTCGCGGAGAAAAAAATCAGAGAGAAAGTTTCATCGCGTTTTACGATACGGAGCCACCGCCAAGCCCTAATCTCTCTCGGGAGGGCTGATCTGGAGTCCGTTCGGGGCTCCGAAGAGGGGGATTCGTCGCCGTCATCATCATCAACCATTCTCCATCACCAATTTCATGATGCTCACCGCTGTGTGTGAGTAATTTCATCGTAGGCATGCTGGACGGTGATGGGTTGGATGAGATTTACCATGTAATCAAGTTAGTTTTGTTAGGGTTTGATCCCTAGTATCCACTATGTTCTGAGATTGATGTTGCTATGACTTTGCTATGCTTAATGCTTGTCACTAGGGCCCGAGTGCCATGATTTCATATCTGAACCTATTATGTTTTCATCAATATATGTGTGTTCTTGATCCTATCTTGCAATTCTATAGTCACCTATTATGTGTTATGATCCGACAACCCCGAAGTGACAATAATCGGGACACTTCTCGGTGATGACCGTAGTTTGAGGAGTTCATGTATTCACTATGTGTTAATGCTTTGGTCCGGTTCTCTATTAAACGGAGGCCTTAATATCCCTTAGTTTCCACTAGGACCCCGCTGCCACGGGAGGGTAGGACAAAAGATGTCATGCAAGTTCTTTTCCATAAGCACGTGTGACTATTTACGGAATACATGCCTACATTACATTGATGAATTGGAGCTAGTTCTATATCACCCTATGTTATAACTATTGCATGAGGAATCGCATCCGGCATAATTATCCATCATTGATCCATTGCCTACGAGCTTTTCATATATTGGTCTCCGCTTATTTACTTTTTCGTTGCTACTGTTACAACTACTACAAAAACCCAAAAACATTTATATTTACTGTTGCTACTATTACCATTACTATCATACCACTTTTGCTACTAAACACTTTGCTGCAGATACTAAGTTATCCAGGTGTGGTTGAATTGACAACTCAACTCCTAATACTCAAGAATATTCTTTGCCTCCCCTTGTGTCGAATCAATAAATTTGGGTTGAATACTCTACCCTTGAAAGCTGTTGCGATCCCCTATACTTGTGGGTTATCAGGTACTGCCCTTACTTGGACAAGCATCCCACTTATGATTAACCCCTATTGCAAGCATCCGCAACTACAACAAAAGTATTAAGGTAAACCTAACCATAGCATGAAACATATGGATCCAAATCAGCCCCTTACGAAGCAACGCATAAACTAGGGTTTAAGCTTCTGTCACTCTAGCAACCCATCATCTACTTATTACTTCCCAATGCCTTCCTCTAGGCCCAAATAATGGTGAAGTGTCATGTAGTCGACATTCACATAACACCACTAGAGGAGAGACAGCATACATCTCATCAAAATATCGAACGAATACCAAATTCACATGACTACTAATAGCAAGACTTCACCCATGTCCTCAGGAACAAACGGAACTACTCACAAAGCATATACATGTTCATAATCAGAGGAGTATTAATATGTATTAAGGATCTGAACATATGATCTTCCACCAAGTAAACCAAATAGCATCAACTACAAGGAGTAATCAACACTACTAGCAACCCACATGTACCAATTTGTGGTTTTCATACAAGATTGGATACAAGAGATGAACTAGGGTTTGGAGAGGAGATGGTGCTAGTGAAGATGTTGATGGAGATTGACCCCCTCCCAATGAGAGGATCATTGGTGATGATGATGGTGATGATCTCCCCCTCCCGGAGGGAAGTTTCCCCGATAGAACAGCTCAGCCGGAGCCCTAGATTGGTTCCACCAAGGTTCCACCTCGTGGCGGTGGAGTTTCGCTTCATGAGCTTGCCTCTGATTTTTTCCAGGATAAAAGACCTCATATAGCAGAAGATGGGCACCAGAGGGCCACCAGGGGGCCCAGGAGACAGGGGCGCGCCCAGTAGGGGGGCGCCCCCACCCTCCTGGCCAGGGTGTGGGCCCCCTCAGGTACTTTCTTTGCTCATAATTTCTTATTAAATCCAAAAGTAACTTTCGTGGAGTTACGGGACTTTTGGAGCTGCACAGAATAGGTTTCCAATATTTGCTCCTTTTCCAGCTAGAATCCCAGCTGCCGGCATTCCACCTCTTCATGGTAAACCTTGTAAAATAAGAGAGAATAGCCATAAGTATTGTGACATAATGTGTAATAACAGCCCATAATGCAATAAATATTGATATAAAAGCATGATGCAAAATGGACGTATCAATTGTTCAAAATTTCTAACAATGGAGCATCACTGACAACTCAAACCGAGTGATCTATGAAGTAATGTGCAACTTTCTTCGTGGTCATATATATTCCATAGACAAGATTCTGGTAATGCGGATACCTTTGCTTGGATGGAGTCAAAACTTCAGAGATGTAGTACACTGGGCGTTGAACTTTATAGGCTTTGCCTTCTTCCTCCCACTCGACTGTGAGCACTATGCTGACAACCTGTCCAGTGGCTGCACTGTATAACAACAGAGGCTCTTTGCTGACTGGAGCAGCAAGCACCCGTTGTGTGGAAAGCAGGGCTTTGAGCTCTACAAACATTGTTTCATCTTCAAGAGTCCACTCGAATGTATCAGACGTTTTCATCAGTCGGTAAAGAGGCAATGCCTTTTCACCGAGGCGAGAAATGAATCGACTTAGTGCAGCCAAACAACCTGCAAGCTTCTGAACATCATGCACACGCACAGGGCGTTTCGTTCGAACAATTGCTCCAATCTTTTTTGGGTTTGTGTCTATTCCTCATTCGGAAACAAGAAAACTGAGAAGCTTCCCACCAGGAACTCCGAATGTGCACCTGGATGGATTCAACTTGATGTCATATCTACTTAGGTTGGCAAAGTTTTCAGCAAGGTCAGTCAGCAGGTCGGAACTCTTGCATGACTTGACCATGATATAATCCATGTATGCTCCCATGTTCCGACTGATTTGAGTGAGCATGCACTTCTGTATCATGCGCATGAACGTGGCTCCAGCATTCTTCAGACCAAAAGGCATGGTAACATAGCAAAAACACCTGAATGGGTTGATGAAGGCTGTTTTTATTTCATCAGGTCCATACACGGACCTGATGGTACCCGGAATACGCATCCAAGAAGGATAAACGCTCACACCCCGCCATCGAGTCAACTATCTGATTGATGCGGGGGAGAGGAAAATGATCTTTCGGGCAGGCCCGATTGATATGCTTGAAGTCAATACACATACGAAGCGAATCATCTTTCTTAGGGACCGTGACGATGTTGGTGAGCCTCTCGGAGTGGTAAATCTCGCGGATGAACTCAGCAGCCAAGAGCCGAGCCACCTCCTCGCCAATCGCCTTTATTTTTTCAACGGCGGACCGGCGAAGATGCTCTTTTACTGGTTTTGCTTTTTGGTCGACACTCAAACGGTGCTCAGCCAGTCCCCTGGGTACACTCGACATGTCAGAAGGTTTCCATGCAAAGATGTCCCAGTTCGCACGGAGGAACTGGATGAGCGTGGCTTCCTATTTGCTGTCGAGCGTCGTTGATATGTGAGTCGGAGCTGCATTAGGATCTTCCGGGTGGATATGAACAGGTTCGGTTTCTCCCGCTGATTGAAATGCAGATTCTGAAGCAGGCTTCTTGGACCGCGGCAAATCACTCGGATCTGCGGTTTTCTGGTATTCCTGCATCCACTGCAAAAAAATACACTTCCGTGATGATACGTGTTTGTCACTGTAGGTCACGTTTTCTGTCATGCATGTACATCCATGACGATTTTATGATAGAATCAAGATAGTCATACATGTGCTGCCGTAGAAGTGTTCCATGACATTACCAAAATTATCATCACGGAAGTGTCCACTTCCATGACGATAAATCGCGCATCACAGAAGTGCTTTCGTCAAGGGTGGCTGACACATGGGATCCACCGTTACAGAACACCGTTAAGCTATCGGGTCCGGTTATGGATCCGGTAACCCGTTAACAGCCCGGACCAATGGGGATTTTCCACGTCTAAAATCATCATTGGCTGGAGGAAACATGTGTCAGCTCCGCGTTGGCACAGGTGTCACTCATCCAATGGGCGAGATGCGCCTATGATATGTTGACACGTGGACTGGCCCAAAAGTGGCCCATAAAGTTTAAATCTGCTGGCCCAACTAAAGGCGCACAAGATTTTGTGGTCCATAACATGTCGGCCCAGCTAAAGGCCCACGAGATTTTGCGGACCATAATGGGCCGGCCCAGCTAAAGGCCCACGAGATTTTGCGGACCATAATGGGTCGGCCCAGCTAAAGGCCCACGAGATTTCGCCGACCATAATGGGCCGCCCAGCTGAAGTCCCACAAGATTTTGAGGACACTAGTAGGCCGGCCCATTAACAGGCTGCCATGTTTTGGGCCAAATGCCGGCCCATATTTGATCCGGTCCATTAACAACCTTCCACGTTACGGGCCTAATAAAGGGCCATATGAGATCAGGACAATTAAAAGCCTACCACGTTCTGGGCCAAATTACAGCCCAGATCAGGTCCGGCCCTTTAAGAGGCGGGCTAAATTATGGCCTATACCAGATTCGGCCCGTCAACTGGACGCTATGCTTTTGGGCCCACTTGATAAAGGCCCATTTACTAATTCGTCTTGATATTAGTTTCGGACTATTAAAGGCCCGTTTAACATTTCGGCCCTATATTTATTTCGGACTTTTAAAAGCTTGTCATATAGTTGGGCCTAACTATGCCCCGGTTTGCATCCGGCCTGCTCACAGCTGATAATCTGATTGGTCCAAACAAGGATCGAGACAATTTCGGCCTATTACAAGCCCGTGATTTGATTGGCACAATCATGGGCTGGGGTCTATTTCGGCCTGCTGTCGGCCCTTGAGCTGTTCAGCTTGTTTCAGCACCAACCTACATTTTAGCCTCCTAAAAGCCCATTGAGTTTTCTTGCGAAAATAGGGCTGGCGGTTTACTCGTCCTATTAAAGGCCCAAATCTACTAGTGGGGCTAGTTTACATTAAGGCCTGTTAACGGACCAATATGACGGGGCCCATGATGCGGATCATACATAGTGATTTGCATGATGACCCGATTATGTACCATAATTTTACAGTTTGGCCGGTTTAGAGCGAAGATAGTATATATATATATATATAGTAAAATAACTGCAGCATCGTGAATATGAAAAAACCTAGACTATACAATAAATAAATTATGGCATATTACATCCATTGGGCATCAAAGTTCACCACTATGATAATAAAGCACAAGCAGACAACAGATTACATACACTGGGCATCAAAGATCGCCACCAGTGCAAATAAACACGCCAACAAACTAATATACAAAACCGACAGCACTTCAATAGAGTTCAAGAAAGGTTAGCCCTGCTCGGGAGCTACAGCGCAAGCAGCTGAGCAAGCTGATGAGACTGCGCTTGTTTGACACTTATATCCTTCTCACTCTAAAAGATAAACAAGTAGACAGATGACAGGTTTTGCACATATAAGTATCAGTGCTGACAATTCATCACATTTCTTACTGACGAATAAAGTGACACAGTTTAAAATAGCATTAACACAATATGGTATTGTTCAGGTCAAGACATGGCAGGAAATGACATTGTGAAGGAGTTGGCAGCTTCACGACACCACTGGATTACGGATCAAGAACTCATAAGTATCAATGGTTAGTGTGTTGTCAATTTATCCCATTTCATATTGGCAAATAAAGAGACGGTTTAAATAATAGTAGAATGATATAACATTGTGCATAGTTAAGACATTGCAGAATATGACATTGTGATGTAGTGGGTAGGTTCACCACATAACTGGATTACGGATCAAGAACGGAAGCATACATGCAGTGCAAAACAAGATCACTTGCTCTGTATAGTTAAATTTACATGGTATGAAGAAGGAACTTGGTTGTACAACTGAAAACTTAAATTGAGAAGGATAAACTTTTGTTTATGAACTACATAATAAACTTTAAACATGCAATTTGATGCAAACACCAAAAATAAACAGCTGTTGTGGTCATGCCTAACCAAATATACACAACAAAGTTTGAAGTCTTGAGAAGGACAAACTTACATTATTGGTGAAGACAGGCTCTATAAAGCCCTTGTCCATGCTGATGGGGGGGCAATTCAAGAAGTTTACCACAGAATCTTCTTCATAAGCATTGCCTTTATTCTACATTTTGTTAAGAGTAAATATAGATGTGATAATATAAGAAAAAATGGAGAATATTTAAGATAAGATGAAGTGTGATGCTACATAACCAATTAGCTATAATTGTAAGTACAACAATACAGGCAAAAGGTACAGCCAAGAGAAATGCAGAGCTAAACTTCTTCTGTACCATCGATGTTATCCGACCTTATGGTAAGAGTAAATATAGATCTGATGTGTAGGAAATGGAGGGCAAAGGAAAATAAGCTACAGAGTGATGGTACATGAACAACTACCTGTCAATATAAGTACACTAATAAAGGGCAGCAGGTACTTACAAGAACAATGTAGAGCTAAACAATTTCATTGGCATTGGATATATTCTACACTAATGTAACCATTCATACAGATCAGATAATTTGGAACGAACAATTGATAAGCAAGCTATCATGCATACTGCTGTCACGTGATGAATCAGGTATGTATGCAAGTATAGTGATACAGGACAATAGGTACTAACAAGAGCAAAGAAGTGGGCAGCATATTTGCGATATCGTCTCGTTCTTTTCAAACCGGAATTCTTCTTCGAGTAGATTTCCTGCAAAAAAGATCCGTAAGGCACATGCGAAAAAGTAGAAGTTCAAATTTTCATGCGATATCATAGACAGTACCTCATCCTGGGAAGGAGACCAGTGCATAACAAGGTTTTTCCATTCAATGTCTTCTAAATTTAGCACAGGAGACTTCACCGGAAATTCGTTTATAGACTTGCAATCAAAGTGTGATTTCCTCAGGTAACACCAATACTGCTGCAATGCTTCCTTGAAAAGCACAAGCAAACTTTTCTCTTCATGACTATCCAGATTGACTCTCGCCTACTTACAACAATGTAATGTAAATCATTGATGTGTTCAATCAGCAGAAAACAGGAAAATAATCACCATGAATAATAGCACTTACACGTAAGTGGGATAGGAAGATGTGAAAATGGTGTTTGTCTTCACTATAATCTTCCCATGATGGGAATATATGCATGTAGTCCCTAACAACATTGAAAGCATTATCTTTTAAACTGGGAATAACTGGAATGGGGTTCCAGTCTGCAGGAATTGGCCGTCTCTGTAGTTGGGATAGGTCTTCGGCCGGTGGACTTGTTGTACTTTAAGCTGGAGTGGGATTTTTCTATGGTACGGCTGGTGCTATGGCAACTGAAATCGGCATACCTTTTGCTAGAGTGCAGGTCCTGTGTGGTGGGGCTAGTGGTGTGGCCAGTGAAGTATGGGTACAGTCTGCAGGACTCGGTCCTACGTTTTCTGTCACTAGTTGTACAGCCAATATAAGTGGTGTGTTGTGTGATTTCTCCGGCACAACCACGTTTTTCAAGGACTTTGCTGGTGCTCCTTCAGGTTCGGCAATCACCCTCTTCCTTTTTGATGTCTGATGCACAAGAACAACATTTGAGTGGAAAAACATGGTATGATGACAGATGGAATATGTATTGATAATGGATGGGCATGGCATCTCGACATATATGATGAGTAAACTAAGCAGATGGCGGTGCAACAAAGTAGAAGAAATGCAAGACAACATATGCAAGATACGCGCAATCAATAAAACCTTGCCAAATTAGAACAGACACCTTGATGGGTGAACAGGACAGGCCATCTGCCTTTAACTCCTCGAGGTTAGAATAGTCATTAGGATCAAATTATGAACAAGAATCAACAGGTGGGGAGCATATGAGTTTCATTGCATCCAGAATGGCACTCAATGCCTTGGTGCCAATTTTGTAACTCATTGCAGTGTTTAGCTTCAAGAGTGGACTTCTGCTAGTGCGACACAAAGCAGCTACACATATCATAGTGTAGATATAACGGGAAAACCGTAAGCATCAGAGTAAAATCAGCAAAGTGGAACTTGCTGGAATATATGTGCTAGTATTCCCGGTACGGCTAGAAAGGCTTCGGATACTAGCTCTCTTCAACTGAAGGTGCGGTACTGTTAATATTACTGTAACTCTCAAAGGCGTCACAGCTCCCTGCATTTCCTTGCTATTCTTATAGGATTCAAGTGGGCAAGCCACTACAAATCCTATTCCTATGTTTACAAAATCCTACTAATAAAAGGGGCCCGAAGAGTTCAAAGTGTTCATCACAACCGACCGTATAGACCACTACACTGCAAATGTCCCTGCTCATCTTCACTACAAGGAACATATTGTACTACTATCATACCCCCTCCGTTCCAAAACATGTATTTGTAGAGATTTCCACTATGGATCACATACAAATGTATCCAGATAAATTTTAGAGTGTAGATTCACTCATTTTGCTCCATATGTAGTCCATGGTGGAATCTATACAAAGACTTGTATTTAGGAACGGAGAGAGTACTTATTAAAGAAGAATGGAAGAGGAACATGCTAGAGAAGAGCAAGCAGATTTTGGATAATAAAATGTTCGTTGTGCAGTGCCCACATATGATGAACCAGAGCGCATTAAGAATGCAACTCCCTGTTGTCTCTGTATATGTGGTGCACGTGCTTTTCGAAAGTAAAGTAGGAACATTAGCTGACCAATTAAACGTTATCTGTCTTAGTAATATCAGCATCACATCAGATTCGTATTTGAGCAACAAGTTTGGAATTATGAGTCTCACGTTGTTTAGCTTGATGGATTCAAGAGAAGTGCTAAGCAGGTACGATGATGGTACTGAATATAAAGGCATGTCTACAGGCAAGTCGCGTGACTTTTTTCATTTGTGTCAGTCGGCCATTTCAAGCGGTTGGATGAAGATCCTACGTCTCCTAACCCTTCTTCTTCCTCGTCTCTGATTCTTCCCATACAGAACACCGCATGGGCCTCCAGCTGGACCACCGGCCCTCACCGCCTGTGTTCCTCCGCCACCCCCACCCCCCACCCCCGCCCCCACCCGCGTCAAGTTTTCTTCGCTCGGCGAGGCCCCACCACTGCCCCCCACAACCACCGTCCCCACCCGCGTAGAGTTTTCTTTGTTCGGCGAGGCCCCACCACCGCCCCCCACAACCACCGTCCCCACCCGAGCCCCTTCCTTCGCACCCGCGAACTCCGGCGAGCTCTGAAAAATCGACTAACCCAATTTTGAAATTTAGTCTACTATGATTTAACTAGTGTGGAATATAAAAGGGGAAAACCATAAGAATTGAGAGTATAGTATTGAGGGTGCCATGGCGGATCTGAAGGTGCAAACCGGACAAAGGCAACTTCGCAACCAATGTTTTCTTTCAGCTAGCAAGTAAGTGATGGACAAGAAATCAGAGTAAAGCAGTGGCGATCTATTTTCTTGCTGCGATAAATAAGTTGAGCAGATACAAAAGAGTACCGCCTCTGGTGCGGCGCCTTGTATGCATTTGCTGAGAATTTGATGGTGCTGCGGTAGTGATGGTTGTCGGCGTCATGGAAGCAGATCTAGGAGGGTAGACGGTGGCGGCAGGATGCAATGGACGAGACGGTCGTAGCAGCAGCGCCGGCAAGGTGGACGACAGCGGGGATGAAGCGAGAGGACGGGATGCAAGCATCCCGATCCGAAGCCGTGGATGAGAGAGGTCGATCTATTGTAATGGACGGAGGCATCGGGGTATCAGCTCCGGCATGGTGGAGGAGGACAGCGGTGGATGGGGTGGCGGACAGAGGAGGCTGGGGTGGAGAGGGTGTTTTGGCGCCCATGGAGTACGAATGGGGAAATGGAGGTAGAGAGGAAGGGGGGAACCATGTCTTCAGGGTGCGCTTGTCTCAAATGTGAGGAAATTTACAAACTTAACCCCCGTTCCACATTTCCTACATCACAGCAATATTAGTCGGTTGGGGATAGGACTGTAATCTCGCATACACAGAATATTTGCCGACGAGAGTTTGTTTTTGGTGCCCACCGTGTATGAATAGGGGAGGGAGTCGCTTTCGGCCGAGGAGACACTGTGTTTTGGCGCACACCGTGTATGAATCCGGGGGAGAGGCGGTTATGTCACGTTTGAGTGAAATTACAAACCTACCCCTATCGAAACCTATAGAAATCAAGCCGATAGGCTTTGCGTGGCAAGGATAGGCAGTAGTAATCTCCATCTCGCAAATTTTGGTTTCGGGCGGTTACTACGACTTTCCCCGCTTCGTTCAAATTTTGTAGAGTGCACGTTGACCGTCCAACTCAATTTGCACAGACCTCGATCGTCGTGGCACCAGCTGCACTCCCCCGGGAGACTTTCATCGTCCGAGTACGACATTTCCTACGTTCATAATTCAAAGATTAAACTTGTAAAATTAAATATATGTACTAAAAAACCTAAATTAGATCATTATTTTTCAAGAAAATCCAGCCCACTCGATATTTCCTACATATTCTAGCACAAGTCATGCGAGAATTCACAGAAAAATCCAGCATGACCTTTGCTAAAAAAGGACATATCGAGTGCCTAAAATTTTCCGCAACGGAAGTTAATCAACACTCCGGCAAAACATAGGCCACTCGAAGGTGTAACCTGAACATGACCGGCCACTTGGGAAACCACATATCCTATTTGAGCAACACAAGATATACATGGAGATTTAGCTGGTCTCACCTCGAGGTCGGAGGGGGTCGGTGATAGGGACGACGGCGGGGATGATGGAGGGGCTCCTTGATTTCTGCAAAGCAAAAAACCTATAAGTTATCACTAATACATCCCGAATAATTGCTTAAACTAAAAAAATAACAACAAATATGACTTGTTCAACTAGTTCTATTAATTCAACTAGTTCTTACTAAATATAAACTTACTATAAATAGAAAAAACTAGTTCTTTCTAAAAATAAAGTAGTTCCACTAGTTATATTAATTGTCTTACTAAAAATACATTAGTTCTATTAATTCAACTAGTTCAACTAGTTTGTTAATTTACTTACTAAACTAGTTCAACTAAAACTAAACTAGTTCAACTAGTTTATTAATTTACTTACTAATTATTTTAAACACTTACTAAAAACAGTAAAAACTACATTATACAATAGTAAAAACATCTACTATTAACCATACTGCCCTAGTTAACTAGTACCATCACTACTACTAATTAACATCTACTACTAATAAAAATCATTATCTATGAACCCTAAATTAACATCTACTACTACTAAAAAACATCTAGTACTAACTAAGCAGAGAGAAAGGGGGTGGGGGACTTACAGAGAGGGGAGAGATGGTGGCGGGGAGGTGCTCGGCGACGGAGAGGTAGGGGCGGCGAGGGCGGGCTCGGGATCGGGAGACGGCGGTGCTGGGCGGGCTCGGGCGGCGGCGGTGAGGTCGAGGGTGGTGGGAGGAGGGCTGCCGATGGAGGAGGGAGGAGGGGCGGCCGCAGGCGGAGGGAGGAGGGCGCGGTGGCGGGCGGACGAAGGCGGCGGCGGCGGCGACGCACGATGATGGTCATCGGCGCGGGCGAGTGACTGAGACGGGGAGAGTGAGTGAGGGAGAGGGCCGGCCGCGCGCGTGAGGATAAGGTAGGGTTAGTAGTAGCGCGTGTGCCAAAACACGCTACAACTAATCAGAATAGCGGTAGCGTTGTGCAGGGTTGCGCGCTACTGCTAAGTTGGACTACCAGTAGCGCTTTGCAACTAAAAGCGCTACTGCTAAGTGTAAGTATGCAAAAATACGTCAATGCAAAAATACATTGGCCATCAATGATCTTTTTGTGTACAATCTGAATTGTCAATATGAGTCCTCTCCGGTAGGAACTGGTGAGGATTCATATTGCGGCCACAAATTCTACACATAGAGTTCAGTGAAGACCAACTCGTTGTGATAGTTTCAGAATTAACATATTTAAGGTGGTAAACACCCTGTTCGCGGAGCGAGGTGGGACTAAACTTGTGGGCTTAACTTAGCAGTAGCGATTTTTGCAGAAGTGCGATGCTGCTAACATCTACAGCAGTAGCCCGGTTCAATATAGGGCCCTACTGCTATAACTAGCTGGATGGCGAGGTCATGGCAATTAGAGCAGTAGCGCGGTTTAGAGTGCACGCGCTGCTGCTATTTTCCTTTCAGCAGCGCGTTTTGCTCGCACGCGCTGCTGCTAAATAGCAGTAGAGTCGTATTTTGAGGAGCGCTGCTAGTAAGATTCTGTGTATAAGGTTTTCCCTAGTAGTGTTACTACGTACCACTAAATGTTGAATGTGCGATGTCAACAGGACGGACCGCGACACCGAAAATGATCTCTGGGATGTTGTCCACAGGACGGGCCGCAACATTGGAATCATCAAGGACGTCCACCGGCACCTGCACAACCCTAACATATTAGCAAGCACATTGCAAATAATCAAAAATCACAACTATGGTAAGCCATTATTTCTTACCTTGTGTAGCTTACCGGGGGATCCCATCCCTCCGGGCGCCATCTCCTCGTCCTCGATGGGGGCCATCGCCTTGCCAGGGGAATACTGCTTCTCAACGGCGACTATCTCCTCAAACTCGACCTTGAGCGTCGCATAGGTGGCCATTAGAGTTTCTAGGGTAGGCACGATGGGGCCCTTGCTGTTCTTCCAACTTCCTTTGAGGAATTCGTCCGCCAACGTCGTCAACTCTTTGGCCAGTGCTTGTTTCTTGGAGTTCTTCATCTCCATGGGTTGACCCGCCAACATGGTCAACTCGTTGGTCGGTGCTCGCTTCCTGGAGATTGCTGTCTCGAGTGGGTTGTCCGCCGGCAACTCTTTGCCTAGTGCTCCAGGATCCATCAATGAACTGACAAACAAAAAGCAATCGAAAGGAAACCACAATCGCAATGAAAATGGGAAAAGAATAGGCTGTGAGACTCGGTCGGTGCTTCGCAAAAAGAAGATTCTTGGAATGAAAATATAGCAGCATCACTAATTCACCCACCTTTCCTTCGTAGGTGCAGAAGAAAAATGGCAGAAGTGAGTAGCCTGGAGTGAGGTTTTCTTCAAGAAACGGGAGAAAGGGCTTCAACGAGCATTCCAGTGAAATGATGGTTGCTTCGTCCAGTCCAACTTCGAGGCCACTTTACCACTGCTAGTAAAGGTGTGGGTTTTGTGATATGACGGGTCATGACGGCCACACCGGGGTGAATGGTGAGTCTCGACTGTAGCACCTCGATGTGATTTGGTGGATGGCACGCGGGCCCGGATGCTTTGATGTCCCGCATGTAGATAGAGCGGCTAGTCATATCGGAGTGCTCAATATTGTGCACCGCGACCAAGGCGGAGAGGAAAACAAGAGAACTACGTAGTTAATGCATGAGTTTAATTAGGGTAATTTTGTAAAGTACGAGATACATTCCTCCAATCACAAAATGCCTTGGTTGATGAGATTTGAGATTTGAGCCATATAAACCGGAAGGGAGGGAGTACTGCACGCGGTGTAGTCTAGTCACTTGTTGAAATCTCTAGAAAGGCAAATACTCCTTTCGGATTTACATGGCTATACTAGCAAGTACTAGTACTATAATAGTGGGCTCAAATAGAAATTTTGTCTCATGCAAGAGCCTGGCTATATGTGTGCTCCAAGGCACCGCACCACGCCCCACCCCTACACAAAGACTGCCACGCCAGCGTTTGCAACTGCCACGTTCAGGTTGCGCTTGGCTCTTCGCCTCTTCGAGAAGATGAACAATGATGTTACTACTACTTCTACAGTATCGAATCCACTGCTTCATGTCCGTCCACCTCGTGCGGGAGGGATAGCGTGTAGCAAAAGCTTCTACTAGTCCTGCCAGCCACCACGCTCATGCACGAGGTAGGGACGCAGCTTCATTGACTTACTGCTGCTGCCTTTGTGTCTATGATAGGTGGGTCCAACAGGTGGGTGGCCCACCTGTCATGCAGCCAAAGGCAGGTGCAGTTAAGGCACCGGAGATCAGTCCGCGAGGGAGAGGGCGTTGTAGTAATCAAACTTCTCGGTCTTGTACGAGTTGACGCGACACATCAAAGCACTGCACTCGATATATTTCAATAATTTGCGTTTACCGGTGCATTAATTACGCAACACATCAAAGCACTGCACTCGATATAGGTCTTTTTAAACATTTCAAATGGACTACAACATACGGATGTATGTAGACATATTTTAGAGTGTAGATTCACTCATTTTGCTTCGTATGTAGTCACTTGTTGCAATCTCTAAGAAGACTTATATTTGGAAACGGAGGGAGTACAACGCATGCATGCATGCCGTGACTTTCCTTTTGATACTTGCATGTGTTGATTTGATGCACCTTGCCAAATTTTGACTATAAATTTAACTAACCAAATGTTCATGCATATCACAAAAAATTACGGGGCTGTTTGGATTGTGACTATGTTTGTCTTATGTTGCCACATTATTTTTCCCACACTTGGCACACTTTCCTAACTTGAGTTTCTCAAATTGTTAGACACACTTTGGCTTGCCTAAGGAAATCTTGCCACACTTTTTGTGTCTATGACATGTGGGGTTCACTGCTAATAAAAAAATATTATCTTAGGTGTGGCTAATAAAAAGACTTATATTTAGGAACGGAGGCGGTAGAAAATGCAAATAATAATGCATGTTGGGGCAACCCACGTTTTCGATAATTTTAGTCGTGGGCTTGTTCACAATTTTTACGAGGGGGTGGTTGTTCATTTAATGGGGAGACTTGTACCAGACTAGAACGATACAAAGTGCGACATGGCACACTGTAACACCACTTGGAATAAGCGGGTAGCTATCTCAAAAAACAATCAACAACTAAAAACGACGACCTGGCACGTAGTACACAATTTTAAACGATTGTTTTGATGGAGTGAAAAAGGAAAACTACCCCACTACGTATATATAGGTCATAGCCTCCGCGCTTGCTTACTAGGGTTGCTCTATTCACACACTCTCATCCTCTCCAGATCTAAACAAGATAGCGGTGGTAACACTGTCTTTCTCCCTTCAAAAAACACTGTATTTCTATCCTCACCATTGGTTACAGATCCGGACGTATCCCCCTCCGCCGGTGAAGGGGAGGAGGGGCAGCGTTTAGGCCGTCGTCGACAGCGAGGGAGGAGACCCACTGCCGGCCACACCGTTATCTCTGGCCGAGCGCCGGCGCGGGAGGTCCTCCGAACCCTTCGTCGTTGCCCTAGTATGGACGGATCCGGCCTCTCGCCGCCCACCTATATATCCACATCCTGAAAACCTTCAGGTATATCTTCCTTCGAAACCGCCTTAGCTCTAATTCCCCAGCTCGCTACGTCGCTGCATGTGCGTCATTTTCTACCTCTCAGACCCTCTCAATCGGATGGTCCAACGTCACCTTTTTTTCTATTGTTAGAGGTAAAGGTACTTCATGGAGTCGAGTCTTGTACTTGGTTCAAACAAGAAATAAAGTGGGGGTGGGGGAATTTAGTATGTACATCGGACTTGGTACAAACTGGAAGGAAAGGGGGTGAAAGTAGTACAGACTGGTCATCCAACCGGTCTCTTGGTCAAAAAGGGAAATATAGGGGTAACGATGTACACAGGGGTATGACCAGGACTATATTTGCTATCCACACATAGGAGTAGGTGGCTAGAGTGAACAAAAATGGGACCAACCCAGATATGTTTCTTGGATGTTTGTTTCTCGGGGAAACAAACTATGAATCACCACTTTATGCCCCTGTTTAGGTACATGGTGCTGGACTGCTGGTACACCCACTGTCCCATGCCCTTATACCAAATATTTAGATGTTCTTAATCTAATGCCCTTGGTAAAATGAAGCCATGCCGCTGTTATAAGCCATTACAAGTTTAGCAAAATGTTTTTGTCTGTAATTGTTTGAGACTCTGACTGTTTCCTCTGTAGCTTTTTGTGCAAACAGGGATATCCATTTCACCTGGTTGCTAGTGTGACCTTTTGATGCACTGCACAAAACACTTCTTAAAAGAAGTGACTTTGTGTTATTTAACTGGAATGTCAGAATGGAACAGTTGGTGGAACTGCACAAAGGGAGATCTGTGTTCCAATCCTCATCATCCATATTGGCACAATTACCTTCCTTTAGTTAAGAATGATATTTAATGCATGTGTTCATCTCTATTTTGCGACTGCCATGAGAAAATAATGCTATTTTTTACTAGTACACTTGTACTCCCTCACTGACAAAACCAATTCTCAAATAGAAGGCCAATCATGTACTTGGTTTCACCAACTGGTGAGGAGAAAGAGAAACAGAGCATGAAGAGGAAGAAGAAGAAGAATAAACAGTGCCAAGGTGATCTTGCTGAAGCCAGAGGCCACAGTCGAGGCCATTCAAGGGCTCCGGCAATGACTACCTTACATGTGAGACGATCCTCCAGGGAGCCCTTCCACTTCTGCAAGGTCACTTAATTAATTAGGAGTATAAGTACCACTAATTTATTATTGCCTAATTTTCCTGTTGGAGTTAAAAAAGCCTTTAGTAGCACCCTATGCTGAATCATGTACGTGTGTATGTTTGTCCATGGAGGTGAATCATGTGGTGCAGCAGGGAGGGAATATTATTAGTGTCATGACATAATAGTGTTATTGTTTTGCATGTCAATTTATTGCCATTGGTTCAATGAGGCAATGTTTTGTGTATTGTCCATCATCAATTTGATGCTACTGTTAGAGTAATATGCTAATGTATTTCTATCCTTTCTCACTAAGCTAATGAAGGTTTCACCTTGTTCCTACTTGTGCAAACATGATCATGTTGTGCCAATCATACATTTTAGTGGAACTACACAAGACAATACAATGAACTGTATCCCAGCCAGTGCTTTAACTCTGCTGGAAGTTCTTGATAATCTTTCGATATAATCTCAGCACTGGTAAACAAGAGTGATTTCAACCATACATTTGAAGTGCACCAAAATATATACTATTAAGTGATTCCAGTGAGTGCTTTATCATCTCCTATGGGACTACATGAATAATCTTTTTTCCTCAGCTTGGTACGGGCCTAAGGCCTTCATCCATATTAGTTTGTTGTCATCTCTATTTGTATCGTGCTACTGTCATGAGAAACTCCTTTATCTTTGCACGTTAAAGTTTTGCAACCTATGATACATGGCAATGCTTTGAGTGTTGAGCTAATTGGCACTGATTAAATAAACTAATACCTCTCTTTAAGCAAGACTACTATGTTGCTAACTTTACCCATTAAGATAACGAGGGTGCTTCTATTTGTTAGTGTATGTTTCATCAACTAGTCCCACTATTACAGTAATCTCACTCTCTCAATATATGTGCCAACAGGGGTGCTCGATTTTGGTGGAACTGCACAAAACTATGGGTGCTTCATTGCCTCGCTAGCTTCCGTCATTTTCTGTCAGTCGCTAATTTGGGCCTGCTTCCTTCCTTTGCTGTCAGTCGCTTCGCTTATCTCGGCTTCCAGTCAAAGGAAATAGTAACTGATATGCTACCTCACACAGGTTGGTACTGGTCTTTATCCTGCTTATTGTGCTTGTCATGTATTGGTAATTTGGAATTGTGCTACTGTTTGTCGATTTTATAAAGGAGTAACTTGGAGCCTGAACTCGCAGGCAAATCATTGCATTGGGTGATTTTAGTAGAACTGCACAAAAAGATCAGATGGACAGATACTTATGTTGCTGCTATGTACTCCAAAGTGCACTCAGACAAGCATCGATGTTGACAAGAAGAAGTGCCTATATTCATTTGAGTATCACCCGGCGTCAACCAGTTGTCAAACTCCAAGTATTAGGAGAGTGAACGCCAAAAATATTGCTTGGCGCATAGCCCAAAAAAACACAGTCCAGTCTTTGGTCCCAACTTGTGCATTTTAGTTATCGGCAGATATGGTAGCGAACTGTATGGCATGGAGTCTAAAGATTCCAGACAAGTTGGTTGACGTGTATATTCATCTGGCACTTAACCAGTCTGCACGCCAGGGATGCTCCATTTCAGTTGAACTGCACAAAAAATTTGGGTGGTTCATTTTCTCAACCGCCTCCTTTCTTGTCTGCAATGTAGAATTTTGGTGAGCTACTGGACCAAGATGAGCCAATAAACTAGTTGGATGAAAGTAGTGGCCAAGTTTCTCAAACCTCCCTCGGCACGAGGCCACTATTTGACGATAAACCTACAAGCAAAGTTCAGATTTTCTGTGCTGTCTCTTATGTACTCGAAAGTTTACTCGTACAGGCATTAATTTTAGCAAGAAGTGCCTCCGACTGAACACCATTTACCAGTCTATACCCTAGGTAATTAAAGTTCGTCCATGGATCATATTGGATGTGATCTCAATCATTTGGATGCATAAACATACTGAACATGTGTATATCTGAATCTTTTTGTTAATTATCTATGAATATTGTCGTGTGATCTATCAATCATTTGGATGCATAGACATGCTGAACTTGTGTATATATGAATCTTTTGAGTTGTTGATTGTGAATGTTGGCTATGAATACGAACGTGTCCTGTGAACTTGAGTTCGATACGAATGTTTACCTTTTCTGTTGTACTTGTGTGTGAACTTGTTAGTATGCCTACTGTGGGATATGTGACGTGTGGGTGTCAACGGCACACCTTCTTCCCGAGAAGAATTGCACCTTCTTTGTTAGGGTAGCAACGGTGCATCAGCTATTTTTAATCTTTTTGCTCTGTCTTCCCCCCTCACCCGCTCAACCCATGTCGTAGTGTTTTCGGCCTCAAAACAAACATAGTACTGCATTGTTTTTGGGGCTTGATGAAAAATTGAGTGCTAGTTTCTGTAGGTTGGCCCGCCCAGCAAATGGGCTACTGGTCCACCACGGACTGGGAGGCTAAAAATACAAGTTGTATGGTGCAGAGGCAAGTAAAAAACCATTGAGAGCCAACCACTAAAGAAAAAAATCGCTCCTGATGTGCTTCTCCAGTCGTGCCGTCGGCCCCCTCTTTAATCCAGTTTGCTCGGGGATCTAGCTGCTATCATTTGTTTTCCAGAGGGAAAACAAGTATCAGCTAGGCCTAGGTTTTGTATTTTAACATGCGTAGCCCACAACATACGGAGACAGTGGTTTCAACTTATTTTTTTGAGGTCCATACCGGCCTATGGGTTTTTTCTTAAAGATCGGCAGCCCAATGTATTTTTTTTAATAAAACGCAGGTCTCTGTTCTATGTATCTATATATAAGAATAATAATGTTGTGGTCAATTTATGTTTTCCCTTCTAACCATATTATATATATTTATATAATTACTATTATCGTATAATTTATAGAAACTTATATATACATTATAAAAGCATCCCACGTGTTATCAACTTATAAAGGTAAATGTTTAACAGAAGTTGACAAGGAAAATCCTAGTTGTTTTTGACTCACATGTAACGAAAATCTTGGTGATTGCGTACAAAAGCTTGCGAAGATTTTAAGGACCAATATAATAATAACGTGCTCATTTTTATTTTGAGAAATAACTCACTAATTTATTAATTTTATATATAAAAAATGTGCCTCTCCGGTTTATTTTTTGATATTAATTGCTCCTTCTAACATAACATTATATATATAACGAGCCCAGCTAATTCGTGTATTTCAAGGAAGTGCAAATGGGCTAGGATTTCTTAGAAAATATAAATGGGCCGCATTGACGCGAAATTATTTGTTCACCCAGCCCAGCAAATGGAATGTACATTCTAGAAAACATGAGTTAAATATATGCCACATTTTCGCAGGCTGACATGTGGGCTAATAGGTCGAAGCCTACGCAGGGCATTGTCAACTGGTCAACAAATGATTATGACATCAACAGCCATTGGATTTATATCCAACGGTCGGCATGCACCTTCAATCCCTCATCTTCTTCCACCAGCGTCGCCGGGACCACCTGGTCCGGCCTCCGGCAGCTAGCGGCTCTGCTTAGCACGCATCGCTGCGAAGCGCTGCCCCACCGCCGGCCAGGCTATCCCTCCACCCTTCCACACCTCCTGTATTCTCCACCGATTGCAGCCCCATACCGCACCAAAACTAGTTACAACCCTTCTCCTCCTCTCAATCTACGACTCCACTGCCGCGTCTTCCCATCTCCGAGTCGTTCCTGTCCGGGGCCTCACCGTCGTCCACCGCCTCACTGCGCTCGGTGCGGCGTGGTCAACAAATGAGAGTCATCGGAAGAGGATTGTATGTGGAGAGCCTGACGGCTGGGACCCACGAGGTCCATGGTCGCATGCAAGGAAAGTTCCTCCTTATTAAGCTGAAAAAAATGTTTCCTTCCCCTGACAGTTGGGACCCATCGGTTGTATGTTCGCACGGAAGGAAGTTCCTTCTTGTTATGCGAAAAAAAATTATTCCTCCCGTTGACAGCTGGGACCCGTCAGATTTGGTGGCTGACTTGTGGGCCTACTAAGCGGACGTGTACACAGGGCTTTGTCAACTTAATCAACAAATGATTCTAGCAGCTGGATCGTTGGACGTTAATCCAACAGCCGTGCTCTTCTTCAACCTCTCGTTTGCTCCACTCTCCCGTGCGGGCGGCACTGCTGCTGTCTTGCCGCCAAGACCAACCATCAAGTTTCCCACTCCTCTCCATCTACGACTACACTACCACGTCTTCCCCATCTCCGGGTCGTTTCAGTCTGGGACCTCGCCATCGTCCACCGACCTTGGTGCGCTCGGCACGGTGTGGTCAACGTGGTCAACAACCGAGAGTCATCGGAAGATGACTGTACGTGAGAGGCTGACAGTGGGGACACACCACACCCATGGACTCATGCATGCAACGGAACGCGGCGTGGTCAACGTGGTCACGGAACAACTTCCATCGGAAGAGTACTGTACGTGGAGAGGCTGACAGCTGGGTCCACGGCCGCAGCAAGGAAGTGCCTCCTTATTACATGGAAAATAATGATTCCTCCACCTAACAGCATGGACCCACCGGATGGGCCACCGTATTTCACGAAAAAAATGTTTCCCCCCTGACTGTTGGGACCCACCAGCTACATCTTTGCACACAAGGAAGTGCATCCGGGCAGAAAAAATGATTCGCCCCCTGATTGCTGGGACCCACCAGCTACATCTTCGCACGTAAGGAAGTGCCTGACAGTCGGGACCCACCTGGTCGAAGTGTACGTAGCGTTGTCATTCTGGTCGCGAATGTGTACATACATACTGGTCGATGTAGAGGCGCGCACGTGTCGTAGTAGATGCACGCACGTAGCATGTACACGTACATACATCGGCCAATGTGCAAGAAAGAAAATACGGCCACGTACGTACATACGGGCGGGGTCTCGAACGCCTACTCACGCATATGTACGGCCAGGGCTCGTGTACATGGCTGGGTCAGAACGGAGAAACTGCATCGTCATCGTGTTCATGGGGAGCCAACCGGCTAGGTCGGAACGGAATGCGTCGTCGTGTTCATCGGGAGGGCTTGGACGGAACAGCTGATGGAAACGAGGTCTGGTGTACCGCAGAACAGAGGAAACGACCTTGTGTTTGACAAGCCACGGTTGAAACGAGATCCTTTTCATCGGGAGGGGTCTGGCGTACCGCAAAAGGGAGAAAACGGACTTCTGTTGGACCTCCTACAGTCGAAACAGGGTCCTGTTGATCGGAAGGGGTGTGGCGTACCACAAAACGGAGGAAACGGACTTGTGTTGGAGCGCTACGATCGAAACAGGGGTCCTGTTCATCGGGAGGGGTGTGGCGTACCGCAAAATGGTACTCCACGAGATACTGTTCATCTCCACCGTCAACCTCCTCCGGCATCCACGGGCGACTGTTCATCCACCGTCGACCTCCTCCAGCCTCCACCTGTGACTGTTCATCCACGGGCTCCTGTTCATCCAGCCTCCACCGCGCGCTACTCCACCGGCTACTGCTCAACCAGCCCTCTCCACGGGCTACTATTCAACCACCCCTCCACTGGTTACTGTTCATCCAGCCCTCCACCGGCTACTATTCAACCAGCCCTCCACGGGGTCCTGTTCATCCAGCCCTCGACGGGGTCCTGTTCATCCACCCCTAGCCGGCTCGATCGGCGTCCTGTTCATCCAGCGGCAACGGCCTCTACTACCACGGCGTCCTGTTCATCCAACCCCACCGAACTGTTCATCCAACCCCCCCAACAACGCCATTGTTCATCGTGAGGCAGTATCGATCGGCTTAAGTTAGCAGCAGTAGCGAAGGAATCGCTCGATCGCTCGGGTTCTGTAATGCATAGCCTGCAGTGGAATCCCTCGGGTTCAGTTAGGCGATGCCTCGCTCGGGTTCAGTTAGAGCCCAACGCCGCACTCCACGCGTGCGACTGTGCACGAGAGAAACGCGCATCGCTCGGCCCCTGACCTGTTGGGGAACGTTGCAGAAAATAAAAAGTTTCTACGCTTCCCAAGATCAATCTATGGAGTTCATCTAGCAACGAGAGAGAGGAGTGCATCTACATACCCTTGTAGATCGCGAGCGGAAGCGTTCAAGAGAACGGGGTTGAGGGAGTCGTACTCATTGTGATTCAAATCACCGATGATCCTAGTGCTGAACGGACAGCACCTCCGCGTTCAACACATGTACGGTTGGGGAAGACGTCTCCTCCTTCTTGATCCAGCAAGGGGGAAGGAGAGGTTGATGGAGATCCAGCAGCACAACGGCGTGGTGGTGGAAGCAGCGGCGATCTCGGCAGGGCTACGCCAAGCTCAGCAAGAGGGAGAGGTGGTACGGGGGGAGAGGGAGGCGCCAGGGACTAGGGTGCGGCTTCCCTCCCTCCCCCCTCTTTATATAGGGGGCCTAGGGGGTGCGCCGGCCCCCTAGAGATCCCATCTCAAGGGGGGTGGCGGCCTAGGGGGGGACTTGCCCCCCAAGTCAAGTGGGGCGCCCCCCACCCCTAGGGTTTCCAACCCTAGGCGTAGTGGAGGCCCAAGGGGGGCGCACCAGCCCACCAGGGGCTGGTTCCCTTCCCTCTTCAGCCCACGTGGCCCTCCGGGATAGGTGGCCCCACCCGGTGGACCCCCGGGACCCTTCCGTTGGTCCCTGTACAATACCGGTGACCCCCGAAACTTTCCCGGTAGCCGAAACTGGACTTCCTATATACAATTCTTCACCTCCGAACCATTCTGGAACTCCTCATGATGTCCGGGATATCATCCAGGACTCCGAACAACTTTCGGGTTACCGCATACTAATATCTCTACAACCCTAGCGTCACCGAACCTTAAGTGTGTAGACCCCATGGGTTCGGGAATCATGCAGACATGACCGAGACAGCTCTCCGGTCAATAACCAACACTGGAATCTGGATACCCATGTTGGCTCCCACATATTCCTCGATGATCTCATCGGATGAACCACGATGTCGAGGATTCAAGTAATCCCGTATACAATTCCCTTTGTCAATCGGTACGTTCCTTGCCCGAGATTCGATCGTCGGTATCCCAATACCTCGTTCAATCTTGTTACCAAAAAGTCACTTTACTCGTACCGTAATGCATGATCCCGTGACCAAACACTTGGTCACTTTGAGCTCATTATGATGATGCATTACCGAGTGGGCCCAGAGATACCTCTCTGTCATACGGAGTGACAAATCCCAGTCTTGATCCGTGTCAACCCAACAGATACTTTCGGCGATACCCGTAGTATACCTTTATAGTCACCCAGTTACGTTGTGATGTTTGGTACACCCAAAGCACTCCTACGGTATCCGGGAGTTACACGATCTCATGGTCTAAGAAAAAGATACTTGACATTGGAAAAGCTCTAGCAAACGAACTACACGATCTTGTGCTATGCTTAGGATTGGGTCTTGTCCATCACACCATTCTCCTAATGATGTGATCCCGTTATCAATGACATCCAATGTCCATAGTCAGGAAACCATGACTATCTATTGATCAACGAGCTAGTCAACTAGAGGCTTACTAGGGACATGTTGTGGTCTATGTATTCACACATGTATTACGATTTCCGGATAACACAATTATAGCATGAATAACAGACAATTATCATGAACATGGAGATATAATAATAATCATTTTATTATTGCCTCTAGGGCATATTTTCAACAGTCTCCCACTTGCACTAGAGTCAATAATCTAGTTACATTGTGATGAATCGAACACCCATAGAGTTCTGGTGTTGATCATGTTTCGCTCGTGGAAGAGGTTTAGTCAATGGATCTGTGACATTCAGATCCGTATGCACTTTGAAAATATCTATGTCTCCATCTTGAACATTTTCACGAATGGAGTTGAAGCGACGCTTGATGTGCCTGGTCTTCTTGTGAAACCTGGGCTCCTTGGCAAGGGCAATAGCTCCAGTGCTGTCACAGAAGAGAGAGATCGGCCCCAACGCATTGGGTATGACTCCTAGGTCGGTGATGAACTCCTTCATCCATATTTCTTCATGCGCTGCCTCCGAGGCTGCCATGTACTCTGCTTCACATGTAGATCCCGCCATGACGCTTTGCTTGCAACTGCACCAGCTTACTGCCCCACCATTCAAAATATACACGTATCCGGTTTGTGACTTGGAGTCATCCAGATGTGTGTCGAAGCTAGCGTCGACGTAACCCTTTACGACGAGCTCTTCGTCACCTCCATAAACGAGAAACATATCCTTAGTCCTTTTATGGTACTTCAGGATATTCTTGACCGCTGTCCAGTGTTCCATGCCGGGATTGCTTTGGTACCTTCCTACCAAACTTACGGCAAGGTTTACATCAGGTCTGGTACACAGCATGGCATACATAATAGACCCTATAGCCGAGGCATAGGGGATGACACTCATCTTTTCTCTATCTTCTGTCGTGGTCGGGCATTGAGCCGAGCTTAATTTCACACCTTGCAACACAGGCAAGAACCCCTTCTTGGACCGATCCATATTAAACTTCTTCAATATCTTATCAAGGTATGTGCTTTGTGAAAGACCTATGAGGCGTCTCGATCTATCCCTATAGATCTTGATGCCTAATATGTAAGCAGCTTCTCCAAGGTCCTTCATTGAAAAACACTTATTCAAGTAGGCCTTAATGCTGTCCAAAAGTTCTATATCATTTCCCATCAAAAGTATGTCATCTACATATAATATGAGAAATGCTACAGAGCTCCCACTCACTTTCTTGTAAACGCAGGCTTCTCCATAAGTCTGCATAAACCCAAACGCTTTGATCATCTCATCAAAGAGATTGTTCCAACTCCGAGATGCTTGCACCAACCCATAAATGGATCACTGGAGTTTGCATACCTTGTTAGCATTCTCTGGATCGACAAAACCTTCCGGCTGCATCATATATAGTTCTTCCTTAAGATAGCCATTAAGGAATGCCGTTTTGACGTCCATCTGCCATATCTCATAATCATAGTATGCGGCAATTGCTAACATGATTCGGACGGACTTCAGCTTCGCTACGGGAGAGAAAGTCTCATCGTAGTCAACCCCTTGAACTTGTCGATAACCCTTAGCGACAAGTCGAGCTTTATAGATGGTAACATTACCATCCGCGTCCGTCTTCTTCTTAAAGATCCATTTGTTTTCTATCGCTCGCCGATCATCGGGCAAGTCTGTCAAAGTCCATACTTTGTTTTCATACATGGATCCTATCTCGGATTGCATGGCTTTCAAGCCATTTGTTGGAATCTGGGCCAGCCATCGCTTCTTCATAGTTCGAAGGTTCACCGTTGTCTAACAACATGATTTCCAGGACAGGGTTGCCATGCCATACCACTCTGGTGTGGAACGTGTCCTTGTGGACCTACGAAGTTCAGTAGCAACTTGATCCGAAGTACCTTGATAATCATCATTAATTTCCTCTCCAGTCGGTGTAGGCACCACAGGAACATCTTCCTGAGTTGTACTACTTTCCGGTTCAAGAGGTAGTACTTCATCGAGTTCTACTTTCCTCCCACTTACTTCTTTCGAGAGAAACTCTTTCTCCAGAATGGACCCGTTCTTGGCAACAAAGATCTTGCCTTCGGATCTAAGGTATAAGGTATACCCAATGATTTCCTTAGGGTATCCTATGAAGACGCATTTTTTGACTTGGGTTCGAGCTTTTCAGGTTGAAGTTTCTTGACATAAGCATCACATCCCCAAACTTTTAGAAACGACAGCTTAGGTTTCTTCCCAAACCATAATTCATACGTTGTCGTCTCAATGGACTTAGACGGTGCCCTATTTAAAGTGAATGTGGCTGTCTCTAAAGCGTATCCCCAAAATGATAGCGGTAAATCGGTAAGAGACATCATAGACCGCACCATATCCAATGAAGTGCGATTACGACGTTCGGACACACCATTACGCTGAGGTGTTCCAGGCGGCATGGTTGTGAAACAATTCCACATTTCCTTAAGTGCGTACCAAATTCATGACTTAAATATTCTCCTCCACGATCTGATCGTAAAAACTTTATTTTTCAGTCATGTTGATTCTCTACCTCATTCTGAAATTCCTTGAACTTTTCAAAGGTCTCAGACTTGTGTTTCATTAAGTAAACATACCCATATCTACTTAAGTCATCGGTGAGGGTGAGAACATAACGATAGCCACCGCGAGCCTCAATGCTCATTGGACACATCAGTATGTATAATTTCCAATAAGTTGGTTGCTCGCTCCATTGTTCCGGAGAACGGAGTCTTGGTCATTTTACCCATGAGGCATGGTTCGCACGTGTCAAATGATTCGAAATCAAGGGACTCCAAAAGTCCATCTGTATGGAGCTTCTTCATGCGTTTGACATCAATGTGACCAAGGCGGCAGTGCCACGGATATGTGGGACTATCATTATCAATCTTACATCTTTTAGTATTCACACTATGAATATGTGTAACATTACGTTCGAGATTCATTAAGAATAAACCATTGACCAGCGGGGCATGACCATAAAACACATCTCTCATATAAATAGAACAACCATTATTCTCAGATTTAAATGAGTAGCCATCTCGCATTAAACGAGATCCAGATACAATGTTCATGCTCAAAGCTGGCACTAAATAACAATTATTGAGGTTTAAAACTAATCCCGTAGGTAAATGTAGAGGTAGCGTGCCGACGGCGATCACATCGACCTTGGAACCATTCCCGACACGCATCGTCACCTCGTCCTTCGCCAGTCTCCGCTTATTCCACAGCTTCTGTTTTGAGTTACAAATATGAGCAACTGCACCGTATCAAATACCGGGAGCTACTACGAGTCTTGGTAAGGTACACATCAATTACATGTATATCACATATACCTTTAGTGTTGCTGGCCTTCTTGTCTGCTAAGTATTTGGGGCAGTTCCGCTTCCAATGACCCTTCCCTTTGCAATAAAAACACTCAGTCTCAGGCTTGGGTCCATTCTTTGGCTTCTTCCCGGCAACTGGTTTACTGGGCGCGGCAACTTTCTTGACGTCCTTCTTGAAGTTCTTCTTACCCTTGCCTTTCTTGAACTTAGTGGTTTTATTGATCATCAACACTTGATGTTCCTTTTTCATTTCCACCTTCGCTGATTTCAGCATTGAAAATACTTCAGGAATAGTTTTCACCATCCCCTGCATATTGTAGTTCATCACAAAGCTCTTGTAGCTAGGTGGGAGCGATCAAGGATTCTGTCAATGACCGCCTCGTCTGGAGGTTAATGTCCAGCTGGGACAAGCGGTTGTGCAACCCGGACATTTTGAGTATGTGCTCACCGATGTAACTATTTTCCTCCATCTTACAATCTGTAGAACTTGTCGGAGACTTCATATCTCTCAACCCGGGCATGAGCTTGAAAAACCATTTTCAGCTCTTCGAACATCTCATATGCTCTGTGTTGCTCAAATCGCTTTTGGAGCCCCGGTTCTAAGCAATAAAGCATGCCGCACTAAACGAGGGAGTAATCATCAGCACGTGACTGCCAAGTGTTCATAACGTCTTGGTTCTCTGGGATGGGTGCTTCACCTAGCGGTGCTTCTAGGACATATGCTTTCTTGGCAGCTACGAGGATGATCCTCAGGTTCCGGACCCAGTCCGTATAGTTGCTGCCATCATCTTTCAGCTTGGTTTTCTCTAGGAACGCGTTGAAGTTGAGGTTGACATGAGCGTTGGCCATTTGATCTACAAGACATTTTGCAAAGGTTTTTAGACTAAGTTCATCTAATCAAATTATTTAATGAACTCCCACTCAGATTAGACATCCCTCTAGTCATCTAAGTGATACATGATCCGAGTCAACTAGGTCGTGTCCGATCATCACGTGAGACGGACTAGTCATCATCGGTGAACATCTCCATGTTGATCGTATCTTCCATACGACTCATGTTCGACCTTTCGGTCTCTTGTGTTCCGAGGCCATGTCTGTACATGCTAGGCTCGTCAAGTTAACCTAAGTGTTTTGCATGTGTAAATCTGTCTTACACCCATTGTATGTGGACGTTAGAATCTATCACACCCGATCATCACGTGGTGCTTCGAAACAACGAACTTTCACAACGGCGCACAGTTAGGGGGAACACTTTCTTGAAATTATTATGAGGGATCATCTTATTTACTACCGTTGTTCTAAGCAAATAAGATGCAAAAACATGATAAACATCACATGCAATCAAATAGGGACATCATATGGCCAATATCATATAGCTCCTTTGATCTCCATCTTCGGGGCGCCATGATCATCTTCGTCATCGACATGACACCATGATCTCCATCATCATGATCTCCATCATCGTGTCTCCATGAAGTTGCTCGCCAACTATTACGTCTACTACTAGGGCTAACGGTTTAGCAATAAAGTAAAGTAATTACATGGCATTTAATCATTGACACGCAGGTCATACAATAATTAAGACAACTCCTATGGCTCCTGCCGGTTGTCATACTCATCGATATGCAAGTCGTGATTCCTATTACAAGAACATGATCTCATACATCACATATATATATATATCATTCATCACAACCTTTTGGCCATATCACATCACAAGGCAGATGCTGTAAAAACAAGTTAGACGTCCTCTAATTGTTGTTGCATGTTTTACGTGGCTGCAATAGGGTTCTAGCGAGAACGTTTCTTACCTACATGAAAGCCACAACGTGATATGCCAATTTCTATTTACCCTTCATAAGGACCCTTTTCATCGAATCCGATCCGACTAAAGTGGGAGAGACAGACACCCGCTAGCCACCTTATGCAACTAGTGCCTGTCAGTCGGTGGAACCAGTCTCACGTAAGCGTACGTGTAAGGTCGGTCCAGGCCGCTTCATCCCACGATGCCGCCGAAACAAGATAAGACTAGTAGTGGCAAGAAAATTGACAACATCTACGCCCACAACAAATTTGTGTTCTACTCGTGCATAGAAACTACGCATAGACCTAGCTCATGATGCCACTGTTGGGGAACGTTGCAGAAAATAAAAAAAATTCTACGCTTCACCAAGATCAATCTATGGAGTTCATCTAGCAACGAGAGAGAGGAGTGCATCTACATACCCTTGTAGATCGCGAGCGGAAGCGTTCAAGAGAACGGGGTTGAGGAAGTCGTACTCGTCGTGATTCAAATCACCGATGATCCTAGTGCTGAACGGACAACACCTCCGCGTTCAACACACTACGGTTGGGTAAGACGTCTCCTCCTTCTTGATCCAGCAAGGGGGAAGGAGAGGTTGATGGAGATCCAGCAGCACGACAGCGTGGTGGTGGAAGCAGCGGCGATCTCGGCAGGGCTTCGCCAAGCTCAGCGAGAGGGAGAGGTGGTACGGGGGGAGAGGGAGGCGCCAGAGACTAGGGTGCGCTGCTCCCCCCCCTCTTATATAGGGGCCTAGGGGTGTGCCGCCCCAGAGATCCCATCTCAAGGGGGGCTAGGGGGACTTGCCCCCAAGTCAAGTGGGCGCCCCACCCCTAGGGTTTCAACCCTAGGCGCAGGGAGGCCCAAGGGGGCACCAGCCCACCAGGCTGGTTCCTTCCCTCTTCAGCCCACGTGGCCCTCCGGGATATGTGGCCCCACCCGTGGACCTCGAGACCCTTCCGTGGTCCCAGACAATACCGTGACCTCAAACTTTCCGTGAGTCAAACTAGACTTCCTATATACAATTCTTCACCTCCGGACCATTCCGGAACTCCTCGTGACATCCGGGATCTCATTTGGGACTCCGAACAACTTTCGGGTTACTGCACACTAATATCTCTACAACCCTAGCGTCACCAAACCTTAAGTGTGTAGACCCTACGGGTTCGGGAATCATGCAGAGCTGACCGAGACAGCTCTCCGGTCAATAACCAACAGCGGGATCTGGATACCCATGTTGGCTCCCACATATTCCTCGATGATCTCATCGGATGAACCACGATGTCGAGGATTCAAGTAATCCCGTATACAATTCCCTTTGTCAATCGGTACGTTACTTGCCCGAGATTCGATCGTCGGTATCCCAATACCTCGTTCAATCTCGTTATCGCAAGTCACTTTACTCGCATCAGAATGCATGATCTCGTGACCAAACACTTGGTCACTTTGAGCTCATTATGATGATGCATTACCGAGTGGGCCGAGATACCTCTACGTCATGCGGAGTGACAAATCTCAGCCTTGATCCGTGTCAACCCAACAGATACTTTCGGGATACCCGTAGTATACCTTTATAGTCACCCGATTACGCCAGGACGCTTGGTACACCCAAAGCAATCCTACGATATCCGGAGTTACACGATCTCATGGTCTAAGGAAAAGATACTTGACATTGGAAAAGCTCTAGCAAACGAACTACACGATCTTGTGCTATGCTTAGGATTGGGTCTTGTCCATCACATCATTCTCCTAATGATGTGATCCCGTTATCAATGACATCCAATGTCCATAGTCAGGAAACCATGACTATCTATTGATCAACGAGCTAGTCAACTAGAGGCTTACTAGGGACATGTTGTGGTCTATGTATTCACACATGTATTACGATTTCCGGATAACACAATTGTTGCATGAATAACAGAAAATTTTCATGAACAAGGAAATATAATAATAATCATTTTATTATTGCCTCTAGGGCATATTTCCAACATGACCACCCACCGTAATCGGGAACTCCCCGATATTTTCCTCGCCCTTGCTTCTACCACGGTTTTTTCCGTCATGGACGGCCCAAATAATGTCATGCAGCTGTGTCTCCAGCCCGCCCAGGACGAAAAGCCCATTTTCTGTCATGATTTTTTGTCATAGAAGTAGGAGCCCACCACACCTATGATGATACCAGGTTTTGTCACAATTATCATCATAGAAGTGTCATAAGTATGACAGGAAAAATATTCGTTCGGCCCAAAGTGTCACGGATGTGTCTTTTTTTGGTAGTGATCTCTACGACTGCCATCTGCTCACCTGCAATCTTGCAGCCCTTCTGAATGCACTCTTCTGCTCTGTATCTATTTCCTGTGACTGTGATCACGCCTCTAGGACCGAGCATCTTCAACTTGAGATATATGTAACATGGTCGAGCCATGAAATGAGCATATGCAGGCATGCCCAGAATGGTGTGATAAGCACTGTGGAAATCCACCACCTCAAATGTCAACTTTTCCTTGCAGTAATTCTTGGAATCATCGAAAACCACATCAAGAGAAATCTGCCTAAGTGACTTTGCCTTTTTCCCAGGAATGACACCGTGGAACTACATGTTGCTCTCACTCAGTTTAGACATCGGAATGCCCATCCCTTCCAGGGTCTCAGTGTACAGAATGTTCAGTCAACTTCCGCCATCCATAAGGACCTTGGTTAGTCGGGTGCCCCCAACGACTGGGTCAACCACCAGCGCTTGCCGCCCAGTGGTAGCAATGTGCGCCGGGTGATCTGATTGGTCGAATGTAATGGGAGTCTTCAACCACTTCAAGTACGTCGTAGTTGCTGGAGCAACCATATTCACTTCTCTGTTAATGACTTTCAGTCGACTTTTTCTTTCTATATCAGCAAAAATCATCAAGGTAGCATTGACCTTAGGGTAACCATCATATTCCTCTTTCCCATCTTCCTTATCATATTTTTTCTTACTGGACTGATTCTCTTGGAAGCTTTGAATCAGAAGTCGGCACTGCCGAGTGGTATGCTTGGGTTGAATCAAGTTTCTCTCTTCATCTTTCTTCGTGTGTATGTAACATGGCAAATCCAAGATGTCCTGTCCTAAATGATCTTTCACCTTCTTGGATTTCCACTGCGGTTTGGGTCTTCCTTTGAACTTTCCTCCTCCTGCATTCAGGACTGCGGCCTCAGCGGGACCTATAGGTTCAGCTTTACGCTTCTGCTTCCGACTGGAATTCCTAGCTCCGGAGTCCTAGACGACTGTTTTTTCCTTGACATTGCGGAGTCGGTCTTCCTCTTCACCATTGGCCGGCGTACCGAGTGGCTATCTCCATCATTCGAGTCAGAGTCATACCTCCGGATCGACCGAATTTCAGGGTAAGCTCTCTGCACCTGACACCTTCTTTGAAGGCACAAACCGCCTGTTGATATGACACATTTTCCACCGTATGATGAATGGTGGTCCATCTCTGGATAAAGTCTCTCAAAGTTTCATTCGGCTTTTGAACAGAGTCAGCAGAAAATACTCCCAGGGGCTAACTGAGTCAACCAAGCTCTGGTCGAACCCTCAAGCATTAGGGGGAGGTGCTTCATAGCAACATCATCATTGCCACCACCGATCTGCGCAGCCACTCGGTAGTCTTCCAGCCAGGTATCTGGCTTTGATTCACCGGTTAACTTGCTCACGCCTGCTGCCAACCTGAAGTTGGGAGGGATTTCAGCTGAACGAATGGCCATACTAAAACATTCAGGCCCAGAAATGAATGCTCTGTTCCCAGTCAGATGATCTCTGCCTTGCCCTTATATGTTTGCTCGGCCTCTGTCGACCAAACCTTGCACAAGGAGTGATCTTGCATCGAATCCCGGCTCTCTTGGGTCGACCGGGGCTCTTCGTTCGTCACCATACGCGTGCCTATCATCATAACGTCGGGGCGCGTACGACCCGCCCCTCGGAGGGGGCGTAAGCACTCGATGATGGTCATCGTGAGAGAATTGACGATCAAACTGCTTGTGGCCCCGCTATAGGTACCGGTCCTGGCGGGGACCACGATCTTCCCGACGCCGGGTGACCTCGAACTATGTGCCGACTGAACTGTGTCCGCAACCACTAATCTACTATGAATTCTATTGCGCGACTGGGAAATAGCAAAATTCTGTTCTCCAGCGGCTTTAAGCAATGCTCGAATCTGCTCTAAACCTCTACCAGCTTCTGAACGAGACGGCTGAATTGACTCTGTTATGCGTGCTGTTGCTGCAACATTTTGAATCGGAGTACGATATACCTGAGTTTCAGTCAGAAACAACCGTCGCGCCCATCGACTGGATTCGAGAACCCGCTGATGACCACGCTCGTCGAGTGCCTTCTGCAGATTTTCCAAACGCGTATGCTCAGCCAAAGTGGCCAAGCGCGCAGCCTCCAAGGCCCGAGTTTCGGAGGTCTCCTCAATGATGGGGGTCTAGAGCGCCTGAACGTTGCGACGATGCAACTATTCCCTCTGCTCCGTGGTGAGGGCCACGGGGACATACTCATCATGCCCTTATGACGGGCCAGCACCGTCACCACCGCCATCGTTGCAGCGAAATCCAAGCGGGTCGTGCTGGGAAGTGACCACAAAAACTTTTGTCGTTGGATCATTGCTCTCGCACTCGGAGAGGGAATCCAAGTGACAAGTCGGCAGATCGAACAGACTATAAAGAGATTCGTCGGGCTCGATCGTCGCAACTTGGAGGGTGGTCGATTGGCGAGCCACCGCATGCTTCACCCACCGCTGGAGTCGCGAACGTCCGGACCATTTGCGACGGCGAACAGCGGGGAGCGAAGATGTTGCCAGAGCCGACCAATACTGGGTCGGCGGTTGTCGAAGAAGAACGTCGCAAGCACTCGCATGGAAGTGCGTCGCCCCGCGAACGGGGAGGGCCTCGACTTCGAGGGGGGCTTCTTGAATCCAGGCGGAGTCGCCGACGATGAAAACAAGCGCGCCGAGACGGATCTCGCGGCCCAACGCCAAACCACCACCGGAAACCATGTTGTCGGAGAACGAAATTCGCAACCTCACCGGAAGTCGCTTAGACGCCGGCCCCATGGTGGGTGCCAACTGAAGGAAATATGCCCTAGAGGCAATAATAAAGTTATTATTTATTTCCTTATATCATGATAAATGTTTATTATTCATGCTAGAATTGTATTAACCGGAAACATAATACATGTGTGAATACATAGACAAACAGAGTGTCACTAGTATGCCTCTACTTAACTAGCTCGTTAATCAAAGATGGTTATGTTTCCTAACCATAGACATGAGTTGTCATTTGATTAACGGGATCACATCATTAGGAGAATGATCTGATTGACATGACCCATTCCGTTAGCCTAGCACTTGATCGCTTAGTATGTTGCTATTGCTTTCTTCATGACTTATACATGTTCCTCGTAACTATGAGATTATGCAACTCCGCCATCGGAGGAACACTTTGGTGCTACCAAACGCCACAACGAATCGGGTGATTATAAAGGAGTACTACAGGTGTCTCCAAAGGTACATGTTGGGTTGGCGATTTGAGATTAGGTTTTGTCACTCCGATTGTCGGAGAGGTATCTCGGCCTTCTCGGTAATACACATCACATAAGCCTTGCAAGCATTACAACTAATGAGTTAGTTGTGAGATGATGTATTACGGAACGAGTAAAGAGACTTACCGAGAACGAGATTGAACTAGGTATTGGATACCGACGATCGAATCTCGGGTAAGTAACATACCGATGACAAAAGGAACAACGATATCGTTATGCGGTTTGACCGATAAAGATCTTCATAGAATATGTAGGAACCAATATGGGCATCCAGGTTCCGCTATTGGTTATTGACCGAGAATGGTTCTAGGTCATGTCTACATAGTTCTCGAACCCGTAGGGTCCGCACGCTAACGCTTCGATGATGGTTCATTATGAGTTTATAAGTTTTGATGTACCAAGGTTGTTCGAGTCCCGGATGTAATCACGGACATGACGAGGAGTCTCGAAATGGTCGATACATAAAGATTGATATATTGGAAGCCTATGTTTGACTTGGAAAGGTTCCGGATGAAAACAGGAAGATTCTCGAACACCGGGGTTACGGAACCCCGGGGTCAATGGGCCTTAATGGGCCATAGGGAGAAGAGGAAGGGCCGGCCAGGGCAGGCCGCGCCCCCCCCTCTAGTCCGAATAGGACAGGAGAGGGGGCGGCCCCTTCCCTCTTCCCCTCCCCAATCCTATTCCAACTAGGAAGGGGGAGTCCTACTCGGTGGGAGTAGGACTCCAGCGCCGCCTTGGGCTGGCCGCACCCCTTGCTCCTTTATATACGAGGGCAGGGGCACCCTGAACACACAAGTTGATCTACGGATCGTTCCTTAGCCGTGTCGGTGCCCCTCCACCATATTCCACTTCGGTCATATCGTCATGAGCTTAGGCGAAGCCCTCGCCGTGAAGTCATATCGTCGCGGAGCTTAGGCGAAGCCCTGCGTCGGTGGAGCATCATCATCGCCACCACGCCGTCGTCGGCCGACGGAACTCATCCTCGACGCTTTGCTGGATCGGAGCCAGGGGATCGTCATCGAGCTGAACGTGTGCAGAACTCGGAGGTGTCGTACATTCGGTACTTGGATCGGTCGGATCGTGAAGACGCACGACTACATCAACCGTTGTTATAACGCTTCCGCTTTCGGTCTCACGAGGGTGGACGGACACTCTCCCCTCTCGCTGCTGTGCCATCACCATGGTCTTGCGTGTGCGTAGGAAAATTTTGAAATTACTACGTTCCCCAACAAAGTGGCATCCGAGCCTGGTTTTATGCGTTGATGTCATATGCACGAGTAGAACACAAGTGAGTTGTGGGCGATATAAGTCATACTGCTTACCAGCATGTCATACTTTGGTTCAGCGGTATTGTGAGATGAAGCGCCCGGACCGACATTACGCAGACGCTTACGCGAGACTGGTTTCACCGCCGAGCACTCGTTGCTTAAAGGTGACCGCGGTGTCTGTCTCTCTCACTTTAGTTGAACCGAGTGTGTCTACGCCCGTCCTTGCGAAGGTTAAAACAGCACCAACTTGACAAACTATCGCTGTGGTTTTGATGCGAGGTAAGAACGGTTCTTGCTCAGCCCGTAGCAGCCACGTAAAACTTGCAACAACAAAGTAGAGGACGCCTAACTTGTTTTTGCAGGGCATGTTGTGATGTGATGTGGTCAAGACGTGATGCTATATTTTATTGTATGAGATGATCATGTTTTGTAACCGAAGTTATCGGCAATGGCTGGCAGAGCCATATGGTTGTCGCTTATTGTATGAAATGCAAAGCCATGTAATTGCTTTACTTTATCACTAAGCAGTAGCAATAGTCGAGAAGCAATAATTGGCGAGACGACAACGATGCTACGATGGAGATCAAGGTGTCGCTACCGGTGACGATGGTGATCATGACGGTGCTTGGCGATGGAGATCACAAGCACAAGATGATGATGACCATATCATATCACTTATATTGATTGCATGTGATGTTTATCCTTTATGCATCTTATCTTGCTTTGATTGACGGTAGCATTATAAGATGATCTCTCACTAAAATTATCAAGAAGTGTTCTCCCGAGTATGCACCGCTATGAAAGTTCTTCGTTTGAGACACCACGTGATGATCGGTGTGATAGGCTCTACGCTCAAATACAACAGGTGCAAAACAGTTGCGCACGCGAATACTCAGGTTAAACTTGACGAGCCTAGCATATAACAGATATGGCCTCGGAACACGGAGACCGAAAGGTCGAGCGTGAATCATATAGTAGATATGATCAACATATTGATGTTCACCATTGAAACTACTCCATCTCACGTGATGATCGGACATGGTGTAGTTAATATGGATCACGTAATCACTTAGAAGATTAGAGGGATGTCTATCTAAGTGGGAGTTCTAAAGTAATATGATTAATTGAACTTTAATTTATCATGAACTTAGTCCTGGTAGTATTTTGCAAATTATGTTGTAGATCAATAGCTCGCGTTGTTGCTTCCCTATGCTTTTATATGTTTGTTTTGATATGTTCCTAGAGAAAAATTATGTTGAAAAATGTTAGTAGCAATGATGCGGATTGGATCCGTGATCTGAGGTTTATCCTCATTGCTGCACAGAAGTATTATGTCCTTAATGCACCGCTAGGTGACAGACCTATTGCAGGAGCAGATGCAGACGTTATGAACGTTTGGCTAGCTCAATATGATGACTACTTGATAGTTTAGTGCACCATGCTTAAAGGCTTAGAATCGGGACTTCAAAGACGTTTTGAACGTCATGGACCATATGAGATGTTCCAGGAATTGAAGTTAATATTTCAAGCAAATACCCGAGTTGAGAGATATGAAGTCTCCAACAAGTTCTATAGCTAAAAGATGGAGGAGAATCACTCAACTAGTGAGCATGTGCTCAGATTGTCTGGGTACTTCAATCGCTTGAATCAAGTGGGAGTTAATCTTCCAGATAAGATAGTGATTGACAGAATTCTCTAGTCACCATCACCAAGTTAGTAGAACTTCGTGATGAACTATAATATGCAAGGGATGACAAAAGTAATTCCCAAGCTCTTCGTGATGCTGAAATCGACGAAGGTAAAAATCAAGAAAAGAGCATCAAGTGTTGATGATTGACAAGACCACTAGTTTCAAGGAAAAGGCAAAGGAAGAAGGGAACTTCAAGAAGAACGGCAAGCAAGTTGTTGTTCGAGTGAAGAAGCCCAAGTCTAGACCTAAGCCTGAGACTAAGTGCTTTTGCTGCAATGGAACTGGTCACTGGAAGCGGAACTACCCCAAGTATTTGGCGGATAAGAAGGATGGCAAATTGAACAAGAGTATATTTGATATACAGGTTATTGATGTGTGCCTTACTAGTGTTTATAGTAGCCCCTGAGTATTTGATACTTGTTCGTTGTTGAGATTAGTAACTCAAACAGGAGTTACTGAGAATAAACAGAGACTAGTTGAAGGGAAGTGACGATGAGTGTTGGAAGTAGTTCCAAGATTGATATGATCATCATCGCACACTCCCTTTACTTTCGGGATTAGTGTTAAACCTAAATAAATGTTATTTGGTGTTTGCGTTGAGCATGAATATGATTTGATCATGTTTATTGCAAAATGGTTATTCATTTAAAGTCAAAGAATAATTGTTGTTCTGTTTAAATGAATAAAACCTTCGATGGTCATACACCCAATGAAAATAGTTTTCAAAACGGTTATTCATTTAAAGTCAAAGAATAATTGTTGTTCTGTTTAAATGAATAAAACCTTCAATGGTCATACACCCAATAAAAATAGTTTGTTGGATCTCGATCGTAGTGATACACATATTCATAATATTGATGCCAAAAGATGCAAAGTTAATAATGATAGTGCAACTTATTTGTGGCACGCCGCTTAGGTCATATCGGTGTAAAGCGCATGAAGAAACTCCATGCTGATGGGATTTTGGAATCACTTGATTATGAATCACTTGATGCTTACGAACCATGCCTTATGGGCAAGATGACTAAAACTCGTTCTCCGAACAATGGAGCGAGCAAATGACTTATTGGAAATAATACATACTGATGTATGCGGTCCGATGAGTGTTAAAGCTCATGGCAAGTATCATTATTTTCTGACCTTCACAGATGATTTGAGCAGATATGCGTATATCTTCTTGATGAAACATAAGTCTGAAATAGTTGAAAGGTTCAAAGAATTTCAGAGTGAAGTGGAAAAATCATCGTAACAAGAAAATAAAGTTTCGAGATCTGATCATGAGACGAATAATTGAGTTACGAGTTTGGTCTTCAATTAAAATAATGTGGAATAGTTTCACAGCTCACGCCACCTGGAACACCACAATGTTATGGTATGTCCGAACGTCGTAACCACACTTTATTGGATTTGGTGCGATCTATGATGTATCTTACCGATTTACCACTATCGTTTTGGGGTTATGCATTAGAGACAGCTGCATTCACGTTTAATAGGGCACCATCTAAATCCGCTGAGATGACACCGTATGAACTATGGTTTAGCGATAAACCTAAGCTGTCGTTTCTTAAAAGTTTGGAGTTGTGATGCTTATGTGAAAAGTTTTCACCGATAAGCTTGAACCCAAATCAAGAAGTGCGTCTTCATAGAATACCCAAAGGTAACTATTGGGTACACCTTCTATCACAGATCCGAAGGCAAGTTTTTCGTTGCTAAGATAGATCCTTTCTAGAGAAGAAGTTTCTCTCGAAAGAAGTGAGTGGGAGGAAAGTAGAACTTGATGAGGTAATTGTACCTTCTTCCTTATTGGAAAGTAGTTCATCACAGAAATCAGTTCCAGTGATTCCTACACCAATTAGTGAGGAAGTTAATGATGATGATCATGAAACTTCAGATCAAGTTGCTACCAAACCTCGTAGGTCTTCCAGAGTAAGATCCGCACTGAGTGGTACGGTAATCATGTTCGGAAGTCATGTTACTAGACCATGATGAACCTACGAACTATGAGGAAGCGATGATGAGCCCAGATTCCGCGAAATGGCTTGAGGCTATGAAATCTGAGATAGGATCCATGTATGAGAACAAAGTATGGACTTTGATTGACTTGCTCTATGATCAGCAAGCCATGTTAAATAAATGGATCTTCAAGAGGAAGATGGACACCGATAGTAGTGTTACTATCTACAAAGCTAGACTTGTCGAAAAAGGTTTTAGACAAAGTTCAAGATGTTGAATACAATGAGATTTTCTCACTTGTATCGATGCTTAAAAGTCTGTCCGAATCATGTTAGCAATTGCCACATTTTATGAAATCTGGCAAATGGATGTCAAACTGCATTCCTTAATGGTTTTATTAAAGAAGAGTTGTATATGATGCAACCGAAGATTTTGTCAATCCTAAAGGTGCTAACAAAATGTGCAAGCTCCAATGATCCATCAATGGACTGGTGCAAGCATCTCGAGTTGGAATATACGCTTTGATGTGTTGATCAAAGCATATGATTTTATATGAGACTTTTGGAAAGGCTCTGTATTTACAAGAAAGTGAGTGGGAGCACTACAGCCTTTTCGATAAGTATATGTGAATGACATATTGTTGATCGGAAATAACGTAGAATTATTCTCGCAAAGCATAAAGGAGTGTTTGAAAGGAGTTTTTCAAAGAAAGACCTCGGTGAAGCTGCTTACATATTGAGCATCAAGATCTATAGAGATAGATCAAGACGCTTGATATGTTTTTAATGAATCCATACCTTGACAAGATTTTGAAGTAGTTCAAAATGGAACAGTCAAAGAAAGAGTTCTTGCCTGTGTTACAAGGTGTGAGATTGAGTAAGACTCAAAACCCACCACGGCAGAAGATAGAAAGAGAATGAAAGTCATTCCCTATGCATCAGCCATAGGTTCTATAAAGTATGTCATGCTATGTACTGATCTATTGCATACCCTACCACTAAGCTTGGCAAGGAGTGCAATAGTGATCTAGGAGTAGATCAATGGACGGCGATCAAAAGTTATCCTTAGTAGAATAAGGATATGTTTCTCGATTATGGAAGTGAAAAAGGGTTCGTCGTAAAGGGTTACGTCGATGCAAGTTTTAACACTAATCTAGATGACTCGAGTCTCAATCTGGATACATATTGAAAGTGGGAGCAATTAGCTAGAGTAGCTCCGCAAGAGCATTGTAGACATAGAAATTTGCAAAATACTTACGGCTCGAATGTGATGCACCCATTGACTAAAATTATCTCACAAGCAAAACATGATCACACCTTAGTACTCTTTGGGTGTTAATCACATAGCGATGTGAACTAGATTATCGACTCTAGTAAACCCTTTGGGTGTTGGTCACATGTCGATGTGAACTATGGGTGTTAACCACATATAGATGTGAACTATTGATGTTAAATCACATGGCGATGTGAACTAGATTATTGACTCTAGTGCAAGTGGGAGACTGAAGGAAATATGCCCTAGAGGCAATAATAAAGTTATTATTTATTTCCTTATATCATGATAAATGTTTATTTTCATGCTAGAATTGTATTAACCGAAACATAATACATGTGTGAATACATAGACAAACAGAGTGTCACTAGTATGCCTCTACTTAACTAGCTCGTTAATCAAAGATGGTTATGTTTCCTAACCATAGACATGAGTTGTCATTTGATTAACGGGATCACATCATTAGGAGAATGATCTGATTGACATGACCCATTCCGTTAGCCTAGCACTTGATCGCTTAGTATGTTGCTATTGCTTTCTTCATGACTTATACATGTTCCCGTAACTATGAGATTATGCAACTCCTGTTTACGGAGGAACACTTTGGTGCTACCAAACGTCACAACGTAATCGGGTGATTATAAAGGAGTACTACTGGTGTCTCCAAAGGTACATGTTGGGTTGGCGATTTGAGATTAGGTTTTGTCACTCCGATTGTCGGAGAGGTATCTCTGGCCTTCTCGGTAATACACATCACATAAGCCTTGCAAGCATTACAACTAATGAGTTAGTTGTGAGATGATGTATTACGGAACGAGTAAAGAGACTTACGAAGAACGAGATTGAACTAGGTATTGGATACCGACGATCGAATCACGGGTAAGTAACATACCGATGACAAAAGGAACAACGATATCGTTATGCGGTTTGACCGATAAAGATCTTCGAGAATATGTAGGAACCAATATGGGCATCCAAGTTCCGCTATTGGTTATTGACCGAGAATGGTTCTAGGTCATGTCTACATAGTTCTCGAACCCGTAGGGTCCGCACGCTTAACGCTTCGATGACAGTTCATTATGAGTTTATAAGTTTTGATGTACCAAGGTTGTTCGAGTCCCGGATGTGATCACGGACATGACGAGGAGTCTTGAAATGATCGAGACATAAAGATTGATATATTGAAGCCTATGTTTGACTTGGAAAGGTTCCGGATGAAAACAGGAAGTTACCGAACACCGGGGTTACGGAACCCCGGGGTCAATGGGCCTTAATGGGCCATAGGGAGAAGAGGAAGGGCGGGCAGGCAGGCGCGCGCCCCTCCCCTCTAGTCCGAATAGGACAAGGAGAAGGGGCGCGCCCCTTCCCTCTTCCCCTCCCCAATCCTATTCCAACTAGGAAAGGGGGAAGTCCTACTCGGTGGGAGTAGGACTCCTCCAGCGCCGCCTTTGGCTGGCCGCACCCCTCCCCTTGCTCCTTTATATATACAGGCAGGGGCACCCTGAACACACAAGTTGATCTACGGATCGTTCCTTAGCGTGGCGGTGCCCCGCCACCATATTCCACTTCGGTCATATCGTCATGAGCTTAGGCGAAGCCCTGTGCCGGTGAAGTCATATCGTCATGAGCTTAGGCGAAGCCCTTCGTCGGTGGAGCATCATCATCGCCACCACGCCGTCGCGGCCGTGGAACTCATCCCCGACGCTTTCTTTGGATCGGAGCCGGGATCGCCATCGAGCTGAACGTGTGCGTAACTCGGAGGTGCCGTACATTCGGTACTTGGATCGGTCGGATCGTGAAGACGCGTGCGACTACATCAACAGCGTTGTTATAACGCTTCGCTTTCGGTCTCACGAGGGTACGTGGACGGACACTCTCCCTCTCGTTGCTATGCCATCACCATGGTCTTGCGTGTGCGTAGGAAAATTTTGAAATTACTACGTTCCCCAACACCAACTATTGTGGGATTAAGTCTGACAGTAAGAATAGGCGGTACGTAGGAGGAGGCAAGGTCCTAGCTACGGTGAGGTTGTGCACGCAAGTTTTACGAGTTCAGGCCCCACTCGGAGGAGGTAAAAGCCCTACGTCTCGATGCCCTGAGGCTGTGTTGACTGGATTATGCGTGAATGTTACAAGGGGTGCGAACCCTTGTGCCAGAGGAGGAGGGTGGCTTATATAGAGTGCGCCAGGACCCTCTCAGACCTCCGTTACACAGGGTTTAATGTGAGTTAAGATGGGGCGTTACTGGTAACACCAGCCATAAATGATCTTTAAGACTACAAAGTGAACGTCTGACCGTTGCCATCCTGGGTGGCTTTAGATCTTCTGTACTCCGAGTGGTTCTCCACATGGTCGAGTGACTATGTTGTGGTCGAGTGGAATTGGGTATCCGAGTGAAGTCTTCTGTCAAGTGGATCGCACTCCAGGGTGATTCCAATCGGTACGTTTTGTTGGTCGAGTGACTATGTTGTGGTCGAGTGGAATTGGGGTATCCGAGTGAAGTCTTCTGTCAAGTGGATCGCACTCCAGGGTGATTCCAATCGGTACGTTTTGTTGATCCTTGAATGTCTTTGACTGTAGGTCAGTGTCCTTGGGTGGGGTGTCCAGGTCAAGCCTAAGACTCTACCCTAGATACATGTCCTCGTCAGTCTCCATGCATTCCTGGAGTGAAATCGAGCAAAATTACTAACAGATGATCCAATTCATTCGCTGCTGAAGCAGATAGCACCGGTTGAAGTTTCAGTGTCCATGTATTACCTTCATACTGGGACATGACAGAGCAACAATACTTGTCAGGTGCAAAAGTAAAAAGGATCAGGAAGCAGTCCATCAACTGAAGAAACTTGCATAAGCTTGTTTGAACCAGTTCCAGCAAGGCAAGTCACTCTTCTGCAGCAGTAATGAACATAATTTACATATCAAAGCTCTGCTGTGCTCTTTAAGGTCTCGGACAACCAATCCTCCAAATTCTCTCGGCAAGATCACATTATCCCAACCCACTATCTGTTATATCCCAGTGAGAAGGCAGATTTAGTAAAGAAAGAAAGGGATAGAAAGATAGACAAGACAGGAAGAGAAAGACTAAGTCCCTAGAGTATCTGTTCTTCTCAGATTTTAGGAGAGAGGGAACTTTGGATAGAAGACCTACTGTCCATAATACTCCCTCCGACAAACTTGAGACAAGTTTTTTCAGACGGAGGGAGTATCATATAAAGAAATAGATCCCTGTACCACATCATAATGATCTGCTAGAGCAGAACACTTGCAACACAGTCCACACTGCACGTGGTACATTTCTGCAAGTAGAAACACAAGCCCCACTCATGGGCTAGTAGTAAAGCATTGCTGTATATAGCGCGCAGTAGTAAATTAGATTGTACCTGCAGTAATTGTACGTGTGCATACACACAGTTATTATACAGTAGGATTATGACAAGATTAAACAGAGCAATGGAGAGGAAAATCTGACAATAACTTAACTGAAACCAAAGAAAGACCAAGCAAACTATTGCAAGTACAGTACACTAACTACTTCACTAAACACAACTGAATAATTAAACTTAGTAGCAGAGGTTCAGTACACTAAATTCGGTATAGAGCACCAACTGTAGTTAACAGCAAGCTTACACGATAACTACAGCATGTACTTTTAGTACACACACGGATTAATTGACCAAACCCCCAGCAAGTAGGTGCTTGCCATGTACTACATATGCAACACAACCAGTTAACATCAGTTAACTAACCACAATAGCAGATGAACATCTACAGTAGTAGGAAACTCTAGAATTAGGGAATTCCCAATTTACACAACATAACACCACATGTACCAGAACATCAACTGCATAGAACAAACACACAGAGGCCAACAACAGCATGAGATGCATAACACCAAGACCAAGAATACATGGCCAGTTCACAACAACATACTAATTGTTCGGTTACTATCACAGTTAAATTCCTACTTTTCATCCAAGCAAATGGATCGAATTTAACTGTACAATTCTTGTGCAAGACTATCACCCAGGTTCCGGATAAAAACTTCACTCAAATATATACATTTACCATTTGCCCAGTGAACGAATCACTTCACTGCAACAAAGGTATCACGTCGCATTAACGACGTGACGAGTGAAAACACTATCTAGATCCTGTTCTCAAGATTTCAACACATCAATTAGCCAAATATTTGTATGGTTTGTAACTTTCTACACGCGTGAGGCAGTCGAGTTGTCCTGGTCCTCCTAGTCCTCCAAATCCTCGTGCGGAGACTCAAAAGGCGCCAATTCCTGCGCGAGGAAAAGTTTTAAATTAGGCATCTGCCCAAAAGGCCGCTGGCACAGCACACAAGAATTACATCTGTATAGAAGAAATTATTATCACATTTCTTTTCCTGGTAAATTATCACTAGTTGTTTTGTAAAAATTGTCCGGAAAAAGATCAAAACAACAGTCCTCATATGTCCAGTACGCAGTCCTGAAGAACTAAAGGCACCTAATTTGGGTCAAAACCTGAAGAGTGGGGGTAGTACCAGGAAAATGAATCAAGTTACTGCTTTTGTTGTTTTCTCTACTATTGTTATTTTGGCAATGAACACCTCAATCTAAATAAGCAATGATTTAGACCTAAGTAACGGTTACATTCCAAACAGGCAATCCAATCAGGCAGAGAGAAAGAAAGAAAGAAAGAAAGAAAGAAACAAAGAAAGAAAGAAGAAAGGACCTCGATTGGGTTCAGGGGAGCGGGCGCGGCCGGCGCGACGCCGGCGGCGAGGCCCGCGGCGTACCCGGAGAGGACGTCCGCATGCTCGGTGAGGCGCTGCGCGTGCGTGGTGCAGGCGTGGGCGAGCGCGGCGAACGCGTCGGCGAGCGCGGCCTCGTGCGCCGGGAGGGACGCCGCGTGCGCCGTGATCCCCTGCGACAGCACGGTGAGGTCCTCCGCGAGGGCCCTTCCGCTTGCTGCGGCCGCGACGACGGACGCGGCGACGGCTGCCGGCGCCGCGACAGCTTCTGGCGCGGCGAGCGCCTCCGTGTGGGCGGTGCGGGCCACATCATAGTCGTAGAGATTGTCGGCGAGGGTGAAGCTGAGCTCGACGAAGGCTGCGGCGGGGTCCTGGGGCTGCTCGACGGAGGCCATGTCGTGCGAGGGGACGTTGTGAGCGAGCTCATGGCTGCACCCGGCGAAGATCAAGAAAGTCGCCGCTGGGGGCACGAGCGGAGCGGCGGGGGGAGCGGGCGGCGCGGCGTGGGGCAGGGGCGGCGCGCCTGGGTGCAGGGGCGGCGCGGCGGGGGCCACGGGGCCGACGACGGGCTGGTGGTCGGCGTCGGGGGCCACGGGGTCGACGGCGGGCTGGTGGTCGGCGGCGTGGGCGTCCGCTGCATTGCCGATTCCGTACTGGTAGCGGGTCGGTGGTGGGGCGGTCGTGCGGGCCTGCCTCTCGGCTGGAGGCAGCACCGAGCGCCCAGGTGAGCCGTGAGCCGAGCCAGGAGGCAGCGTCACACGGCTTGGTCGATGGTGGCCCGCCATAGATTTTTCTTTCCTTTTTTGATTTCTACTATTACTGTTATTTATAGACTAGCAAATATACGCTAAAAAAAATATAGACTAGCAAATATGCCTGTGCGTTGTAACGGGAGATTATGTGTATAAAGGCAAAATAGACATTTATCATTTTTGTATAGCTTACAAAAACTAACCTATAGGAAGTTGTGTCAATTTTTTGGGGGCTTAGAGTACGAGACATGGAAACCATTTTTTTAACCCGACGCGAGGGAATAAAATAAAATCATAAAACGACCTCTACAGATCCCCTAATAAAATTTCTATGCAAGCGAATTTGTTTTATTTACGGATTTGTTTTAATTTTTGGGACCATTTTCTAAAATTTTATGTAGATATTTTTCTATTTCGAGAATTTGTTTTGAATACTGGATTATATTTTAAAAATCAGGAACATTTTTTATTTCATGAACATCTATTTGTGATTGTGAATATTTTTATTATATGCGGAAAAAAATATTGAAATCATGAACATTCTATATTTTCAAATATTTTTTGAATTCACAAACAATTTATGATTTCTCAATATATTTTTAAAGCTCGCAACATTTTGAAATTTGGTTCTTTTGAAAATTCCGAATTAGCTTAAAGAAGGAAAATGAAAAAGTAAAAAAGCAAAGTAGAAAACATGGGGCGCCACCACCTGCACATGGGCCGACCCATTAGCGCGTGCAGGGAGGAGGAGGCGCGCTTACTACAGAGAAAAACTTGTCCATCAACCTTAGCGCTGCTGGCACGTCAAGCATGGCGTCTCCTACAAGAACCACGTTCCCTAAGTGCTCGGATCCTCAAGGTTGTGTATTACCCAACATGCTCGGTACTAGATGCTGAACTTGGTAAAACTCCATCGCAAGTGTGGCGATCCATAGTAGAAGGGAGAGACACACTGAAACTTGGGCTTATCAAAAGGATTGGAACAGGAGATGGTACCCATATATGGCATGATAATTGGATCCCTCGCGATTTCAAATTGCGTCCGGTGTGTCCAAAAACGCCTAACCCCCCACAGATGGTTTCAGAATTAATTGATCATGCCTCGGCTTCGTGGGACATTCAGTTACTTGAGGAGCATTTTTATGACATGGACAAGGCAGAAATCCTAAACACCCCTCTTAGCTCTAAGGTACAAGCAGACTTCTGGTCTTGGCACTATGATAAGAGGGGTCTTTTTAGTGTATGTTCGGCTTACAGGGTCCTGGCAGCCACAAAGGAGCAGCGGACTGACTGGCTTGAGGGCAACCTTGGACACTCAAATATTGGCATGGACAAATTGTGGGGCGCCCCGATCCCATCAAAAATCAAAGTTTTTGCATGGCGACTTGCTAAAATGTCCATCCCAACAGGCGAAGTTCGGAAACACAGGAAGATGGCGGACTCGGCTGAATGCTCGATTTGTCATGCGGCACTGGATACATGGCGTCATTCTCTCTTTGACTGCTGGCTTGCAAGGTGCGTCTGGGCGCTGGCAGACGAGGAGCTGACGGATGTGCTTATCTCTAATCGTACTGATGATGCAAAGGTTTGGATGTTGTGGTTAGTTGACACACTACCGATAGCTGATCTTGCGCGAGCACTAGTCACTATATGGGCGATCTGGTGGGCACGCCGACGAGCTATCCACGATGAGCAGTTCCAAAGTCCCATGAGCACTCATTTGTTTATGCAGAAATACTTAGAGCGGTTCAACCGTCGTCTTTCAGGGGCTCGTCGATCCAGCGACACTTGAAGCCCAAGCGTGCAAGGAGGCTATGGATTTGGCTATAGATTTTCATCTCGACTCGTTGTGTATTGCTTCAGACTGCTTAGAAGTGGTGGCCAATATCACATCTGAGTAATTTGATGTGGAGTAATTTGGACAGAACGACTCCAACCTACCGGCCCGCATGGCGTCTCCGGTTGAGACGTATCAAACCATGCATGATAAGAACTAGTTGGTAGGCACTATCCAATCGAGATTAATCAAACCTTGTAGAAAATCAAATATATCTTTTGTTGGGTCGATTGTCGATGCATCAATTGAGACCCTATTATCACCAATATTGTTGTGACCATTGCCATATATTTTAGACCTCTTCATACATGTGCCAAACTAGAAATTCTAATGTATATCACACTTGACGCGGCCTCCCTCCTGAGCTCTGCCCCCGCTCCTGCGCCTCCGCGCCGCGGGCCACTCCGGCCGTGGCAGCCACCAAATCCGCCCGCCCCCTCGGCCCCCGGGCACGCCGGGGCATTGATGGCGGGGATGCCGGCCTCGCCTGCGTCCTCCGGTCCGTCTGTGGTTCTGGAGACCCAGCTGTCCCCGGCCGCGGCCTTGCCAGATCTGCTTTCCACACCGCGTCTCCTGCTGCGGGACAGCGACTCCCGAGACGATGAGGTCTCCTCCACGGCGGATCCAGGCACGCAACCCCCTGCTCGGCTAAAATCGATAGTTATTGTACACCCCCATCTACCGCCGAGCTTTCTACTTCGGGCATGGACGGTGAATGGACGGAGGTCCGATCTTGTAAATGCCCGCGCCCATCCCCTGCTAAGACGGTCACTGGCGAGCGCGCTCAGCTGCACTCTTCGGACCGGCGGCTTCTCCATAGGTCCAACCCGGGGCGGGAGGCCTTCTTAAGCCGTTTCAAGGGTCGCTATTTTCGCTGCCTCAGCAAGCACCACCGCCGTAGAGATTGTAGGGATCCAGTCCACTGCATCATCTGTGAGCTCCCAGGCCACTTTGGTAGAGAGTGGCCGCAAAATCCGGCCCCGGCGGAAAAGCTTCAAATTGACTAGGCCCGGTGCCCCCCCCCCGCTAGCATGGCGCCTCAGCTCAGCCTCGTCGACCCGGCGCGTAGGCCTCACGTCAGCCACTCGGTGGCTGTCTCCTCCCCGGCTGCCGACCAGGCCGCCTTCTTCCTCGGGCACCATGTTGTCATGCTGCGGGCGGTGGGCGGGGTCAACAGCACGTCCCCCATGGCGATTGGGAGGGCGCTGGAGGAGCGTCTGAAGATCCAGCAGCACCACCTGCGCGTCACCTCGCACCATCCTGAGGACTACTTCGTCATCTTCACCCAGCCGGCTCACCACGACAACGCCGTCCGGCTTGCGCGTCGAGGGCGCCGACTTCCTCATCGAGCCGTGGACTGAGAACGACCACGCCACCTCCTACACCTTCAACCTCCACGTCCGTTGTGTCATCGAGGACGTCTCCATGCAGTACTGGTCCATGGAAGGGGCCGAGGAGATCTTTGGCAAGATGGTGCGCGTGGACCACCTCGATAGCCGCACACTCGAGCGCGGCCACACGAAGACGTTCGCCTGCTGGGTGTGGGTGAGGGACATGGTGCACATACCCACCAAGCACACCTTCTGGCGGCTCCCGCGCGGTGCGGGGCGTGTCGAGGAGATGAATGGCTTCTCGCCGCTGGACCGCAGAGTTGCGCCACCGCCCGGAGCCATGCAACACCAGATGCTGATCCATGTTGACCGTGTGGAGGACTGGACAAGGCGCTCCCCACGCTCCTCGCGCTTGGGTCAAAGTGGCATGCCGTCCTCCGACTCCGACACCGAGGACAGGTAGTTGCCGCTGGAGTACCCGGGCACCTGGACCATGAAGGTTGAAGACGGGCAGCAGCCGGAGCGCCACCGCCCCCAGCAGCAGCCACTAGTGGTGCGCTCGGGCTGCAAGGGCATGCCGAGGGGCGAGCCGCGCCGCGACCAAGATGGAGATGGGTCTGGCAGGCGATCCTGGAGGGATACGCTGCTGGGATGTGGGCGCCACCCGCGCCATGCCCCAGTCAAGGAAATGGACAAGAGCAAGGCCCCGGAAGAAAGGCAACGCAGCCGCTCGCCGCCTGGAAGGCGCCATAGGAGAGATGGCAGCAGACGCAAAAGCCACCACTCCAGCAAGGAAGCCGCTCCTGCCCCTGCCGCCGATCAGCAAGGCCCCGGGGTGCAGGCAACAGCCGGCGACGACCCCGTGGACGTTTTCTTCGCCAATGCCAAGCGTCCAACAAAGCCGTGCGACCGCGTTGACTGCATGGCGGATGAGCTGGAGGCCACGGTGGACGAGCTAGTCTTCAGCCCCCTCCAGTTCTCGAAGATGGAAGATGGGATGCAAGCAAAAGCAACTGGGCCGGCTGATGTTTTTGGGCCAACCCTGGCTGGCCATCTTCCAGCCCAGGCCAGTTCAACTGCCACACCCCGCAGCCTGCCCACACGGTGGAAGTCCGGCTTGGAGCGGTCACGCGGCAGGTGCGCGCTCTGGAGATTCAAGACGTCGGCGCTGCTCCGGCCCCCCGCCGCCTCTTCAAGGACGTCCAACCACCATTGCTTGCAGCCGCGCCTCCACTCAGCCCATCAGCACCGCCATGATCCAGAGCAACCTTCGTGCCAATAGGTCAGAGCGCTCGCCAGGCCAAGAACTCCCACCTGGGACCGGTGGCGAACCGGGCTACGCTACGGATCGTCAAGGAGCTAGGCATGCTCAGACCAGGAGACAAGATGACCAAGAAAGTTGTCGACGCCCTGGTCAAGCGCTTTGATGAGCCCCTCACTGAAGCGGGCATTAGCGCCATCGCCAGGCTCATGCGTCTGAACAAAGACGCCCTGCTGGTGGCGGCCGGCCTCGCGGGGCCAGAGGAGTTGCCGATGAGGCCAAGGTTTAGCGATGATAGGATGGCCCTACTATTGTATTAGTCTTCGATGTAGTCTCCGATGGCGTCCGGCCTTAAGCTGGCTTGAGCTAGGTCCAGTAGCTTTACATTCAGCTTTAGTTGTGAGGATAGCTCAACAACGGTGTTTTCTGGGGCCTATTGGTGGTCACCGCTGCTCCCATGCTAGATGGATCGTGTATTTGCATGGATTTGTGCCCATTAGTAATGATAGTCATCGGAGAAATCATCTGTGTCCCCATGAATGACAACCCACCAATTCTATGTTGGAATGTCCGCGGCCTAAACTCGCCAGCAAAGCGATCTGCAGTAAGCGAAGTAGTTATTTCTCTCCGAACATCCATCCTCTGCCTCCAGGAGACCAAGATCGACGTTTGGACCCCGCAACTAGTTAGGGAGATTGGCGGCGCAAGCCTCTCGGGATGCATTGTCCTGCCGACTATCGGCACCAGAGGAGGAGTAGCGATCTTCTGGAACCCGGACGTGGCCACCATCACCTCACATGCTGTAGGAGAATTTGCGATCACGGCCAAGGTTGACCTCCTGCAGGCTGGTACTACCTACTGGCTGACCTTCGTCTACGGCCCTGCAGACGGGACAAGCCATGATGCTTTCCTCGCCGAAGTCGCTGCCTCTGCACCACCGCTCGGCGAGCCATGGCTGATCAATGGTGATTTCAACATGATCTATGAATCAAGAGACAAGAACAACCACAACATCAACCGTGGAGTGCTGGGCAAATTCAGGACAATCATTGACGCTGCAAGGCTGAGGGAAATCAAGTGCAAAAACAGGCGTTTTACATGGAGTAACGAGAGGGAGCGACCAACTCTGGTCAGCATTGACAAGTTCTTTTGCAACACAAGCTGGGAGCTCATGTTTCCCTCCTATGCACTGATGGCAGCATCAACAGCTTGTTCAGATCACTGTCCATTGCTGCTTACGGACATGGCTGCCCCACCGCGACGTGCGTGCTTCAGATTCGAAGCTTTCTGGCCAAAATTCCCCCACTATACTGAAACTGTGGACAGGGCCTGGAACAGGCCAGTAAACCGCCCACGTGCGTTCGTCGGACTGAAGATTAAGATGGATCGGACTGCAAAAGACCTCAAGATTTGGAGCAAGTCCCTGTTCAGTGACGCCAAGATGCAATTCCATATTGCCACGGAGATCATTCTCAGCCTGGATGTGGCACAAGAAAAGAGAGCCCTGACACCTGCTGAGTTAAACCTGAGAAAGATGCTGAAGCAGCGGCTCCTGGGCCTTGTAGCAATCGAGAGAGCAAGACGGAGGTAGGCATCCAGAGTAACTTGGCTAAAAGTGGGCGATGCAAGCACAAAGTTCTTTCATGCAAAGATGTGCTCGAGGCGACGGAAAAATTTCATCCACCCCCTGCACACGGATACAGCCATGGCCACCACTCATGCAGAAAAGGAGAAGGTGATCACTGAGCATTTCAGCTCTGTTCTTAGCACAAAAGCCCCCCGATCAAGGGCGATTGACCGGGAGCAGCTCAACCTCCCATCGGTGCAGAACAGAGGCCTAGATAATCCATTCACTCCGGAAGAGGTGTGGGCTGCAATCAAGGAGTCGCCAGCAGAAAAGGCTTCGGGGCCGGATGGTTTCATAGTAGTCTTCTTCGGGTCGAGTTGGAACACGATAAAAGGCGATATCATGCATGTTTTCGACCAGTTCCACAGAATTGCTGGCGGAAACCTCACACAATTGAACACTGCCCTAGTCGCCCTAATCCCAAAAAAGACGGTGCTGACAAGATCTCTGACTTCAGACCAATCAGTCTGATACACTCCATGGCGAAGCTGATAGCGAAGGTCTTGTCCATCAGGCTAGCGGCTGTAGTGTAGGACATTATCTCAGCAGCGCAATCTACTTTTCTCAGCTCAAAAGGCATCCATGACAGCTTCCTATATGTCCAAAACACGGTTAGATCACTACACAGGAAGAAAACACCAGCCCTGCTGCTGAAGTTGGATATTACCCGTGCATTCGACAACGTCTCCTGGGAGTACCTCCTCGACCTCCTGCAGGCGCTTGGTTTCAGCGCCAGATGGAGAGACTGGATCACCTAACTACTGTCGACGTCCTCTTCCTCCTTCATACTCAATGGCTGGCAAGGGCCTGCCATCAACCACCATCGGGGCCTCCGGCAAGGCGACCCCCTGTCGCCCTTGTTATTCATCATAGCAATAGATGTGCTGCACCGACTCATTGAAAAGGCAACTCAGGAAAGCTTGTTGTTGCCGCTTCTTGGAAGAGATGTCAAGCTCCGTGTCAGCCTATATGAAGATGATGTTGTGCTCTTCGCCAACCCAGACAAGATGGAGATTGAAACTCTCATGCACATCCTAGAGGATTTCGGTTGTGCCTCGGGGCTTAGGATAAACCTCCAAAAATCGACAGCAACACCCATCAGATATGATGAGCTCAACCTTGATGAGATCCTGCAAAGCTTCGGTGGCTCGGTTGCTGTTTTCCCGCTGCGCTACCTTGGATTGCCAATCACGCTATCACGGCTACGACTGGTACACCTTCAGTTTATATTAGACCGAATCAAGGCAAGATTGGCAGGATGGAAGGGGCGGTTCATGTCCATTGCCGGCAGACAAGTGCGTGTGCCCTGTGTTCTTAGTGCTCTGCCCACTTTTGCGATCGCCGTGCTCAAAGTTCCCAAAAAATTCATCTCGGAAGTGGACAAAACGAGGAGACGTTTTCTCTGGGCCTAGGAGAAGGAACTCACGGGTGGAAAATGCAAGGTAAACTGGTCAGTTGTCTACTCCCCAACTGATCATGGAGGACTAGGGATACACGGCCTGCAGAAATTCAGCTCAGCGTTGAAGCTTCGCTGGCTCTGGAACTCCTGGAATCACCGTGATCGCCCATGGGTAGGAACTAAGCTTCCATGCGAAGACAAGGAGAGGCAGCTCTTTAGTGCCGCCACCTCGGTGACACTTGGAAATAGTGCTTTGGACTCTTTCTGGAGCTGTCAATGGACTAGATCAATGCCATTGAGGTTTTCATTCCCACTGCTGTTAAAGCACTCGAAGGGCTAAAACAAAACGGTCAGGGCTGCTCTTGTTGGAAATATGCCCTAGAGGCAATAATAAAAGGATTATTATTATATTTCCTTGTTCATTATAATTGTCTTTATTCATGCTATAATTGTATTATCCGGAAATCGTAATACACGTGTGAATACATAGACCATAATATGTCCCAAGTAAGCCTCTAGTTGACTAGCTTGTTGATCAGCAGATAGTCATGGTTTCGACTATGGACATTAGATGTCGTTTATAACGGGATCACATCATTAGGAGAATGATGTGATGGACAAGACAATCCTAAGCATAGCACAAGATCGTGTAGTTCGTTTTGCTAGAGCTTTTCCAATGTCAAGTATCTTTTCCTTAGACCATGAGATCGTGTAACTCCCGGATCTGTAGGAGTGCTTTGGGTGTATCAAGCGTCTGGCGTAATCGGGTGACTATAAAGGTGCACTACGGTATCTCCGAAAGTGTCTCATTGGGTTGACACGGATCAAGGCTGGATTTGTCACTCCGTATGACGAGAGGTATCTCTGGGCCCACTCAGTAATGCATCATCATAATGAGCTCAAAGTGACCAAGTGTCTGGTCACGGGATCATGCATTACGGTACGAGTAAAGTAACTTGCCGGTAACGAGACTGAACGAGGTATTGGGATACCGACAATCGAGTCTCGGTAACGTACCGTTTGACAAAGGGAATTGTATACGGGGTTGATTGAATCCTCGACATCGTGGTTCATCCGATGAGATCATCGAGGAGCATGTGGGATCCAACATGGGTAACCAGATCCCGCCGTTGGTTATTGACCGGAGAGCCGTCTCGGTCATGTCTACGTGTCTCCCGAACCCGTAGGGTCTACACACTTAAGGTTTGGTGACGCTAGGGTTGTATGAATATGAGTATGTAGCAAACCGAAAGTTGTTCGGAGTCCCGGATGTGATCCCAGACGTCACGAGGAGTTCCGGAATGGTCCGGAGGTAAAGAATTATATATAGGAAGTGCAGTTTCGGCCACCGAGAAAGTTTCGGGGGTCACCGGTATTGTACCGTGACCACCGGAAGGGTCTCGGGGGTCCACCGGGTGGGGCCACCTATCCCGGAGGGCCCCATGGGCTGAAGTGGGAGGGGAACCAGCCCCTGGTGGGCTGGTGCGCCCCGGCCCCCTTGCGCCTAGGGTTGGGAACCCTAGGGGAGGGGGCGCCTCCACTTGCCTTGGGGGGCACTCCACCCCCCTTGGCCGCCGCCCCCCCTAGAGATCCCATCTCTAGGGCCGGTGCCCCCCCCCCCTGGGGGCCTATATAAAGGAGGGGGGAGGGAGGGCAGCCGCACCTGAAGTTTTGGCGCCTCCCTCTCCCCTTGCTACACCTCCTCCTCCCGTAGTTGCTTGGCGAAGCCCTGCCGGAACTCTGGTGCATCCACCACCATGCTGTCGTGCTGCTGGATCTTCATCAACCTCTCCACCCCCCTTGCTGGATCAAGAAGGAGGAGACGTCATCCGCTCCGTACGTGTGTTGAACGCGGAGGTGCTGTCCGTTCGGCACTTGGTCATCGGTGATTTGGATCACGGCGAGTACGACTCCATCATCCCCGTTCTCTTGAACGCTTCCGCTCGCGATCTACAAAGGTATGTAGATGCACTCCTATCACTCGTTGCTTAGATGAACTCATAGATGGATCTTGGTGAAACCGTAGGAAAAATTTTATTTTCTGCAACGTTCCCCAACAGTGGCATCATGAGCTAGGTCTATGCATAGTTCTCTATTGCACGAGTAGAACACAAATCTATTGTGGGCGTAGATCTTGTCAACTTGCTTGCCGCTACTAGTCTTATTTTGCTTCAGCGGTATTGTGGGATGAAGCGTCCCGGACCGACCTTACACATACGCTTACGTGAGACAGGTTCCACCGACTGACATGCACTAGTTGCATAAGGTGGCTAGCGGGTGTCTGTCTCTCCCACTTTAGTTGGAGCGGATTCGATGAAAAGGGTCCTTATGAAGGGTAAATAGAAGTTGAAAAAAAAATCACATTGTGGTTATTCGTAGGTAAGAAAACGTTCTTGCTAGAACCCAATTGCAGCCACGTAAAAGATGCAACAACAATTAGAGGACGTCTAACTTGTTTTTGCAGCAATTATCTTGTGATATGATATGGCCAAAAGTTGTGATGAGTGATGAATGATATATTGTGATGTATGAGATCATGTTCTTATAATAGGAATCACGACTTGCATGTCGATGAGTATGACAACCGGCAGGAGCCATAGGAGTTGTCTTTATTTTTGTATGACCTGCGTGTCATTGAAGAACGCCATTTAAATTACTTTACTTTATTGCTAAACGCGTTAGCCATAGAAGTAGAAGTAGTCGTTGGCGTGACAACTTCATGAAGACACGATGATGGAGATCATGATGGTGGAGATCATGGTGTCATGCCGGTGACGAAGATGATCATGGAGCCCCAAAGATGGAGATCAAAGGAGCTATATGATATTGGCCATATCATGTCACTATTATATAATTGCATGTGATGTTTATTATGTTTATGCATCTTGTTTACTTAGAACGACGGTAGTAAATAAGATGATCCCTTATAACAATTTCAAGAAAGTGTTCCCCCTAACTGTGCGTCGTTGCTAAAGTTCATCGTTTCGAAGCACCACGTGATGATCGGGTGTGATAGATTCTTACGTTCACATACAACGGGTGTAAGACAGTTTTACACATGCAAAAACACTTAGGGTTAACTTGACGAGCCTAGCATGTACAGCCATGGCCTCAGAACACAGAGACCGAAAGGTCGAACATGAGTCGTATGAAAGATACGATCAACATGGAGATGTTCACCGATGATGACTAGTCCGTCTCACGTGATGATCGGACACGGCCTAGTCGACTCGGATCGTGTAACACTTAGATGACTAGACGGATGTCTAATCTGAGTGGGAGTTCATTAAAATAATTTGATTAGATGAACTTAATTACATGAACTTAGTCTAAAACCTTTGCAAATATGTCTTGTAGATCAAATGGCCAACGCTCATGTCAACATGAACTTCAACGCATTCCTAGAGAAAACCAAGCTGAAAGATGATGGCAGCAACTATACGGACTGGGTCCGGAACCTGAGGATCATCCTCATAGCTGCCAAGAAAGCATATGTCCTAGAAGGACCGCTAGGTGAAGCACCCATCCCAGAAAACCAAGACGTTATGAACACTTGGCAGTCACGTGCTGATGATTACTCCCTCGTTCAGTGCGGCATGCTTTACAGCTTAGAACCGGGGCTCCAAAAGCATTTTGAGCAACACGGAGCATATGAGATGTTCGAGGAGCTAAAAATGGTTTTCCAAGCTCATGCCCGAGTGGAGAGATATGAAGTCTCCGACAAGTTCTACAGTTGTAAAATGGAGGAAAATAGTTCTGTCAGTGAGCACATACTCAAAATGTCTGGGTTGCACAACCGCCTGTCCCAGCTGGACATTAACCTCTCGGACGAGGCGGTCATTGACAGAATCCTCCAGTCGCTCCCACCGAGCTACAAGAGCTTTGTGATGAACTACAATATGCAGGGGATGGTGAAAACTATTCCTGAAGTATTTTCAATGCTGAAGTCGGCAGAGGTAGAAATCAAGAAAGAACATCAAGTGTTGATGGTCAATAAAACCACCAAGTTCAAGAAGGGCAAGGGTAAGAAGAACTTCAAGAAGGACGGCAAAGATGTTGCCGCGCCCGGTAAGCCAGTTGCCGGGAAGAAGTCAAAGAATGGACCCAAGCCTGAGACTGAGTGCTTTTATTGCAAAAGGAAGGGTCACTGGAAGCGGAACTGCCCCAAATACTTAGCGGACAAGAAGGCCGGCAACACCAAAGGTATATGTGATATACATGTAATTGATGTGTACCTTACGAGTACTCGTAGTAACTCCTGGGTATTTGATACCGGTGTTGTTGCTCATATTTGTAACTCACAGCAGGAGCTGCGGAATAAGCGGAGACTCGCGAAGTACGAGGTGATGATGCGCGTCGGGAATGGTTCCAAGGTCGATGTGATAGCCGTCGGCACGCTGCCTCTACATTTACCCACGGGATTAGTTTTAAACCTCAATAATTGTTATTTAGTGCCAAGTTTGAGCATGAACATTGTATCTAGATCTCGTTTGATACGAGATGGCTACTCATTTAAATCCGAGAATAATGGTTGTTCTATTTATATGAGAGATATGTTTTATGGTCATGCCCCGATGGTCAATGGTTTATTCTTAATGAATCTCGAGCGTAATATTACACATATTCATAGTGTGAATACCAAAAGATGTAAAGTTGATAACGATAGTCCCACATACTTGTGGCACTGCCGCCTTGGTCACATTGGTGTCAAGCGCATGAAGAAGCTCCATGCTGATGGACTTTTAGAGTCTCTCTATTATGAATCATTTGACACATGCGAACCATGCCTCATGTGCAAAATTACCAAGACTCCGTTCTCCGAAACAGTGGAGCGAGCAACCAACTTATTGGAAATCATACATACCGATGTGTGTGGTCCAATGAGCGTTGAGGCTCGCGGAGGATATCGTTATGTTCTCACTCTCACTGATGACTTGAGTAGATATGGGTATGTCTACTTAATGAAACACAAGTCTGAGACCTTTGAAAAGTTTAAGGAATTTCAGAATGAGGTAGAGAATCAACGTGACCGAAAGATAAAGTTCCTACGATCAGATCGTGGAGGAGAATATTTAAGTCACGAATTTGGTACACACTTAAGGAAATGTGGAATCGTTTCACAACACACGCCGCTGGAACACCTCGCAGAACGGTGTGTCCGAACGTCAGAATCGCACTCTATTGGATATGGTGCGATCTATGATGTCTCTTACCGATTTACCGCTATCATTTTGGGGATACGCTCTAGAGACAGCTACATTCACTTTAAATAGGGCTCCGTCTAAATCCGTTGAGACGACGCCGTATGAATTATGGTTTAGGAAGAAACCTAAGCTGTCGTTTCTAAAAGTTTGGGGATGCGATGCTTATGTCAAGAAACTTCAACCTGAAAAGCTCGAACCCAAGTCGAAAAAATGCATCTTCATAGGATACCCTAAGGAAACCATTGGGTATACCTTCTACTTAAGATCTGAGGGAAAGATCTTTGTTGCCAAGAACGGATCCTTTCTCGAAAAAGAGTTTCTCTCGAAAGAAGTAAGTGGGAGGAAAGTAGAACTCGATGAAGTACTACCTCTTGAACCGGAAAGTAGTGCAGCTCAGAAAAATGTTCCTGTGGTGCCTACACCAACTGGAGAGGAAATTAATGATGATGATCAAGGTACTTCGGATCAAGTTGCTACTGAACTTCGTAGGTCCACAAGGACACGTTCCACACCAGAGTGGTATGGCAACCCTGTCACGGAAATCATGTTGTTAGACAACGGTGAACCTTCGAACTATGAAGAAGCGATGGCGGGCCCAGATTCCAACAAATGGCTTGAAGCCATGCAATCCGAGATAGAATCCATGTATGAAAACAAAGTATGGACTTTGACAGACTTGCCCGATGATCGGCGAGCGATAGAAAACAAATGGATCTTTAAGAAGAAGACGGACGCGGATGGTAATGTTACCATCTATAAAGCTCGAATTGTCGCTAAGGGTTATCGGCAAGTTCAATGGGTTGACTACGATGAGACTTTCTCTCCCGTAGCTAAGCTGAAGTCCGTCCGAATCATGTTAGCAATTGCCGCATACTATGATTATGAGATATGGCAGATGGACGTCAAAACGGCATTCCTTAACGGACATCTTAAGGAAGAACTGTATATGATGCAGCCGGAGGGTTTTGTCGATCCTAAGAACGCTAACAAAGTATGCAAGCTCCAACGATCCATTTATGGGCTGGTGCAAGCATCTCGGAGTTGGAACATTCGCTTTGATGAGATGATCAAAGCGTTTGGGTTTATGCAGACTTATGGAGAAACCTGCATTTACAAGAAAGTGAGTGGGAGCTCTGTAGCATTTCTCATATTATATGTAGATGACATACTTTTGATGGGAAATGATATAGAACTTTTGGACAGCATTAAGGCCTACTTGAACAAGTGTTTTTCAATGAAGGACCTTGGAGAAGCTGCTTACATATTAGGCATCAAGATCTATAGGGATAGATCGAGACGCCTCATAGGTCTTTCACAAAGCACATACCTTGATAAGATTTTTAAGAAGTTCAAAATGGATCAGTCCAAGAAAGGGTTCTTGCCTGTATTGCAAGGTGTGAGATTGAGCTCGGCTCAATGCCCGACCACGGCAAAAGATAAAGAAGAGATGAGTGGCATCCCCTATGCTTCAGCCATAGGATCTATTATGTATGTCATGCTGTGTACCAGACCTAATGTAAACCTTGCCGTAAGTTTGGTAGGAAGGAACCAAAGTAATCCCGGCAAGGAACACTGGACAACGGTCAAGAATATCCTGAAGTACACGAAAAGGACAAAGGACATGTTTCTTGTTTATGGAGGTGATGAAGAGCTCGTCAGAAGGGTTACGTCGGCGCTAGCTTCGACACGATCTGGATGACTCTAAGTCACAAACCGGATACGTTTATATGTTGAATGGTGGAGCAGTAAGCTGGTGCAGCTGCAAGCAGAGCGTCGTGGCGGGATCTACATGTGAAGCGGAGTACATGGCAGCCTCGGAGGCAGCACATGAAGCAATTTGGGTGAAGGAGTTCATCACCGACCTAGGAGTCATACCCAATGCGTCGGGGCCGATCAAACTCTTTTGTGACAACACTGGAGCTATTGCCCTTGCCAAGGAGCCCAGGTTTCACAAGAAGACCAGGCACATCAAGCATCGTTTCAACTCCATCCGTGAAAATGTTCAAGATGGAGACATAGATATTTGCAAAGTACATACGGATCTGAATGTCGCAGATCCGTTGACTAAACCTCTTTCGCGAGCAAAACATGATCAACACCAGAACTCTATGGGTGTTCGATTCATCACAATGTAACTAGATTATTGACTCTAGTGCAAGTGGGAGACTGTTGGAAATATGCCCTAGAGGCAATAATAAAAGGATTATTATTATATTCCCTTGTTCATTATAATTGTCTTTATTCATGCTATAATTGTATTATCCGGAAATCGTAATACACGTGTGAATACATAGACCATAATATGTCCCAAGTAAGCCTCTAGTTGACTAGCTTGTTGATCAACAGATAGTCATGGTTTCCTGACTATGGACATTAGATGTCGTTTATAACGGGATCACATCATTAGGAGAATGATGTGATGGACAAGACCCAATCCTAAGCATAGCACAAGATCGTGTAGTTCGTTTTGCTAGAGCTTTTCCAATGTCAAGTATCTTTTCCTTAGACCATGAGATCGTGTAACTCCCGGATACCGTAGGAGTGCTTTGGGTGTATCAAACGTCCTGGCGTAATCTGGGTGACTATAAAGGTGCACTACGGTATCTCCGAAAGTGTCATTGGGTTGACACGAATCAAGGCTGGGATTTGTCACTCCGTATGACAGAGAGGTATCTCTGGGCCCACTCAGTAATGCATCATCATAATGAGCTCAAAGTGACCAAGTGTCTGGTCACGGGATCATGCATTACGGTACGAGTAAAGTGACTTGCCGGTAACAAGACTGAACGAGGTATTGGGATACCGACGATCGAGTCTCGGGCAAGTAACGTACCGTTTGACAAAGGGAATTGTATACGGGGTTGATTGAATCCTCGACATCGTGGTTCATCCGATGAGATCATCGAGGAGCATCTGGGAGCCAAAATGGGTATCCAGATCCCGCTGTTGGTTATTGACCGGAGAGCCGTCTCGGTCATGTCTACGTGTCTCCCGAACCCGTAGGGTCTACACACTTAAGGTTCGGTGACGCTAGGGTTGTATGAATATGAGTATGCAGCAAACCGAAAGTTGTCCGGAGTCCCGGATGTGATCCCGGACGTCACGAGGAGTTCCGGAATGGTCCGGAGGTAAAGAATTATATATAGGAAGTGCAGTTTCGGCCACCGGGAAAGTTTCGGGGTCACGGTATTGTCTGGGACCACCGGAAGGGTCCGGGGTCCACCGGGTGGGGCCACCTATCCCGGAGGGCCCCATGGGCTGAAGTGGGAGGGGAACCAGCCCCTGGTGGGCTGGTGCGCCCCCCTGGGCTCCCCTCTGCGCCTAGGGTTGGGAACCCTAGGGGAGGGGGCGCCTCCACTTGCCTTGGGGGGCACTCCACCCCCTTGGCCGCCGCCGCCCCCTAGAGATACCATCTCTAGGGCCGCCCCCCCTGGGGTACTATATAAAGGAGGGGGGAGGGAGGGCAGCCGCACCTGAAGTTTTGGCGCCTCCCTCTCCCCTTGCTACAACTCCTCCTCCCGTAGTTGCTTGGCGAAGCCCTGCCGGAACTCTACTGCATCCACCACCACGCCGTCGTGCTGCTGGATCTTCATCAACCTCTCCTTTGCTGGATCAAGAAGGAGGAGACGTCATCTGCTCCGTACGTGTGTTGAACGCGGAGGTGTTGTCCGTTCGGCACTTGGTCATCGGTGATTTGGATCACGGCGAGTACGACTCCATCATCCCCGTTCTCTTGAACGCTTCCGCTCGCGATCTACAAAGGTATGTAGATGCACTGCTATCACTCGTTGCTTAGATGAACTCATAGATGGATCTTGGTGAAATCGTAGGAAATTTTTTATTTTCTGCAACGTTCCCCAACAGCTCTCTCCCAGGATACATGGATAATAGACCTAGCTCATGGAAACATAAACAGCCTGCTTCACGAATTTATGGCTCTCAAAAGATGGCTTGCATCAACAGATTTATCGCTGACTGAAGACCGAGAAGATAGCATCACATGGCGGTTTTCTGAAAATGGCACCTATAGCACGGCTTCAGCCTACAAGATGCAGTTCCAGGGGCACATCAAATCACCATTCAGAAAACTTGTTTGGAAAGCTTGGGCACCAGGCCGCATAAAAGTGTTCGTCTGGCTCCTCCTCCAAGACCGATTATGGTGCAATGATCGCTTACAGAGACGCGGCTGGCCAAACCAGTATTCTGTCAATGCTGCCTTCGTAACCTTGAATCTTCTGCCCACCTCTTTTGGCAGTGCAAAGTGGCTCATGTTGTCTGGTCAAGGGCAGCCACCTGGGTTGTTTGCCAGGCGTTTAGCAAGCACGATCAACACCCCGACGCAAAATCAAGTGACATCTTCTTGGCCATGATCGAAGCGACACCACTGATCCTAAGGAAGGCCATGAAAACACTCACCATGCTCATATTATGGAAGCTTTGGTAGCAAAGAAATGAGTGCACATTCGGAGGACAAATTGCCTTAGAAACAACCATTATTGCTGACATATGGGCAGAGCTAGATCTTTGGAGACAGGCAGGAGTAACCTACATTAAGCCCCCCTTTGGGGATATAGCTGTGAGGGATTAGCCCTGCCTTTTGCCTCCGGGCTTTTCCCTCTTTTTCTTTTAACCTTGATCTACGGATCACCCCCATCTTTTGTACTTCTCCATATTTCTCCCTGCTATGATCAATGAAAAATGCCAGCCAGCAGCTGGATCTTTCAAAAAAAATGTATATCCCATAAAGGTTTAATATCATGCGACATCTTGGTTGATAAAGCTAAACCACATTATGTTAGAAAAAACAAGCTACTGTGATCAGGTGTGAAAGCACAAAATTGGTAATGTGTTGTATCATCTTATGTATACACCAACCAATGGTTGCCTTGGAGACATGGCACAAATCCCATGAATTAATATACGTTGATGCCATCTATCCAAGCTGCAAGGTAAAAACATAGTGCTTGCATTAAGCTATGATTAAAAACATAGTGCTTGCATGTGCCCTCCAGCTGGTCGTTGATGTCGCTAGATTCACCATTGTTGCTTACAGTCTGAAGTTTCCATCAATACCATATCTACTGCTTGGATTGCACTTGTTTAACCATGATAATAGCTTCAAAAATAGTGCTCTTATGATAGTGCATGTTGCTATGAAAAGTTCACATGTAGCTTCCCTTTCTATTAATGTATCAAAACATAAAGGCCTCGCATGATAAATTTCGCGTGTAATTTTAGTTCTGTGTTTGGATAAAACCCTAATAGAGCAGGAGCTGCTAGATTCTTGCTCATGTTCAGGTTCAGACCATTTTATCACGTCCAGTAGTACTAAATATTTTTCAAATCTTACCGGTGGATTTGGTGCAATTTAAATCTTCCCTTTATTAGCTTAAGTACTTGAAGTTGTTCTTAGCATTACTATTTTTTACAATAAATGCAACTAAAATATTGATGTGATTTTTTTTGCTTCCTCCAACTTTGCATTTAATAATTTACTTACATGGTTCTCATCATATTTGCAGGACAAAAAGAAGACACAAGTTCGTCACTCATCAAGCCTTACTTGGATGCATCTCAAGTCAAGCCACAAACTATAAAATGGCAGTTGTAATTTGATTATTTGGACTTTTCTTTATGGAGCTGCTTATGATGATTGTGTGTTACAAATTGTTCATGACAACTATAATTTGATTATGTGGATTTTTCTTTATGGAGATGCTTATGATTGTGTGTTGCAACTTGTTCATGACGGTTGTAATTTGATTATGTAGATTTTGCTTTATGGAGCTACTTATGATTGTGTGATGCAATCTTTTATGCTAGTTCGATTTAAATTTTGGAAAGACTATGTTTGTCTCGTTCCAAGTTAACCTTGGCCCGGGTTAATGAATTATTGCCAAAATGGTATCCAAACAAGACGTGCATATCATTTCAATTGATAATTGTAGTGTCACCCAAACATGATATTTGGATTTGGAATCGAGATTCAACCAAATGAAGTCCCAACATAGATTTCATTTCAACCAAATGAAATGAAATGAAATGAGAGGTGCCAAACGAGTTGTGAAGTGTTTTGGAGAGTTTTCTTATGGAAGAAATTGGATCGTGATTTGTATTCAACGAGAATAGGAATTTATCCTCTAATGTAACACATATCCTGAGGTGACCGAGTAAACCGGTCTCTCATGAGCAATCTCACTCCGCCACCGACCCCTCTACCACCGTACTGTGTTCCCATCCTTTCCGACAAGATTCCTAGCCACTACCCCCTCATCATCAAACTGCCACTCGTGCGAGGCCCGACCTCCTGCGTGGGTCTCGGGGTTGCTCAGGGGTAGGAGATCTACGAGGGTGCGGGTGCCATTTCAGTATCCATTACCCACAAAGGCGATGAATCCCAGAGGATTGCCACGCGTGGCACCGACTCCATTGGTCCAAAGGCCATATGTACTTGAGAGCACGCGATGGCGAGGATGCTCTGGTGAAGGCACACCTGAAGCTGGCTCTGCAGATTTTTGGGAGAGCCACGCCCAAGGAGAGATTGAGGTTGGTCCCAGGTTGTTGGATAGATTCATAAGAGATGATTATGTGGGTGATGTTAGAGGTAAATTTGACAGGTCCAGTGAAACGCTCGCATTGGGTAGGTCTCAGGGCGAGGAATTCCCCGCATCAAACTATGAGGTCTATGAGATTCTTGGACGGGCTAAGGTTGGGCTTCTATTCTTCAGCTTAAATAGCCGCGCTTGGTCCCTAGGGTGGCACGCCTAAGCGGGGTCACACGGCGACATGAATCCGTCCTCATTGAAAATCGGAGGAGGCGTCCGTCAAACCAATGGTTTCTACGTGTTTTCGCGTGTGCCCTTGTGATGAGTCCGGCGTGGCGGGCGCGCCCGGGCGTCCCATAACCGCCCCAATATGGGCAGGGTATGGGAGTGCCAATTCGCCCAGGCACTTGGGCCGAATTTGCCAGATCTGGTTGTGTTGCTCTTTTCTACCTTTGCCCTGACATGCAACCTGTTTGGTACTCCCTCTGTCCGAAAAAGCTTGTCTCTTGAATGGATGTATTTAACACCAAGTCAGTGCTAGATATATTTATTTGAAAAACAAGCTTGAGACAAGTTTTTTCGAGGGGGGTACGAGGCTATGTTCTCTTCTCTTCTCAGTGTGTCCGTAGTACGATGCCTACGTTTTGTGTTCCAGCTTCCCCTGTAAGAAAGAGCATGCATGCAGCTGCACTCAGTGGCGGAGCTACATGCAATGCTGAGGGGGCCATTGCTAAGAGCCTTAAAATAAAAAGATTGTTCTCATTTGCCCCCAAAGGTGCATATTTTTCCTTTGGCCCCCCTTTGAATCTCCGCTAGCTCCGCCACTGGCTGCACTGCTGCATCTTTTTTTCTCTTTGTGTATAAAATGAAAAGGAACATTACTGGTTGCATTGAGTGATGGTTTTGCTTTGCTTGTGGAAGCTCGATCACTGGCTACTGTTGGACTCCGGCTCTCCAAACATGGTGAAACAGAGGACACATCACGCTATACATTTCCTGCACGTACGATGGGGGTCAAAGGGTCGTTTTTTCTTAGTTGGTTTTTTTCTATGAGCAAAGAGGTTTTTCCTTTTTTGCTTTTGATCTTAAGAGTTTTTTTTTATTTTCATATAAGGTTATAAGCATGGAGAAAAAACGCAAAAGTATATATACAAAATCTCCAGGGTGCTGCTCTCTATCTCTCTTTTTGAGTGCTAGCAGTATTTCTCAGATCGGCTAGCCTGAGCTGGGCTTTCCGGCTCGCGCCGAGTCGCCGCTCGGCTGCTCGTGCGTCGTAATATTAGTCCCACCTTGCTAGTTTGCAGGAAGCTTGACCAGCTTATAATATAAAGCAAGGCGCGGCGACTCGTAGCATGTCCTCGCTTGAACAGGATCTGTGACATCGGCTCGTACCGTTGCAACTGACCTCTGGGCCAGAGCGCCAACCAACTGACCTGCCCTCTGTTGAAGACTTATCCCTCGGTTTAACCCAAATGAGGAATGTATTACTATATTTCAGGCTGTTCACTTCATGCTGAATATACCATAGACCTAATGTTGATTTCTTTAGAACTTATTTTCTGATACCCAAGATCCTAATCGATCTACCAATAAAGTGATACTTCCACAGCAACCTCAATGTGGCAACAAAAAAAAAGTCAGCACAACCCTATGTAGCGTCCCTGCGTAGGGCAAGCATGCCAGCTTCCACACAAAGAGCCTTCAGCAGTGCACCGTTGAAATCATCAGTAGAACGAGCCAGCTCCATAACACAGAACAAACTTCTTTTAGTCCACAAAACCAAAAAACGTCAGCAATTTTTGCCACAAAACCAAAAAACGTCAGCTCCACTTCATGCTGAATATACCATAGACCTAATGTTGATTTCTTTAGAACTTATTTTCTGATACCCAAGATCCTAATCGATCTACCAATAAAGTGATACTTCCACAGCAACCTCAATGTGGCAACAAAAAAAAAGTCAGCACAACCCTATGTAGCGTCCCTCGTGAGGGCAAGCATGCCAGCTTCCACACAAAGAGCCTTCAGCAGTGCACCGTTGAAATCATCAGTAGAACGAGCCAGCTCCATAACACGAACAAACTTCTTTTAGTCCACAAAACCAAAAACGTCAGCAATTTTGCCACAAAACCAAAAACGTCAGCTCCACTTCATGCTGAATATACCATAGACCTAATGTTGATTTCTTTAGAACTTATTTTCTGATACCCAAGATCCTAATCGATCTACCAATAAAGTGATACTTCCACAGCAACCTCAATGTGGCAACAAAAAAAAAGTCAGCACAACCCTATGTAGCGTCCCTGCGTAGGGCAAGCATGCCAGCTTCCACACAAAGAGCCTTCAGCAGTGCACCGTTGAAATCATCAGTAGAACGAGCCAGCTCCATAACACAGAACAAACTTCTTTTAGTCCACAAAACCAAAAACGTCAGCAATTTTGCCACAAAACCAAAAACGTCAGCTCCACTTCATGCTGAATATACCATAGACCTAATGTTGATTTCTTTAGAACTTATTTTCTGATACCCAAGATCCTAATCGATCTACCAATAAAGTGATACTTCCACAGCAACCTCAATGTGGCAACAAAAAAAAGTCAGCACAACCCTATGTAGCGCCCCTGCGTGAGGGCAAGCATGCCAGCTTCCACACAAAGAGCCTTCAGAAGTGCACCGTTGAAATCATCGGTAGAACGAGCCAGCTCCATAACACAGAACAAACTTCTTTTAGTCCACAAAACCAAAAACGTCAGCAATTTTGCCACAAAACCAAAAACGTCAGCTCCACTTCATGCTGAATATACCATAGACCTAATGTTGATTTCTTTAGAACTTATTTTCTGATACCCAAGATCCTAATCGATCTACCAATAAAGTGATACTTCCACAGCAACCTCAATGTGGCAACAAAAAAAGTCAGCACAACCCTATGTAGCGTCCCTGCGAGGGCAAGCATGCCGACTTCCACACAAAGAGCCTTCAGCAGTGCACCGTTGAAATCATCAGTAGAACGAGCCAGCTCCATAACACAGAACAAACTTCTTTTAGTCCACAAAACCAAAAAACGTCAGCAATTTTTGCAACAAGAGCTACTGGCATTTCCCAGATTTCAAGAGACATACTTGCAAAATTCTAGCTCTTGCTTCTTCCGTCGGATGAGGGAACTCAATCTTTCGGTCCAGGCGACCAGAACGGAATAAAGAGCGTGGTTTTGTGTAGCTGGAGCTACACGGTACCCCTTATCTTAGCCATCCATTTTGGCATTAAGATCCGTGCAGGTACATTTATCATTTTTGTTTCTCTCAAACGAAATAACGTATAAACTTCACACTTTGCAGGACAACAAAACATTCTAATTACTATGTGGGAAAAAACTTTCAGATTTTTTCATGCATTTAAAATGCTAAAATTTATTTTTTTTAATCAAAAAAATTCACATTTTGTATATTTATGTTGGTCCAAAAAATCTGAAAGTTTTTTCACACATTGAAGTTGTAAAGTTTGTTTGATCTGGAAAGTTTGAAGTCCATATGTTCTTTCATTTGAGAGAAACAAAAAAGAGAAATCTGCTTGTTGCAAGTTAGTTGAAGAGTACGGATCTCAAAGCAATGTTGAAGGGCTGAAGATAAGAGGTTTCATGTAGGACAAGCTACAAAGGAACTTTATGCGGAATAAAGCAGGATCGACAATACCTGCCCAATTTGTTGCAGCTATCATCTGTAAGTCACACAACAACAATGCGTTAAGCAAAAAGGAATAATAAACATTTATCAGGTATTAATCATCTCTCGAATCATGGCCAACTGAAGCCAATCTGTGGCTACTCATTAGACAATGATATAAAAAATATATTTTATCAAATTACTGTTCTCAAAACAACTAGCTAGGCCAGACCATCAGGACCAAACAAATTATCTTTACAGGTTGAGCTTGCATGCATTCAGAGTAGAGAGGGCATGCTGACCTTTATCCTCTAATCACTGCTAAATCCATCTAGCTGATTCAGCAACTCCAACATAGTTCGTTGCACTTCTCTGTCACCAGCAACTTCACTGTAGTCAAATAGAAAAATACAAACAATATCATTATATACTTCCCGGTAAAAAATCATATCTAGTTGCAAGTAAGCAATATATTTACACTGCATTCATCACATATGTATGTGCAGCATATGCTGAAAGTTGTTAAGATGTATTTATCTCGGTCAGTTAGTGCAGGCCCATCTATCACACATAACCCTTCAATCCTTCACCCCCTCACGTCGCCTCCCCTGGGCGACGCTAGGGGACCCAAACCCTAGCGACGCCAGGCCCCTCCCGTCTCCTCTCCTGCCACCGTTGCCGCCGGCCAAGTCCGTAGTGGCGGCGTGCCCGACACCAAAGCGCTAGGGCAGGTGGTGTGCTGCAGGATCCCGGAGGCGGCATAGGCGACTCCGGCGTTGGATCCGTGAGCAACAGGTAGGGCGGCGCCCTTGCCTGTGCGGCAGCGGCCAGATCCATGGCCGGCATGGTGCTCTTCCCCTCGGTGGAGTCTGTGCTTGGAGATGGGTGGCGGCGAAAGCCGCGGATCTAGAGTCCCGTCCAGTTCTGCCCCGGCGTGGTTTTTGTCCAACCGGCGGCGTGTGGAGGGGCCGGTGAGGGGCGGCTGGAGGCTCCCTGCCGGTGTGCCGACGACGGCTTTCGTCTTCACGACGAGGTTCCGTACGGTTCCAGTCAGCTGCGAGATCGAGGGGGTCGTGACGTCCGGTGAAAATCGCGCTGACTAAGGTCATGGCGGGCGATGGCGGCATCCGTGACGTCGTTCCCTTCCCGAGGCATCGTTGTTGCAGGTCGTGGCACCCCACTCGTAATGCTCCGTAGGAAACCCTATATCTAGGTCTATCGAATCGGACGATGATGGCACCTTCGATGTCGTTGTCCCTCCTGGGAGCATCATTTTGGAGCAAGTGTTGGCTGGAGTGGACAAGAGAAGGAGCGGTGCTACATCTACCACAAGGCCGATGGCGGACCCCAGCGGCATGGCGCTGCGGAGGTTCGGCGACAGGCGCGTGTGGACGGATACATGCAGGATGGTGGCGTTGTCTGGCGCCGTGGTGGCATCGACGGCAGGGCAGGCAAGGTCGATGCGTCAGTTCCTGCTCCGGAGATGGACTGGTGGAAGATGGCGGCGACAGCCTCTGAGAGTGCGCCGGTCTGATGTATGACCTAGTCCTGGTATGTGGTTGGGCTGGGGCATCCGGCTTTAGATGTAGGCTTTGGTGCGATATCTGTTCGGTATTTGGCTTGGACATTCGGCACCCTTTCATCAAGGGGATAGGAGTAGCAACAAGTGTTGCCTACATGGTGGTTTCAGGCTTACTAATGTATTACTTTGTATGGTCTTAGTGGATAATTAATAAAATAGCTGCATGCATCGTCTAGATGCAGAGGCTAGGGGTACATCCTCCTTTAAAAAAAATCTCTGAAGTATAAAATCATGAACAGTTTTCTTATTTTACATATGAAATAGAAGGTTGAAGGAGTGGTCGACTTTGTTGAAATGTGAGATGGGCCTAGAGCCCATATGGCAATTTCAGATTTGATCTCTAAGGGCCCATGTAGGTGGCATGACAAGGTGGTGGGAAGTTTAGTCCCACCATGCTAGTGGAAGGAAAGTTGGAGTGGTTTATAAGGATGGCTCTTCTACATGCTATTGGAGCTTGAGAAGAGAAGAGGCCCTCGCGCACTCCTCCTCCGCCGCCCGCCTCGTCCCGACGCGCCGCGCCGCGGGTTGCGGGTTGCGGGAATGAGCCGAGCCGAGCTCACACCTATGCGCTTATTTTTGCCAGTCACTAACGGAGAGTTTCTGACAGCAGGGCCACGATCTGAGACGTCGGATCGTGGGCTTGTCACGGACTCGGACGTGGGTCGAGCCCACGTCTCTCCACGCGGCTGCGTCTATATAAGTGTGTGGTGTCCCCTAACATGATCGGAGATAAACTGGTCGATGCATATTTACATGTGCATGTCACCAAGGACTTGTGGGAGGCGCTCGAATCTAAGTTCGGAGTCGCCGATGCAGGGAGCGAGATGTATATTATAGAGCAGTTCCACGATTACAAGATGGTTGAGAACCGTCCTGTACTGGAGCAGGCTCATGAGATAATATGCATTGTTAAGGAGCTTGAGCTTCGAAGTCGCGAGTTACCGGGCAAGTTTGTCGCGGGCTGCATAATCGCTAAGCTCCCCAATTCTGGAGGAACTTTGCCACCACTCTGAAACATCGAGGCGTGAATTCTCTGTGGAGGATGTCATTGGCCATCCGAGTGTTGAGCAGAATTCGAGGCAAAGGACTCATACGAAAAAAGGGCGAAGGGACTTGTTGCCAACATGGTGAACCGGAGGAACTTCAACTTCCACAAGTTCAAGGGAAAGAACGGTGTCCAACAGAATACCGACTTTAAGAAGAAGGGTAAGAAGACCTTCAAGAAGAACAAGAAGGATGAGGGCTGCTTTACTTGTGGTTCGACTGAACATTGAGCCAACAAGTGCCCAAACAAGTTTAAGAAGTCAGGACAGGACCCCAAGTCTATCAACATGATTGTGGGCAACAATGAGAATGGTGCATCCGGGTGCAGTAATTTATTTACTGTTTTTCAGTGTTTCACCTACCGATTGGTGGGTGGATACAGTGCAGTGTTCATGTGTGTCTGACATTTCATTGTTCTCTTCTTACCAGGTCACAGCCACGGGTCCGTATTGATGGGGAATGGCGGCGTGTGCTTCTGTTCATGGTGTTGGCACGGTCGATCTGAAGTTTACTTCGGGCAGGATCGTGCAGCTGAAGAACGTGCAGCATGTCCCCGCCATCAAGAAGAACCTCGTTAGTGGCTCCCTTCTATGTAGGGAAGGGTTTATGTTGGTATTCAAGTCTAATAAATTAGTTGTTACTAAGTATGGACTATTTGTTGGAAAAGGTTATGAGAGCGGAGGGATGTTCCGCCTTTCCTCGCAGATTTCTATGTCTGATCGTGAACAATATTCATTCGAGTGTTAATGAATCTGAAGTTTGGCATTCACGTCTTTGTCACATAAGTTTCGGTGTTATGACGCGGCTAGCTAAGTTGGATTTAATCCCGAGTTTCACTTTAGCCAAAGGTTCTAAGTGCCTATCATGTGTGCAAGCTAAGCAACCTCGCAAGCCTCACAAGGCTGCGGAGGAGAGACACTTGGCACCATTAGAACTCATACTTTCGATCTTTGTGAGATGAATGGCGTGTTGACTAAAGGTGGAAAGAAGTACTTCATGACATTGATAGATGATTTCACTAGATATTGCTATGTATATCTGTTAAATACTAAAGATGAGGCTCTACACTACTTTAAAATCTATAAGGCGAAGTTGAGAACCAACTTGAAAAGAAAATTAAATGAGTCCGGTCAGATCGTGGTGCGAGTACTTCTCGAGTGAGTTTGATTCCTTTATGCGGAACACGACATTATTCATGAGAGGACGCCTCCCTATTCTCCCAGTCAAAGCGGGGTTGCGAGCGGAAAAACCGTACTCTAACCGATCTGGTTAACGCCATGTTAGATACATCGGGTTTATCCAAGGCATGGTGGGGGGAGGCTATATTGACGGCATGTCATGTCCTGAATAAAGTTCCGACAAAGGATAATGAGATCACTCCCTATGAGAAATGGGCAAAGCGAAGGACAACACTCTCGTACTTGTGTACTTGGGGCTGTTTGGCGAAAGTCAACGCGCCGATCCCCAAAAAGCGTAAGCTTGGACCCAAGACTGTGGACTGTGTTAATTTGGGCTACGCTAAGAACAACGTTGGCTATAGATTTCTAGTAGTAAAATTTGAGGTACCTGACCAGAAGGTCGGTACAATTATGGAGTCTAAGGATGCTACATTCTTTGAGGATATTTCTCCTATGAGAGATATGCAAAGCACTTCTAGACAGGAATCTGAGGAGACTCCTGAGCCTGCCATTCCTATGGAATATTATGAACGAACACATGATGAAAATCCTGAGGAGGATGACGAGGAAACCCTTGGTAGGGGCAAGAGACAAATGACTGCAAAGACCTTTGGTGATGATTTCTTCGTGTACCTCGTGGATGATACTCCCACTTCTATCTCGTAAGCGTATGCCTCTCCGTAAGTGACTCTTTGGAAGGATGCGGTCTATAGCGAGATGGATTCCATCATGGCTAACGGGACATGGGAGATCACTGAGCGTCCCTATGGTTGCAAACCATTGGGATGTAAGTGGGTGTTCAAGAAAAAGCTTAGGCCCGATGGTATGATTGAAAAGTACAAGGCTAGGCTTGTGGCCAAGGGCTATGACCAGAAAGAAGAGGAAGATTTCTTCGATACTTATTCACCTGTGGCTAGACTGACCACTATTCGAGTATTACTCTCGTTGGCGGCCTCACATGGTCTTCTCGTCCATCAAATGGATGTTAAGATGGCTTTTCTGAATGGAGAGCTAAATGAGGAAATCTACATGCAACAGCCAGATGGCTTTGTGATAGATGGTCAGGAAAGAAAGGTGTGTAGGTTGCTGAAATCTTTATATGGCCTGAAACAAGCACCTAAGCAATGGCATGATAAGTTTAATACAACTCTGACATCTGTTGGCTTCGTTGTTAATGAAGTTGACAAATGTGTATACTGTCGCCATGGTGGGGGTGAAGGAGTTATACTGTGCTTGTATGTAGATGACATACTGATATTTGGAACCAACCTCAAAGTCATTGAGGAGGTTAAGTCGTTTCTATCTCAGAACTTTGAGATGAAGGACCTTGGTGTGGCTGATGTTATCTTGAACATCAAGCTACTGAGAGATAATGAGGGTGGGATCACACTTCTGCAATCCCATTATGTTGAGAAGGTGTTGAGCCGTTTTGGATATTTGGACTGCACACCATCTCAAACACCATATGATCCTAGCGTGTTGATTCGAAAGTCCAAAGTCATGGCTAAAGATCAATTGAGATGCTCTCAAATCATTGGTTCACTTATGTACCTAGCGAGCGCAACGAGGCCTGACATCGCGTTTGCTGTGAGCAAATTGAGCCGGTTTGTTTCCAAACCGGGTGATGTACATTGGCATGCTGTTGAAAGAGTTATGCGCTATCTGAAAGGTACTATGAACTATGGACTTCACTATACCGGAGACCCGTCGGTACTTGAAGGGTATAGTGATGCGAATTGGATCTCGATCTTGATGAGATGAAGGCCACAACGGGTATATGTTTACTCTTGGAGGTGGCGCTGTTTTCGAAGTCTTGCAAGCAAGCGATCTTAACGAGATCGATAATGGAAGCAGAATTAACAGCATTAGACACTTACGGTGTTGAAGCAGGATGGCGAGATCTTTTGATGGACTTGCCATTGGTTGATAAACGGTTCCGCTATCCTTATGAACTGTGATAATCAGACTGTCATCACCAAGGTGAAGAGTTAAAAGGACAACATGAAGTCCAACAAACACATAAGAATGAGATTAAAAGCTGTCAGAAAATTAAGAAACTCCGGAGTGATAGCGCTGGACTATGTCCATACGGCTAAGAATCTGGCAGATCCCTTTACGAAAGGGCTATCGCGTGTAGTGATTGATAGTGCATCGGGGGAGATGGGTATGAGACCCACATGAGTTGCCATGGTGGTAACCCAACCTATGTGATCGGAGATCCCGTGAAGTAGGACACAGGAAAACAAGCCGGTGGTGAGCGAGGAGAGTAACTTTACTAACCCACTCCGTTGGAGATGCAATACTCTCGGAAACTGTATGGAAGGATGACTACTATCTCAATGTGTTCCAAGGCTTATATATATAAGCAAGATGCTATCCTACAGAGCGATCTTTGGAGGAACACACCTATGTGAGCCCGACTGCTAATCACAGTCTATGAGATTGGGGTGATCTCTAGTAAGCTCGTGAATAGACCAGGAGTGTGACTTATATGCTCCACCCGAGGGGTCAGCCTTCGGCAGCCCAGTACTAGTAAGACATGTGGTGAAACTTCTTTACGCCAAACTGACAATTCAAGGCATAGTCCATTGTTCAGTTCACTACTAGAAAAAGGGCTATAGATGGGATTGACACTAATGGCGCACCAGAAAGTTGGTGCGCCATTAGTATATACTAATGGCGCACCACATGCTAATACGCCATTAGAGTTGAAACTACTAATGGCGCACCAGGCAAAGGGTGCGCCATTAGTATCAAAAAAAAAATTGAACTAGTGCGCCTGTCCAAACATACTAATGGCGCATCCAGCTTAAGTGCGCCATTAGTAGTTGTAACTACTAATGGCGCACAGCGATGGGTGCGCCATTAGTATAATTTTTTTTTTGAACTAGTGCGCCTGTCCAAACATACTAATGGCGCATCCCGGTGAAGTGCGCCATTAGTAGTTGTAACTACTAATGGCGCACCATGCAAGTGGTGCGCCATTAGTATCAAAAAAATTTGAACTAGTGCGCCTGTCCAAACATACTAATGGCGCATCCAGATGAAGTGCGCCATTAGTAGTTGTAACTACTAATGGCGCACCGCGCAAAGGGTGCGCATTAGTATTTTTTTTATTTTTGCAAAACTACTAATGGCGCATCGCCAGGAGGTGCGCCATTAGTTACCTGGATTACTAATGGCGCATTTAGTGCTGGTGCGCCATTAGTAAGTGGGCAGCAACAAGATATTTTGGACAGCCTCTCCTACCCACACTCACTTTCTCCCCACTTCATTCTCTCCACCTCCTCCTTGTCTCGGGTGCCTCCTCTTTTCACCTCATTTCCACCATAGATTCATTCAAATTAAGTGGTTAAATTACCATGTTTTAATAGGTAAGTAAGGGGAAGCTATATTTATGTTGTTCTCCTACAACAATGTGCACATGCACTTTTTACGGTCTAGCTAGATCTATGTATGTTCGTGGTGTTGCATATGTTTGTGGTGTTGCATATGTGTTTGTGTTTGGAGGTGTACGGTATTTGAAATGCGATAGTTGCCAATATTTTGCGGAATGTTGATTCATTTCTGTTTGGCGAGAATTTTGGCATTAAGCATTCTTTTGGTCCTATTTTTAGGAAAGTCATGCCAAATTTTTGTTTGGTTCTAAAATATCGTTTTGCTCTACCCATGAGCGACCATAGTCCGCACGATGACCGAAGGCATCGTGAATAGGTTTTTGAGGTCATGAAGGCCGAGATGCTTCAAAAGAACGAGACGGAGATAAGATGTCCGTGTCGAAGATGCAAGATGAAGAGCCTTATTGCGGAACCGGATTCCGGGCAGGTGCGGGACCACCTGCTCTTGCGTGGTTTCATGGATGGCTATCGGTGGCAAGGTGATGAAGATGACTACGAAGTCGTCCATGGGGGCGGGCAAGAAATGAGGAAGGGCAGCAAGACAACCACCGCGGCTCGGGCGGGCGAGAAGACGAAGAATCCCGGAGATGATCACGACGGTGATGTTGTACACAGTCATCATGTAGAAGATGCAGGACATGATGATGAGGAAGATGCGGAGCAGGCGGAGGCATGATCATGAAGATGATGATGCGCGGAGGAGACGACGCTGGACCATCGATGGGCTGGGTGCAGGACCCTCATATTCAAGAGCTGCTTCTCAAGCAAGCGGATAACGCCAGAGCTGCCGCCGAGAGAAAGCCAAGATGGATCAACTTGAGTTAGGCGCGTTACTCCATTGTATGAAGGATGCAGGCCGAGGATACCCGCTGAAAGTAACGCTCATGGCTCGGAGATGAAGGTAAAACACAAAATGACCGCGCGATGCCGGACGAGAACATGTCATTACGGCACAAACGTCTTCCCAAGGGGAACAAGTGCCCGACCAGTTTGAGGAGGCGAAGAAAATCGTGTGTCCTCTCGATTTACCGCACGTGAAATACCATGTGTGCATGAACAATTGCATCATTTATCGGGACGAGCACGCGGAGTCTACCATATGTCCGGTGCGGCGTCACTCGATACAAGAAGAGGAAGAAAGCTCCTCGAAAAGTGGTGTGGTACTTTCCGATCACTCCTCGTCTGCAGCGCTATTTAGCGGACCCTAAGGTAGCAAAGCTCCTGCGTTAGCACAGCGGATAGGGAGGAGAAGAAGCGAGAAGATAGCGCAAATGATCCGGAGATAGATAAAAAGACAAGATGCTGAGTCACCCTAAGGATGCGAGCGATGGCAAGCGTTGAACCAAGACTCGGAATTTGGGAACAATCCAAGGAACATCGTCTTTGGCGCGAGCACCGATGGAGTCAATCCGTTTGGCAGCCGTGAGAAGCACACATAGCACCTGGCCTGTGTTTGTGTGGATGTACAACCTTCCCCTAGTTGTGCATGAAGAGGAAGTACATTCACATGAGTATGCTAATTGAAGGGCGAAAAAACCAGGAACAACATCAATCAGTATCAGGGGCTGCTGAAAGAGGAGCTTGACACGCTGTGGAAAACGCCAGCCAATACGTGGACGCCGCAGAGAAAGAATATTTCCCTATGAGAGCCGCCTTTGCTCACGACGGTGCACGACTATCTCGATTACGGATAACTCACGGGGCAGGTAGTCCACGGATTTTACGGATCGTAAGGTGCATGGATGACTGGCGTATCGCCAGCTAGATAGAGATCCGGGTCTTGAAAACCGTGTTCATGGGACATCGAAGGTGGCTTCGCGACGATGACCCGTGGAGGAAACGCAAGGATCTGTTCGATGGTGAAACCGAAACCGAAAACGCCCTGTACGAGGAGCGGCGAGGAAATAGACAAGCTGTTGAAAAATTGGAAAGACTGCCCACCGCGGAAAGAAGCAAAAGGCGCAGAGCCGGAAAGAAGCGAAAGGTGCGAGCAGCTGCTGAAGGTATGGAAAGCGAGGTCTGTTTTACGGGACTTGCCGTCTTGGAAGATCCACCGTGTGCCTCACAGCCTTGATGTCATGCATATCACGAAGAGCGTGTGCAAGAGTCTGCTTGGTACCCTGCTCAACATGCGGAGAGGACCAAAGATGGGCGAAAGCAAGGGCAGACTTGAAATCAATGGGCATCGGGCAGGAGCTTCACGCTAATGATGATGATGATGATGATGATGATGATGATGATGATGATGATGAGGCGAAGCAGGACCACGAAAAGTCGTCGCAAAGGCAAAAGGCCAAGAAGACCGGAAATGATTACCCTCCGCGTGCTTCACTCTAAGTCGAGGAGGAGATCGAGCAGTTTTCACCTGCCTCCTAGGAGTAAAAATTCCTTACGGTTCTGCGGGAAGATAAGCGGATACCTAGACCAAGCGAAGTAGAAGTTCAGCGGGATGAAGTCTCACGGTATCACGTCTTGATGACGCAGATACTTCGATTGCAATCCGTGGGATCATGGACACGCACGTCCGTGAAAGCGCTATTTGGCCTATGCAACTTCTTGACGTCATCTCGGAAGTCGATTGGCGTGAGGCAACTCGAAGGCTACAGGAAGAGATCGTGGTGATACTATGCGAGCTTGAGATGTACTTCCGCCCGCATTCTTGACGTTATGGTGCATCTGCTGGTCCATATAGTGGAGGATATCATCCAACTCGGGCCGACGTTCCTGCACAGCATGATGCCGTTCGAAAGGATGAATTGTGTCATCAAAGGATACGTTCGCAACATGTCACGTCCAGAAGGAAGCATAGCCAGGGGCTTTCTGACCGAAGAGTGCATCTCCTACTGCAGGAATTATCTAGGCATCGAGAACCCCGTTGGTCTGCCCGTCAACAGGCACCTCGGCAGGCTCGCTGGATGGGGTTACCATGAGGGTCGCCGCGAAATGCATGTCGACTTCGATGGTCGACTCGCCGACTTTGAAAGAGCAAACCTAGTCGCGCTACAACACATAGACGTGGTCGATCCTTGGGTGGTACATCACAAAACCTTTATTAAGAAGACGTACAATAACCGAGGCCAACAGAGGACGGACGGAGATATACTCAAAGAGCACAACTCATGTTTCACGCGTTGGTTCAAGCGAAGCTTCGTCGTACCCTTTACATGAGGATTCTTCCGCGGAAGAACAACTCATATTCGCCTTGTCACAGGGCGCTGAGCACAACGATGACCTATGAGGCGTCACGATATCAACGACTACACATTCTACACGAGGCCAAGGACATGAAGAGCGATGGTTATCGAACTCCGGGGTAGCGATGGAATCCTACACCGTAACGACAAGGACAGATACTACGGAAGGATCGAGGAGATCTGGGAGCTGAGCTACTGTTGAGAGAAGGTCCCGATGTTCCGTGTCGATGGGCCAAGAACGTCATAAAAAAGACGGTATTTCACCACCATGGTTATACCGAAGCCAAATCCAAGATCATGGGCATAAGCGTCACCGCTGAAAAATGAGCCATGGGTACTGGCTTCCCAAGTGGACCAATGCTTCTTCATTACCGACCGCCAAAGCCCGGTCGTGTTGTCGTGAGGAGAGGCAAAAGGAAGATCATCGGAATGGATGGAGTAGCCAATGAGCAAGACTTGACAAGCACGGCGCCCGAGGATCGAACATGGCGATGATGATGAAGTAGCAGCATACACCACAAGAAGAAGCGGGACCACCCTACCTAAGGGCGTCCGTTCCATAGAAGAACTCCATTTGCGAAAAAGAAGGGCAAGAAGATTGTGAAGAGATAGCTAGCTAACATCGATTGTATTTAAATCGTAGACTTCATTTCTCGATTGTATTTCATGGGCACTTTTGAACTATCATGAATATTTTTAATTTCATGGACACTCGATCTCGATCCCCTCCATCTCGTCGCTATCCCACCTCGCGAGATCCGTCCACGGCCGCCGCGCAAACCGCCCGCACCTCGATTCCCCTACTCAACCGCCGCCATCCCCGCACCCTCCCTACTCAACCGCCGCCGCCGACCCCCGCACCCCGCACCCTCCCCGCTCCACCGGCATTACTGTTTGATGATATTTAAAAAAATATTACTGTCTTATAAAAAATATTACTGTTATGATTTAAACAAGTTTGAACATATTTAAACACAAGTAAGTATCAAACAACATTTTTAATGCATAAAAAATTGTGGAGCACAGGAATCGAACTCAGGACCTCTGGTGTGAGAACTGGCTCTGACCGGTCGAGCTAGTAGAGGAACTTGATCTGGATCAGGTTAGGTGGGATATAACCTGTTGGCTCGGCAGAAATCAAAAAAAATACTAATGGCGCACGGGGTGAGGTGCGCCATTAGTATGGATGTACTTATGGCGCACCGAGGGTGGTGCGCCATTAGTATTGTGCCGCCCCATCCATACTTCCTCCGGGCCCACACCTATCCCTCTCCCTCGCCCCTCGCCTCGATCCCTTCCCTCTCCTCTCCCGACGCGCTGCCCTGCCCCGCCGCCCTCGGCCGCCCCACCACCTCTCGCCGCCCGCCGCCTTGCCCCTCGCCCATCGCTGGCGCCCGTCATCCTGTCGCCCGTCTCCAACCACCGCCGCTGAGGCCCGGCGTCGGCGCCGCTCTCCCGTCCACACACCGTCGCCTGACCCTCCGCGACCGGCCGCACCCGCCTGTGTACCTCTCCTCCTTCCTCCTTCCTCCCTCTCCACCCTTCCTCCCCATTCCTCCTCCCTCCCTCCCCTTCCGCGCCCTCCACATCCCTCCGCCCTCCTCCCCCGTCAGCCCCGCCCCCAAGTCCGGCTCCCTGCCTCCCCCCCGTCCGGGCGGGTTGGACTTGCCCCTCTCTCCCACCCCCAACCCCACCCGCTCTTCCTCCCCTCCCGTGCCGTCGACCGCCCCACCCCATCCTCCCTCGCTGCCTCGCCCCACCTACTCGGACCCCCGGATCTGGGCCACCTCAGCGCCCGCGGCCCCGACGCCGCCTCCCCGGTCTTAAAGTGATTTCAGCGACGTAATTTAGTTCTCCGTTTCTTTTTGGGTGGTCTTGAAGTGATTTCAGCGAGGTAATTTAGTTCCCGATCCTTGTGTCGGTGCCTCTTTTAGCGAATTTGGGGATTTCTTTTTCAGTCTTGGAATGAACAGGTGGGTAATCTGAGCTCGTTTAGCGTTCTCGGTAGTTCTTGGTGGTGCCTTGGCCCTTTGCAACCAATGTTGTTGGGGAGATTAGGCTCTAACATTGTAGGTGGTGTTCATTATGACCAACGGCACCACACCATGTTTGTTCTTTGGTCCTTGAACCAGTACATAGTTTCACCGGCATTAATGCCTTTAATTGAACTAATTTGTGAATGCTGAGTTTCCCTTGACTTGTCAAGTTGGGACAGTTTGAGATTCAAAGGTTTCAGTGAGTAGACTGGATATTTTGTGTGTAGTAATGTTTTGGTGCTTATTGCTTTGGATACTTTTTGTGTATGCTTTGCTGATACTTGTCTTAGGAGAGCTGACACTGCTTTATCTAATTAAGTTCTTCGTGTCTTCCTTTTAATCTTAGAATGGCACAGTCATATGTGTTTGTCAATTTCTAACTGAATGTATGTACTGATGTACGCACTAACAGGATACAGTGTTATCTTAGTCAGTGAGTATTTCTCATCTCAACTTGGAATTTCTCATTTCACTTAGTGAGTATGCATTGAAGCACACCTTCAGTCAATAAATTCAAACACCAAATGTTTACATTCACTTGATAAATATTTCACATCTCTGTACATGCAAATATTGATGCGGCTTTGCTCATTTCGATAACACCATCGAGTAAAGCTATTTCAGACACAATAAAGTTGCAAAATTCAGATACTTCATAGACATATGTGTGTTGTTTTTGTTTCGCTAAACTGTCTATGGTAGATAAACTGAGTGTTGTGGCCATGCTTGATGCAGGAGCTCAAGAACCTGCGGCAGCAGCTCTACTCCGCCTCCGAGTCTGCGAGAAGTCCTACCTCAACACCCACCGAAGTAGATGTGAGTAGCCACCTCAGATGTTCCTCCTCTCCTCCATTAGAACAGTTGATCGGTGTAAAGTAGTCTGAGTTAGAGAAATGTTGATCAGTGTTATGAGTGTTGGCCAAAAGCTCTCACAAGGTAGCTAAGCGCCTCATGTTACGCTCTGTGAACTGCTCTGTGGTGCTCCTCATGGATGATCGAGGAATTTATGCAAATATTCAGAGACACAAAATATTGAAGTTGTTGTAACTGATTACTTTCCCAAGTGAGAAAAATACATTCTATTCTACCTATTTCATACTCAGTGATTGTTGCAGCCAAGAAATGCATAGCCAATGTTAAATGGTCCTATAAATGACAGTACCCTAACAACTATTCTGCTCATGATCTTATTTTTATTTGTTTGATGAAAGTTGGTTCTTTTCTTCCCAAGTTCACAAAAATCTTTTACATTTGTAGTGGTTGCCAAAAGCATAATATGACCAAGACAAACATAAACTTTGAGGCTGAAAGGAAATCAAGTAATGAACCACATAGGAATAGAAGGTAAACAAACTATGCTAGTTGAGAATGTACCTCAGGAGTCGATCAGAAGTGCGGCGTCTCAATATTTCCTGAAAACCCATGTTGGCTGGGATAATTTGCTTTTATTACCTTATTTACACCAAGTTTTAGTTAAACAATGATACTTGAATAATTTTGTGCTACTTCTGTTTTGGTTTTGTGGACATCATTTGACCTTATGGTAACTAGTTGGGGTCAGGTTTTGGGGTTTTGATTATTGGTATGAAGTACTGACAGAGGATCTTATTCACACCAAGTTTTAGTTAAACACTGGTACTTGAATGATTTTGTGCTACTTCTGTTGTGGTTTTGTGGACAGTATTTGAACTTAAAGGTAACTAGTTGGTTATGAAAGCATGATACTTCTATAACTTTAGTAGTAAGCAGAATAGATCGTACTCTGAGTAGCTCTAGGCAGAGAATGGCATGTTACTACCATAGAGGTAACCAAATATGTAGGTGTAGTTTGTGTTTTATTTGTTCACACTGTCATTGTATTGCTCAATTAGACAATTAGTCTTTATGAAGAAGAAGAATAAAGTTGCTGCTGCTGTTATGGCTGTATTCACTTTTGCTGCTGTTGTACTTGTGATGATGTTGTACTTGTGATGATGCTACTTGTGATCTTCTGAAATGACCCATTGGGGACTTCATTACGGGATAATGATATTACAGGTACCCGAGAGGCCCTTGAGTTTGCGGAATGTCGATTAACTTCCGTTCCGGCAAATTGGTACTCCATATGTCCTATTTTCAGCAAAGGTCATGCTGAAATTTTCCGTGAATTTTAGCATGACTTTGCTAAAAATAGGACATATGGGGTACTTGTGACTAATGCATGGGCCGGGTATCTTAGTAGTTAATTAAGTAGGATCAAGTGCCCCGGCGTACTTGTGACTAATGCATGGCTTTTAGGGTGCCTCGGTGTCGATAAAAACCGAAATGATGAAAGGTTAGGCTTTTAGGGTGCCTCGGCGTCGAAAAACCCTCAATGATAAAAGCTTAGATTTTAGGATGCCTCGGTGTCGACAAACCCTAAATGATGAGACCATGATCTTGTTCCTTGACAATAACCAACTTTTGACCAAACTTTGTTTCTATTTAGAGAGAAACATGGCCCACAACGATGAGGCCGGGGTTTGGGCGGCAAGGCATTCAGGAGCTGTCCCGGAGATGGAGGAACAACCTCACTTGTATGAGGATGCCGCCTTCCCACCGATCCCGAGACCACCGATGGTACCGCCGAGGATGACCCCACCGATGCCACCACCGATGGTGCGCCGAGGATGCCACCATCGATGATGGCGGGCGCATTGACGATGGCAGCCAATGAAGAGGCAGCGGAAGGACGGCGCCCGACCGTGCTCCGCACCCTCAAGGAGGAAGTTATGAAGTGGACTCGACGGAATCCAACGGCGCCCGAACGAATAGTCAAGGGTACTCGCTTCAGCTCGGGTGCATTCTCCGAGCACCGTCTCGATCAACACCGAGAACACGAGGCATCGACCGAGGGAATTTGCGCAACCTCCTCTTCACGGCTGCACGAGCGATACAAGTTCCCGCTGCTTTTGAAAACACAAGCCTCAAAGGGAATAAAGTGAACAATGCTGCCCTCACGAAGATGAGCAAGGCCCTGTCTACTTGGAAAAGCAATGTGAAGAGAATGATCGAGAAAGGTGAGAGTTATGAGAAGATCAAGGAGAAAAATCCTTCGATCACCGAAGATGACTACAACGACTTCAAGATCAATTGCTCGAGCACCGCAAACTCGAATCAAGTCGTGGGGGAAAGAAATGCGGAGCTGAACTTAGGGAACACACACTCGGTCCGGCGGTTCAGAGTGGCGGAGCCTATATGGGACAAGGAGGACGCGGGCGTGCCGAGCAAGGCCTACCGCCCCTCTTCGATAAATACGGTGACAAGCAGACCAGGAACTTTGTCGGGCCCGGTACAAGAAGGGCCGAAAACAAAGGAGCTTACCACGGATCCGAAGACCGGGCGCTTGAGGTTGTTCAGTAAGGAATACCACCGGGGTAATTAGCTCCATATGGTTGCATTCTAATTAATGAAGCCAAATTTCTAAATGGTTCACATTCCTTCCGCAGCGATGAAAGCGAGAGCGCTGGGTCGACTAAGAGCAACCCTTGGGACACCACTCTCAATAGGGCGTTGAATGTAATGAAGAACAAGGATAAGCTCAGTAAGCCGACGTCAGCTGGTCGTGTGGCCGGCAAAGGCTTGTCCACAAAATGGGGGTCATACTATACCGTTGGTGTGCGGAAGGAGAAAAAGACTAGCTCGGAAAGCCAAGCGCGCGAGGTTCAAGAACTCAAGGCACATGTGGGGCGGATTCCGGAGATTGTCCAAGAGCAAGTGCAACAACAACTCGGAGCGACGATCACCGCCATTGTGCCTACCTTGATCCAGGGGTTGAGTCGTGGATTGCGGGCGGCCAATGAGGGCCGCCCGATTCCTAGCTTCACGGCCAGCAACTCGCAGAATACGATGGCGGGGCCATTGGTGTCTCCGGCGGAGGCGGCATTGGTGTCTCCAACGCTGGCACGGGAGCTTAATGCACCCGGGTGTACGCCGGCCGGCACCTCTGCAGCAAGCGGCCCTCCGTCATCTGACGCCGCCGTTGGCGGTGCCTCGACATTAGCCGAGCTCGACGCCATCATCACGGTAACTAATTAAGCTCTCTCGGTCGAGGACTTCATCTCCTTGCCTTTGATCGGGCATCCCCGACGCCCTACATGTTTTCGCAGGGCGCCGCCGACGTTCCGTGCACTCTCTCGCGCCGTGAACAACGAGTTGGTCGATGTCGCCAAGGGCAAAATCGTTCAACCGGAAACCCTTGTTCCACGGTACCCGGATGCCACCCAACTTGTTTAGGGTTCAACTGGTTGGTGCTGCCGAGCTGCGACGAGTTGTTACCTCCGATTCAACCCGTCGGGCCGGCGATGATGACGTGATGACCCTCGGCGCTTTGCTGAGCTGGCCCTGCTTTGGCCGAAGAGCCAGATTCGTTTGGGGGCGGGGGACACCACCCCAAAGACAACACCGCCAGTCGTGCCGCCGCAACGGTGCCGGACATCCCTATGCCACTGGATCCAAACATGCATATGGCACAGGATCAGAACGACGACGACGACGATACATTTGCCAACGTCGATCAGTACTTTGCCGATCATGGGTACGGTGGCGACTTCATGGGGCCTCCTTCTCAAGAACCCAACCCAACCCAACAAAAGACGTGCGCGATCTAGCTGGTACCACGGAGAAGCCAAGTAGCAACAGGCGTCGTCTGCCGTTCAGCTCTCAGGAGACGCCTCCAGCTGCCGACTTCACCGAGCCTCAGATAGGCGAGGTGCGAAATATTATCAGCCCCAACACACTCAAGAAGGCGGTCTGTGAGCAGAACTCGGTCCCATTACAGGAGAAGAAGAAGGCACGCAAAAGAAAGACTAACAAGGGTGCGGGCCAGCCGCACCAAAGTACGATCCGTGCTCGGGACGGGCCACCTTCACCGAGGATATCTCGAGGAGGGTGCATGTGGCGGGTAGGGCGATGCTACCGACAAATATGCTCAATGCTGCAACCGGTGCTATCGGAGTCTGCATGATGGTGTTCTTTCTTTGGAGAAGCGGCGTCTCGAGCGAAGGATGTGGCATACCGGTTTTCGTGGCCAAGGTGCCGAGGGCAAGGGCTTTGTGGATAACTCCATCGGGCGACGATCGTCCTGCGGTTTGATGACATCCACGCTATGTTGAACCTTCATCCGCTCCACTACACCTTCGTTCGCTATTTTCGCTGAGTATGGAGATGCGGATCATTCACGACAAGACCCGGACATCGTGATAGTCGACCCCTTCTACATGCGTGCCAAGATCTCGGGCAGCGCTGGGGACCGCAAGTCGCGAGTTCTTACCTCGAAGGCGTCATTCGGCAAACCAAGATAAGGATAACTTCCTCGTGCCTTACTTTCCCGAGTAAGTCCTCCCTCAACCGCCCGTAACATATGAATTCTTAGATTTCGATCGTTTTCTTTTAACATTCCGTGTTTTCTGCGGTGACACACATTGCACGCTCATCCTCCTAAGCCCCAAATATTCCATGGCCACGATTTCGACCCGGACCGTCGATCGAACGTAGACTACACAAATGTCAAGAAGGTTCTTGATGATGTTCTCCCCGGCTACGCCCAATCTGGAGGCACCTTCACCAGGCCTATTCGTAAGTACGGCAAGCACGTGTTCTCCCACAATACAACGTTCTGCTGCGTCAAGCAGCCGCCTGGCGGTCAGAAGGGTGCCTACTACGCCATCCATCACATGCGGGCGATCGTACGGGACCATCATCAACTTCGGCAATCCAGGACGCGGACATCAGACAAGAATTCTTTCGCATCCAGTCGGAGTTTGCGGAAATCATCCATCAAGATGTCCTTCGTACCTCGGGGCAGTTCTACCTCAGAAATCAACCGTCCAACAGTGACATCGACACAATGCTACAAATGCAGGATGACAACGCCCGTTCTTTCATGACTCCCACGATAGACGGCGGCTTCATCCACGCTCCGGTCCCTTGAGTCGAGTTGTCTAGTTCTGAAACATCGATTGGCTCATGTTGTAATTAAACTTTAATGAACTTGTAGTATGTCTCTTTGGTTTCGAGAGTCGTTTAACTTAGATGTAATCGATGCTATTAATGTCTTGCTTTTCTCTTCCGATCGTTCATTGCATACTTATATATTGCTTATGTATTGTCTCGTGAATTGGTACTAACGTTTGTTTGGCTAGTGCATAGCGATGCCGTCGTATGTCGTGGTACAAGGGTAAGGTTCCGGAGTCCACGACGATCGGGAGGAGTGTCGGAGACAGGTTCACCGATTCAGCGGTAACAGTTACAAAGGGTACACCACTAGGGCCGAGGCCGAATCTAGATACGCCCGCTATCTAGCGGGAGAGGGAGGGCGTTGGAGGAACCGGATGAAGACGAAGTTTCATTGTGATGATGCTCATCGTGTTGACCGCAGCTCTCTTCTATGTGATGGTAGTTTAGATGATCGATATCGACTTGTAATGTGAAGACAAACTCGCTACTCGCGGTCTCGAGACTTGTAATATAATGTTCTATCTTTGTTCGGTCTTTTCAATTCGGAGACTAATATGATGAATTGTATTCATAGACTAATATGATGAATTGTATTCATAGACTAATCTTCTATTGTATTCGATGAATCTGTTGTTGTTGTGTGCTGTCTATATTTTGTCCAATTATACATTTTTGTAACCTGTGCAAAAAACAGAAAATTAAAAAAAACCTAATATTCATACTAATGGCGCATCACAACACAGTGCGCCATTAGTATGCCAAAGGATACTAATGGCGCATCACTGAACAGTGCGCCATTAGTATGCCGAAGTTACTAATGGCGCATCCTGTTGCCGTGCGCCATTAGTATGCCAAAGCACCTGGGTATACATGGCCCCCTGGGAGGCATACTAATGGCGCATCCAGTGGTGCGCCATTAGTATACCAGATACTAATGGCGCACCGGTGGTGCGCCATTAGTAAAATATACTAATGGCGTGGCACTAATGGCGCACCACTAATGCGCCATTAATGGCCAAATTAGGTGCGCCATTAATAGGCCTTTTCCTAGTAGTGGTTGTGAAGGAGTGTAGCTACTTGCTCTAGGTGAAGCTCAACCTTAACAGGTCTTCACTGAAATACTAGTATATCAAAACAGCGTTTGGAACAAAGGACAAATTGGGCCCCTGAGATCTGGTCGGGGATTGTTGAAATGTGAGATGGGCCTAGAGCCCATATGACAATTTCAGATTTGATCTCTAAGGTCCCATGTAGGTGGCATGACAAGGGGGTGGGAAGTTTAGTCCCACCATGCTAGTGGAAGGAAAGTTGGAGTGGTTTATAAGGGTGGCTCTTCTACATGATATTGGAGCTTGAGAAGAGAAGAGGCCCTCGCACGCTCCTCCTCCGCCGCCCGCCTCGTCACGACGCGCCGCGGGTTGCGGGAATGAGCCGAGCCGAGCTCACACCTATGCGCTTATTTTTGCCAGTCACTAACGGAGAGTTTCTGACAGCAGGGCCACGATCTGAGACGTCGGATCATGGGCTGTCACGGACTCGTACGTGGGTCGAGCCCACGTCTCTTCACGCGGCGGCGTCTATATAAGTGTGCGGTGTCCCCTAACCCTAGCCGCCACGATCAGATCACATCTGCTCCACACGAACCGTCCACCGTTGTTCCTTTGCTGCTGCTGCCGCCGGTGACTCCATCCTGCCTGCCGCGTACACGGTCGACGGGAGAGCAGGTCTCCGAAACTCCGTCTCTTTGGTTCCTGTACGGGAGAGAGACGAATAGGTTTTTGGGAAGCGACTACGCGACTGCTCGCCTCCGATCCACTACTTCCTCTACGTCCGCGTCGTCTCCGTCATCACCATGTCCAGCGACGCTGAACGCGCCGCCGCCGAGAAGACCGAGGCCGACAAGAAGGCCGCCGAGGACGCTACTGCTGCTGCTTCCACCGCAGCGGCGGCTTCTGCATGGCCTACTGGAGGGTATACCGCGTTTATCCCTCTCCTGATAATTTCTGTATTAGCAGTGCTAGCATCATGTGTAGATTTATCTACTATTTGCGTAGTACGTGCTTGTTTAGATCAGTACCAGTATGTTGTTAGTTCTGTCAATGCCATGCTAGTTATCTACTTATGGATTAAATTAGTCGAAAAATTGCCTATTTACTTAGCAATCCAAAAACCTAATATGTGTAGGAATTTTTCGGCAAGTGGCTTTGCCACAGCACTGAAACCGGATAAGTTTACCGGTACGTATTTTAAGCGTTGGCAGACAAAGACCACTTTATGGCTCACGGCTATGAACGTGTTCTGGGTCACCGGTGTGTCCACGGGAACGATTGCTCCTGAATAGGAGAAGGCGTTCAGGGAGGCAACCACTGTGTTTCTCGGAGCAGTTCTTAGCATGATCGGAGATAAACTGGTCGATGCATATTTACATGTGCATGTCACCAAGGACTTGTGGGAGGCGCTCGAATCTAAGTTCGGGGCCGCCGATGCAGGGAGCGAGATGTATATTATAGAGCAGTTCCACGATTACAAGATGGTTGAGAGTCGTCCTGTACTGGAGCTGGCTCATGAGATAATATGCATTGTTAAGGAGCTTGAGCTTCTGAAGTGCGAGTTACCGGGCAAGTTTGTCGCGGGCTGCATAATCGCTAAGCTCCCCAATTCCTGGAGGAACTTTGCCACCACTCTGAAACATCAGAGGCGTGAATTCTCTGTGGAGGATGTCATTGGCCATCTGAGTGTTGAGCAGAATTCGAGGCAAAGGACTGCATACGAAAAAAGGGCGAAGGGACTTCTGTTGCCAACATGGTGAACCAGAGGAACTTCAACTCCCATAAGTTCAAGGGAAAGAACGGTGTCCAACAGAATACCGACTTCAAGAAGAAGGGTAAGAAGACCTTCAAGAAGAACAAGAAGGATGAGGGCTGCTTTACTTGTGGTTCGACTGAACATTGAGCCAACAAGTGCCCAAACAAGTTTAAGAAGTCAGGACAGGACCCCAAGTCTGTCAACATGATGGTGGGCAACAATGAGAATGGTGCATCTGGGTACGGTAATTTATTTACTGTTTTTTCAGTGTTTCAGCCTACCAATTGGTGGGTGGATACAGGTGCAGGTGTTCATGTGTGTGCTGACATTTCATTGTTCTCTTCTTACCAGGTCACAGGCCACGAGTCCATATTGATGGGGAATGGCGCGTGTGCTTCTGTTCATGGTGTTGGCACGGTCGATCTGAAGTTTACTTCAGGCAGGATCGTGCAGCTGAAGAACGTGCAGCATGTCCCCGCCATCAAGAAGAACCTCGTTAGTGGCTCCCTTCTATGTAGAGAAGGGTTTAAGTTGGTATTCGAGTCTAATAAATTAGTTGTTACTTAGTATGGACTATTTGTTGGAAAAGGTTATGAGAGCGGAGGGATGTTCCGCCTTTCCCTCGCAGATTTCTGTAATAAAGTCGTGAACAATATTCATTCGAGTGTTAATGAATCTGAAGTTTGGCATTCACGTCTTTGTCACATAAGTTTCGGTGTTATGACGCGGCTAGCTAAGTTGGATTTAATCCCGAGTTTCACTTTAGCCAAAGGTTCTAAGTGCCTATCATGTGTGCAAGCTAAGCAACCTCGCAAGCCTCACAAGGCTGCGGAGGAGAGACACTTGGCACCATTAGAACTCATACTTTCTGATCTTTGTGAGATGAATGGCGTGTTGACTAAAGGTGGAAAGAAGTACTTCATGACATTGATAGATGATTTCACTAGATATTGCTATGTATATCTGTTAAATACTAAAGATGAGGCTCTACACTACTTTAAAATCTATAAGGCAGAAGTTGAGAACCAACTTGAAAAGAAAATTAAATGAGTCCGGTCAGATCGTGGTGGAGAGTACTTCTCGAGTGAGTTTGATTCCTTTTGTGCGGAACACGACATTATTCATGAGAGGACGCCTCCCTATTCTCCCCAGTCAAACGGGGTTGCCGAGCGGAAAAACCATACTCTAACTGATCTGGTTAACGCCATGTTAGATACATCGGGTTTATCCAAGGCATGGTGTGGGGAGGCTATATTGACGGCATGTCATGTCCTGAATAAAGTTCCGACAAAGGATAATGAGATCACTCCCTACGAGAAATGGGCGAAGATAAGGACAACACTCTCGTACTTGCGTACTTGGGGCTGTTTGGCGAAAGTCAACGCGCCGATCCCCAAAAAGCGAAAGCTTGGACCCAAGACTGTGGACTGTGTTAATTTGGGCTACTCTAAGAACAACGTTGGCTATAGATTTCTAGTAGTGAAATCTGAGGTACCTGACCAGAAGGTCGGTACAATTATGGAGTCTAAGGATGCTACATTCTTTGAGGATATTTCTCCTATGAGAGATATGCAAAGCACTTCTAGACAGGAATCTGAGGAGACTCCTGAGCCTGCCATTCCTATGGAATATTATGAACGAACACATGATGAAAATCCTGAGGAGGATGACGAGGAAACCCTTGGTAGGGGCAAGAGACAAATGACTGCAAAGACCTTTGGTGATGATTTCTTCGTGTACCTCGTGGATGATACTCCCACTTCTATCTCAGAAGCGTATGCCTCTCCAGAAGCTGACTACTGGAAGGATGCGGTCCGTAGCAGATGGATTCCATCATGGCTAATGGGACATGTGAGATCACTGAGCGTCCCTATGGTTGCAAACCATTGGGATGTAAGTGGGTGTTCAAGAAAAAGCTTAGGCCCGATCGTGCGATTGAAAAGTACAAGGCTAGGCTTGTGGCCAAGGGCTATGACCAGAAAGAAGAGGAAGATTTCTTCGATACTTATTCACCTGTGGCCATCGTAAACTCCTTTTGATTCGTCCCTAGCATATGAGTCTCAAATTGTTGATTGCGACCAGCAAGCATTTACAAAAAAAAAATTCTGAAGCACACCACTAGCAAGGAAGCTACCAGCCCTTGACTCCTACTACTGTCCCAAATCTTCAAAAGTAACAAGTGTTAGTGATGAACAAATGGAGTAATCACAAATTGACCGTGATCAATAGCCGCCAGGGCGCCCGTCTTGATCACCAGCCAACAGGCCTAATAGAAGAGGAAGGTGAACCCATTGGGCCCGGAGCCGCAATATGCCGGAAGATCATTGACCGTGTCCCACACCTCTTGATCCGTGAAAGGCAGATAAAGCGAGGAGAGGTTCATTGAGGCGAGAAGGAACTCGTGGAGGTTGAGAGAGTGGGCAGAGGTGGCAGGCGTGTTAAGGATACCACCGAAGTACTCTGCCACAAGGGTCTCCATCTCCGGCTGTGACGAGGTGCAGACACCTCCCGTTCGGAGTCGCGAGAGAAAATTGAGCTTCAGTCGCTTGCTGGTGTAGATGTTAAAGAAGTGGGTATTGGCCTTGCCAACGAACCCGGGATCTTTGTTTGGCAATTGTGCGCTCAGGAGAAGAGAGACCGAGGAGCTCTTTTGTTAGTTCATGGCACAGCCATGTCCCCGCGAGGAGAGGGCCCGATCGATCATGATGTGTGTTTTCTTTATCAATATTCATTTAGGAAGTGTATATGTTGAATTGTTGATCCTGACATGTAGTATGTTCTACTCTTTACTTATTTTTTTTTCGAGGACCACTCTTTACTTACTATTATCAAGGGATTTTATGTCGTATTATGCAGAAAAAGATGGAGCGGTAAGAAAACATACCAAGCTAGGTTTGAGTTGTGTGCATGTGCAAGTCTAAGATCAATCTTTGTAGCTACGGTGCACAAGCACACCAATGGCAAAGCAAGTCTCTTGCACAGATAGTCAGATACATATCGACTAGAACACAACAACAGGGCTCCTCCTCCACCTCCTCCTCCTTCTTCAAGAAAGAAAGTTAGGGTTTGTGCCTTTCGCGGGCGCCGGCGTAGGTCTGCCTCGTCTCCGGTGGCCCTAGGGCCATGGAGGCGCGGTGGATCCTGGCAATGGCCGGCGGGAGGGCTCCGTTTTTAGTTGTTTTTTTCAGTCTTGTTAGGGTTTGTGTCCTACTCGGGAAGGCGAGGCGCGGCGGCTCCTCAAGATGGAATAAAGGTCTCCCGCCTAGCCCCGCTCCGCGGTGCGTCTAGCATCATTGGTGGGCGTGTGGAGGTGTGTCTCCGGCAGGTCTATCTTTGGTGGATTTGCTCGGATCTCGCCGTTGTTCGCTCACGTTCGTGTGTCTTCGGTTTGGATCCTTCCGACCACGTTATTTTTCATCGGCGGCGTTCTTTGTTCAGGGTCTTTGGTCCTATGGGGCCTTAGCACGACGACTTCCGACCGTCTACTACAACAAGTTGTGCCGGCTCGGCGATGGAGGGCGATGACGGCGGCGCGCTTTGGCTCGCTTCGGTGCTTGTAGTCGTCGCTAGGTGGTCTACGAATCTGGATGTAGTTTTTATTTCTGGTATTCGTTGTACTGTCATGATTGAAGATGAATAGATTGGAAGTTTTTTCGAAAAAAAAAGGCAAAGCAAGTCTCGACGAAGCCACGTGCGTCCTTGCTGACTGGCAAATAAGGTGATTCCTAACTCTAGGTGCGCAACGCCAATCTCGGTCTGCACGGCCCTCAGGAAGTTGTGTCCGCCCGGTGATGCCCTCTAACCTAGTCTAGCACGGCCCCACCGCCCAGGCATTGCATGGCGGTCAATACGTACATGCATGCAGTGTCCAATACCTGGAAAACTGCAACGCCGAGATCCCGATTTCACCGGGGAACCGAGAATCGAGAGTCAGATCCGATCGCCGAGCCTACCATTACTGATCAAGCCCCAACACCTCCCCCTTTACCCGACCTCCAATTCCATGCCTGCTGCCATGCCAATGTTGCGTCGCGTGCGGCCACGCACGGGCACGGCCGGCGTCGACGGCGAGGACCGCCTCAGCGCACTACCCGACGACCTCGTCCGCCTCATAGTACGCAGGCTGGACACCCGCACCGCGCTGTCCACCGCCGTCCTGGCCAGGCGTTGGGCGCACATCCCTCGTGATCTGCCGGAGCTCCACTTCAGGATCAGCGACGTGATCCCGCCTGAGTACCACCGGACCGTCGCCCTCCGCCGGCGCAACATGCCGCGTGACACGTTTCTGGCCGAGATGCTGGACCGTCTCATGGCGCGCTGCGAATTCGACACGATCGCCGCGTTCATCGACGGCATCACAGGATTCTTGGAAGCGGACCGTGGCCCTGCTGACGGCGACCCACGTCGGCGCGCCAAGACCCTGCGTCTGGAGTTCTTCCAGACACAAGATGGCGGCTGCATCGTCGACCGCCTGATCACCACCGCGGTAGGCGCATGGGGAGTGCGGGATCTGGAGGTCGTTGCCAGGCAAGCGTCCTGCGATGTCCTTCAGGAGGCGCCGCCCTACCGCTTTCCTCACGACGACGACTGCCTCAAGGACGGCCTTCGCAGCTTGACGCTGGGTAACTACTGCACGCTCCCGCCGCTGCATAGGTACGGCGCTCTCACCACGCTGGTCCTGCGAGACATGGCCGCTTCCACGCCCGTCGACGTGTATCAGAGGGTGTTCACTGAATGCACGCGGCTGCAGGTGCTTCACCTGATATCCTGTTGCTGTGCACAGGACTATGTGGTGGTGGACGCACCGTGTTCACAGATCAGGGAGCTCATCCTCGACCAGTGCAAGTTCATGGCGACCGAGCTGCGCCACCTTCCAATGCTTGTCAGCCTGGCGTGCTGCCTAACCGACACTTATAGACTCATATTCGGCTTGGTCCCCAGCCTCACGCACACTAACCTCACATTCGCGGCAGAAAGCTGGATAGTTCCAAAGCGGTGCACGGATCACTTCGGCCATTACATCATCGGCATGCCCCCTACCATGACGGATCTCGTCCTCCGCTTCACCGGGCTGAGAAGATGGATGGTGCCCAGTCCACCGGCCAAGCCATTGCTCAACCTAAAAAGGCTCCTTGTCTCCGATCTGCCTGCGAACTGGGACATCACATGGCCACGTGGCCTCCTGTTGGCCGCACCATCACTCGAGGTCCTGCACATCCATGTGCCTTGCTCGGAGGAGGAGCCAAATTACGGGAGCATGAGAATGACCTCACTCGAGGCGCTTCAGCGCCATCACCGCCTCGGGGAGCTGGCCATTACTGGATTCTTGCAGCGCCACATATGGTTTTTGAAGTATGTGGTGAGCGTGTGCACATCGTTGCAACGTGTTATCCTGCTCAAGGATGATGATCATGTTCGATACAATGGACTTTGGGACTGGGAGATGGTCGAGCAGCAAGCATGTCCTTGGAGCAATGATGATGAAATGGTGGTGAGGAGAATAATCGAATCTGGGTGCAGGCCTCTCGTTGAACTCAGCATGGGATGATCTTCGCAGGTTAGCATTGCAGACTTGAGAGATTCGGAAGGGATCTTCGGCTTCACTTGCCATTGTTTGAATGCAACGTCCCCAATATGCCTTGGGTAGGATCAAAGCATGTCATGACGCGGATATGAAACTTTTCCGGGCCTCTGTTTAAATTGCCCTAGAAACAGAAGCAAGTTGCTTTTCTGGCATGACAACTAGACGGGTAGGGCCCCATGCAAACACCTCGCCCCGGATCTCTTCAAGACCGCCACCAGAAAGCGAAGGACGGTTTATTTTGAGCATTGTGGTGAGGCGTGGGTACACGCATTGGCAAAAATTAGCACCATGAGCAACTTCGGTAATTTGTTCATCTTTGGGGAGTGCTCGCCACCGTCAACCTACAGCCTGATCATGATGACACCGTCAACCTACAGCCTCGGCATATAATGTTCGACTCCTCCATGCTTTGGAATGCGCACACGGAGCCTATATGCAAAATGTTCGTCTAGCTTGTGTTTCATGGGTGCATATTTGCTGTGGGACATCAGCCACAAGGATGAATAAACAATTAAATATGGGGATAGCGGGTCACCTTGGCGAACACCCCTTTTGAAAGCCTTTTGAAAATCCAGTTTTAAGACTACAATTTGCAACTTGCTTTTAACTGCTAACTGTACCATTTCAGATGCGAGGATGAAATTTCCCACTGTGGACCGTCCCTTGATAAAGCCAGACTGCATGTTTTCAATCAGATAGGGAATGAATCGCTGTAGCCGGTTAGTCATCACCTTGGAAATGATTTTTATGAGAATGTGCACAAAAGCAATTGGTCTGAAGTCTTTGATCTCTAGTGGACTGTCCACTTTAGGAATAAGGACGATCTGTTGATGCCTTGCAAAGAGAGTCTGTTCTGGTATGGGTCAGAGAAGAGCTTCAACAGGTCGCGTTTGACATTATCCTTTACAAACTCGTAAGTAAAACCAAACCATCCAGGCCGGGCCGGGGCCGCGATTGTTTGGGAAGCTTCTAACGGCTTCGACAATTTCGCCCCATGTAAAAAAGCTCTGAAAGATTGATATGTTGCTGATATTTATTTTTTATGAAAAGGGGTTTCCTCCTGACCCGTTTTTATTAAAAACGAGGCAATCAAACCACGCCTAAACTGTTTCTAGCGCTAAGCGACAAGGCAAAGTAGCTGAATCAGATACTACAGGTTTTTTAAGCAGAGGTTAACCTGTATGTTAACGGTTGCTGATATAGATCGGCATGGTTAACAGTTGGAAGGTGCGGTGCAACATTGCCAAAAATATTGCTAAAAAGCAATGTCCAGTTTTTGCTGAATGTCAAAGTATTCAAAACTCCATTGCGCATAAGGACTCTGATCTGATCTTGTTGCGCTTAGCCTGACAGTTTGCTGCGACATGAAAAAACCATGAATTTTCGTCTCCAAGTCTGCATCCTCGAATTTTTTACCTTGATCTCCACATGGAAGCCTGCCAGCCGGTGATCTATTCTGAATAATTTTCTGATGCACCTGCTTACGAAGGATTAATTCCAAATTACTCAGGGGCCTGGCCTCCCCCAAGGAATCCAAGATGGACAAGAAGAGTTTGCTAATTTGCAGTTGATGATCACGGAATCAGCTCTGGAAGCTCGGGTGGGTCTTGTCCTAGCTCGGTTTCTGACATCCACATATTCCAGCCAGTGACGCTCAAAACGGAACAGTTTGCTGTAGGCTTGTTAGTCCTAACATTCCAGTTAATGATCCTTTTCTGATACTTAAGAGAGCATCTCAGTGAATCTTATGTGAGTTAAGCAGTTAGGCATCATGTCACATGTACTACTGCAACCGTTCCAGCAGATCACTGATCTCACCTTGTTAAAACAAGACAACAAGAGAAGAGAGAGTGCCTAACCAACAGTCTAACTATTTTTCATTTGGTTTTCAGTCGAATTTCTGCTCCTATCAGATGCTGGCACGTTTCTGCATCTGGAGGCTCAGGAAAAAAAAAACAGGTCCACAAAAAACATAACAGGTCATGTTTTAACTTCTGCAGAAAACAAGACAGACTGATTTTATCAGAAACAAAAACTGAATTCGAGACAAATGCTTAGGTACAAAAAGATTTTAATATAAAACTTGAGCGCTTAAATAATGGAATGGAAGGTGATAAGCATATCCATTGCTATCTCGAGTCTGCCCTAAGAACAGAGTTTCCTCCCGCGTTGGAAAACAGACAGCAAGACCCTACATCTAAAGGTGAGTGCCCTAATATCCATCATCAAACCTGGAGGCAGAAAAACAAAACATAAATGGGACTAAAGAAACTCTGAAAAAACTGATATTCCAAAAAATATTGGATACTGAAGAACCGGAGATAGAGAGTACAGAGGACTAAATAAACAAAACGGAAAGGTGGCTGAATAGTAAGATGACTGAAGAAACATTGAAAAATATGGACTGCATACAGAGAAGAGCATAGTGTTTATTTCTCTATTTGCAGATAGAGAAAAACAGAGTCTTTATTTCCCTATTTACAGATGGAGAAAAACAGAGTGTTTATATTCAGACTGAAAAATATAGGATTGCATACAGTCTCTATTTGCTAAATAAACACAACACTTGGACTGAATATAGAAAGACAATGAAATAAAGTGTGCATATGTTGATTGTTGAACCGTTAGAGAAGCCATCAACATCATTAGTTCACAGCAAGAAGCACTACACTCCATTTATGTAAAATGCATCCATCAAACAGGAATGCATCATCATCAAAAACATCTACAATGTAAAGTTTCATCCGGGAAACATTATCAATGGCGTAACAGATATGAATGTCAGAAGAGCGACATTGCAACAATCACTGCAATAACCATCACTACAAACTTGTTCCACCATTTCACGCTTTGAATCGAGCAGTTCTGAATCATAGAACCGCAAGGACAAACAATATCAAAGCTTGCTGGGTTTTCTGAACACACAGCTGCTGAGTTTTCTAAACCTGATTCTATCTATCTATATACCAAAATCTGGTCATCGTGTATAAGCAGGTCAAATTCCGAAGAGGTGAACTGTCAGGAGTCCGAATTGATCTTGCTTTACTCTGCAAAGAACCAATAATAACGCGGTCAGGTGAGAACTTAATAATCAATGAACAAGACAAAACCTGAAGCAATATAATATGCAAGGAACTAAAATCAGCTGATTGAACTTGATTTAGCTTTGTAGGTTCCATAATTTTACTATCTTTACAAAAAATAAATGGCGGCAAATAGGACCAAATAGAGGAACTGAATTATCTAAAGAGGTAAACACACTAGGAGTCATAAAACTTGCACGCGGCGGTCAGTTTGGTGCACAAACTTGTAAAGTACGTGATTTCGGTCATCAAACTTCCGCGACCGTGTAAATGCGATCACTTCTCCCATATTCAGCCGTATCGTGTGCTTACGTGGCGTGCTACTATGACAGCGGCCCACATGTCAATGACTGAGAGCAGGGAAGCATTGGTGAGCCATGCAGGATCAGTTAAAACGCCCTCTGCTTTTATTTAATTACCCCACTTTTTAGCACAAAGTGGTTTGGGAGAAAAAGAAAAGAAAAGTGCACTGAACGGATTCGAACAGAAGACCTGGTGAAAGGAAGCCAACTGCAGCAGCCTCTAGACCAGGAACCAACTACTCATATAAAGTTATAAATAGAGAAACACATCATTACCACTCTGTTCGCTAAGCCCAACAAAGCAACAAATGCAAACTAAAAAATTGCCGTGTTATTCGCACATGTTACTTGTGAAGGCAACACTTTCCATATCTGAATCAAACATGAAATTAACACTTTCCATATCTGAATCTAGTATGAAACAACACTTTCCACATCAATGTTGAATGCAAGCATGTTACTTGTGAAATGATCTGTTCCCCACAGTAACAAACTAGCCGTCTTAGAGTATCTATAGAAGACAAGAACGGTTTTAGACAATTGCCAACTCCTAACAGTTTCAGACTGCAGCAGATTCAGTTAACTGTTTTTCCAGACTGCAGCAAGTTACCTGTTCTTCAGACTGCAACTCTACGAGGAGTCGTCCTCATCCTGCCCCTCGTCCAAATCCTCGAAGACTCGTGCCCACTGAAAAAGCTCCCGCACAAAAATACAAGAAAAATAGATGAAAAAGCCTTCGAGTAAAGATCTACAAAACAAAACTGGCCAAAGCTACAAAATGCAGAACCAATGCAGAAGAACTCAAGAAACCAATGGGGAAGAAATCAAGAAATACCTCTGGGGTGTGCTGGTTTGGCAAAGGCCCCTGCTGCTGCGGCCCCAGGGGAGCGGGCGCGACCTCGGCGAGGCCCGCGATTTCGGCAAACGCGCGGCGACGCGCGGCGCGGCCCGCTGCTCGCACGGTGTGGGCGTCCGCGTTCGCGGCGGTGAGGCCCGCGATTTCGGCAAACGTGCGGCGACCCGCGGCGTACCCGATGAGGCCGTTCGCGTCCGCGGCGAGGCGCCGGGCGTGCTCGGTGAAGGCGTCGGCGAGCGCCGTGAAGGCGTGGGCGAGCGCGGCCTCGTGCGGGGGGAGCGACTCCGCGTGCGCCCTGATGCTCTGGGCTAGCGCGGCGAGGTTGTGCGCGAGGGCCCTCCCGTTCGCTGCGGGCGTGGCGAGGGACGCGGAAACGGCTGCCGGCGCCGCGCGAGCTTCTGGCGCGGCGAGCGCCTCCCAGTGCGCGGCGCAGGCCACATCGTAGGCGTAGAGGTGGCGAAGGAGCGCCCGGCCGGTCTTGAAGAAGGCGAAGTAAGGGTGGCCTGGGGAAAAGGGCGGCGCGCCGGGGGGCAGGGGCAGCGCGCCGGGGGCCGGGGCGGCGACGGCGGGCTGGTGGTCGGCGGTGCTGGCGTCGGCTGTATTGCGGTTGCGGATACTGTATTGGTTGCGAGTCGGAGGTGGAGCGGTCGAGCGGGCGGGCCTGTCGGATGGAGGAACTACCGAGCGGGCTAGGCGAGCCGTGAGCCGAGCCAGGGGAAGGTGTCACGCGGCTGGGTCTATGGCCCGCCATTGGATTAGGTAGATTCTTTTTCTTACTTCTTTGATTTATATTGCTGATATTTATAGATTGGCAAAAAAAGGGGGAAATCAGGTTTAAAATTCAAAAAATAACTGTTTTGAATTTTTTTTGGAAGAAATGTGATAAAACCTCTCTCACGAGGGCTCTCACTTTGCCAACCACTGCCCGATTACCGTCAAGATTCCTAGCCATTACCCCCTCATCGTCAAGCCGCCACTCATGCAAACTCCGGCTCTCTCCGTGGGTCTTGGGTTGCTCTGGGGTAGGCGATCTATGCAGAGGAAGCCATGTGTGCTCGAGAGCACGTGAAGGCCGAGGCTTAGAGCATCTACAACGTGGCGCCCCAAACCAGCCTCAAACGCCCGGACCGCCCGCCCGATCATTGACCGGTCACGATTTTTTGACCTAGAAGGACGCCTCAAACGGGTCTCAAATGCCCGGACTGACCGACACCCCTCATATCCAACCCAAAAATGGGGCAGATATGGGGTGGCCCGGGCACACCCAGGCGCGTCCGCCTGACAAGCCCGGCCCACCACCGACCCCACGCCTGTCCCGCAAAAAAACCCATCTGGCTCATCGCTCTAAAACCCTAGCTCACTCACTCTCTTCTCTCGCTCCGTCCTCTCCTCTCCCCGTACCGATTTCGATCGAATCCGGTGCAATGTCGAGCTCCGGCTCTGAGCTGGATCCGAACTATGAGCCTGCCCTCCGCATCGCCTTGGAGAGGTCCAAGGTGGAGATTAGGGGCAGTTCCGGATCTGCAGCCTTGCCACAGTCGCAGCTCAGACGCCGGCGCATGCCCCTTCCTCCCGTGTGCAGCTCCGATAGGCGGCCTGCACAATCCGTGCCTCCCCTATGTCGTCCCCTGCCCCGCCGGCTGCTCCTCCCCCACGTGGGGCAGCGGTGGGTGCTTGTTGCCAATGCATGTTGTTATGAAAAGTTCACTGTGTTGGGGAACGTAGTAATTTCAAAAAATTTCCTACGAACACGCAAGACCATGGTGATGGCATAGCAACGAGAGGGGAGAGTGTCCGTCCACGCACCCTGAGACCGAAAGCGGAAGCATTATAACAACGCTGTTGATGTAGTCGACGTCTTCACGATCCGACCGATCCAAGCACCGAACGTAAGGCACCTCCGAGTTACGCACACGTTCAGCTCGATGACGATCCCGGACTCGATCCAGAAAGTGTCGGGATGAGTTCCACAAGACGACGCGTGCAGGACGATGTTGATGCTCCACCGACGCAGGGCTTCGCCTAAGCTCCGCGACGATATGACTTCTCCGCGCAGGCTTCGCCTAAGCTCATGACGATATGACCAAGTGGAATATGGTGGAAGGGGCACCGACACGGCTAAGGAAAGATCCGTAGATCAACTTGTGTGTATTGGGGTGCCCCCTGCCTCGTGATATAAAGGAGGGAGGGAGGAGGAGGCCGGCCCTAGGAGGAGGGCGCGCCAAGGGGAGTCCTACTCCCACCGGGAGTAGGACTCCTTCTTTCCTAGTCCAACTAGGAGAAGGGGGGAAAGGGGGGAAGTGGAGAAGGAAGGGAGAGGTGGGCTGCGCCCCAAACCCCTTGTCCAATTCGGACTGGGCTTGGGAGGGGCGCACGCCACCTCCTGGCTCCTTCCCACTAAGGCCCATCAAGGCCCAATACTCTTCCCCGTATTCCCGTAACTCCCCGGTACTCCGAAAAATACCCGAATCACTCGGAACCTTTCCGAACTCCGAATATAGTCGTCCAATATATCGATCTTTACGTCTCGACCATTTCGAGACTCCTCGTCATGTCCCCGATCTCATCCGGGACTCCGAACTCCTTCGGTACATCAAAACTCATAAACTCATAATATAACTGTCATCGAAACCTTAAGCGTGCGGACCCTACGGGTTCGAGAACTATGTAGACATGACCTAGAACTATTCTCGGTCAATAACCAATAGCGGAACCTGGATGCCCATATTGGTTCCTACATATTCTACGAAGATCTTTATCGGTCAAACCGCATAACAACATACTTTGTTCCCTTTGTCATCGGTATGTTACTTGCCCGAGATTCGATCGTCGGTATCCAATACCTAGTTCAATCTCGTTACCAGCAAGTCTCTTTACTCGTTCCGTAATACATCATCTCGTAACTAACTCATTAGTTACAATGCTTGCAAGGCTTAGGTGATGAGTATTACCGAGAAGGCCAGAGATACCTCTCCGAGCAATCGGAGTGACAAAACCTAATCTCAAATACGCCAACCCAACATGTACCTTTGGAGACACCTGTAGTACTCCTTTATAATCACCCAGTTACGTTGTGACGCTTGGTAGCACCAAAGTGTTCCTCCGTAAACGGAGTTGCATAATCTCATAGTTACAGGAACATGTATAAGTCATGAAGAAAGCAATAGCAACATACTAAACGATCATGTGCTAGGCTAACGGAATGGGTCATGTCAATCACATCATTCTCCTAATGATGTGATCCCGTTAATCAAATGACAACTCATGTCTATGGCTAGGAAACTTAACCATCTTTGATTCAACGAGCTAGTCAAGTAGAGGCATACTAGTGACACTATGTTTGTCTATGTATTCACACATGTATTATGTTTCCGGTTAATACAATTCTAGCATGAATAATAAACATTTATCATGAAATAAGGAAATAAATAATAACTTTATTATTGCCTCTAGGGCATATTTCCTTCAGTCTCCCACTTGCACTAGAGTCAATAATCTAGTTCACATCATCATGTGATTCAACACTAATATTCACATCTGTATGTGATTAACACCCATAGTTCACATCGTCATGTGACCAACACCCAAAGGGTTTACTAGAGTCAATAATCTAGTTCACATCGCTATGTGATTAACACCCAAAGAGTACTAAGGTATGATCATGTTTTGCTCGTGAGAGAAGCTTAGTCAACGGGTCTGTCACATTTGAGCCGTATCTATTTTGCAAATATTCTATGTCTACAATGCTCTGCACGGAGCTACTCTAGCTAATTGCTCCCACTTTCAATATGTATCCAGATTGAGACTTAGAGTCATCTGGATCAGTGTAAAATGCTTGCATCGATGTAACTCTTTACGACGGGCTTTTTTATCACCTCCATAATCGAGAAATATTTCCTTAGTCCTTACTAAGGATGTTCTTGACCAATGTCCAAATGATCTACTCCTAGATCACCATTGTACTCCTTGCCAAATTCAGAGCAAGGTACACAATAGGTCCGGTACATAGCATAGCATACTTTATAGAACCTATGATCGAGGCATAGGGAATGACTTTCATTCTCTTTTCTATTTTCTGCCGTGGTCGGGATTTTGAGTCTTTACTCAATTTCACACCTTTGCAACACAGGCAAGAACTTTTCTTTGACTGTTCCATTTTGAACTACTTCAAAATCTTGACAAGGTATATATTTATTGAAAAACTTATCAAGCGCCTTGATCTATCTCTATAGATCTTGATGCTCAATATGTAAGCAGCTTCACCGAGGTCCTTCTTTGAAAAACTCCTTTCAAATACTCCTTTATGCTTTGCAGAATAATTCTACATTATTTCCGATCAACAATATGTCATTCACATATACTTATCGAAATCTTGTAGTGCTCCCACTCACTTTCTTGTAAATACAGGCTTCTCCAAAAGTCTGTATAAAATCATATGCTATGATCAACACATCAAAGCATATATTCCAACTCCGAGATGCTTGCACCAGTCCATTGATGGATCGCTGGAGCTTGCACATTTTGTTAGCACCTTTAGGATTGACAAAATCTTCTGGTTGCATCATATACAACTCTTCTTTAAGAAAAGCATTAAGAATGCAGTTTTGACATCCATTTGCCAGATTTCGTAAAATGTGGCAATTGCTAACATGATTCGGACAGACTTAAGCATCACTACAGTTGAGAAAATCTCATTGTAGTCAACACTTTGAATTTGTCGAAAAACCTTTTTTGCGACAAGTCGAGCTTTGTAGATAGTAACACTACTATCAACATCTGTCTTCCTCTTGAAGATCCATTTATTTAACATGGCTTGCTGATCATCGAGCAAGTCAATCAAAGTCCATACTTTGTTCTCATACATGGATCCTATCTCAGATTTCATGGCCTCAAGCCATTTCATGAATCTGGGCTCATCATCGCTTCCTCATAGTCCGTAGGTTCATCATGGTCTAGTAACATGACTTCCGAACATGATTACCGTATCACTCTGGTGCGGATTTTACTCGAAGACCCACGAGGTTTGGCAGCAACTTGATCTGAAGTTTTATGATCATCATCATTAACTTCCTCACTAATTGGTGTAGGAATCATTGGAACTGATTTCGTGATGAACTACTTTCCAATAAGGAGAAGGTACAATTACCTCATCAAGTTCTACTTTCCTCCCACTCACTTCTTTCGAGAGAAACTTCTTCTCTAGAAAGGATCCATCTTAGCAACGAAAAAACTTGCCTTCGGATCTGTGATAGAAGGTGTACCCAATAGTCACCTTTGGGTATTCTATGAAGACGCACTTCTCCGATTTGGGTTAGAGCTTATCAGGTGAAAACTTTTTCATATAAGCATCACAACTCCAAACTTTAAGAAACGACACTTAGGTTTATCGCTAAACCATAGTTCATACGGTGTCATCTCAACGGATTTAGATGGTGCCCTATTAAACGTGAATGCAGCTGTCTCTAATGCATAACCCCAAAACGATAGTGGTAAATCGGTAAGATACATCATAGATCGCACCATATCCAATAAAGTGCGGTTATGACGCTCGGACACACCATTATGCTGTGGTGTTCCGGTGGCGTGAGTAGTGAAACCATTTCACATTGTTTTAATGAAGGCCAAACTCGAACTCAAATATTTTTCCTCTGCGATCATATCGTAGAAACTTTTATTTTCTTGTTACGATGATTCTTCACTTCACTCTGTAATTCTTTGAACTTTTCAAATGTTTCAGACTTGTGTTTCATCAAGTAGATATACCCATATCTGCTCAAATCATCTTGTGAAGGTCAGAAAATAATGATACTTGCCACGAGCATCAACACTCATTGGATCGCATACATCGGTATGTATTATTTCCAATAAGTTAGTAGCTTGTTCCATTGTTCCGGAGAACGGAGTTTTAGTCATCTTGCCCAAAAGGCACGGTTCACAAGCATCAAATGATTCATAACCAAGTGATTCCGAAAATCCATCTTTATGGAGTTTCTTCATGCGCTTTACACCGATATGACCCAAACGGCAGTGCCACAAATAAGTTGCACTATCATTATTAACTTTGCATCTTTTGGCATCAATATTATGAATATGTGTATCACTACGATCGAGATCCAACAAACTATTTTTATTGGGTGTATGACCATTGAAGGTTTTATTCATTTAAACAGAACAACAATTATTCTTTGACTTTAAATGAATAACCGTTTTGAAAACTATTTTCATTGGGTGTATGACCATCGAAGGTTTTATTCATTTAACAGAACAACAATTATTCTTTGACTTTAAATGAATAACCGTTTTGCAATAAACATGATCAAATCATATTCATGCTCAACGCAAACACCAAATAACATTTATTTAGGTTTAACACTAATCCCGAAAGTATAGGGAGTGTGCGATGATGATCATATCAATCTTGGAACTACTTCCAACACTCATCTTCACTTCCCCTTCAACTAGTCTCTGTTTATTCTGTAACTCCTGTTTCGAGTTACTAATCTTAGTAACCGAACAAGTATCAAATACTCGGGGATACTATAAACACTAGTAAGGCACACATCAATAACCTGTATATCAAATATACTCTTGTTCACTTTGCCATCCTTCTTATCCACCAAATATTTGGGGTATTTCCGCTTCAGTGACCATTTCCTATGCAGGTAAGCACTCGGTTTCAGGCTTTGGTTCAGCTTTGGGTTTTTCATGGGAGTGACAACTTGCTTGTCATTCTACTTGAAATTCCCTTTCTTTCCTTTGCCCTTTTCTTGAAACTAGTGGTCTTGTCAATCATCAACACTTGATGCTCTTTCTCGATTTCTACCTTCGTCGATTTCAATATCACGAAGATCTCGGAATCGTTTTCGTCATCCTTGCATACTATAGTTCATCACGAAGTTCTAGTAACTTAGTGATGGTGACTAGAGAATTCTATCAATCACTATCTTATCTCGGGAGATTAACTCCCACTTGATTCAAGCGATTGAAGTACCTGCATAATCTGAGCACATGCTCACTAGTTGAGCGATTCTCCTCCATCTTTTAGCTATAGAACTTGTTGGAGACTTCATATCTCTCAACTCGGTATTTGCTTGAAATATTAACTTCAATTCCTGGAACATCTCATATGGTCCATGACGCTCAAAACGCCTTTGAAGTCCCGATTCTAAGCCGTTAAGCATGGTGCACTAAACTATCAAGTAGTCATCATATTGAGCTAGCCAAACGCTCATAACGCCGCGTGATACGCTCCTGCAATAGGTCTGTCACCTAGCGGTGCATTAAGGACATAATTCTTCTGTGCAGCAATGAGGATAAACCTCAGATCACGGATCAAATCCGCATCATTGCTACTAACATCTTTCAACATAATTTTTCTCTAGGAACATATCAAAACAAACATATAAAATCATAGGGAAGCAACAACGCGAGCTATTGATCTACAACATAATTTGCAAAATACTACCATGACTAAGTTCATGATAAATTTAAGTTCAATTAATCATATTACTTAAGAACTCCCACTTAGACAGACATCTCTATAGTTATCTAAGTGATTACGTGATCCAAATCAACTAAACCATGTCCGATCATCACGTGAGATGGAGTAGTTTCAATGGTGAACATCACTATGTTGATCATATCTACTATATGATTCACGCCGACCTTCGGTCTCCGTGTTCGAGGCCATATCTGTTATATGCTAGGCTCGTCAAGTTTAACCTGAGTATTCGCGTGTGCAACTGTTTTGCACCCGTTGTAGATGGACGAGAACTTATCACACCCGATCATCACGTGGTGTCCGGGTACTACGAACTTTGGCAACGGTGCATACTCAGGAGAACACTTCTTGATAATTTTAGTGAGAGATCATCTTATAATGCTACCGTCAATCAAAGCAAGATAAGATGCATAAAGGATAAACATCACATGCAATCAATATAAGTGATATGATATGGTCATCATCATCTTGTGCTTGTGATCTCCATCGCCAAGCACCGTCATGATCACCATCGCCACCGGCGCGACACCTTGATCTCCATCGTAGCATCGTTGTCGTCTCGCCAACTATTGCTTCTACGACTATCGCTACTCCTTAGTGATAAAGTAAAGCAATTACACGGCGTTGCATTTCATACAATAAAGCGACAACCATATGGCTCCTGCCGATTGTCGATAACTCGGTTACAAAACATGATCATCTCATACAATAAAATATAGCATCACGTCTTGACCATATCACATCACAACATGCCCTGCAAAAACAAGTTAGACGTCCTCTACTTTGTTGTTGCACGTTTTACGTGGCTGCTACGGGCTGAGCAAGAACCGTTCTTACCTACGCATCAAAACCACAACGATAGTTTGTCAAATAGACTCCGTTTTAACCTTCTCAAGGACCGGGCGTAGTCATACTCGGTTCAACTAAAGTGAGAGAGACAGACACCCGCCGGTCACCTTTAAGCAACGAGTGCTCGGAGCGGTGAAACCAGTCTCGCGTAAGCGTACGCGTAATGTCGGTCCGGGCCGCTTCATCTCACAATACCGCTGAACCAAAGTATGACATGCTGGTAGGCAGTATGACTTGTATCGCCCACAACTCACTTGTGTTCTACTCGTGCACATGACATCAACGCATAAAACCAGGCTCTGATACCACTGTTGGGGAACGTAGTAATTTCAAAAATTTTCCTACGAACACGCAAGACCATGGTGATGGCATAGCAACGAGAGGGGAGAGTGTCCGTCCACCCACCCTCGTGAGACCGAAAGCGGAAGCATTATAACAACGCGGTTGATGTAGTCGACGTCTTCACGATCCGACCGATCCAAGCACCGAACGTCACGGCACCTCCGAGTTCGCACACGCTCAGCTCGATGACGATCCCGGACTCCGATCCAGCAAAGTGTCGGGATGAGTTCCGTCAAGACGACGGCGTGCAGGACGATGTTGATGCTCCACCGACGCAGGGCTTCGCCTAAGCTCCACGACGATATGACTTCTCCGGCGCAGGGCTTCGCCTAAGCTCCGCGACGATATGACCGAAGTGGAATATGGTGGAAGGGGGCACCGCACACGGCTAAGGAAAGATCCGTAGATCAACTTGTGTGTATTGGGGTGCCCCCCTGCCCCCGTATATAAAGGAGGGAGGGAGGAGGAGGCCGGCCCTAGGAGGAGGGCGCGCCAAGGGGAGTCCTACTCCCACCGGGAGTAGGACTCCTTCTTTCCTAGTCCAACTAGGAGAAGGGGAAAGGGGGAAGTGGAGAAGGAAGGAGAGGTGGGCTGCGCCCAAACCCCTTGTCCAACCGGACTGGGCTTGGGAGGCGCACGCCACCTCCTGGCTCCTTCCCACTAAGGCCCATCAAGGCCCAATACTCTTCCCGTATTCCCGTAACTCCCGGTACTCGAAAAATACCGAATCACTCGGAACCTTTCCGAACTCCGAATATAGTCGTCCAATATATCGATCTTTACGTCTCGACCATTTCGAGACTCCTCGTCATGTCCCCGATCTCATCCGGGACTCGAACTCCTTCGGTACATCAAAACTCATAAACTCATAATATAACATCATCGAAACCTTAAGCGTGCGGACCTTACGGGTTCGAGAACTATGTAGACATGACCTAGAACTATTCTCGGTCAATAACCAATAGCGGAACCTGGATGCCCATATTGGTTCCTACATATTCTCTGAAGATATTTATCGGTCAAACCGCATAACAACATACTTTGTTCCTTTGTCATCGGTATGTTACTTGCCCGAGATTCGATCGTCGGTATCCAATACCTAGTTCAATCTCGTTACGGCAAGTCTCTTTACTCGTTCCGTAATACATCATCTCGTAACTAACTCATTAGTTACAATGCTTGCAAGGCTTAGGTGATGAGTATTACCAAGAAGGCCAGAGATACCTCTCCGACAATCGGAGTGACAAAACCTAATCTCAAATACGCCAACCCAACATGTACCTTTGGAGACACCTGTAGTACTCCTTTATAATCACCCGATTACGTTGTGACGTTTGGTAGCACCCAAAGTGTTCCTCCGTAAACGGAGTTGCATAATCTCATAGTTACAGGAACATGTATAAGTCATGAAGAAAGCAATAGCAACATACTAAACGATCATGTGCTAGGCTAACGGAATGGGTCATGTCAATCACATCATTCTCCTAATGATGTGATCCCGTTAATCAAATGACAACTCATGTCTATGGCTAGGAAACTTAACCATCTTTGATTCAACGAGCTAGTCAAGTAGAGGCATACTAGTGACACTATGTTTGTCTATGTATTCACACATGTATTATGTTTCCGGTTAATACAATTCTAGCATGAATAATAAACATTTATCATGAAATAAGGAAATAAATAATAACTTTATTATTGCCTCTAGGGCATATTTCCTTCACACTGTAGTTTCCCTTTCTATTAATGTACCGAAACATAAAGGCCTTGCACGACAAATTTCGTGTGTAATTTTAGTTCTGCGTTTGGATAAAACCCATTGTAATAAAGCACGAGTTGCTAGATTTCTTGCTCGTGTTCAGGTTTAGACCATTTTTTCACGTCAAGTAGTACTAAATATTTTTCAAATCTTACCGGTGGATTTGGTGCAATTTAAATCTTCCCTTTATGAGCTTAAGTACTTGAAGCTGTTCTTAGCATTACTATTTTTTTACAATAAATGCAACTAAATTTTTGATGTGACTTTTTTTGCTTCCTCCAACTTTGCATTTAATAATTTACTTACATGGTTCTCATCATATTTGCAGGACAAAAAGAAGACACAAATTCAACACTCATCAAGCCTTACTTGGATGCATCTCAAGTCAAGCCACAAACTATAAAATGGTAGTTGTAGTTTGATTATTTGGATTTTGCTTTATGGAGGTGCTTATGATTGTGTTCTGCAAATTGTTCATGACAACTGTAATTTGATTATGTGGATTTTTCTTTATGGAGATGCTTTATGATTGTGTGTTGCAACTTGTTCATGGCGGTTGTAATTTGATTGTGTAGAATTTGCTTTATGGAGCTACTTATGATTGTGTGATGCAACCCTTTATGCTAGTTGGATTTTAAAATTTGGAAAGACTATGTTTGTCTAGTTCCAACTTAACCTTGGCCCGGGTTAATGAATTATTGCCAAAATGGTGTCAAAACAAGATGTGTGATAACCCACAAGTATAGGGGATCACAACAGCTTTCAAGGGTAGAGTATTCAACGCAAATTTATTGATTCGACACAAGGGGAGCCAAAGAATATTCTTGAGTATTAGCAGTTGAGTTGTCAATTCAATCACACCTGGATAACTTAGTATCTGCGGCAAAGTGTTTAGTAGCAAAAGTGGTATGATAATAAAGGTAGCGGTAGCAAAAGTAAAGATAAATATTTTTGGGTTTTTGTAGTAGTTTTAACAGTAGCAACAGAAAAGTAAATAAGCGAAGAACAATATGTGAAAAGCTCGTAGGCAATGGATCAGTGATGGATAATTATGCCGGATGCGATTCCTCATGCAATAGTTATAACATAGGGTGTTATAGAACTAGCTCCAATTCATCAATATAATGTAGGCATGTATTCCGTAAGTAGTCATACGTGCTTATGGAAAAGAACTTGTATGACATCTTTTGTCCTACCCTCCCGTGGCAGCGGGGTCCTTACGGAAACTAAGGGATATTAAGGCCTCCTTTTAATAGAGAACCGGACCAAAGCATTAACACATAGTGAATACATGAACTCCTCATACTACGGTCATCACCGAGAAGTATCCAATTATTGTCACTTCGAGGTTGTCGGATCATAACACATAATAGGTGACTATAGACTTGCAAGATAGGATCAAGAACACACATATATTCATGAAAACATAATAGGTTCAGATCTGAAATCATGGCACTCGGGCCCTAGTGACAAGCATTAAGCATAGCAAAGTCATAACAACATCAATCTCAGAACATAGTGGCTACTAGGGATCAAACCCTAACAAAACTAACTTGATTACATGGTAAATCTCATCCAACCCATCACCGTCCAGCAAGCCTACGATGGAATTACTCACACACGGCGGTGAGCATCATGAAATTGATGATGGAGGATGGTTGATGATGACGACGGCGACGAATCCCCCTCTCCGGAGCCCCGAACGGACTCCAGATCAGCCCTCCCGAGAGAGATTAGGGCTTGGCGGCGGCTCCGTGTCGTAAAACGCGATAAAACTTTCTCTCTGATTTTTTCTCTCCGAGACGGAATATATGGAGTTGGAGTTGAGGTCGGAGGAGGTCCAGGGGGCCCACGAGATAGGGGGCGCACCGTACAGGGGGGGCGCCCCCCCTCTCTCGTGGACAGGCCCTGGGCCCCCTGATGTATTTCTTTCGCCCAATAATTCTTATAAATTCCAAAAAGTGCCTCCGTTGATTTCCAGGACATTCCGAGAACTTTTCTTTTCTACACATAAAACAACATCATGGTAGTTCTGCTGAAAACAGCGTCAGTCCGGGTTAGTTTCATTCAAATCATGCAAGTTAGAGTCCAAAACAAGGGCAAAAGTGTTTGAAAAAGTAGATACATTGGAGACTTATCAACTCCCCCAAGCTTAAACCTTTGTTTGTCCTCAAGCAATTCAGTTGATAAACTGAAAGTGATAAAGAAAAACTTTTACAAACTCTGTTTGCTCTTGTTGTTGTAAACATGAAAAGCCTGCATTCAAGTTTCAGCAAATATTATGAACTAACCATACTAACAATAACACGTAGGTCTCACAATTACTCATATAAATAGCATAATCAGCTAGCGAGCCATAATAATAAAACTCGGATGACAACACTTTCTCTAAATAATCTTAACATGATATAACAAAATGGTATCTCACTAGCCCTTTCCGAGACCGCAAAACATAAATGTAGAGCACCTTTAAAGATCAAGGACTGACTAAACATTGTAATTCATGGTAAAAAAGATCCAGTCAAGTCATACCCAATATAAACCAATAGTAATGAATGCAAATGACAGTGTGCTCTCCAGCGGGTGCTTTTTAATAAGAAGGGATGATGACTCAGCATAAAAGTAAATAGATAGGCCCTTCGCAGAGGGAAGCAGGGATTTATAGAGGTGCCAGAGCCCGATTTTAAAATAGAGATTGAATAACATTTTGAGCGGCATACTTTCGCTGTCAACGCAACAACTATGAGATGGCTGTATCTTCCATACTACATGCATTATAGGCAGTTCCCAAACAGAATGGTAAAGGTTTATACTCCCCCAACCACCAACAAGCATCAATCCATGGCTTGCTTGAAACAACGAGTGCCTCCAACATACAACAACCCTGTGGGAGTTTTGTTTAATTATTTTGATTTGCTTTGATCTTTTTGGATCATGGGACTGGGCATCCCGGTTACCGACCCTTTCTCGTGAATGAGGAGCGGAGTCCACTCCTCTTGAGAATAACCCACCTAGCATGGAAGATATAGGCAGCCCTAGTTGTACATGAGCTGCTCGAGCATACAAAACAGAATTTCATTTGAAGGTTTGGAGTTTGGCACATACAAATTTACTTGGAATGGCAGGTAAATACCACATATAGGAAGGTATAGTGGACTCATATGGAACAACTTTGGGGTTTAAGGAGTTTGGATGCACAAGCAGTATTCCCGCTTAGTACAGGTGAAGGCTAGCAAAAGACTGGGAAGCGACCAACTGAGAGAGCGACAACAGTCGTAAACATGCATTAAAATTCATTCACACCTAGTACAAGCATGAGTAGGATATAATATACCATGAACATAAATATCATGAAGGCTATGTTGATTTGATTCAACTACATGTGTGAACATGTGCCAAGTCGAGTCACTCAATTCATTCAAAGGAGGATACTATCCCATCATACCACATCATGATCATTCTAATAGCATGTTGGCACGCAAGGTAAATCATTATAACTCATAGCTAATCAAGCATGGCACAAGTAACTATAATCTCTAAATATCATTGCAAATATGTTTACTTCATAATAGCTGACTCAGGAACGATCAATCATCATATTTACAAAAACAAGAGAGGTCGAGTTCATACCAGCTTTTCTTATCCCAATAAGTCCATCATATATCGTCATTATTGCCTTTCACTCGCACGACCGAACGATGTGTATAATAATAAGAGTGCACGTGCATTGGACTAAGCTGGAATCTGCAAGCATTCAACTCAAGAGAGAAGACAAGTAATATGAGCTCTAAATTAAATAAACAATCATGCATATAAGAGCCACTAAGCATTTTCAATATGGTCTTCTCGACCCCCAAAAGATAGAAAAGAAAACTATTTACACGGGAGAGCTCCCAACAAGTAAAAGAAGAACGAGAAATCTTTTTGGATTTTCATTTTGATTTTACTACAAGCATGGAAATTAAACTAACTATTTTTTTGGTTTTTCTTAAGGTTTATCAAACACACAAGAAGAAAACTAGAAAAATAAATTTAAACTCGCATGGATAATACAGTGAAAGAGTATGAGCACCGACGACTAGTGTGTGTACATGAATGTAAAGTCGGTGAGAAATACGTACTCCCCCAAGCTTAGGCTTTTGGCCTAAGTTGGTCTAGTACCAGGGACCGCCTGGCTGATATCCATAAGTGAAATTGGGGTTGTACTGAGATGTGGAGGCAACAACCTCCTGAGCAGCAGCGTGCTGGCGAGCTGCCTCCATTCCCCTCTCGTATTCAGCTGCTTCTTCCCTGGTGACAACATATCTTCCTTTTGCCTGATAATCAAAAGGTAGGGAGTAGGAAGAGTGACAGGGACGACGTTGCGTCTGTCATAGATTAGTCGATAATGGAGGAATTGTTCATTCCTCTCAAGAAAATGATGACTGAACATAGCTTCTTTATCCAAATAAACAGGAGGTAAAATCATATCCCCCTCTCGTGGAGCTATATTAAGAAAGTTAGCCACACGGGTTGCATAAATTCCTCCAAATAAATCTCCCTTTCTACTATTATTCTGCAACCTACGTGAAACTATTGCCCCCAAGTTATAACCTTTATAACCTGACACAGCACTCTTGAGGACACAAAGCTCAGGAGCACACATGTGACATACTTCGTCCTTACCGTTAATGCATCTACCAATAAAGAGAGCAAAGTAATGTATAGCAGGAAATTGAATGCTCCCTATGGTAGCTTGTGCTATGTCCCTAGATTCTCCCACAGTAATACTAGCAAGAAAATCTCTAAAATCAGATTTGGGAGGATCATTAATATTACCCCACTGCGGGAGTTTGCAAGCAGTTGTGAAATCCTCTAAATCCATGGTATAAGATGTATCATAAATATCAAACATGACACTAGGAGAATTACGCGAGCAGTTATATTTAAACCTCCGCACAAAAGAATCAGTCAACTGATAGTACTGCGGACACTTATCTTGTAAGAAGTACTCCAGCTCGGAATTACGCACATATGCGTAAAATTCCTCCTTGAAGCCTGCTTTGACCATAAAATCATTGGATGGCCACTCACAAGCCCGTACATTTGCGTCCCTCGGCAATTCAACAACTTGCTCACGTATAGCAATCCTTGGCCCTTTCTTTACCGAGGAGCCTCCTTGGTACATTCTTCTAAGCATATTTCTTTTTTTGAAAATTTCTGAAATTTTAGTAACTTCAAAATAAAAGCGCATAAAACTAAACAAGATTGATAGCAACTACTCCTACAAGTGCCTAGAGCCTATATCATGCATTGGAATTGCTTGGGACCTCAAAAAATTAACATGCAAGCTCAAGAACATGGTCACCTATGCAGCAAAAATTTTCAATAAATAAAGCACTAGAACAAAAACTAATTGGACCAATGGAGGAGTTACATACCAAGCAACAATCTCCCAAAGCAGTTTTGTGAATGGAGCTTTGAGCAAGGAGATCGAAAATCGTAGCAAAACTAGCTAGAACTCGTGCTTGAGCTGGATGGGGATTTTTTGGGTAGAAGATGAAGTGTGTGGGTGCTGGCATAAGTGGAAGGGAGCCACCAGGGGCCCACGAGACAGGGGGGCGCGCCCTACAGGGGGGGGCGCCCTCCTCTCTCGTGGCCTGGTGCTTGGCCCTCCTGCAGTGTTTTCAGTGCCTAAAATCCTCAAATATTCCAGAAAAAATCATACTAGATTTGCAGGGCATTTTGAGCACTTTTATTTTCGGACTATTTTTTAATGCACGGATAATTCAGAAAACAGACGGATAATACTATTTTTGCTTTATTTATTGTAAATAACAGAAAGTAAAAAAGGGTACAGAAGGTTGTGCCTTCTAGTTTCATCCATCTCGTGATCATCAAAATGAACCCACTAACAAGGTTGATCAAGTCTTGTTAACAAACTCATTCCGAATAACACGGAACCGGAGAAATTTCGAATAACACTAAGTTACCTCAACGGGGATATGAAAATCCCCAACAATAATGATATCATACTTTTTCTTGACAGTAGGGAGAGGAAATTCAAAACCTCCAAAAATAATAGTTGGAACTTTTTCAATAGAGTTGATGCTATGAACTTGAGATTGTTTCCTCGGAAAATGTACCGTAAGCTCATTACCATTAACATGAAAAGTGACATTGCCTTTGTTGCAATCAATAACAGCCCCTGCAGTATTAAGAAAAGGTCTACCAAGGATAATAGACATACTATCGTCCTCGGGAATATCAAGAATAACAAAGTCCGTTAAGATAGTGACATCTGCAACCACAACAGGCACATCCTCACAAATACCGACATGTATAACAGTTGATTTATCAGCCATTTGCAAAGATATATCAGTAGGTGTCAACTTATTCAGTTCAAGTCTACGATATAAAGAGAGAGGCATAACACTAACACCGGCTCCAAGATCACATAAAGCAGTTCTAACATAATTTCTTTTAATAGAGCATGGTATAGTTGGTACACCCGGATCTCCAAGTTTCTTTGGTATTCCACCTTTAAAAGTGTAATTAGCAAGCATGGTGGAAATTTCAGCTTCCGGTATCTTTCTTTTATTTGTGATGATATCCTTCATATACTTATCATAAGGATTTACTTTAAGCATATCAGTTAAGCGCATACGTAAGAAAATAGGTCTAATCATTTGAGCAAAGCGCTCAAAATCCTCATCATCCTTTGATTTGGATGGTTTAGGAGGAAAGAGCATGGGTTTCTGAACCCATGGTTCTCTTTCTTTACCGTGCTTCCTAGCAACAAAATCTCTCTTATCATAACGTTGATTCTTTGATTGTGGGTTATCAAGATCAACAGCAGGTTCAATCTCTACATCATTGTCTTTGCTAGGTTGATCATCAACATGAACATTATCATTAACATTATCACTAGGTTCATGTTCATCACCTGATTGTGTTTCAGCATCAGAAATAGAAATATCATTGGGATTCTCAGGTGTGTCTACAGTAGGTTCACTAGAAGCATGCAAAGTTCTATCGTTTTTCTTCTTCTTCTTTTTAGAAGAACTAGGTGCCTCTAAATTATTTCTCTGAGAATCTTGCTCGATTCTCTTAGGGTGGCCTTCAGGATACAAAGGTTCCTGAGTCATTCTACCAGTTCTAGTAGCCACTCTAACATCAAAGTCATTTTTATTATTTAATTCATCAAGCAAATCATTTTGAGCTTTAAGTACTTGCTCAGCTTGAGTAGCAACCATAGAAGCATATTTGCTAACGCGGTGAAGTTCATCTTTAACTCTAGCCAGATTATCACCTACGCGTCCTATCTCGAAAGCATTATTCTTTAACTCTCTACCAAAATAAGCATTAAAACTCTCTTGTCTAGCCATAAAGTCATCAAATTCATCTAAGCATGGGCTATGAAATTTAGTAGAGGGTATTTCAACTTTATCATATCTATAGAGAGAATTTACCTTTACTACCTGTGTCGGGTTATGAAGACAATGTGGTTCTTCAGGCGGTATATTAAGACCATGTATTTCTTCAATAGGAGGTAAATTCTTAACATCTTCAGCTTTAATACCTTTTTCTTTCATTGATTTCTTTGCCTCTTGCATATCTTCAGACTGAGAAATAAAACACTCTCTTCTTAGGAGTGGGTTTAGGAATAGGCTCAGAGTTGGCTCAATTGGTTCAGAATTACTTCAAGAACTGGCTCGGAAGAGTCCAATTATTTTCATTAGTCAACATATTATTCAATAATATTTCAGCTTCGACGACTGTTCTTTCCCTGAAAACACAACTATCCAAGTAGTCCTTGGAAGCATCCGTTAGTCCATTATAAAAGATATCAAGTATTTCATTTTTCTTAAGAGGATGATAGGCAAAGCATTAAGTAATCGGAGAAGCCTCCCCAAGCTTGTGGGAGACTCTCTTCTTTGATTTGCACAAAATTATATATTTCCATAAGGCAGCTTGTTTCTTATGAGCAGGAAATATTTAGCGAGAAGTAATAAATCATATCCACGGGACTACGCACACAACCAGGAGCAAGAGAATTATACCAAGTCTTAGCATCACCCTTTAACGAGAACGGAAATATCTGAAGGATATATAAATAGCGAGACTTCTCATCATTAGTAAACAAGGTGGCTATATCATTCAACTTGGTAAGATGTGCCACAACAGTTTCAGATTCAAGGCCATAAAAAGGATCAGATTCAACTAAAGTAATAATATCAGGATCAACAGAGAATTCATAGTCCTTATCAGTAACACAGATAGGTGAAGTAGCAAACACAGGATTGGGTTTCATTCTAGCATTAAGAGATTGTTGCTTCCATTTAGCTAATAATTTCTTAAGATCATTTCTATCATTGCAAGCAAGGATTTCCAGAGCAGCTTTTTCATTCATAACATAACCTTTAGGAACAACAGGTAATACGTAATCATTGGGGGAACCTTCATCATCACTATCATCAATAATAGGTTCTTCAATATTTTCATTCCCCCTAACTCTAGCAAGTTGTTCATCTAGAAATTCACGTAATGGCAAAGTAGTATCACGCACAGAAGTAGTTTCATCATGCATAGCAGAAGTGGCATCATCAATAACATGCGACATATCAGAACTCAAAGCAGTAGCAGGTTTAGGTGTCACAAGCTTACTAATAACGGAAGGAGAATCTAGTGCAGAGCTAGATGGCAGTTCCTTACCTCCCCTCGTAGTTGAGGGCAAAATCTTGGTCTTAGCGTCTTTCAAGTTCTTCATAGTGATCAACAGATATAAATCCCAAGTGACTCAGAGAATAGAGCTATGCTCCCTGGCAACGGCACCAGAAACTGGTCTTGATAACCCACAAGTATAGGGGATCGCAACAGCTTTCGAGGGTAGAGTATTCAACCCAAATTTATTGATTCGACATAAGGGGAGCCAAAGAATATTCTTGAGTATTAGCAGTTGAGTTGTCAATTCAACCACACCTGGATAACTTAGTATCTGCGGCAAAGTGTTTAGTAGCAAAAGTGGTATGATAATAAAGTAACGGTAGCAAAAGTAAAGATAAATATTTTTGGGGTTTTGTAGTAGTTGTAACAGTAGCAACGGAAAAGTAAACAAGCGAAGAATAATATGTGAAAAGCTCGTAGGCAATGGATCAGTGATGGATAATTATGCCGGATGTGATTCCTCATGCAATAGTTATAACATAGGGTGATATAGAACTAGCTCCAATTCATCAATATAATGTAGGCATGTATTCCGTAAGTAGTCATACGTGCTTACGGAAAAGAACTTGTATGACATCTTTTGTCCTACCCTCCCGTGGCAGCGGGGTCCTTACGGAAACTAAGGGATATTAATGCCTCCTTTTAATAGAGAACCGGACCAAAGCATTAACACATAGTGAATACATGAACTCCTCAAACTACGGTCATCACCGAGAAGTATCCCGATTATTGTCACTTCGGGGTTGTCGGATCATAACACATAATAGATGACTATAGACTTGCAAGATAGGATCAAGAACACACATATATTCATGAAAACATAATAGGTTCAGATCTGAAATCATGGCACTCGGGCCCTAGTGACAAGCATTAAGCATAGCAAAGTCATAACAACATCAATCTCAGAACATAGTGGATACTAGGGATCAAACCCTAACAAAACTAACTTGATTACATGGTAAATCTCATCCAACCCATCACCGTCCAGCAAGCCTACGATGGAATTACTCACGCACGGCGGTGAGCATCATGAAATTGGTGATGGAGGATGGTTGATGACGACGACGGCGACGTATCCCCCTCTCTGGATCCCTGAACGGACTCCAGATCAGCCCTCCCGAGAGAGATTAGGGCTTGGCGGCGGCTCCGTGACGTAAAACGCGATGAAACTTTCTCTCTGATTTTTTCTCTCCGAGACGGAATATATGGAGTTGGAGTTGAGGTCGGAGGAGGTCCAGGGGGCCCACGAGATAGGGGGGCGCGCCCTACAGGGGGGGGGGCGCCCCCTGTCTCGTGGACAGGCCCTGGGCCCCCTGATGTATTTCTTTCGCCCAATAATTCTTATAAATTCCAAAAAGTGCCTCCGTTGATTTCCAGGACATTCCGAGAACTTTTCTTTTCTACACATAAAACAACATCATGGTAGTTCTGCTGAAAACAACGTCAGTCCGAGTTAGTTTCATTCAAATCATGCAAGTTAGAGTCCAAAACAAGGGCAAAAGTGTTTGGAAAAGTAGATACGTTGGAGACGTATCAATGTGCATATCATTTCAATTGATAAATTGTAGTGTCACCCAAACATGATATTTTGATTTGGAATCGAGATTCAACCGAATGAAGTCCCAGCATAGATTTCATTTCAACCAAATGAAATGAAATGAGAGGTGCCAAACGAGTTGTGAAGTGTTTTGGAAAGTTTTCTTATGGAAGAAATTGGATCGTGATCTGTATTTAATGAGAATAGGAATTTATCCTCTAATGTAATACATATACTGAGGTGACCGATAAACTCGGTCTCTCGTGAGCAATCTCACTCCACCACTGACCCCTCAACCACCGTATCATGTTCTCGTCCTTTCCGACAAGATTCCTAGCCACCACCCCCTCATCGTCAAACCACCACTTGTGCGAGCCCCGGCCTCCTGCGTGGGTCTCTTGGTTGCTCAAGGGCAGGAGATCTACGAGGATGCGGGTGCCATTTCAATATCCATTACCCGCAAAGGCGATGAATCCCAGAGGATCGCCACGCGTGGCACCGACTCCATTGGGTGACTCCCAAAGGCCATGTGTACTTGAGAGCACGCGATGGCGGATGATGCTCTGGGGAAAGCGCATCTGAAGCTGGCTCTGCAGATTTTTGGGAGAGCCACGCCCAAGGAGAGATTGAGGTTGGTCCCAGGCTGTTGGATAGATTCATAAGAGATGATTCTGTGGGTGATGTTAGAGGTAAATTTGACAAGTCAAGTGCAACGCTCGCGTTGCGTAGGTATCATGGCGAGGAATTCCCCGCATCAAACTATTAGGTCTATGAGATCCTTGGACAGGCTAAGGTTGGGCTTCTATTCTCTGGCTTAAGTAGCCGCGCTTGGTCCCTCGGGTGGCACACCCAAGCGGCGTCACACGGCGAGATGAATCCGTCCTCATTGAAAGCCGGAGGAGGCGTCCGTCGAACCAATGGTTTCTACGTATTTTCATGTGGGCCCTTGTGATGAGTCCGGCATGGCGGACGCGCCCGGGCGCATCCAGGCGTCCCATAACCGCCCCAATATGGGTCGGGTATGGGAGTGCTAGTTTGCCCGGGCACTTGGGCCGAATTTGCCAGATCTGATTGTGTGGCTCTTTTCTGTCCGGGTAATGAGCGGTCAGGCCACCAAGACATTTGGGGCGAATATAAGGGTTCCTGTTATTGATACTCTAAGAGCATCTCTAGCAGACCCCGCATAAGTGGTCAAACTCGCAAAAAAAAATTGCCTTTTACAGTTTGGGCGAAAAAAGTGTCCAGAACAGAAACCGTAAAAGTGGTCCAACCCGTAAAATTTTTAAGGGCCACCGCAAATGCATACGCGAAACCCTTATCTTTGGAGGTTGGAAGGCCGAATTTAGGGGCCGCCGTATACAGGTCAAACCTCGTCGGAGCAAACACGCCGCCGTGGACTTTGCCGGAATCCGACCTAAACTCGCCGGAATTCATCACCTCACATCGGAAAAGGCCGCTAGACGCCGCAATCGATCGCCGCCGGTTCAAATTGGACGAGCTCGACATCGTCGTGGCCTCGCATGACCTCAGCATGGCCGACGGAATCCTCCCGACGCAGCAGGCAAAGGGGCATGGCTCGCCTGGCAATAGAGCAAGGCACGGACGACGGAAGCGACGGGGAGTGGCCGGCAAGGCTGGACACGGACGACGGAGGCGACGGGGCGTGGCCGGCGAGGCTGGGCGCGACCGACGCGGTATGGGCCGCGACCGGCAGGGACGGGCGCGACCGACGGGCGACGGGCATGGCCTGCGGGCGACGGGGCGCGGCCGACGTGGTTAGGCGCGGCCGGCATGGCCGGCACGGCCGACTGGAGGAAGGGGCGGCAACGGCCGGACTGGATGAAGGAATTATTTATTCCAGTTTTACAGTTTGTTTTACAGTATCTGTTCGACCGCGCTAGTTTTCGACCCGCAAACGCGATCTTCGTAAAATTGCAAATGCGTTTTGTGGATCAAGTTTTTGCAAAGTCTACTAGAGTTGCTCTAATAAACCCTTGCCCTGTCATGCGACCTGTTTGCAGGGTCGGCCCTGGGGCATGGGCAGGGGGGCGACGGCCCAGGCCCCAGCCCAGGGAGGGGCCCATGATGTAGTGCACATATATAATATAGCCGAGCAAAAATAGGTGAGAAAAAAAATTATGAGAGAAGAAAACGAGATGAGGTAGGCCCATCAGATAGCAGGTAGCGATTAACTGTTGCCACGCACGCCGACGGCAGGGCCGCTCGCTTCGATTGTGAAACAAATCAATCGAAGATCTCGCGGACGCCTCGCTCGTCTGTTCGTCCTCTCATCGCTGTGGTCGCTCGGTTACCGCTAAAGCGCGTCGCCGCCGGCGGCAATCCAGCAGCCGCAGCCTGCAGCAGTACGTATACGTACGTATGTGAGCAGTGAGCGCAGCCCACAGCAGTACGTATACATATCCATGCATAACTCTTTGTACCATGTTCCTGATCCATCCCTGCAAACCCCAATTTCAGTAATTTCTTTTTTTTAGAATCGTATTCAACTATTCATCCATGATCCATCCTCTAATTTCAGTGTTCACAAAGTTCCAAATTTTAATGTATAGTTTTCAAATTCAATCTTTCATAGTATGTATTCAACCATCCTTTTTTTTGTCATTCTATGCACATGTCTAGGGTTCCAATCATTCAAATCATCCGATGTATAAATTTCTAATTCCTTGAATATTTTTTTCTTCATAATATTAGGACATTAGCCCGCCATATTGCCTAAGAAGCATTTGTCAGTTGCTCAAACAAGGAGAAAAAAGATAGAAAGGGATCTGAAGATTCAACAACTGAAGGGTACTTAAGTATTATTGTTATTGATGGAGTCAGTTGAATTTGGTTCTTATTTGAGGTAATCATATCATGTTACTTTCAATTTTCTATCTTTTTAGTATTTCTGTCGTAATATGGCATTGTCCAACAATTATTATGTTTAAGTTTATATACCACCCACGCGCATACATATATATGATCTTAGGACATAGGGGCACATGGCATCGAGTTCGCCTAGGGCCTCCCGAAACACAGGGCCGGCCCTGCCTGTTTGGTACGAGGCTATGTTCTCTTCTTTGTGTGTTCGTACGAGGCTACGTAGGAACATAGATAGGGTCAACGACGGAACGAACTCGTTTAGTTCCAGGTTCCCTGTAAGAAAGAGCATGCATGCAGGGAAAATACACAGGAGCTCTCGGCTGCTCCGCACCCCTGTACGAAAAATATTTGTAAAAAATTTCTAGAAAATCCAAAAAATCCAATATTTCAGGATGTCAAACCTGGTTTTCCAATTTACTTCCGTGTGAAATTTCATGAAAAAATACTAAAAACTTATCCGTGGCGAAGGAATTACTACCCGAAAAAAATGTACCCAAACAGTGTTTTGCTATAGGAAATTTTTGTCTTTTTTGCCGCGAATATGTTTCCTAGTATTTTCTCACCAAATTTCAGACGGAAGTACATCGGGAACCCACGTTTGATATCCCAAAATCCCAGATTTTTTTTCAAATTTCTTGGTATTTCTTTTGGTATTGTACGTATAGGGGTGCAGAGCACCCGAGAGCTCTAAATCCTCGTCCATGCATGCAGCTCCATTGCTGCATTTTTATTTCTCTTTGTGTATAAAATAAAAAAGAACATTATTGGTTGCATTGAGTGATTGTTTTGCTTTGCTTGTGGAAGCTCGATCACTGGCTACTGTTGGACTCCGGCTCTCCAAACATGGTGAAACAGAGGACACATCACGCTATACATTTCCTGCACGTACGATGGGGGTCAAAGGGTCGTTTTCTCTTAGTTGATTTTTTTTTCTATGAGCAAAGAGTTTTTTTTATTTTTTTGCTTTTGATATTAAGAGTTTTTATTTTATTTTTGTAAGGTTATAAGCATGGAGAAAAAACGCAAAAGTATATACAAAATCTCCAGTGCTGCTCACAGCAGTATTTCCCAGATGACATCGGCTAGTTTGGGCTGGGCTTTCCGGCTCGCGCCGAGTCGCCCGCTCGGCTGCTCGTGCTTTGTAATAATATTATTATTAGTCCCACCTCGCTAGCTTGCACGAAGCTTGACCAGCCTATAAAGCGAGGCGAGCTGTTCTTTCCGGCTCGCGCCGAGTCGGCCGCTCGGCTGCTCGTGCTTTGTAATGTTAGTCCCACCTTGCTTTTTTTTTTTTAATGGAACACTTAGAGTGTATTTGGTTGAGGAACGAAGTGAAATGGAATGTCATGGTTCCATTCCATTGGAATGGGTCGGTTCCGTTCTTGTGTTTAGTTGAGGAAGATAGGTGGAATGAAACGGTGACAGTTATATGTTTGATTGGCGAGATGGAACGAAGTGGTGACATTATAGTTTTATATTTGCAATAACAAATTATATGGCATTTCAATTGTATTTGTAGGACAAATAATTTATACATTCACTCACAAACATAATAGAGTAGCCCATATCTCAAAAGTTCATTTCAATCCAAATTTTCTTGAGCATTTATAGTGATTTGTAGATGAAACATACACTGCTTTTGTATCTGAGCATACCTACAGTCAAAAGAATAACTTGCTGACTCTAATCACTAAATTCAGAATTTTAGAGGAGGACCGCATCAGATTAGAGGAAGAATTGGGAGTGGCTCCTGCCAATTCCAACAGGGAGACCGCATCGTCGCTGCACTCGCCCGTGGCAACCCTCCAGCAAGGAAGGACGTGCCTGCTGTAGGAAACGGCGACGAGGCATGCTGAGATGCAGCCCCAATCCTCTGTTTGCCCGTTGCTCCGACACGACCGCCGCTTTGACGCACCAACCCTCGGCCAGATCTGCTGTGTGGCGCCGCCGCCGCCAGCAGGGACAGGGGGGGTTGACGGCCCAAAGTCGCCGGCGTGAGGGAGAGACGAGGGAGGAGCGACGCCGTCCTGAGGGAGAGACGAGAGAGGAGCGACGGCCGTGAGGGAGAAGATTTGTCGGGCGAGTGAGACGAGGGGGAGACGGTTCCGCGCGGTCCGCTCGATTCCGAGGTCTCACCTCGTTCCGCATCTGGGCTGAATATTCTGTCCACGGGAACGAGTTGGTCACCGTTCCGTGTACGTACCAAACACGAGAACCTGGCCCAGGAACGGGTCCGACCTATGACATTCCAGTTCATAACTGAAACCAAACACACCCTTAAGATTCCATAGATCACACTGGTCCAGCTAAAGTGCTGGCTAACCGGATGCTTAGAGCAGCTCCAATGGGGCGACCTAAACGGACGGCGATTTCATCCGCTTTTTGTCCGTTTGGGTCGGCGGCCCGCCTGGCGTCCGCCCTGTTTTAGATACGGGTCGGTAGGGCGCCCAACACGCCGATCCATATGTGCCGGCGTGGCTGCCACCCCCCTATTTTTTGCATGATTGCATAGTTCAAAATAAAATCGTTTTGGACCAAATAAAATAGCATAGTTTATTACAAGCCAAATAGTCATCATAGCCGACCACCCCCTCTCAAATACAGTTGAAGACATGCCTACTCATACAAAAACGCCGGCAGAATTTCTGATGTTTGAACAACGGGTTTGTTGTATCAAAGTAGTCCTTCCAAAGAAGGAAATGCCCGCTCTCTCGGTTGCGATTCAACGCTGGAAGGTGGCCTGGAATGGAGCCACGGAACAATGGCCGCTGGCTGTTGAGGTGGTGATGGACCAACACGGCAGCCAATATCTCATCCTCGTCATCGGAGGATGAATCGTCGGAGTCGCAAAGGAAATTGTCAAAAAAGAACTCGTCGGCGGAGCCCATTTTGTACCTTGGCAAACTGTCGAACAACTTGCGGGCGTCGGCGAGCCGAGCCTAACAAGGTTTTCTGCTCGTTAATCTTAACGAGCCGAGCCTACGGGGCTGGACTAACGAGCAGCTCGGCTCATTAAGCTCGTACTCGTTAAGCTCGTGCTCGTTAAGGCTCGGCTCGTTAAGCTCGTTAAGATTAACGAGCAGAAAACCCTGTTAGGCTCGGCTCGTTTGTAGCTCGTTAAGCTCCTGAGCGCTCGTTAACAAATTATAATGTGTTACGATATACATGATGAATATGTAGGTATGGTTTTCAAGATAAAATATTATGACTACAAAAAGAAATGAAGTAGTATGTTGCCTCATATGTCGAGTAGATTCAATAGATGAGCTGAGGTGCTACAAAAAGTTTGTCACGGAGTATGAAAATATATGTTGTGTTGTTACTAACAAGCTTAACGAGTTACTCGTGAAACTCGTTAGCTCGCTCGTTAAGATCGTCAAGCTTAACGAGTTAAAATCAATGATTGGCTCTGTTCATTAAGAAGCGAGCTACGAGCTTAACGAGCCGAACTATCGAGCGCTCATTAAGCTCGCGAGCTACGAGCTTTTGGTCCAGCCCTACTTACAATATGTATGATATAGGATTATTATGAAAGTGCTATGAATTTGGTTAGGATATGTACGCACATATATGGTGTATGGAAGAATTAGTGCAAATATATGGTGTATTATGTTGTAGAAAATTATATGCACATATATGGTGTATGGAAGAAGAATTAGTGTAGAAATTTTGCACATGTATGTATGTTTTTGCACTAGTGCGGATATTTGCAAATGACAACGGGGCTTACCATATACATTTGTAATTTGCAGGATGGCTTCTCTTATCCATCCATCGTATGATCAATTGCATCGTGGACGGTTCATGGCAGATGAAGGAAGGGTTTTTGATCAGCTTCACCTGAGGTCCGGTTCGGTTCATGACAAGATGAAGTATGACGAGCGATACACGGAGTATATCCGGAAGACCGGGCTCCTCCCTTTCATCTCACTCGTGTCTCGTTCGATGCCGAAGATGAACCCTTGTGCGATCACGGCACTCATTGACCGATGGCGCCCTGAGACACATACTTTTCACTTCTATGCTGGGGAGATGACTGTCACTTTGCAGGATGTTTCTCTGATCACTGGACTTCCCATCAAAGGAGAGCCTATTTGTTTTAGCACAGATTCTGATGGATGGCGTGAGAATATGGTTGGACTCATAGGGAGGGAGCCAGGGGTACAAGGGAAGTCCGCCGGTGCAAGTTATCATTGGATTACTGAACACTTTGGGGAATGCCCGGCTGATGCGGACGATGAAACAGTGCAGCAGTATACCAGGCATACTTGTGGTATGTAGTTAGCCGGACTCTTTTCTCTGATTGCACTGGCGTGAACGCTTCCTTTATGTGGCTTAAGCTGTTTGCTGGGTGGGAGCATGGACTCAATTGGAGTACGACGGCGTTGGCTTATTTGTATCGTCAGGTAAGTAGTTTTGCTTATAATATTGTGTTCACCGTGTAGAAATTTTCTCTAGTTTGTAATGACATATTTCTTGTTTGTGTGTAGTTGGACGAGGCGTGCCGTAGGGGCGCGAATCCAATAAACATCGTAGAGTCAAAGGAAGCCAACATCGGTGGTCCGATGCTTCTATTATCGATCTGGAGTTGGGAGCACTTGCCAGTGGGGCGGCCGACACCAAAGGGTTATGACCGGTGGGATGATCATCATGACCCGGACCGTATGCCTACATGGGCGTATAAGTGGGACAAGGTTGAAGGTTTTATTGGCAGTTCAAAGACCATGCATTTGCACTAGTGCAACGAGCTTGACATCATGACCCTGGAGCAGGTATCTTAGTAGCCTCTTGCTTTGTCTCTTCGGTTTGTTCAGTTTTCCAAAATTCATACTAACAATGTAGTTTTTTCTTAATCTTTGTTTATAGGTTACCTGGGAACCGTACGGAACGGAGGGCAATATTGTTATGGGAGCTGGTTTTATTACTTTCAGACTTAACCCAAAGTGTCTACAGGAAGCACACTTATGGCGGATGCGTTGCCCGTTGATTTGTTATTATGCTGTTGAGTTTTATCAGCCACAACGAGTTATGACACAGTTTGGCTTATTTCAAGAGACCCCGCCGAAGTACAAGGACACTTCGCTACATTTGCATAGGTAAGTGCTTAGCGGCGACTAATGTTTTCTCCATTGTTTTCAAGATACTAACAAAAATGCAATTGTCAAATGCTATGCAGTCTTGACAAGATGAAGCAGAAGAGTATAAAAAAATGGGATCGAGAGCATGACATGTATATCCAGGAGTTCAAGCACAAGCTCGATAAGATTGAGCTTTCATTGCGTCAACCGACTTCTAAGCCTCCCTCATGGCCTTTTGATACGGAAGCATTCAACAATTATCTTGTGTGGTTTCGTTCCGTTGCCCGTACTCAACTTAACGCACCCGCATTTCAGCCAGGGGACATATTACATGAACCCAATCCAGGTTTTGATCGGATGGCCAATATGGAGTACAACAGGCTTATTAGAGATGGTAGACGGTATGAATCGGCGCCAACTATCCGCTTTGTGGTAAGTTACCGTTATATCTATATGCTTGCCTACATTGTGCCAAAATTATTTTTCCTATTGTGTCCAACAGCAAAACGAGCTCTCGAAGCATGTCAATGACGCCGGTGAGGCACACAAGTACCCTCCAGGTGAAGAGTCGTACAATAAGCTTAAGGCTTTTGTTGAGGTATGGCATTTGATAATTTGTTTTTCATACACATTTTGAGGCATATCTCCTTACTTCATGATATGTCAATTTCATAGAGGAGCAAGTCTTGGGCATGTGGTCTTGGTGCTCTACTAGGCTGCCGCTCCACCGATGTCGCTGTCCCTACAGCTTCAAGGTCGAGATCATCATTAAGCGGCACTCAGCAGCAAGGCGAAGAATCGGTTGATGACATGGAGGAGGAGGGGGATGAACAGACGCATGATGAGATTAACACCTCGCAGATGCCCGATGCGCCTCAGCCTAGTCAAAGGCGTGGAAAGTATACTCCGGGCAAATACGCAAGGAAGGCACGTAAGGACCCAGTGATCGAGGACGCCTCAGAGGAGGAGGAGGAAGAGGAGGTGGAGGTGCCGCTGCAGAGGAGAAGGCGCTTAGTGTAGGGGAAGGATGCTGCACCGACTAAGAGGGGGAAAGGAAGGAAATAATGCATTTGTCTTCAACTATGTAGGAAACTTTGTGGTGAACTATGTATGAAACTAGATGCATTTGTGGTGAACTATGTATGAAACTTGATGCATTTGTGGTGAACTACGTATGAAACTTGATGCATTTGTGGTGAAACTTTATGTACTCGAAGCATCAGCAAAACTTGGTGTATGAAACTACGTATGAAACTTATGTACTTGAAGCATCATCAAAACTCCAGCAGCAGCATCAGTACAGCATCAGTTGACAGCACGACGCCCTGGGCTGGGGCGCCATGCCTGTTGCCAGCACGACGCCCTGGGTCAGGGTGCCATGCCTGTTGCCAGCACGACGCCCCAGTCCAAGGCGCCATGGTTCTCGCCAGCACGGCGCCCCTGCCCAGGGCGCCATGGTCGGCGAAAATGGCTAAGTCCAAACTGAAAATGGCTTCTGATGTTTGGGGCGCCATGCAATTTTTCTGGGCGCCATGTATGACGCCCTGGCCCTGGGCGCCATACTTACTAACATGGCGCCTTAAGCTAGGGCGCCGTGACCTGCACTTCTCTGATTTTTTGCCAGTTATGTGGTTTCTGTTTTTTTGTAACTAACATGGTTTCAGTTTTCATTCCACACATACATAAGTTCGACCACCCAAAAGATTCACGACATACATAAGTTTGACACATCATTAGTTTCACACCCCAAGCCAATAAGCGAAGCCTCGACCATCACCATCAGCACGACCACGTCCTCGAGCACCACCATCAGCACGGCCACGTCCTCGAGCTCCATCATCACCACGGCCACGTCCTCGAGCTCCACCGTCACCACGGCCACGTCCTCGAGCACCACCGTCACCACGGCCACGTCCTCGAGCTCCACCGTCACCATGGCCACATCCTCGAGCACCACCGTCAGCACGGCCACGTCCTCGAGAACCACCGTCACCACGGCCACGTCCTTGAGCTCCACCATCACCGTGGCTGACACCACCATCACCATCTCGTTTTGATCTCTTTCTTTTGCCCCTTGAGCTCAACCTCTATTATTATGCCCCTCATTGTTACATTCACCGCAACGGCTGATATCATGAGGCTCTGCGAAATGTTGGCTCTCCCATTCCTTACGGAATCCACCACCCCAATCATCCATGTCACCCAAGAAACGCTTTGTCTTCCGTCTTCCACGTGTCACCACCTTCATTTCCAAATCAGGGTATAGTGGGGGTCCATGGTATTCCGGCCATTTAGATTGATCTAGATAGGGATGAAATCTCGGAGCCCATGTATTTTTGACCGCATCGATCGAATACTCCTCCAATCTTACATTGTTGGTCATGTTGACACTCACATTTCTAGTGCGAGATGCTGCCATCAAGTGAGAGCACGGGAGATGATACAATGTAGGCCTCTCGCATGAACACGCGCACATCTTAAGATAAACCTATCGGAGTAAATGACCACGGGTAGCCTAGCCGGCTCCCCCTGGCACTTCTGAAAAATTACGGGCCGATCAAGCCCTCAAGCATCCAAGATGCGGGGCCGCCTTCCTTTGGCCGGCTGTCTCTCAGGCCGGCTACCGGGAGGCGGCCCGGCCCAAAACCCACAGGAGGAAGGCCATCAGAGGGCCGACTCCAAGAAGCCGGCCACGAGAAGGCCGACTCCAAGAAGCCGCCCCCCCAGCAAGCGGCCAAGACCGCACCCTCAAACTTTGCACCCTCATAACGGCGATGAGACGGGGCGTGGCTACAGTGAAGCCTGCCACACCTGAATCCCGGAGCGCGCATGGCCACAGTGCGTCGTATGGGGCGGCCATCACCCGTCTGGCGCAGCACTATTGCCATGTTGACCGTAACGTCCCCCCTGACAAGCTGTCAGAACGGCCCGTAGGCGGCGCGCCCCTCCAGTCAGAGAGATACCCAAAGGAGGCCAGGCCTCCTCCTATCGGCTTGGGATATGGCCGACTCCCAATAGCCGGCTTGCTCCCCCACTTGAAGGAGGCGCCTCATTAAGGAGACAAGATGAGGTAAGGCTACAGTGATCACCGCCAAGGCGGCGACACTGTAGCCATGCTTACCTCGACGAAGCCCTCATCATCAGGGGTGAGGCAACAGTAACCAGCCCCCGACAAGGCCCCCAGCGGTGGGGCCAGCTTGTCGACCAGGAAGCCGGCTGCCGGCGGGACCCACCAGTCGGCGGGCCCCAGCGGCCGGCGGAGAAGCCGACGAGCATAGACACTGACGGCTAGGCCCCGCGCCCAGCCGGATTACCATTGTACCCCTGGGGCGTAGGCCTATATAAACCCCCTAGGGCACCCATGCAAAGGGTTGATCTCTTAGAGTTTTAGACACCGCATAGAGGGAAGAGAAGAGCTAGCCGTGCCCTTCTTCTTCCTCTCGCCGAAACAGCTCAAGGAGCCTCTTGTAGCTACTTGTTCACCTAGTGATCATGCGGAGACCCTGCAGAGCAGCAGTAGGGGTGTTATTTCCACGGAGAGCCCCGAAGCTGGGTAAGATTCGCCGGCGTGCATGTCTTTGCCTCATCCCGTTTCCAGGCACCGGCGACGTCTTATTGGCTCCCACAATGATAAGCCACCCGTTGGCATATGTCGCACCTACCACCCGACAAAACCTTGAAGGATCCACCTCCATATGGCACGCCGTCACGCGACATTCCACCGTGCTCATCAACTTGGTAAATCAATTCTATGTTATCAAAGGACTGGATTTTGTGTGAATCCGCCTTCCTTGCTTGGTATTCCATCCAATCGTCGACCTTTGGTGGATACTTGTACATCTTTTTTGCCTTGTTTTTTCCGGACATCAAGTTGGATGTTTCTTCACTATACTTTTGAAAATAGACATTCAACTTCTGGAATGTATACTCTACTATTGCTGTCACTGGCAATGCACGGACACCCTTTAGCACCATGTTGAAACATTCAGCCGTGTTGTTTGTCATGTCACCGTACCTCACTCCATCGTTGTCAAAAGCCCGTGCCCACTTTCCTTTATCACCAAGATTCCTATTTAGGAAATCTTTGCCACCATTGTTTGCTTTGGCATACACTTTGTCCAACAATTTCTCAAAATGTCTAGTGGTGAATGCGAGACAACAATCATGAAGAAGGTCAGACAATTCCTTGTCTCGACATGCTCGGTAAAAGTTAGAAACAAAATGCCTCATGCACCACCTATGGTGCACGCGAGGATGTCCTGGAATGTCAATCTCCATTGCATTGAGTATCCCTGGGTGGCGGTCCGAGATGATGCAAACCTCTCTTTCAGGTCCAATTACCTTGGTCCTCACTAGACTAAGAAACCACTCCTGGCTGTCATTGTTCTCCGCCGACACCAAAGCAAACGCCAATGGAACCAATTTGTCACCACCATCATTAGCCACGGCGATCAACAATGTGCCCTTGAACTGGCCGGTCAGAAATATGCCATCCACGGACATAACCGACCTACAATGCTTGAAGGCCCTAATGCATGGCTCAAAAGTCCAGAATCCACGTCCAAATATACGAACGTTTGCATCGTTGTATATCCTTGTTCTCACGCCATCTGGCTCCACCATATAGTACATGCTAGGATTTTTTGCCGCCATCGCTTTCAACAGCATCGCGAGGCGGTTCTATGATTCTTCCCAACCACCATACAATATCTCAAAGGCAGCTTGCTTGGCCTTCCATGCCTTCCCATACTTCACCTCGTACCCAAAAACCTACTTCACCATCTCCATCAAAGCCCGAATGGGATATGTCGGGAGTATCTTTATGGAGGCTGAAAATCGATATGCAATGAATTTGGAGGTCAATTGACGGTGCTCATCCTTTACATTAGCATCATCAATATCCTTGCCACTACATCAATGGTGAAACACGGAACTTGTAATCTTCCATTGTGGCCCGCCTTTGACACATCTTGCATGGATAACCCAAGGGCAATGATTCTTGTGTTCCTCACATTTGACCACATAACACACTTTTGAGTTTGACTTCTCCACAATGAATGGCCGATGAAACTTAACCGCGTAGTCCTTGGCCCATATTTGAAGTTCTGTCAAGCTTTCAAAGATTGTTCCTTCACTAACACCATACACACTTGCTTTGGTATCTCGCTTTGAAGTTAACCTTGGTGCAAGAATTTTACTTGTGCCACCATCAACAATCGCCTTATCGGCTAGGCTTAGATCACGAAACAATGATGTCTTGTGACTACGGCCTATTACCTTCTTGAAAGCATTGGATTCTTTAGACATCAAACCATCCTCATCTATTTCTTCATCATAAGCCTCCGATTCATCACCCTCAAACTCACCACCATCCATGTGCAAGTCTTCATTACACTACTACAAAAAGGGCTATAGATGGAATGGCTACTAATGGCGCACCTGTGATGTGGTGCGCCATTACTATATTCTAATGGCGCACCATGTCTCGGTGCGCCATTAGTAATATATTACTAATGGCGCACCTGGTGTGTGGTGCGCCATTAGTAGTTTGAAAAAAAAACATAAAAAAAAAATTTGTTACTAATGGCGCACCGATGCATAGTGCGCCATTACTAATTGACATAGTAATGGCGCACCACATCCGTCGTGCGCCATTAGTAGTTTTGAAAAAAATGTAAAAAATAAATAAAAAAATTTTTGTTACTAATGGCGCACCTTGGAGTGGTGCGCCATTACTAGTTTTAACTAGTAATGGCGCACCAGTGGAAAGTGGGAGTGGTGCGCCATTAGTAGTTGAACTAGTAATGGCGCACCAGTGGAAAGTGGGAGTGGTGCGCCATTAGTAGTTGAACTAGTAATGGCGCACCACCCCACGGTGCGCCATTAGTAACTTGGCCACCTTCCACCTTCCACGATGCGTCGTCGGTGGAAGGTGGTTGTTACTAATAGCGCACCGTGGGAGTGGTGCGCCATTAGTAGTTCACCACTATTAGTTGAACTACTAATGGCGCACCACTCCCACGGTGCGCCATTAGTAACTTGGCCACCTTCCACCGAATGCACTTCGTGGATCGCTTTTCAGTTTTAAAAAATAAAAGAAAATGATGAAAATGTCAAAAAATAAAAGAAAATAAGTTTCCCATGTGATATGTGGTCCAATTGTTGGGAAAATTTGCAAATATGAATTTCGACTTCATTTGCAAAATCTCTCGAGAATTTGTAAAAATGGGCATAACTTTTGCATACTAACTCGGATGAAAAAGTTTTTTATATGAAAAATCATCTACTCGAAAAGTTACATCCAAATTTAACGGGGGAACCAAATCCCCAAAAACCTAACATAAAAAAGTTACGGGGCTTTCAAGATCTAGCGGCAAAAAAATTCAAAAAATTTCAAACTTACTAGTGGCGCACCGTGGATGTGGTGCACCACTAGTAACAGAAAAAAATTACTAATTTCAATTTTTTTTTGAATTTTTTTTCAAAAAATGATACGTAATATGATCGAGAAGTTTGAAATATTTTTCAAAATTTCATCATAGTCATTAACATGAACAAAGTCCTAGACATCAATAAGGTATAACAGGATTGATATGCTAGATATATCAACAAGTGCACGTGAAGTGAGCTGTTGTGGGGTTGGATAGAACTCGAAGTTAAGCGTGCTTGGGCTGGAGTAGTGTGAGGATGGGTGACCTTTTGGGAAGTTTGACCACGGAGTGCGATTTGACCTGAGATTAAGCATATTGACCCGAGATTAAGCCATAGTGAACTGAGATTAAGAAAAAATTGAAAAAAAAAATAAAAAATTTGAAAAAAAATATTACTAATGGCGCACTTCTATGTGGTGCGCCATTAGTATACCAGATACTAATGGCGCACATGAGGAAGTTGGAGTCAGCTTCAGCGGGAAACCGCTCCAAAACCATCCCCTCGGGCAAATGGAAAACCCTACAGTTCCAGTTTTACTGAATTGGAGGGACAGTCCCGGGGAGGCAGATGTAAACACTCACTTCATACAAGCATCAAATGACAAGAAGGCAACGGTTGAGGGATCGCCCGTGCTAATGCTGGGTACGAAAGCGTCCTTCGGGTCCGTTTGGTACCGGACCCAAGCCATACCGAAGTTGACGCCGGCTCCATACTGGGTATGGGGAGTCTGCTCCCAGGATCAGATCTCCCTCATGCATATGGGCGGAAATGCATTATGCACCTGACCACGGAAAATAACATATTTTTCCGTGTTCAGTTAAGTAATGTCCCTTACGGGAAACTTTATGTATACTAATGGCGCACCAGGTGGTGCGCCATTAGTAAAAATTACTAATGGCGTGCTATTAATGGCGCACCACAGATGCGCCATTAATAGCCATACTAAGTGCGCTATTAGTAGGGGTTTTTCTAGTAGTGTTATCAACTTGGTCATTCCCGCCGGGGCTCAAACATTGGGTCATTGGAGGTTGGCTCATTGTTGTGTCATGCACATCCGGAGTGACATGTGTTGAATCTCGAACCGGGCTTCTAACATCATATGAAGATGCACACCGATTCAAATCAATGTGCAGCCGAGCATGAACAACCTTTGTGGCAAATAAATCAAAATGATTTATCTTGTGACGCCAACACACTCTCATAATATGCTTCCCAATGAAATTCGGAGTCAAGAGGCATTATCTTCCAACGAATATGTTGCCCATACCCAACATTATACCTTCCGATTAAGTCTACTCCATCGCTTTCTTCCATCCAATTCAACCTTCTTCGAAGCTCAACCAAAACCTCCTCAAGGCTAGGACTTGTGGGAAACACCATCACTACCGGCTTCTTCTTCGGGTCACCATACTCCGCGTCTCCCTTCTCAAAGGAGACAAAGTCCACATGATGCACATTGACGATCCTCACCATCTAGAATCATAAACAACAAAATGCATCAACAAAAATAGCAAAATTGGATGACTTAGGGTTTCCCCAAATCCCCACAATGTGGAGAGTTCAACCAACAAAAAGAGGAGGAATGATGGAGAATACCTTGAGGGGTCGAAGGAAGGATAAATCACCGATTTGGAGCTCCGATCCACGAAATTTTGTGGGCATTAGGTAGGGGCTTGAGTGGGGCGGCCAGGGTGAAGAAGGGGGAAAGTGAGGGTTTGTGGAGGAGAAAACAGGGGAGACTCTGTTTTATTCACGCAAGGGGCATGGCGCTCTGAGCAGGGGCGTCAAGAGCATCAGCACGGCGCCCTGGCCTGGGGCGCCATGGTGGCATGCCTTGCCAACGTGGCAAGTCAGCGCCGAAGCGCATGGCGCCATTGACCAAGGCGTTATGGTATCTAGCATGGCGCCCCGGGTGCGGGCGTCATGCGTGTAGAGCCATTTTATGAAATATTTTCAGAAGAGGGCCATTTTGTGTTGAACTTTGGCCAAAGGGCCAGTTTTGTGATTTTTCACCCAGTACCCCGTGTTACCGAGAAAGCACCGTCGCAGTTATTAGTCTTCAGGCGGTCGCCCTCGGGCCTTCTCCACACCCGGGCTTGGCACTGAGTACAGTACGAGGATGTCGACAAAGAGCAAGGAAGTCCATGGCCGGCCCAATGATTAATCTCTGCAGTTATGCTTTCCACAGGACCGACCTTTTCACCTGCATTTATTTTGTTCCTTCGTGCCCACCATCCCCACAGCAGACAGACAACAAGAAAAGAATATGTTTGTCTTCAGGCATCTGAAGCAAATCATGCATCAATGCATACATGCACACATTTTTTGCTCACGTAGGCAGGTACTCCAACTGCATCATCCGCCACACTCGTTTCACTTGTTTACATTTCATAAAAAGGTGGGCACCATCCTCATCAAAACGCTTGCAGCAGACACACACCGTATCACATTCACAGTCAATGCCCCGACGCTTCATGTTTAGTTTCAATGGTAGGCTATATATTATGCGCAAAGCGCCATAAGAACTGCTGGGCTTTTGGTTGGCATGGCAGCTTCCAGATATCAGACCACTCCTAGCGTGGTGGAGAGATAGTTGAGGCCCCCGGCGCCGGCATCGCTGCATTCCTTCCCTTTATGTACATCTTGTATGCAGATTTTACTGTCATGGTACCATGCATAGAAATCCTCATACTCATCTCTGACCGGCGTAGCTAGGGTAATTTTAGCCTCCTCCTGGCTGAAAATGTCATTCACCAAGGCTTCATCCCAAGACTGAGTGTCCGGATTCACCAATTCACACACTCTAGTAAGTAAACATCTACGTACCTCTCGGGGTTATTGGGGTCCTCACTCCATCCCTGTTTAACCATGGATCCGTCCAGATTTTAATGGAAGTTCCGTCCCCAAATCTGTAAATCAGCCCATGTTTCAGAAGTGACACCCCCTTCAAGATACTACGCCATGTATATGATATGCCTGGGTGTGCTTTCGCCTAAGTATAGACGTTCGAGGGAAATATCTTGCCTACCTTTGCCTAATTTTGGAGTCTACAGGATGGCCCAGAGGTTGTCAAAAAGAAACTACTGTTAACTCAAAACCCTCATGAACATAGGTTATAGCGATCATTATCAGGACACCAAGAGCATCATTATCATTTCATCGAATCAAACACACTGATAGAAAAGCAAGTGCAGAGACCCGCAGGACACCAAGAGCAACTCCAACGGGGCGACCCATTTCGTCCGTTTGGGTCGGCGCGGACACAAAAGTCGGCCCAACGCACCGATCCTGGCGTCTGCATGCCGATCCATTCCTGTCCCATTTTTTGAGCCGGATTTGCGTCGACTCAGACACGAGACGGACACGCGCGCGCGCCTACTCCTCCTCCCGGGCCCGCTGGTCGGTGGTGTTGGAAATATGCCCTAGAGGCAATAATAGAATGATTATTACTATATTTCCTTGTTCATGATAATTGTCTATTGTTCATGCTATAATTGTGTTATCCGGAAATCGTAATACATGTGTGAATACATAGACCACAACATGTCCCTAGTGAGCCTCTAGTTGACTAGCTCGTTGATCAATGGATGGTTACAGTTTCCTGACCATGGACATTTGATGTCATTGATAACGGGATCACATCATTGGGAGAATGATGTAATGGACAAGACCCAATCCTAAGCATAGCACAAGATCGTGTAGTTCGTTTTCTAGAGCTTTTCTAATGTCAAGTATCATTTCCATAGACCATGAGATTGTGCAACTTCCGGATACCGTAGGAGTGCTTTGGGTGTACCAAACGTCACAACGTAACTGGGTGGCTATAAATGTACACTACGGGTATCTCCGAAAGTGTCTGTTGGGTTGGCACGGATCGAGGCTGGGATTTGTCACTCCGTATGACGGAGAGGTATCTCTGGGCCCACTCGGTAATGCATCATCATAATGAGCTCAATGTGACCAAGTGGTTGGTCACGGGATCATGCATTATGGAACGAGTAAAGTGACTTGCCGGCAACGAGATTGAACGAGGTATTGGGATACCGATGATCGAATGTCGGGCAAGTAACGTACCAATTGACAAAGGGAATTGTATACGGGATTACTTGAATCCTCGACATCGTGGTTCATCCGATGAGATCATCGTGGAACATGTGGGAGCCAACATGGGTATCCAGATCCCGCTGTTGGTTATTGGCCGGAGAGATGTCTCGGTTATGTCTGCGTGATTCCCGAACCCGTAGGGTCTACACACTTAAGGTTCGATGGCGCTAGGGTTATAAGGAAGATATGTATGTGATTACCGAATGTTGTTCGGAGTCCCGGATGAGATCCCAAATGTCACAAGGAGTTCCGGAATGATCCGAAGGTGAAGATTTATATATGGGAAGTTGTCATACGGTCACCGGAAAAGTTCGGGGGCATACCGATATTGTATCGGGGCCACCGGAGGGGTTCCGGGGATCCACCGGGAGGGGCCACCTCTCATAAAGGGCCTTATGGGCCGTAGAGGGAAGGGAACCAGCCCCTAGGAGGGCTGGGCGCATCCCCCCTTGGGCCCATGCGCCTAGGGTTGGGGGGGGGGGACCCTAAAGGGGGGCGCCTCCCTTGCTTGGGGGGCAAGCCACCTCCCCCTTGGCCGCCGCCCCCCTTTAGATCCTATCTAGAGGGGCCGGCCCCCCTTCCCCCTTCTCCTATAAATAGTGGGGCGAGGGGAGGGCTGCAAGACCACATCCAAGGCACAACCCCTCCCCTCCCCAACACCTCTCCTCCTCCGTTAAGAGCTTGGCGAAGCCCTGCCGGAGTACTGCCACTCCATCACCACCACGCCGTCGTGCTGCTGTTGGAGCTCTCTTCCTCAACCTCTCCCTCCTCCTTGCTGGATCAAGGCGCGGGAGACGTCTCCGCTCCGTACATGTGTTGAACGCGGAGGTGCCGTCCGTTCGGCGCTAGGATCATCGGTGGTTTGGATCACGACGAGTACGACTCCGTCAACCCCGTTCTCTTGAACGCTTCCGCTCGCGATCTACAAGGGTATGTAGATGCACTCCTATCTCTCTCTCGTTGCTAGATGACTCCATAGATTGAACTTTGTGATGCGTAGAAAATTTTAAATTTCTGCTACGATCCCCAACAGTGGTATCAGGGCGAGGTCTATGCGTAGTTTCTATGCACGAGTAGAACATAAGTTTGTTGTGGGCGTCGATATTGTCAATTTACCTGCCGTTACTAGTCTTATCTAGATTCGGCGGCATCGTGGGATGAAGCAGCCCGGACCGACCTTACACGTACACTTACGTGAGACAGGTTCCACCGACTGACATGCACTAGATGCATAAGGTAGCTAGCGGGTGTCTGTCTCTCCCACTTTAGTCGGATCGGATTTGATGAAAAGGGTCCTTATGAAGGGTAAATAGAAATTGGCATATCACGTTGTGGTTTTGGCGTAGGTAAGAAACGTTCTTGCTAGAAACCTATAGCAGCCACGTAAAAATTTGCAACAACAATTAGAGGACGTCTAACTTGTTTTTGCAGCATATGCCGTGTAATGTGATATGGACAAAAGGATGTGATGAATGATATATATGTGATGTATGAGATTGATCATGTTCTTGTAATAGGAATCACGACTTGCATGTCGATGAGTATGACAACCGGCAGGAGCCATAGGAGTTGTCATAATTTATTGTATGACCTGCGTGTCAATGAATAACGCCATGTAATTAGTTTACTTTGTTTCTAAACCATTAGCCATAGTAGTAGAAGTAATAGTTGGCGAGACAACTTCATGAAGACACGATGATGGAGATCATGACGATGGAGATCATGGTGTCATGCCGGTGTCGATGATGGTCATGGCGCCCCGAAGATGGAGATCAAAAGGAGCAAAATGATATTGGCCATATCATGTCACTATTTGATTGCATGTGATGTTTATCATGTTTTTACATTTTATTTGCTTAGAACGACGGTAGCATAAATAAGATGATCCCTCATAATAATTTCAAGAAATTCTTCCCCCTAACTGTGCACCATTGCGAAGGTTCGTTGTTTTGAAGCACCACGTGATGATCGGGTGTGATAGATTCTAATGTTCGAATACAACGGGTGTAAGCCAGATTTACACACGCAATACACTTAGGTTGACTTGATGAGCCTAGCATGTACAGACATGGCCTCGGAACACGGAAGACCAAAAGGTCGAACATGAGTCGTATAGAAGATACGATCAACATGAAGATGTTCACCGATGATGACTAGTCCGTCTCACGTGATGACCGGACACGGCCTAGTTGACTCGGATCATGTATCATTTAGATGACTAGAGGGATGTCTGTCTGAGTGGGAGTTCATTAAATAATTTGATTAGATGAACTTAATTATCATGAACTTAGTCTAAAACTTTTGCAAAAAAAATGTCTTGTAGATCAAATGGCCAACGCTCATGTCAACCTCAACTTCAACGCGTTCCTAGAGAAAACCAAGCTGAAAGACGATGGTAGCAACTATACGGACTAGGTCCGGAACTTGAGGATCATCCTCATAGCTGCCAAGAAAGCATATGTCCTTGAAGCACCGTTAGGTGAAGCACCACCCCCAGCGAACCAAGACGTTATGAACGCTTGGCAGTCGTGTGTTGATGATTACTCCCTGGTTCAGTGCGGCATGCTTTACATCTTAGAACCGGGGCTCCAAAAATGTTTCGAGCAGCACGGAGCATATGAGATGTTCCAAGAGCTGAGAATGGTTTTCCAAGCTCATGCCCGGTCGAGAGATATGAAGTCTCCGACAAGTTCTACAGTTGTAAGATGGAGGAAAATAGTTCCGTCAGCGAGCACATACTCAAAATGTCTGGGTTGCACAACCGCTTGTCTCAGCTGGGAGTTAATCTCCCGGATGACATGGTCGTTGACAGAATCCTTCAGTCGCTTCCACCAAGCTACAAGAGCTTTGTGATGAACTTCAATATGCAGGGGATGGAGAAAACCATTCCTGAAGTATATTCAATGCTGAAATCAGCGGAGGTGGAAATCAAAAAGGAACATCAAATGTTGATGGTGAATAAAACCTCTAGGTTCAAGAAGGGCAAGGGTAAAAAGGGTTTCAAGAAAGACGCCAAGGGAGGTGCCGCGCCCGGCAAGCAAGCTGCCGGGAAGAAACCAAAGAATGGACCCAATCCTGAGAGTGAGTGTTTTTATTGCAAGGGAAGTGGTCACTGGAAGCGGAACTGCCCCAAGTACTTAGCGGACAAGAAGGCCGGCAACACCAAAGGTATATGTGATATACATGTAATTGATGTATACCTTACCAGTACTCATAGTAGCTCCTGGGTATTTGATACCGGTGCGGTTGCTCATATTTGTAACTCAAAACAGGAGTTGTGGAATAAGCGGAGACTAGCGAAGGACGAGGTGACGATGCGCGTCGGGAATGGTTCCAAGGTCGATGTGATCGCCGTCGGCACGCTACCTCTACATTTACCTACGGGATTAGTTTTAAACCTCAATAATTGTTATTTAGTGCCAGCTTTGAGCATGAACATTGTATCTGGATCTCGTTTAATATGAGATGGCTACTCATTTAAATCTGAGAATAATGGTTGTTCTATTTATATGAGAGATATGTTTTATGGTCATGCCCCGCTGGTCAATGGTTTATTCTTAATGAATCTCGAACGTGATGTTACACATATTCATAGTGTGAATACTAAAAGATGTAAGGTTGATAATGATAGTCCCACATACTTGTGGCACTGCCGCCTTGGTCACATTGGTATCAAACGCATGAAGAAGCTCCATGCAGATGGACTTTTGGAGTGTCTTGATTACGAATCATTTGATACGTGCGAACCATGCCTCATGGGTAAAATGACCAAGACTCCGTTCTCCGGAACAATGGAGCGAGCAACCAACTTATTGGAAATCATACATTATTGGGGATATTACTACTGGGCGAGCAACCACCTCGATCGAGCCAGGAGTCACTTCTAGTTCTTTGGGAGTGCCTTGTCTTGTCCCCGCTTTACGCAATGTGCGCTTGCCCAAGGATTTCAAGGGCCCGCGCAAGGTGCCAAATTACACAGCCGATTTGTCTCCGGAAGCATGGGTAGAGAGTTATGAGATGGCCATGGAGATGCTTGACGTAGATGAAGCAGCATGTGCAAAGTATTTCACCATGATGCTTGAAGGGACAGCCCGTATTTGGTTAAAGAGCTTACCAGCCAACTCTATTAGTTCATGGGCCCAGTTGTGAGTCCGGTTTATCCAGAATTTCAAGGATACATGTAAGCAGCCCATGTCGATAGTGGACTTAGCGGCCTGTGTCCAGGAGGAAGGAGAGTCAACAACCCGCTGGGTACGCTGAGTCTCGGAAATTTTGCACTCATCAGACCGTATCAACATCGACTCCGCGGTTATAACTTTGGAAAGCAACTGCCGGTTTAAACCTCTGAAGTTGAAATTGGGACGGATGAAGCGCCATTGCAACGATATGGGGACCCTCATGACTGCGTTAGTGAAGTATGCTGATTCTGATGGTACCAAGGATCCCGAGTCTGATGATGACAAGACAGTGAAGGGAAAGAAGAACAGCAACTCCAAGGGGCAGCAACACAACACGGCAGGTCATGGTAACGGAGGCAAGCGTAAAGCGGATGGCAGCATGGACTTTGTGGCTAATAATAACGTGCAGGACAGGGGCCAGCGACGGAAGGGTAAACCGCCAAATCGCGGTGGAGCTCCAAACCCCAACCCGGACCGCCTGACTTATCTATTAAACCAACCCTGTCCAAAGTACGGGACGAAGGAGACGCCAGCCACCCACCTTTGGAAGGATTGCTATATTATGCAAGAGTTCAAAAATTCTAATGCTTTCCGATATGATCACGGATCAGGTGGTGGCTCAGGATCCGGATTCCATGGGCCGGGTCACGGTGGAGGAAATGCCGGTTCAGGCTTCAATGGAGATCAGGGTGGACATAACTATCAAAACAATCAGAGTAGCCAGGGTGGTTACAACCAACAGCAGCAGTCGGGTTATCAGAGCAACCCAAAATAGTTCAATAGTGGGCAATATCATGTATTCACCACTAGCTTGGATAAACGAGACCAGAAGCTTCACAAGCAAGCAGTGAATTCTATTGAACCGGTCGTGCCTCGTTATTTACGCTGGTCAGAACAGCCAATCATATGGAGCAGAGAGGATCACCCTCCCGGGGTTGACAATCCGGGTCATCTAGCGTTGGTGGTGGCACCTCAGGTGGGAGGTTATAAATTCACCAAAGTGCTCATGGATGGAGGAAGCAACATTAATATCTTGTACTATGAGACCTTCTGTCGTATGGGGCTAACAGACAAGAATCTTAAACCGTCCAATATGGTATTCCATGGTGTGGTACCTGGTAAGTCAGCATATCCCATTGGCAAGATAGCTCTGGAGGTGGCCTTTGGATATGATCATGATTCCAGGTCAGGAACATTGGTTTTTGAGGTGATTAAGATCCGGAGCCCGTACCACGCCTTGTTTGGGCGGCCGGCTTATGCCAAGTTTATGGCACGACCCTGTTATATTTATCTGCAGCTCAAGATGCCGGGTCACAAGGGGACCATAACCGTTCATGGAAGTCGCAAGATTGCCTTGGAGTGTGAAGAGGGTGATGCGACCTATGCAGAGTCGGTTTGTGCCACGGAAGAGTTGAAGTACTACAAGGATAATGTTGATCCGGCGGACATGACTCCGTTGAAGAAGCCAACCACAGAGCATGATCCGGCTTTAAAGTTTAAATCGGCAACTGAGACTAATCTTGTTGAATTTGTACCTGGCGATTCGTCCAAGCAGTTTAGTATCAGCACCAACTTGGATCCGAAATAGGAAAGCGCGCTCATCGAGTTCATCCGTGAGAACCGGGACATTTTTGCATGGAAGCCTTCTGACATGCAGGTGTACCGAGTGAACTCGCTGAGCACACTCTTAATGCTGATCCTAAGTACAAACCGGTGAAGCAGTTTCTCCGTCGGTTCAACGAAGAAAGGCGCAAAGCTATTGGAGAGGAAGTGGCCAGGCTCCTAGCGGCTGGCTTTATTGTTGAAGTGTTCCATCCTGAATGGCTGGCTAATCCGGTGCTGGTCCTTAAGAAAAATGGCAGCTGGCGCATGTGTGTGGATTACACAGATCTTAACAAGGCTTGTCTAGCAGATCCTTTTTCCCTCCCCCGCATTGATCAGATTATTGATGCTACGGCGGGTTGTGAGCGTTTGAGTTTTCTGGATGCATATTCTGGTTATCATCAGATCAAGATGGCAGTTAAGGACCAGGAGAAGACAGCGTTCATAACTCCCTTTGGAGCCTTCTGCTATGTATCTATGCCCTTTGGGCTCAAGAGTGCCCAGGCAACTTATCAACGGTGTGTACAGAATTGCCTTCATAAACAGATCGGCCGTAATGTACATGCCTATGTGGATGATATTGTGGTTAAGTCAAGGGAGAAGGAGACTCTGGTTGATGATTTGAAGGAAACCTTTGATAACCTACGGACATACAAGATGATGCTCAACCCGGCCAAATGTGTTTTTGGTGTACCGGCAGGCAAGTTATTGGGTTTTCTCGTGTCCAACAGAGGAATTGAGGCTAATCCGGAGAAGATCACAGCTATCACCTCTCTGGCTAAACCGAAATGTATCAATGATGTCCAGCGCTTGGCAGGCCGGATTGCCGCGTTGAGCCGGTTTATCAGCCGCCTCGGTGAGAAGGTGATCCCTTTGTATCAGATGCTGAAGAAAGCAGATCCCTTTGTCTGGAGTCCGGCCGCTGATAAAGCATTGGAGGACTTAAAGCGGCAGCTAGCCAATCCTCCTATTCTTGCCGCTCCGATTGACAAAGAACCGTTGCTACTATATGTGGCAGCTAATGCTCGTGCAGTCAGCGTAGCTATTGTGGTAGAGCGCAAGGAGGCGGGCAAGGAGTATCCGGTTCAGCGTCCGGTTTACTATATCAGCGAGGTGCTTATTGAGTCCAAGCAAAGATACCCGCATTGGCAGAAGCTGGTGTATGGGGTTTTCATGGCAAGCCGGAAGCTTAAGCAATACTTCCAGGGACATCCCATCACAGTGGTCAGCTCTGCTCCTTTGGGAGATATAATTCAAAACAGAGAGGCAACTGGCCGGATTGCCAAGTGGGCTATAGATCTTGGGCCGCACGGTTTGAAATACGTGCCTCGGACAGCGATCAAGTCTCAAGCACTTATGGATTTCATCAATGATTAGACGGAGTTACAAGCACCTGAAGAAAAACCGGATCACACCTATTGGACTATTCATTTTGATGGGTCCAGACAATTGGAGGGCTCGGGGGCTGGAGTCGTATTAACTTCCCCACGAGGTGATAAGTTCTGTTATGTTCTCCGCTTAATGTTCCATTGTACTAACAATGCAGCTGAGTATGAAGCTTTACTCCATGGTCTCCGGATGGCTAAGGAGATGAATCTCAGCCGAGTCAAGTGCTTCGGTGACTCGGACCTGGTGGCCCAACAAGTGTCTGGTACTTGGGATTCTAAGGACCTGCTCATGGCAGCATACCGTCATGAGGTGGATATCATTGCAGGCCACTTCAAGGGATATCAGGTGGATCATGTGGACAGACGGAAGAACGAAGCGGCGGACGCTTTAAGCCGGCTGGGCTCTCAGCGTAAATCGGTCCCGCCTAATGTCTTCTTAGATGTCCTGCATAACCCGTCGGTCAAGCTCCCTGGCGAGGAGGATTTGGCTATTCCTGATCCGGAGGCTCAGTTGGTGGCGGCTCTGCATGTCATTCCGGATTGGACGGTTCCTTATCTTGCGTACATGAACTGGGGCGAGTTACTAGAGGATGAGACGCTGGCCAGACAGATAATCCGGCGATCCAAGTGCATGACTATTGTCAATGGCGAGTTGCATCATTGCAGTGTGTCAGGAGCGTTTCAACATTGTGTGTCGCCAGAGGAAGGTTGTGAGATCTTGTGCGAAATCCACGAAGGAGATTGTGGTCACCATGCCGGTTCAAAATCTCTGGTGGCTAAGGCGTTTCGTCACGGGTTTTATTGGTTGACTGCTCATGCTGATGCGGAGGACCTGGTTAGGCGATGTGACGGCTGTTAGAAGTTTTCAAGACGCGCTCATGTGCCGGCTCAAGAATTGAGGATGATTCCAATTACTTGGCCGTTTATGACTTGGGGGCTGGATATGGTTGGGCCTTTCAAACGGTCCAAGGACAAGAAGACCCACCTTTTGGTGGCGGTTGACAAATTTACAAAGTGGGTAGAAGCGGAGCCTGTCAGCAAGTGTGATGCAGCCACGGCGGTTCAATTCATTAAGAAGGTGATTTTACGGTTTGGCTTTCCACACGGTATCATTACTGATAGTGGTACCAATCTGTCTAAGGGTGCTATGAAGGAGTTATGTGAACGTGAGCACATCCGGCTTGACGTTTCATCAGTGGCTCATCCACAGTCCAATGGCCAAGCAGAGAGAGCTAAGGAGATCTTACGAGGCATCAAACCCCGGCTTATGGTTCCTTTGCAGCGGACGCCGGGTTGTTGGGTCGAGGAGTTACCATCTGTGTTATGGAGCATCAACACTACACCCAACATATCGACAGAATACACACCGTTCTTCATGGTCTACGGAGCGGAGGCGGTTCTCCCCAGTGATATCCGTCATGATTCACCTCGTGTAGCAGCTTATGTTGAAGCGGACAACGAGGTAGCACGGCAAGACGCTTTGGACCTGTTGGATGAGGAGCGTGACATTGCAGCCGCCCGTTCGGCGATCTACCAGCAGGATCTTCGTCGCTATCACAGTCGCCGAGTTAGAACCAGAACCTTTCAAGAAGGATATTTGGTGCTCCGGCTCATCCAAGACCAGACTGATATGCACAAGCTATCCCCACCTTGGGAGGGACCTTTCATGGTCAGCAAGAATCTGCACAACGGGTCGTACTATCTGATTGATATTCGAGAGCATAAAGACTCACATACATCAGAGGAGGAGACCAACAGGCCATGGAACATAGCTCATCTTCGGCCCTACTATACTTGAGCCATAGGCTCTACTTATGTACATATTATGACAATGTATATATTATGATCAATACAATAAACCGGAGCCTTAGCTAAAGCGGGGTCTCTGTTATTTTTACATCATGAGTGGTTACACGGAGTTTTTATCTTAAAGCGGTCTCCGGTTTACCCCTTGAGTTAGCTTTTTAACAAAGATTTATATTATGTCACTTGGGGGCTTGGTCGTGTCCGAAGCAATGCAACACCTTTTGATAGGCGAAAGCCACGAGATCACTTGGGGACTTGGTCACGTCTGAACCAGTCACGCCTCTTGATTGGCCTAAGGCCACAGAATCACTTGGGGGCTTGGTCGAACCCGAACCATCGCTACACCTCTTGATCGGCGTAATGCCACTTCATCATTTGGGGACCTGGCTGACATGAACCATAGCTACGCCTATTGGGGGCTTGGTCGTGTCCGACCATGGTAATGCCACTTGATCGGCTCAAACAGCCTCTTTTGCAAAAGATTTTATCTTTGTCTTTGCTTGCAATTTGTTTGTCTTTTTTCATATTTCTCTTGTTGTGTTCTTAAACCGACAATTATTAAACCGAGTCAACTGTCAGTTGACGGGACACGGTTTGTTGTTCATCCGGAGACACTTTGCCCGGTTTGATTTTTGATAAACATCCTATTATGGAGTAACACCGGTGTTCATCTTAACCCGGAACGGTTTACCTGGTAAACCGACCCTATATACACAGAGCTGTTTTCTCCTTCAGTAGAGCGGGTTTCTTACAACTCCGCTTCAAGATTGGCACAGCCAACTTCATGCCCTACGATGGCAGGTATCATATATTCCCATATTTTATCATATGTCTAATCTAAAGTATTATCTTTAATTTCATATCCATGGATATGATGACCCGCCTGGTGATACAACCTGCGTTTTAAGTTTTTTGCTGCAGGCAACAGTTATGGTTGATGATTCAACAAAAACATAAATTGCAATAAATATGCACGAAGGCATATCAACACAAAGTGTGGCAGCTAGTCTATTACAAGGCAACACAGTGCCCAGATAAGATAATTGTTTTTTGCCATAACATAAGGAAGCAGTAATGTAAACCGGCCTCCAGTTTATGCTTGATTGCCAGCTTGGCCTGATAGTTGCGGGTCATCCTGCGCCGATTCAACTTCTGATTCCCTACCCAGCGGCTGGAAATCAACAGTCGTCCAGTCGATTCCCATTAATGCTTGGAATACGGCTTCATCATTGATCAGCAACGACGGTTCAATATTAGGAGCGTAAGTATGCTTACGGATTGGCGGTATAAGGTTCTCCGCTTCAGGAACCGGTGCAGACACTCGTTTATTTTCTCCATCATATTGGGCCTGATAGTGAGACAGATTTGCGTCTTCAACCAGCTAACAAGCTAAAGGGCGCACTTCCCGGTTTATAGCTCGAAGATCGTCTTCGCTAAATTCCGTCCCGTCTTCCTTCAAGCTTGGGAAGCTTTGGGCCACTTCAACAGGATCAAAATCTGGCACCCACGCTTTGGCCCGGATTAAGGCATTTATGGCACCAGTTCTAGCAGCAGATTTCTTTAATTCTTCAAACTGGGCAGGAAGCATTGACAACCTTTTAAGGGTGTCCTGGATCAAGGTTGGTGCCGGGTTGTTATGCGAAGTGGTGCTGATGATCCGCTGCGCACCAGTATAGAGTTGCTCTATCAATGTATAAGAAGCTTTCAATTTCTTCCGAACATCTGATCCCAAGTGGCCAATGTGTGTCCCTATATCAGTCAAAGGGTTAATAAACCGGCAATTACATGAGAAAGCTTCATTATGTCAGAAATCAAAAAACACTTACCAAAGACAGCGGCGGTCATGGCATGTACTTGCCGCTTTACACTGGTCAGTTCATCCACCACCGGTTTGAGGGCAGCTTCAGCATTTTCTGCCCGTTGAGTTAAAGTGGCCTTTTCAGTGGCCTAATCCGCCCGCTCCTTTTTGAAGCCCTCCTTAAGTTTTTCCATGATGCTTAAAGCGCTGGTTAATTCATTCTTTGCTTTGGAGGTTTCAGCTTGCTGGGATTTCAGGTTTTCTTGAAGATCAGCGATTTGACTATCTTTCTTGCTCACATCAGCCTACATACAGATAATCATATGATAAGGATTAAGATGCAGAGTTGAAGTACCAACCCCATAACAAGTTATGCCCTTGGTACTTGGGGGCTAATGCGTATTTGCTTTTCATCCTACAAATTTTATATAAAGTCCCAAGCTCAATACAAGTATTCAACTTGGCACTTGGGGGCTAATGCCTATTTGCTCTGTCCTTGAGTAATGTTGGAATTCTTATGTTATACAAGTCCCGGTTTAACTACATTAAGTTGAACCGGCCCTTGGGGGCTACTTTACAAAAGTACAGATGTGTTCAGGATTATATTGGGAAGTCCCGGTTTAAGTTGATATCTTCAAACCGTCACTTGGGGGCTATCAGAGTTGACAGTTTGCAATATACAAGCAGAGAGTGATATGGAATTTACCTCATATTTGTCCTTCATCATATTTACCAAACCGGCTTCATAATCACGGCTGGTATATAACCGGTTCAGATAACCGGAATGAAGATCTTGGGGATTCAAAGTGGCATAAGTTGCCAAATCGGCATTCCACTTGCCTTTACCAAACGCAGTAAATTCATCCTTTGCAGTGTGCTTGGACAAACCGACAGGATTACCTGGCTCGGAATGGACAAAACCAGTAATCACAACATCGTCATCCTTGGCTTCGCCGGTTCACACTGGGGTCGCCGGTTTATCCGTTTGCTTTGGTGGACTTGCTGTCTTGTCAGTTTGAGCAGGACTCGTGGGTTGATTTGAAGGACCGGTGGTATCAACATATGCCTCTTCAACAGTAACATTATGACCTTGCAATGGTGGGTCGGTCAATATATCATCCTAGATGTGTTCCTCGGGATTTGGTATTTGGGTCGGTTCAGGAGCATCGTCTTCTGCCGCTTTATCCAGGCGAGCTTTCTTGCTTGGCCTAGGCTTGGCCCTAAAAGGAAAAAGACGGATCAGTCCAATGAACATTGAAAGTGGTATATCAAACAACATTATCAGGAATATGGCTCACCCAAGCACTGTTTTGAGCGGTGGGAGTTGGGTGCCTGTTGACTCGCCAGAGGAAGAATGAGAAGTCACCTGATAATCGGAGTCAGATGGATTAAGAGGTTGACGAATGCAACCCGCTTTAGGATAAGCATTGACGAAACAGTTAGAGACCTCTGAGCGGCGTTTCCGAACCGGACTGTTCGGTAAACCGGTGGAGGTGACTACCTGGACGCTGTGCCAGGTGGCGCGACGAGCTTCATGCTGTTGTGTCTTCATAAGAAAGTTTCGATCCAAGTAAGCAAGAGGATGAGAAAATTTAACCTTCCGGTTTGCCCAACGGATTTTTACTGAAGGTAAAGGGTTTGAATCGGAAGAAAGAGCGATTACCTCTACAACATCAGCATGACTAGCTTCAGCATCATCCTGGGAATAATCATTATCAATAAGGCGTGTAAAAAATAGAGCAAGTGAGTCAAGTTCTACCACAAGGTCCAGATTACCCACATCATCGTCAGCTGCTGGATCGGAGGAGGCAGTGGTTTTCTTTCTATTTGTTGGTTTCTTCACAACTTTGGTCTTGGGCCGGGTTATTGCCATCGGTTTCTCTTGTGGAGTCTTCCTGCTCCAAAATGGATCATCACCCTGTTTGAAAGATGTTACTATCAACAAAGAGTACTTAAACATAGTCAGATTTTATAAAGGCATAAGATATGAGTCTTACGGCTGGCGGTTTGTTAATGGCAGAAAAGGCAGCCAGGCCGGTTTGGGCGCAAGCAGCTTAACATCCTCTTAACAGCCTCAGTAACTTCATCGTCTGTCAGCTGGATCTCAATATGCCGTAGAGGGTCTTTCACATCTTCTGTGTATTTGCACATCAAACCGAGCGCAGCTTAGGGCAGATACTCCAAGATATCCAAAGAGCGAGCAAGATCCACTCCTGTCAACCCGTTGGCCATGAAGGCCTGGAGCTTGGATAGTTGAGGGGCATATTTGCTTCTATCCTTAGCAGTCAGTCTGTGAGGGAGGGGATGTGTATTGCTTAGCCGCTCCGGACGGTAACCCGGTAAAGGATTTTCTCCCTCAGGGAAGGTATCTTTGCAGTAAAACCATGTTGAATTCCACTCTTTGGGATGGCTGTGCAGTTTGGCGTCAGGGTAAGTGACCTCTTTCCGCTTCTGAATCGCCACACCACCCAACTCAGTGTTGGGACCATCAGAAAATTCAGTGCGGCGGTTTAGATGGAAGCAATCTCTGAATAATTCAACTGTGGGCTCCTCTTGAAAAAACACCTCACAGAGCACTTGAAAGTGACAAATATTGGTTATGGAGTTGGGGCGAATGTCTTGTGGACGCAGTTGGAAGTTGGCCAAGACATCCCGATAAAACTTTGAACCGGATGGACTGAAGCCCCGGGCTAAATGATCAGCAAAAACAACAACTTCTCCATCCTTGGGTTCTGGAGAGCTCTCCGGGCCAGGGACCCTCCATTGAATGACGTCTTTTTTGCCTAAAGTGTCGGTGCGGACTAAGTTATCCAGTTGAGTTTCAGTCACTCGAGAAGGGACCCAGTTACACTCATGCACTTGCTTGGCCATGATGCAATCTGCAAGGCAGTAATACTGGTTCAAGAATATGTTGGAAGGCTATATATTGATACATTCATTGTTAAACCGGAAGAAGTCGCTTATAAACCGGAGTTCTGCAAGGTGGCAATACATAACCGGAAAACCTTGGCGGTTCAACAAGGGGACTAATGGTATATGCCGAGTTGTCAATTTTTCTACAAAGTTAAACCGCCTGATTTGAAACATTGATAAATCAAGAGTGGATGTGCGAAAACAGGTTTCACAAAAGCTTGTCACAGTTTTGGATCTGGAGCATATTCAGAAAAGAAATAAATATTCAAGGTCCAAAACGGAGCGGTACCTTTTCAATGAGCAAGGACGCAGGGAGATCTATGACCTTGAGATGCGCAGGTGACAGCGGATGCTAAAAAACTACCGCTACGCGGAACAAGGATTCGCAGGCTTGACTAAAAGTTATCATATGAGCAAGAAACAAGCGATGAGCACCGAAGAACATGGAAACCCTAGAACAGGTCTATGGTGAAAGGATAGAAAACTTACCGGGGCTGAGGAAAAAGCGGAAGGTCGCCGCAATGCTCTGGTACGTTCAGGGTGATGCAGCGGCCAAGGTTGGTGCAGAAGTTGACGGCGGCGGCAGAGCTCCGAAGCTGGGCAGCGCGAGGAAGACGATGCAGAGGGGCACGAAGGGGAAAAAAGAAATGACCCTTCGGTCTATTTATAAAGGCAAGAGATATGCGTGTCAGGCGCGAAAATCAAGGGGCCGCAAGTTTGGAAGCGGAGCTGTCGCCTCGATTGTTGCAGACTCATTAATGAAAAGATGTTATATACAGTTCTTTATGACAGATGACGTCAAGCCGATTCACCACAATCTGAGAAGATGACGTCATGGCGGTTCAACCAAGAAGATGTTGAAGACGAAGTATTTTACTAAGGATTGACATGAACCTGTTCAAATCAATCTGGGACCTAATGTTGGGGATATTACTACTGGGCGTAAACCGGCCAGGAGAGGCCGGGTTAACTTCATCAGTAGTCAAGTATGCTTGAAGCCCGTCAGGATATTCTATAAGGGCCCAAGGCCCAGAACCGGTTTAAGGCTTGTAGCCGTGAACCGGCATTAGTATGTAACTTGTGTTGTAAGTTAGAAATACTAGAGACCGAACCAGACACGTATATGAGCCGGTCTCGGGACTCTGCAAACCGACGGGTGTCACCCATGTATATAAGGGGATGACCCGGCGGCGATTCACGACAACAGAAAACAACTCGAGACTTAGGCGAAGCTTGTTTGCTCCCTAGTCATCGAAACCCCTATCAATTCCATCACAACTAGACGTAGGCTTTTACCTTCATCGAAGGGGCCGAACTAGTATAAACTCTCTTGCGTCCTTGTGTACGCTTTAACCCCTTCAAGCTAACCCATAGCGATGGCTCAACGACTAAGTCCTTTCATGAGGACATCTGCCGTGACAAAACCACGACATACATAATGATGTGTGCGGTCCAATGAGCGTTGAGGCACGCGGTGGCTATCATTATGTTCTCACCCTCACTGATGACTTGAGTAGATATGGGTATGTCTACTTAATGAAACACAAGTCTGAGTCCTTTGAAAGGTTCAAGGAATTTTAGAGTGAGGTTGAAAATCAACGTGACAGAAAAATAAAGCTCTTACGATCAGATCGTGGAGGGGAATATTTAAGTCATGAATTTGCACACTTAAGGAAATGTGGAATCGTTTCACAACTCACGCCGCCTGGAACACCTCAGCGTAATGGTGTGTCCGAACATCATAATCGCACTCTATTGGATATGGTGCGATCTATGATGTCTCTTACCGATCTACCGCTCTCATTTTGGGGCTATGCTTTAGAGACTGCCGCATTCACTTTAAATAGGGCTCCATCGAAATCCGTTGAGACGACACCGTATGAATTATGGTTTGGGAAGAAACCTAAGTCGTCGCTTTCTAAAAGTTCGGGATGCGATGCTTATGTCAAGAAACCGCAACCTGAAAAGCGCGAACCCAAGTCGGAAAATGCGTCTTCATAGGATACCCTAAGGAAACCATTGGGTATACCTTCTACCTCAGATCTGAAGGCAAGATCTTTGTTGTTAAGAACGGGTCCTTTCGAGAAAGAGTTTCTCTCGAAAGAAGTAAGTGGGAGGAAAGTAGAACTTGATGAAGTACTGCCTCTTGAAGCGGAAAGTAGCGGCTCGGGAAGATGTTCTGTGGTGCTCGTGACCGCTAGAGAGGAGGTTAATGATGATGATCAAGGTACTTCGGATCAAGTTGCTACTGAACTTCGTAGGTCCACGAGGACACGTTCCACACCAGAATGGTATGGCAACCCCGTCCTGGAAATCATGTTGTTAGACAACGCTGAACCTTCGAACTATGAAGAAGCGATGGCAGGCCCAGATTCCAACAAATGGCTTGAAGCCATGCAATCCGAGATAGGATCCATGTATGAAAACAAAGTATGGACTTTGACAGACTTGCCCGATGATCGGCGAGCAATAGAAAATAAATGGACCTTTAAGAAGAAGACGGACGCGGATGGTAATGTTACCATCTACAAAGCTCGACTTGCCGCTAGGGGTTATCGACAAGTTCAAGGGGTTGACTACGATGAGACCTTCTCACCCGTAGCGAAGCTTAAGTCCGTCCGAATCATGTTAGCAATTGCCGCATTCTAAGATTATGAGATATGGCAAATGGACGTCAAAACGGCATTCCTTAACGGCTTTCTTAAGGAAGAATTGTATATGATGCAGCCGGAAGGTTTTGTCGATCCTAAGAATGCTGACAAGGTATGCAAGCTCCAACGCTCCATCTATGGGCTGGTGCAAGCATCTCGGAGTTGGAACATTCGCTTTGATGAAATGATCAAAGCGTTTGGGTTTATGCATACTTATGGAGAAGCCTGCGTTTACAAGAAAGTGAGTGGGAGCTCTGTAGCATTTCTCATATTATATGTGGATGACATACTGTTGATGGGAAATGATATAGAACTCTTGGAGAGCATAAAGGCCTACTTGAATAAGTGTTTTTCAATGAAGCACCTTGGAGAAGCTGCTTACATATTAGGCATCAAGATCTATAGAGATAGATCGAGATTCCTCATAGGTGTTTCACAAAGCACATACCTTGATAAGATATTGAAGAAGTTCAATATGGATTAGTCCAAGAAGGGGTTCTTGCCTGTGTTGCAAGGTGTGAAATTGAGCTCAGCTCAATGTCCGACCACGGCAGAAGATAGAGAAAAGCTGAGTGTCGTCCCCTATGCCTCGGCCATAGGGTCTATCATGTATGCCATGTTGTGTACCAGACCTGATGTAAACCTTGCCGTAAGTTTGGTAGGAAGGTACCAAAGTAATCCCGGTATGGAACACTGGACAGCGGTCAAGAATATCCTGAAGTACCTGAAAAGGACTAAGGATATGTTTCTCATTTATGGAGGTGACGAAGAGCTCGTCGTAAAGGGTTACATCGACGCTAGCTTTGACACAGGTCTGGATGACTCTAAGTCACAAACCGAATACGTGTATTTTTTGAATGGTGGGGCAGTAAGCTGGTGCAGTTGCAAGCAAAACGTCGTGGCGGGATCTACATGTGAAGCGGAATACATGGTAGCCTCGGAGGTAGCGCATGAAGCAATCTGGATGAAGGAGTTCATTACCGACCACTACTACAAAAAGGGCTATAGATAGAATGGCCACTAATGGCGCACCTGTGATGTTGTGCGCCATTACTATATTCTAATGGCGCACCATGTCTCGTGCGCCATTAGTAATATATTACTAATGGCGCTTTTGGTGTGTGGTGCGCCATTAGTAGTTTTGAAAAAAACATAAAAAATTGTTACTAATGGCGCACCGTTGCATAGTGCGCCATTACTAATGACATAGTAATGGCGCACTACATCCGTCAGGCGCCATTAGTAGTTTTGAAAAAAAAAGTAAAAAAAATTGTTACTAATGGCGCACCATGTCTCGGCGCCATTACTAGTTTTAACTAGTAATGGCGCACTTTCCACCGGTGCGCCATTCCTAAGTTTTTTCAAAAAAATCAAAAAATATCAATTTTATTATTTTTTTCAAAATTAGTAATGGCGCACCGTGGGTGTGGTGCGCCATTACTAGTTAAACTAGTAATGGCGACCGTGGGTGTGGTGCGCCATTACTAACTTGCCCCAACACCGAATGCACCCCTTGGATCGCTTTTCAGCTTTTAAAAAATAAAAGAAAATGATGGAAATGTCAAAAAATAAAAGAAAATATGTTTCCCATGTGATATGTGCTCTAGTTTTTGGAAAAATTTACAAATATGAATTTCGACTTTATTTGCAATATCTCTCGAAATTTGTAAATGGGCATAACTTTTGCATACGAACTCGGATGAAAAAGTTTTTATGAAAAATCATCTACTCGAAAAGTTACATCAAAATTTAACGGGAACCCGTTAAACATTTTCAAAATCCCCAAAACCTAACAGAAAAAAAGTTACGGGCTTTCAAGATCTAGCGGCAAAAAATTCAAAAATTTCAAACTTACTAGTGGCGCACAGTGGATGTGGTGCGCCACTAGTAACAGAAAAAAAATTGGTTTTGAAATTTTTTTTTGAATTTTTTTTCAAAAAATGATACGTAATATGACCAGGAAGTTTGAAATATTTTTCAAAATTTCATCATAGTCATGAACATGAACAAAGTCCTAGACATCAACAAGGTATAACAGGATTGATATGCTAGATATATCAACAAGTGCCCGTGAAGTGATTCTTTGGGTTGGATAGAACTCGAAGTTAAGCGTGCTTGGGCTGGAGTAGTGTCAGGATGGGTGACCTTTTGGGAAGTTTGACCACGGAGTGCGATTTGACCTGAGATTAAGCATATTGACCCGAGATTAAGCCATAGTGAACTGAGATTAAGAAAATTTGAAAAAAAAATTTGAAAAAAAAAATGTTACTAATGGCGCACTTCTATGTGGTGCGCCATTAGTATACCAGATACTAATGGCGCACCGTGGGCTATACTAATGGCGCACTACGTGGTGCGCCATTAGTATACCAGATACTAATGGCGCACCAGTGGTGCGCCATTAGTAAAAAATACTAGTGGCGTGCTAGTAATGGCGCACATGTAGTGCGCCATTAGTAAGCAAAACCGGTGCGCCATTAGTAGGCCTTTTTCTAGTAGTGGACCTAGGAGTTATTTCCAATGTGTCGGGGCCGATGACTCTCTTCTGTGACAACACTGGAGCCATTGCCCTTGCCAATGAGCCCAGGTTTCACAAGAAGACCAGGCACATCAAGCGTCGCTTCAACTCCATTCGTGAAAATGTTCAAGATGGAGATATAGATATTTGCAAAGTGCATACGGATCTGAATGTCGCAGATCCATTGACTAAACCTCTTCCGCGAGCAAAACATGATCAACACCAGAACTCTATGGGTGCTCGATTCATCACAATGTAACTAGATTATTGACTCTAGTGCAAGTGGGAAACTGTTGGAAATATGCCCTAGAGGCAATATTAAAATAATAATTATTATATTTCCTTGTTCATGATAATTGTCTATTGTTCATGCTATAATTGTGTTATCCGGAATCATAATACATGTGTGAATACATAGACCACAACATGTCTCTAGTGAGCCTCTAGTTGACTAGCTCGTTGATCAATGGATGGTTACGGTTTCCTGACCATGGACATTTGATGTCATTGATAACGGGATCACATCATTGGGAGAATGATGTGATGGACAAGACCCAATCCTAAGCATAGCACAAGATCGTGTAGTTCGCTTGCTAGAGCTTTTCTAATGTCAAGTATCATTTCCTTAGACCATGAGATCGTGCAACTGCTTGATACCGTAGGAGTGCTTTGGGTGTACCAAACGTCACAACGTAACTGGGTGGCTATAAAGGTACACTACGGGTATCTCCGAAAGTGTCTGTTGGGTTGGCACGGATCGATACTGGGATTTGTCACTCTGTATGACGGAGAGGTATCTCTGGGCCCACTCGGTAATGCATCATCATAATGAGCTCAATGTGACCAAGTGGTTGGTCACGGGATCATGCATTATGGAACGCGTAAAGTGACTTGCCGGCAACGAGATTGAACGAGGTATTGGGATACCGACGATCGAATCTCGGGCAAGTAACGTACCGATTGGCAAAGGGAATTGTATACGAGATTACTTGAATCCTCGACATCGTGGTTCATCCGATGAGATCATCATGGAACATGTGGGAGCCAACATGGGTATCCAGATCCCACTGTTGATTATTGGCCGGAGAGCTGTCTCGGTCATGTCTGCGTGATTCCCGAACCCGTAGGGTCCACACACTTAAGGTTCGATGACGCTAGGGTTATAAGGAAGATATATATGTGATTAACGAATGTTGTTAGGAGTCCCGGATGAGATCCCGGACATCATTAGGAGTTCCGGAATGATCCGGAGGTGAAGATTTATATATGGGAAGTTGTCATACGGTCACCGGAAAAGTTCGGGGGCATACCGGTATTGTACCGGGGCCACGGGAGGGGTTCCGGGGGTCCACCGGGAGGGGCCACCTCTCTCGGAGGGCCTTATGGGCCGTAGAGGGAAGGGAACCAGCCCCTAGGAGGGCTGGGCGCATCCTCCCTTGGGCCCATGCGCCTAGGGTTGGGGGAACCCAAAGGGGCGCCCTTGCTTGGGGGCAAGCCCTCCCTTGGCCGCCCCCTCTAGATCCCATCTAGAGGGGCCGACCCCCTTCCCCCTTCTCCTATAAATAGAGGGGCGAGGGGAGGGCTGCAAGACCACATCCAAGGCGCAGCCCCTCTCCTCCCCAACACCTCTCCTCCTCCGTTAAGAGCTTGGCGAAGCCCACCGAGTCTCGCCACTCCATCACCACCATGTCGTCGTCTTTGCTGTTGGAGCTCTTCCTCAACCTCTCCCTCCTCCTTGCTGGATCAAGGCGCGGAGACGCCTCCGCTCTGACGTGTGTTGAACGCGGAGGTGCCGTCTGCTCGGCGCTAGGATCATCGGTGATTTGGATCACGACGAGCACGACTCCATCAACCCCGTTCTCTTGAACGCTTCGCCATGATCTACAAGGGTATGTAGATGCACTCCTCTCTCTCATTGCTAGATGACTCCATAGATTGATCTTGGTGATGCGTAGAAAATTTTAAATTTCTGCAACGATCCCCAACAGGTGGCAACCTCCACCATTTTCCCTAAAACCTTTCCGCCGGCGTGCGCTCCCGCCCCACCCCCGCCATGGACGACGACCTTGATGCCGCCGGCGGCCTCGCCTTCCTCCCTTCGTCCGGCATGACGACCGCCCCCTCCAGCCAAGCCTCGCGCCCCCCGTAAGACCGCCGCCGCGCCCAAGCCAAAGAAGGCGTTGTCGCCCGAACAATGGGCAAGGGAGTCAGTCAAGAGGAAGGGCCGGAGGCACGCCGCGGACGCAAGGGGTGAAGCCGTTGCGGCTGCCGCCGCCACGCAGCAGGAGGTCACCAACACCCGCGTCGCGGCGGCAATGAGGGATGCGCTCTATATGCTAGGGTTAAACCCTAGCCAGCATGGCCTCGTCAACGCCGCCCTGGCCACGGCCAACACCGGCTCATCCGCGTTCCCTCGGATGGTGCTGTGCGACTCGCCCAGCGTGTCGGCTTGCACCCCGATGCCCGGCTTCCACGTGTACCCGCAGGCCTCCCGCCTCTCCGGGGAGTGCTCGCCCGACATGAGCGTGGTGGCGCCTTCCACGCCCGCGCCCATCGACCTCAATGCCACACCGGTGGCCGGTGGCTCGTCATCCGGAGGCGTGAGGAAACGCGCGCGGCAGATGCCAGCCGACGTGCTGTCGGACGCCCGCAACCTGTTCGATGGAATGCTGGCCGCCGACGACGAGGACTACATGCAGAACCTGATCTTCGAGGATGATGCGCCGGCCGCTGGCTACGATCCCGATGAGACACAAAGCCAGGACGACCGAGGGGTGTTTACGCCGGCCGCTGGCTCCGATCCCGATCAGGTGGCCTTCATGCGTGATCAGGTCGGCATGGACCTGGACAGCTTCCCACTTGACCACGAGTTTCCGGACGACTACGGGCAAGAGGAAGAGGACGAGTGCGACATCAAAGTGGAGTCTTTGTTCGAGGACGAGCTCGCAAACCAAGCCGCCAGGCTAAAGCCGAAGCGCAAGAGCAAGCGGACAAAGGCATACACGACGGCCGAGGACAAGCTTCTTTGCGAGTGTTGGCGAGACAATGGACAAGACCCCAAGACGGGCGCCGAACAAAAGCATTCAACTTTTTGGATTCGTGTCCACCGGGAGTTTCATGAGCGCAAGAAGTTTCCGCCTTACCAAATAGTGAGCACGCACGGGTGGGTGTCCATTTCGAAGCGTTGGAGGGTGATCCAACAAGAGTGCAACAAGTTTTGTGCCACCCTTGAGAGCGTCAAGGCCCGCCCCGTGAGCGGCATCGGCATGCAAGACATGGTATGCTAGCATGCCGCCCTCTTTTGTGTCTTGAAGTTTATGCTTGTGTGTTCATTTGCATACTGTTTGCCAATATGCTTGCATGAAATATATTTGTAGGCATTTCAAGCTTTGGAGGCATTCAAGGTCTAACACAATGGCAAGTGCTTCAACCTCTCCCATTGCTTTAGGGTCATCAAAGACGAGGAGAAGTTCAAAGCGCAATATGCCGCCCGCAAGTCGCGTGGGGGCAAGCAAGCCATGGAGGAGGTTGGGGACGGCGAGCCGGCACGACCGCGGGGGAAGACCAACTCCAAGAAGGATGACAAGCGGGATGTGGCATCGAACGCCTTGATTGCAAGCGTGGAGGGCATGATGAATAAGAAAGACTCAAGGGAGGAGGAGCGCCGACATTTCAAAGAAGAGAAAATGAACGCCTTCATGGAGATCCAAAGGAGAAGGCTTGAGATGGACGCGGAGAAGCAAGCAAAGATGCTTGAGATGGAGGTGGAGAAGCAAGCCAAGATGCTGGAGATCGAGGCCGCCAACGCCAAGACCAAGGCGAAAGAAGTGGATCTCGCGAGCATGATGACCGGGGTGGAGATCAACACCGTGTCGCCAAGGAAGAGGCCGTGGTTCGAGAAGATGCAGGCCGACATGCTCAAGTTCACCGACGAGTGATCTCGTGGCGACGAGCACCTTCCTTTTTTTGTATGCCGGCAGGTGTGCTGGCATGACCATGGGGCCGCGATGACGTGGTCGAACTAAAGTCCCACCCCCTTTTCGTGTGCTGCCATGTGTGCTGGCCGCTGGCGAGTGCGCCAGCATGAACTGTGTGGTGATTTTTTTGAAGCCGGCATTGTATGCCGGCGCTGGCATGGGGCGATTTGATTTTCAGCCACTACTTACTTTAGACTTTGACAATTTGCCACTGCTTAGATTGTAATTGATCTTTTGCCGCTCTTTTGTTTGCCATTTGATTTTTTGCCACTTTTCAACACAAAAATAATAATTCCAAATGACAAACATATCACATGCACAATGCAGTGGACAAGTATACCCTTGTGTGCCTATTTGCCATGAATTCACATGCACGCGAAGAACTCAATCCCATCCCTTGTTTGCACGGGGCAGTAGACGGTGACGCTCCTCTATGAGCAGCGGACAAGGCCGGCGCCAGCTAGCTGATGAGCAACAGCGGGAAGCAGCAGCAAAGACAGCGGCGCCTAGGGCCATGCCAAGGCTGAACGACGGAGCCCCACCACGTCTCAGCAGCAAGCGCCTCCTCCGCGTCTTCCGCTGACCACGAGTAAGAAGCAACAACACATAGGGCCACAAACAATAGCAGCAGTATGGTTCGGCCATGAATAGCAGCACCAGTACAGGCCGGCAAGAAGCAGCAGTGGCAAAACAGAGCGGCGGTGGCGCACGAGTACGCGGGACCGGCGGCGGCCAACAGCTGCACCTGCGTCATGACGGGCGGCGGGCTGAGAGAGAGAGAGAGAGAGAGAGAGAGAGAGAGAGAGAGAGAGAGAGAAGGGAGGGAGGGAGGGAGAGAGACCTAGCTGCCGTCGTCGAGGACCACCGGGAATCGCCGGGACGAACCGCCGTTGTCTTCAGTCGAGCACTAGTAGCGACAGACGAGAGCCAGATGGGGAACGAGGGAGGAGATAAGCACGTCTCCTCGGTAAATCGAACGGGCAGGGGCACTTTGGTGATTTCCACGCGGGTCCCATATGACAGGGGTACAACACTCAATTCCAAACTAAGCAGTGGCAAATAAGCAAATGCAAAGTAACGATTGGCTAATCGTCATAATGCGAAGTAACTAGTGGACATGTATTGATGGTCACCCCCGTCGTCTCTCCCATCCTCGTCCCCCGTGCCTCATCGGGAATCGCGCCGGCGACGAGCCCGATGAATTTATTTGCCTCCCCACCCACCCACCTCCTAATTCGCCTTCCACTTGCCTCTCCCCTTGTTTCTCTTCGCCCACAAACATGATCTCATCAGACGCTCATGGCGAGGAGGCTGTGGAAGCGGATCCGCGTGCGAAGGCTGGGTCCGGCGACAAGGGTGGCGGAGCCAAGGGCGCTGCCGTCTCCAGCGGAGGTGGCGCTGGCTCTGATCGACCCGGAATCGCCGGCGGCGCGCAGGGAGATGCGTCGGGTGGTGCGGGAGCGATTTCCCATTCGCAGCGAGTGGGGCTGTTGGGGAACATAGCAGAAATTCAAAATTTTCTACGCATCACCAAGATCAATCTATGGAGAGACTAGCAACGAGAGAGAGGGGAGTGAATCTTCATACCCTTGAAGATCATGATGCGGAAGCGTTACAAGAACGCGGTTGGTGGAGTCGTACAAGCAGCGATTCAGATCGCGGTCGATTCCGATCTAAGAGCCGAACGGACGGCGCCTCCGCGTTCAACACACATACAGCCCGGGGACGTCTCCTCCTTTTTGATCCAGCAAGGGGAGAGGAGAAGTTGAGGGAGAGCTCCGGCAGCACGACGACGTGGTGGTGGAGCTTGCAGTTCTCCGGCAGGGCTTCGCCAAGCACTACGGAGGAGGAGGAGGTGTTGGGGAGGGAGAGGGCTGCGCCAAGGGAAGAGGTGCGGCTGCCCTCCCACCCCCTCACTATATATAGGGGGAACGGGAGAGGGGGCCGGCCCCTCTAGATGGATCTAGAGGAGGGGGTGGCGGCCAGGGGAAACCCTAGATGGGTTTGGGCGCCCCACCCCTAGGAAACTTGCCTCAAGCCGGGAGGGAGGCTGCCCTAGGGGTGGCGCCCTACCTCTCCAGTTACGTGAGATGGGGTTGAGGACGCCAGCCCCTTAGTGGGCTGATGTGCCCCTCCCTTGGCCCATAAGCCCCCCAACACTTGTTGCTGCCTCCAAACCCCTTAGGACACGCTGGTCATCACCTGGTACCCCCGGAACAATTCCGGACTCCAATACCCTTCGTCCAATATACCGATCTTCACCTCCGGACCATTCCGAAACTCCTCGTGACGTCCGGGATCTCATCCGGGACTCCGAACAACCTTCGGTAACAACATACTATTTCCCATAACAACTCTAGCGTCACCGAACCTTAAGTGTGTAGACCCTACGGGTTCGGGAACCATGCAGACATGACCGAGACATCTCTCCGGCCAATAACCAACAGCGGGATCTGGATACCCATGTTGGCTCCCACATGTTCCACGATGATCTCATCGGATGAACCATGATGTCAAGGATTCAAGTAATCTCGTATACAATTCCCTTTGTCAATCGGTACGTTACTTGCCCGAGATTCGATCGTCGGTATCCCAATACCTCGTTCAATCTCGTTGCCGGCAAGTCACTTTACGCGTTCCATAATGCATGATCCCGTGACCAACCACTTGGTCACATTGAGCTCATTATGATGATGCATTACCGAGTGGGCCCAGAGATACCTCTCCGTCATACAGAGTGACAAATCCCAGTATCGATCCGTGCCAACCCAACAGACACTTTCGGAGATACCCGTAGTGTACCTTTATAGCCACCCGACGCCAGGACGCGTTTGGTACACCCAAAGCACTCCTACGGTATCGTGCAGTTGCACGATCTCATGGTCTAAGGAAATGATACTTGACATTAGAAAAGCTCTAGCAAGCGAACTACACGATCTTGTGCTATGCTTAGGATTGGGTCTTGTCCATCACATCATTCTCCCAATGATGTGATCCCGTTATCAATGACATCAAATGTCCATGGTCAGGAAACCGTAACCATCCATTGATCAACGAGCTAGTCAACTAGAGGCTCACTAGGGACATGTTGTGGTCTATGTATTCACACATGTACTACGGTTTCCAGTTAATACAAGTATAGCATGAACAATAGACAATTATCATGAAAAAGGAAATACAATAATAACCATTTTATTATTGCCTCTAGGGCATATTTCCAACAGTCTCCCACTTGCACTAGAATCAATAATCTAGTTCACATCACTATGTGATTGCAATGAATCCAACACCCACTGGGTTTGATCATATCTCGCTTGTGAGAGAGGGTTATTAGTCAACGGGTCTGAACCTTTCAGATCCGTGTGTGCTTTACAAATATCTATGTCATCTTATAGATGCAGCTACCAGGCGCTACTTGGAGCTATTCCAAATAACTGCTGCACTATACGAATCCGGTTTACTACTCAGAATCATCCGAATTAGTGTCAAGGTTCGCATTGGCGTAACCCTTTACGACGAACTCCTTTACCACCTCCATAATCGAGAAAATTCCTTAGTCCACTAGTTACTAAGGATAACCTTGACCACTATCCTGTGATCCATTCCTGGATCACACTTGTACCCCTTGACTGACTCATGGCAAGGCACACTTTAGGTGCGGTACACAGCATAGCATACTGTGGAGCCTACGTCTAAAGCATAGGGGACGACCTTCGTCCTTTTCCTCTCTTCTGCCGTGGTCAGGTCTTGAGTCTTTACTCAATACTCACACCTTATAACACAGCCAAGAACTCCTTCTCTGCCGATCTATTTTGAACTCCTTCAAAATCTTGTCACACTGCATACTTATTTGAAAGTACTATCAAGCGATTTTGATCTATCCTTATAGATCTTGATGCTCAATGTTCAAGTAGCTTAATCCAGGTTTTCCCTTGAAAAACACTTTTCAAATAACCCTATATGCTTTCCAGAAATTCTACAGCATTTCTGATCAACAATATGTTAACAACATATACTTATCAGAAATTCTATAGTGCTCCCACTCACTTCTTTGGAAATACAAGTTTCTTATAAACATTGTATAAACCCAAAATCTTTGATCATCTCATCAAAGCGTATATTCCATCTCCGAGATGCTTACTCCATTCCTTAGAAGGATTACTGGAGCTTTGCACACTTGTTAGCATCTTTCAGGATTGACAAAACCTTCTGGTTGTATCACACGCAACCTTTCCTCAAGAAAATCGTCAAGGAAAAAAATGTTTTGACATCCTATCTGCAAGATTTCATAAATAGTGCAGTAGCTGCTAATATAATTCCAACAGACTCTTAGCATCGCTACGAGTGAGAAATTCTCATTGTAGTCAACTCCTTGAACTTGTCGGAAAACATCTTAGCGACAAGTCGACCTTTCTTAATGGTGACACTTACCATCATTGTCCGTCTTCCTTTTAAGAAATCCATCTGTACTCAACAGCCTTACGACCATCGAGTGGGTCTTCCAAAGTCTATACTTTGTTTTCATACATGGATCCTCTCTCGGATTTTATGGCCTCGAGCCATTCGTTAGAATCCGGGCCCACCATCACTTCTCCATAGCTCGTAGGTTCATTGTTGTCTAGCAACATGACTTCCAAGACAGGATTACGTACCACTCTGAAGTAGTACGCATCCTTGTCGACCTACGAGGTTTGGTAGTGACTTGATCCGAAGTTTCATGATCACTATCATAAGCTCCCACTTCAATTGGTGTAGGTGCCACAGGAACAACTTCCTGTGCCCTGCTACACACTAGTTGAAGTGACGGTTCAATAACCTCATCAAGTCTCCACCATCCTCCCACTCAATTCTTTCGAGAGAAACTTTTCCTCGAGAAAGGACCCGTTTCTAGAAACAATCGCTTTTGCTTCCGGATCTGAAATAGGAGGTATACCAAACTGTTTTGGGTGTCCTATGAAGATGCATTTATCCGCTTTGGGTTCGAGCTTATCAGGCTAAAACTTTTCACATAAGCGTCGCAACCCCAAACTTTTAAGAAATGATAGCTTAGGTTTCTCTAAACCATAGTTCATACGGTGTCATCTCAACGGAATTACATGGTGCCCTATTAAAGTGAATGTGGTTGTCTCTAATGCCTAACCCATAAACTATAGTGGTAATTTAATAAGAGACATCATGGTATGCACCATATCCAATAGGGTGCAGTTATGATGTTCGGACACACCATCACACTATGGTGTTCCAGGCGGTATTAGTTATGAAACAATTTCCACAAGGTCTTAATTTTGTACCAAACTCGCAACTTAGATATTCATCTCTATGATCATATCATAGACATTTTATCCTCTTGTCACAAAGATCTTCAACTTCACTCTGAAATTATTTGAACCTTTCAATAATTCAGACTTGTATTTCATCAAGTAAATATAGTCAACATCTACTCAAATCATTTGTGAAGTAAGATCATAACGATATTCATTGCGTGCCTCAGCACTCATTGGATTGCACACATCAAATGTATTACTTCCAACAAGTTGCTCTCTTATTCCATCTCACTGAAAACGAGGCCTTTCAGTCATCTTTCCCATGTGGTATGATTTGCATGTCTCAAGTTATTCAAAATCAAGTGAGTCCAAACAATCCATCTGGATGGAGTTTCTTCATGCGTATATACCAATAGACATGGTTCACATGTCTCAATCTTTTCAAAAAAAATGAGTGAGTCCAAAGATCCATCAACATGGAGCTTCTTCATGCGTTTTATACCAATATGACTCAAATGGCAATGCCACAAGTATGTGGTACTATCATTACTTTTGGTACGAACATGTGTATCACCACGATCGAGATTCAATAAACTCATTTTAGGTGCAAGACCATTGAAGGTATTATTCAAATAAACAGAGTAACCATTATTCTCCTTAAATGAATAATCGTATTGCGATAAACATAATCCAGTCATGTCTATGCTCAACGCAAACACCAAATAACAATTATTTAGGTTTAACACCAATCTCGATGGTAGAGGGAGCATGCGATGCTTGATTACATCAACCTTGGAAATACTTCCAACACACATCGTCATCTCACCCTTAGATAGTCTCTGTTTATTCCGTAGCTCTTTTATTTCGAGTTACTAACACTTAGCAACCGAACCGGTATCTAATACCCTGGTGCTACTAGGAGTACTAGTAAAGTACACATTAATATAAATGTATATCCAATATACTTCTGGCAACCTTGCCAGCCTTCTCATCTACCAAGTATCTAGGGTAGTTCTGCTTCAGTGACCGTCCCTCATTATAGAAGCACTTAGTCTCGGGTTTGGGTTCAACCCTGGGTTTCTACACTAGAGCAGCAACTGATTTGCCGTTTCATGGAGTATCCCTTCTTTCCCTTGCCCTTCTTGAAACTAGTGGTTTTACCAACCATCAATAATTGATGCTCCTATTTGATTTCTACTTTTGCGGTGTCAAACATCGCGAATTGCTCAAGGATCATCATGTCTATCCCTGATATGTTATAGTTCAGCACGAAGCTCTAATAGCTTGGTGGCAGTGACTATGGAGAACCATCACTATCTCATCTGGAAGATTAACTCCCACTCGATTCAAGTGATTGTAGTACTCAGACAATCTGAGCACATGCTCAATGATTGAGCTTTTCTCCCTTAGTTTGCAGGTTTAAGAAACTCGTCAGAGGTCTCATACCTCTTGACGTGGGGCACGAGCCTGAAATCCCAATTTCAGCCCTTTGAACATCTCATATGTTCCGGACGTTTCAAAATCGTCTTCGGTGCCTCAATTCTAAACCGTTTAACATTATTGAACTATCACGTAGTCATCAAAACGTGTATGTCAGATGTTCGCAACATCCACAGATGACGTTCGAGGTACAGCACACTGAGCCGTGCATTAAGGACATAAGCCTTCTGTGCAGCAATGAGGTCAATCCTCAGTTTACGGACCCAGTCCACATAATTGCTACTATCAACTTTCAACTAAATTTTTTTCTCTAGGAACATATCTAAAACAGTAGAACCAAAGCGTGAGCTACGACATAATTTGCAAAGACCTTTTGACTATGTTCATGATAATTAAGGTCATCTAATTTAATGAACTCCCACTCAGATTGACATCCCTCTAGTCATCTAAGTGATACATGATCCGAGTCAACTAGGCCGTGTCCGATCATCACGTGAGACGGACTAGTCATCATCGGTGAACATCTTCATGTTGATCGATCGCTATCGACTCATGTTCGACCTTTCGGTCTCTTGTGTTCCGAGGCCATGTCTGTACATGCTAGGCTCGTCAAGTCAACCTAAGTGTTTTGCTTGTGTAAATCTGGCTTACACCTGTTGTATTCGAATGTTAGAATCTATCACACCCGATCATCACGTGGTGCTTCGAAACAACGAACCTTCGCAACGGTGCATAGTTAGGGGGAACACTTTCTTGAAATTTTAGTGAGGGATCATCTTATTTATGCTACCGTCGTTCTAAGCAAATAAGATGTAAAAACATGATAAACATCACATGCAATCAAATAGTGAAATGATATGGCCAATATCATTTGCTCCTTTTGATCTCCATCTTCGGGGCGCCATGATCATCATCATCACCGGCATGACACCATGATCTCCATCATCATGATCTCCATCATCGTGTCTTCATGAAGTTGTCTCGCCAACTATTACTTCTACTACTATGGCTAACGGTTTAGAAATAAAGTAAAGTAATTACATGGCGTTATTCAATGACACACAGGTCATACAATAAATTAAGACAACTCCTATGGCTCCTGCTGGTTGTCATACTCATCGACATGCAAGTCGTGATTCCTATTACAAGAACATGATCAATCTCATACATCACATATATATCATTCATCACATCCTTTTGGCTATATCACATCACACGACATATGCTGCAAGGACAAGTTAGACGTCCTCTAATTGTTGTTGCAAGTTTTTATGTGGCTGCTATAGGTTTCTAGCAAGAACGTTTCTTACCTACGCCAAAACCACAAGGTGATATGCCAATTGCTATTTACCCTTCATAAGGACCCTTTTCATCCAATCTGATCCGACTAAAGTGGGAGAGACAGACACCCGCTAGCCACCTCATGCAACTAGTGCATGTCAGTCGGTGGAACCTGTCTCACGTAAGCGTACGTGTAAGGTCGGTCCGGGCCACTTCATCCCACGATGCCGCCGAACCAAGATAAGACTAGTAACGGCAAGTAAATTGACAAAACTAACGCCCACAACAACTTGTGTTCTACTCGTGCATAGAAACTACGCATAGACCTAGCTCATGATGCCACTGTTGGGGAACGTAGCAGAAATTCAAAATTTTCTACGCGTCACCAAGATCAATCTATGGAGAGACTAGCAACGAGAGAGAGGGGAGTGCATCTTCATACCCTTGAAGATCACGATGCGGAAGCGTTACAAGAACGCAGTTGGTGGAGTCGTACACGCAGCAATCCAGATCGCGGTCGATTCCGATCTAAGCGCCGAACAGACGGCGCCTCCGCGTTCAACACACGTACAGCCCGGGGACGTCTCCTCCTTCTTGATCCAGCAAGGGGAGAGGAGAAGTTGATGGAGAGCTCCAGCAGCACGACGGCGTGGTGGTGGAGCTTGAAGTTCTCCGGCAGGGCTTCGCCAAGCACTAGGAGGAGGAGGAGATGTTGGGGAGGGAGAGGGCTGCGCCAAGGGAAGAGGTGCGGCTGACCTCCCACCCCCTCACTATATATAGGGGGAAGGGGAGAGGGGCCGGCCCCTCTAGATGGATCTAGAGGAGGGGGCGGCGGCCAGGGGAAACCCTAGATGGGTTTGGGTGCCCCCACCCCCTACGAAACTTGCCCCCCAAGCCGGGAGGGGAGTCTGCCCTAGGGGTGGCGCCCCTACCTCTCCAGGTTACGTGAGATGGGGTGGGAGGGATGCTCAGCCCCTTACTGGGCTGATGTGCCCTCCCTTGGCCCATAAGCCCCCCCAACACTTGTCGGGCCTCCAAACCCCTTACCGACACGCTGGTCATCACCGTACCCCGGAACAATTCCGGACTCCAATACCCTTCGTCCAATATACCGATCTTCATCTCCGGACCATTCCGGAACTCCTCGTGACGTCCGGGATCTCATCCGGGACTCCGAACAACCTTCGGTAACCACATACTATTTCCCATAACAACTCTAGCGTCACCAAACCTTAAGTGTGTAGACCCTACGGTTTCGGGAACCATGCAGACATGACCGAGACATCTCTCCGGCCAATAACCAACAGCGGGATCTGGATACCCATGTTGGCTCCCACATGTTCCATGATGATCTCATCGGATGAACCACGATGTCAAGGATTCAAGCAATCCCATATACAATTCCCTTTGTCAATTGGTACGTTACTTGCCCGAGATTCGATCGTCGGTATCCCAATACCTCATTCAATCTCGTTACCGGCAAGTCACTTTACTCGTTCTGTAATGCATGATCCCGTGACTAACTACTTAGTCACATTGAGCTCATTATGATGATGCATTACTGAGTGGGCCCAGAGATACCTCTCCGTCATACGGAGTGACAAATCCCAGTCTCGTTTCATGCCAACCCAACAGACATTTTTGGAGATGCCTGTAGTGTACCTTTATAGCCACCCAGTTACGTTGTGACGTTTGGTACACCCAAAGCATTCCTACGGTATCTGGGAGTTGCACAATCTCATGGTCTAAGGAAATGATACTTGACATTAGAAAATATTTAGCAAACGAACTACACGATCTTGTGCTATTCTTAGGATTGGGTCTTGTCCAGAATGATGTGATCCCGTTATCAATGACATCCAATGTCATGGTCAGGAAACCATAACCATCTGTTGATCAACGAGCTAGCCAACTAGAGGCTCACTAGGGACATGTTGTGGTCTATGTATTCACACATGTACTACGGTTTCCAGTTAATACAATTATAGCATGAACAATAGACAATTATCATGAAAAAGGAAATACAATAATAACCATTTTATTATTGCCTCTAGGGCATATTTCTAACAGGGGCGACATCCACCTTCAGGTGATCGAGCATGCGACCTTCGCGGAGAGAGCGCGCTTCGTCGGCGACGAGGGAGCGGACAAGGTGGAGCTCCTATTCTGGGCCATCCAAGAGGCCGAATCGGAGATCCCAGAGCAAGCGGCCCGGTGGGCGTTCTTTCGGACAGCAAATCCATCGCGGCTCAACATCAGGCCACCGCGGGTGGAAGCGCTGGCCAGCATCCCGCTGGAGGAGCTGTCGCCGGGGGTGCTGCCTCCTGTTCGTCAGTGACTCGCCAAGTGCGACTGCGGCGGAACGCCATTGAAGCCCCCCCGTGGTCAGGTAACTTCGAGGCCCCCCATGTCCAACTTCCATTGAAGTTTCGACCCAGATTGCTTGCATTCCGTGATAAACTGCATAGAATTCGATTGAGTGTTGCCCACCTTGTTGGGAATAAGGATTCAGATCAGGTAGTTGCTGCTTCTGCGGCAGGGATTGGTCCGAAATTGCTGACTGCCGCGTCGGGCTCGCCGGCGGCCAGCAGCTTGCGGGTTTCCGCTGGCGGTGAGGATTTGCAATCTGTCACCCGCACACATAAACATATTTTTGGTCCCTCTTTTCGTGGGCGTCGGGTTAAAGGGAAGGCGGATTTTCAAAAAACGTGTTCGTTTTCTGACGAAGCCCTAGAAATAGAGGAGCATTTTGGCCAGCTCTGGCTCATCCCATCTCCCCCCGCCACCGCACACATACCCTACCCCTTCCGCCCCGCAAGCCTGATTCATCCGCCGGGTTCCTCTGCTGGATTCGTAAGGATCTCGTGGAGAACAACTCTTTTTAGTGCGTCTGATTGCCTCCCAACCACCCTTCGCACCTTTGATCCCACCCCAAAAACTATCAAGCTTGTTCGGGAAGGGATTGGCCCCGGATTGTCTTTTGCTGAAGTTGTCAAACAAGGTTTGAAGATGGCTGAGCGTCGGGGTGTCAATCCATCTGGTGTTGCTGGTTCAGCCAAGGGTGTGGGACAGAAACCCACCCCAGGCGCCGGTGGATCCAAACAGGCAAATCCATCTGGTAAGGACCCTGTCCCTCCTCAGAGACCAACTAGATCTACTGGATCCACAGCCACCTCTTCCCAAGTGCAGTCGTCTCAGGTGAATGAAGTGGAAAAAGAGCAACCATTAGACCCCAGGTACAAAGAGATGATTTGCTTTAACTGTGGTGGTCCAGGGCATTATGTGGGTAATTGTGTCAAACCTAAAGCCTGTTTCATATGTCAACAAGCTCACAATGTGAACAACTGTTCTGCCTGGACTAGAATTCAACCTACTGCAGCTTTCTTTGGGAGTGGTGCAAGTGGTTTAGGTTTTTACCATGTTGAAGTTCCTGTTGCAAATGAGTCTAAGTGGATCAATTTTCAGAACAGTGGTGTGGTTAACATTACAAAAGGAGAGGTAGACAAGAATAAGCTGATGAGTCTTCTGACTGCTACTTTTTGCAAACCAGAACTTGGCCTTGGCTGATTAGGGAGTTGTCAGATAAGGAATTCCTAGTCAGATTCCCTCCATGGAAGAAAGTAGAGGACTTGATTGAGCTGCATGGTTTCAGTTTACCACAAGATGTGTCTGTTAAGATGACTGAATGGACTGGGTCCTGTGACCCTTTTGGTGAACTTATTGAAGCATGGGTATTGATTGAGGGGATTCCCCCTAAGTGGTGCTCCTGGAAAGTATTTGCCCAAATTGCATCCATGTTTGGAGTGCTCACTGATGTGGACTGGAATGGTATGTTTAGGACATTCTATGAAAATGTGAGGATTAAGATTGCCTGCAGGGACCCCAGGAAAATTTCTTTCGAGAGGTTGATTGAGATGAAGAAGAAGTTATTCTTAATTGGCTTTACTGTGGAAGGTTTTGAACAGATGGGGGGCAAAAACTCTGTGGTGGAAATTGAGGATGAAAATGAAGATGATGACCTTGAGGAAGATAATGGCAACCAAGGACCAAATGACCTATCCAAGAACATTGATGATGATGAACTCATTGATGATGAAACTGCTATTGATGATCTTGATAAGGCAAACTTTAAAACTCAGGGTGATTCTATTTCTTCTTCTAAGAAGAAAATGAGCAACACTTTATCTGAATATCAAGGTGATGGTCAGGAAAAACTCAATATGATGGACCTGTCAAACAAGAAGAGTGTGTTTGAGATTGAGGTGTGTGAGGGGATTTATTCCAAGAATGTAGATGCCATTTCCAACAAGACTGAGGGGATATGCACTCCTGAAAAAACATGGACTAAAAAAGATGATGCTGGTAATCAGAGTGGCAATGTGGACTACTGTATGAACCTTCTTAGCTCAGTGGACATGTCTGTGTCTGATGATGAAGAATATGTTGAAGAGGTGGATGTGGGAGTTCTCTCCCCTGGGACTGTTCAAAAAATTCAAGAATCTGGCATCAAACGTTCACTGCTGGAGACTTTGGACCAAGCTAGATCTGGGGGAATCAAAGTTGACAAGAATTTAAAATGGGGGCATGTTAAAGCCCAGAAGTATGGCACTAGGGTTCATGGGAATGTGGACATTATCAAAAAAGCTGCCCAATACAAGATGAAGAAAAATTTGGAGATTCCTCCATCTTTCAAAGGTAAATCTTTCCCTACCAATGATTCTTTCCTCCTTGCCAGTCAAGCTGTTCAAGTAGGTCTTGCTATTGGTAGAGATAATGATAATATGCTTGATATTATAGATGATCTTAAGATTCAAGAACAAAAGAAATGCATTGCCTTTGCTAATGCTGAACCTGAAATAGCTTTACCTGTCAATATTGACCTAACTCAAGAAGATTTAGTGGGGACTCCTGTTGGTGATTGCTCTCTGGCATCAGTTGGCACTGTTGATGTTACAGATCAATCCCCTGCTGTCCTCACTAAGGTTAAGCCTTGTGGCTTGTCTCATCCTTTTAGAATATCATGATGATGGGTCTTATTTGGAATATCAGAGGACTAAGTAAGCCTGGTAAAGTTCAGTGCCTTTGTGATGTGATTGCTAAAGTTAATCCTGATTTTATTGGTTTCCAAGAGACTAAGAAGGAAAGTATATCTGAGGGTTTCCTTAAAGCCCTAGATAGTAAACAGCTCTTTAGCTGGCATTTTCTCCCAGCTATAGGGACTGCTGGAGGTATTTTAGTTGGCTTGAAATATGACCTTTTTTAGGTGATTGGGTTTACTAATAATAGATTCTCTGTTAAGGCTACTGTAAAGAATAAGTGGGATGGTTTTCTATGGCATCTTGTCATAGTTTATGGGTCTGCTTACCCTGAATTCAAGATAGATTTTGTCTCTGAGTTGCATGATATCTTTGATTCTAGTTCATATCCCATTCTGATTTGTGGAGATTTTAACCTAGTGAGAGATAGCAAGGAGAAGAGTAATGGGCTTGTTGATCAACAAAGTTCTTTGTTGTTTAATGATTGGATTAATAGATGGGGTCTTATGGAAATTTCTATTTCCAATAGGAAATTTACTTGGTCCAATAATTAGGAGAGTCCAGTTTTTGCTATGCTTGACAGGGTTTTCTCTTCATTAGATTGGGATGCTCACTTCCCCATGTCCACCATGGTTGCTTTGCCCAGGGCTGGCAGTGATCATACCCCCTGGTGTTAGACACTGGGGGGAGGAGACATTATGGCCCTAAAATGTTTAGATTTGAGAAGTGGTGGCTCTCTCAACCTAATTTTAATCTGGTGGTGGAAAAAGCTTGGAGATCTGTCTCCTCTAGTATTTCTTCTGTGGACAATTGGATGGTTAAATCTAGGGTCCTCAGGAAGAAAATCAAAGGCTGGAGTGCCAATGTTGAGGCTGCTATTAAAAATAGGAAGAAAGCTATTCTGTTTGAATTTGACAAATTGGATGTCTCTTCTGAGATACAAAACCTTTCTCTAAGTGAATCTACTAGGTTAGGGGATCTCAAGAGAGAATTGGAAGATATTTGGGGGAAAGAAGAAACTACTTTGTGGCAGAGATCTAGAGATAGGAAGATTTTGGAAGGGGATAGGAACAATGCCTATTTCCAAGCATTGGCTAATCATAGACATAGAAAAAATCACCTTTCAGAAATGGATGGCCCCAATGGGGTAGTTACCTCTACTGTTGACATGTCGAAGATAGCTTCTAATTTTTATAAAAAGCTTTTTGCTTTTGAAACTAAACCTGATATTCACCTTGAGTCTGATTTTTGGGAAGAGGATGAGAAAGTTCCTGAGCTTGACAAAGTTAACCTAGAAAAACCTTTTTCTGAGGAGGAAATTAAGCAAGCTATTAAGAGCTCTTATGCCTGTGGGGCTCCTGGTCCTGATGGTTTTTCCTTTTTATTTTACCAAAAAATTTGGGATCTTATTAAAGATGACTTCATGTGGATGGTCAGGGATTTTGAAGCTGGTTCTCTAGACATTGCTAGACTCAATTTTGCCTTAATTACTCTTATTTCAAAAACTCCTTTTGCTAAAGAGATGAAAGACTTCAGACCTATTAGCCTTAGTAATTGTGCTGTTAAGATTTTCTCTAAGTCCATGACTACTAGAGTTGCTCCTATTTGTGATAAACTTATTTCACCTAACCAGACTGCCTTTATTAAAGGGAGGTTCATTTTGGAAAGTGTTGTGATGGCTCATGAAGTGATTCATGAGGTTCACAGGTCTGGAAGCAGTGGGATTATTCTTAAGCTAGATTATGAAAAAGCTTATGATAGGGTTAACTGGGATTTTATTAAAGAGATGCTCCTTTCTAGGGGTTCTGGGATTAAATGGGTTAATTGGGTTTTTAGTACCCTGTATCAAAGGACCTTTCAGGTTAGGATCAATGAGACTAATGGGCCACATTTTATGGCTGGGAAAGGGCTAAAACAAGGGGACCCACATTCTCCTTTGCTTTTCAACTTGGTTGCAGATGTATTTACTAAAATGCTATCCAAGGCTTCTAGGCCTGGCCTGATTGGTGGTCTTTTGCCCCAGGTGATCCCTGGGGGTGTTATCAGCTCGCAATATGCCGATGACACTATCCTGTTTCTGCAAGATTCCATGGCTTATGCCAAGAACCTTAAATGGATTCTGACTTGGTTTGGAAGTCTCTCTAGCATGAAAATTAACTTTAATAAAAGTGATCTTCACATCAATATTCCTATAGAAATGTCCAACAATTTTGCCCAAATTTTCTACTGTCAATTTGGAGATTTTCCATTTAAGTACCTTGGAGTCCCTCTTCATTATAAAAAGCTTAGAAGGGAGGACATCCAGCATATTATTGATAGGATTATCAAGAATATTGCTGGCTGGCTGGGTAAACACCTCTCCTATAGAGGGAAATTAATTTTGCTGACTACCTGTATAGCTAGCATTCCTGCTTATCTGATGTCTGTCATGAAATTCCCTAAGTGGGCCGTTGATGCCATTACTTCACAGATGTCCCACTTCTTTTGGGGTAATGTGGGTGACAATCATAAATACCATTTGGCTAGCTGGGGTTTGATTTCTCAGAAAAAAGAGTTTGGAGGTTTAGGGATACCTAATCTTAGAGAATACAATATGGCCCTTCTTGCCACATGGGGGAGAAGGTTTTATGATGATAGGAATAGTGATTGGAAGAAAGTCATTAAGTTTAAGTATGATACTGATAATCCCAATTTGTATTGGGGGAAACCTAGATTAGGCTCTCCTTTCTGGAAAAGCCTAACTTGGGCTCTGGGAGGTGCCAAAACTTTCATCAGCTGGGCTCCTGGGAATGGGGAGAACATTGCCTTCTGGCATGATACTTGGGTTGGGGGGTACTCTCTGAAAAGTAGGTTTTGGGACTTGTTTGACATTTGTCAACAACAAGATGCTACTGTTGCCCAGGTTTGGGATGGCAATCATCTGCAGCTAACTTTTAGAAGATGTGTAGATGATAGCACTATGGATAAATGGGACGAGCTATGTGAGTTAGTTAGCACTTTCACTCCTGGGTCTGTCCCAGATGCTCCTAGATGGTGCCTTGAACCATCTGGGGTTTACTCTGTTAAATCATTTTCCAAGATAATTAACTTTGGTGGGGTATCTTCTGATATTAAGGATGCCATTTGGAAGATTAAGGTGCCACTCAATATTCATGTCTTTCTTTGGCTAGCCTATAATAACAAATGCTTAACTAGGGACAACTTGGCCAAGAGGAGACATGTGGAGGATCCCACATGTGTTATTTGTGGGGAGAAAGAAACGATTAAGCATCTCTTTTTTGAATGTGTGGTGGCTAGTAATATCTGGAATATAATTGCTGAGGGGATGAGTATCCCTGTCCCTTCTTCCTTTTTATCTCTGTCTGTTATGTGGAAAGTTAAAAAGAAGAATGATGCTATCAATACTGTCACCTCTGCTACCTTGTGGGGCTTATGGCTTCTGCGCAATGAATTTGTGTTTCAGGGGCGAAAATGGCGAAGCATTTGCTGCATCATGGACCTAGTGGGAGGGCTGGTGAGACAATGAAAGATTTTGTGCTCCGACACTCAGGGTGCGCTTCTTCTTCGATGTTTAAGGCTTTTGGATCGGCGAAGAGGGGAGCTGCTTAGAATAGCCTGGGTTATGTGAATTTAGCTGAACTATCTGTTCTCGTTCCACACTTTGAATGCTACAATCTTGGGCAGTTTATCTGTTTCGTTATGTAATAGGAGTAGTTGGCTTGTCCTTCTGTGGCAGCTACTTTTGGCTGTTGCCGAGCTCTGTACAATGTCTTGGTACGCTGGTTTCGTCTTTGCTTTTTAATAAAAGTTAGGGCAGGGGGGAAACCCCTATCTTTCAAAAAAAAAACTAGTGGCAAAAAATCAAAAATCCCCTGACATGGTGCCGGCATGAGACATGGCCGCTGGCATGATCTATGGCCGCGGGCCTTTATTAAAATTGAGTACGGACATGAAATGGGTCGGTGGCGCACTACCGACCCAAATATAAAACAGGTGCTGACGGCAACCCAGACGGACAAAAAACGGACAAATGTGCCGTCCGTTTGGGTCGGCCTGTTGTTGTTGCTCTAATGCATCCTGAACAAGCCGTATGGTCCACAATTCACACTTTCGGCGTAGGGCAATTGGTTAGAAACAATTTTTCAGGTAAAGGCACAAAGCAAGAGTACTTCACGCAATCAAGAGGATTCGAGAATTAAACTATATTCCAAATGAAAATGGTAGCCGAGTGTTACAAACAGCAGTCGTCACAGGACCAAGCGTTCTGAATACTTAAGGGAAACTAAGCGTAATAATTCAAGCTGGATTCCTTCTTTGCTTGCACTTGGATAATGCCTTCGTTGAAATCTTCATTGATCACCTGCATATGCAAACAGATAGGGTTGAGCGAAACAATACAGTTAAACATGCTTCATGAGGAAGTGCACTTCAGGCAGTAAATCACATGCTACCAAGCCACAAAAAATGCTTCGAGATATCAAAGCAGCATCTATATACTGTATTTATGTTCCACTATGATTCTCTATTGTGTACTGTATTATATCTCAGGCTGTTCAGTTCATACTGACCATACCATAGAACTGTCCTAAAAAAAGCATACCATAGAACTAATGTTGATTTGTTTAAAATTTCATTTTCTGTTCATCAAGATCCTAATCGATTTTATCTGCGGTTATCATCTTCCATTATCTACCATCCATAAAGGAACCAGTGTAGCAAAAGAACAAGAGTCAGCAAAAACCTCTGTAGCGTCCCTGCGTAGAGCAAGCATGCCAGCTTTCACGCAAACAGCCTTCAGCTGTGCACCGTTGAAATCATCAGTTGAACGAGCCAGCTCCTCAAAGTTGACATCAGGATGTACGTTCATCTTTCTTGAGTGAATCTACAAGATAGAACACAGAACAAACTTCTTTTGAGTCCACAAAACCAAAAGGTAAGCAATTTTTTGCAATAAGGAGTTGTCAGCCTTTAACAAATTGCAAGAGACATACTTACAAAATCCTAGCTCTTGCTTCTTCTGTCGGATGAGGGAACTCAATCTTTCGGTCCAGGCGACCAGAACGGAGTAAAGCAGGATCGAGAATATCTGCACGATTAGTTGCAGCTATCATCTGCAAGTCACACAACAACAACGTGTTCAGGAAACAGGATGAATAAAACATCTGATCAGGTATTCATCATCTCTCAAATTATGACCAAGCCAATTTGTGGCTACTCATTAATCAATCAAATAAAAAAATCTATTTTATCGAATTACTGTTTTTCAAAACAACTAGTTAGGCTAAACCATCAGTACAAAAGAAATTATCTTTACAGGTTGAGCTTGCATGCATTCAGATTACAGAGACAAATATTAGGACATGGTGACCTTTATCCTCTCATCACTGCTAAATCCATCTAGCTGATTCAGCAACTCCAACATGGTTCGTTGCACTTCTCTGTCACCACTAACTTCACTGCAGTCAAATAGAAAAAGAAAAATACAAACAATATCAAATATATACTTCCCGGTAAAAAGATCATATCTAGTTGCAAGTAATCAATATCTTAACCCTGCATTAATAGGTTAACAACATCATCACAAATGATATGCAGCATATGCTGAAAGTAGTTAAGATGTATTTATTTCTGAAGTATAAAATCATGAACAGTTTCTCTTATTTTACATATGATGACATAGAAGGTTGATGGAGTGTTCAACTTGCAGGGATACCAACTGATTTTCTTCATACAAAGATTATACCACGGTGTTCATCAGACAATTCGCCAAATTAAAAACAAGAGTAACGACATAACGAGACATACTTCAACCACAATAGGTAAAGAGACACTAAGCATTTACGCTGGACTAACTAAAAAAATCGCAACGCTTATGGTCCAAACGATGCATGCAAAATAAAAAATGCACCTGTCAAAACGCTTTATTCCAATTGCATCAATCTCATCAATAAAAATGATGCAGGGGGCCTTCTCCTTTGCCAGCTCAAATGCATCTCGGACGAGCTTTGCCCCGTCACCGATGAACATCTGAAATAATTCACAAAATGTTAATATCTGACTGAAAGATATCCAGAAGAACTAAAAAATGCTGGACCCAGGAATATTACAGATGCAAATGGACATTCTAAGTTGGAACCAGCAATTTTAGATGCAAGTCGATATTCTATGTCTTATCCTGAGCCAATGATGCTAAAGAATCCTTAATCACTATTAACTACAGAGTTATAAGGATTACAATCAAAGTTCATTTGAGTGTGAAGAAAGATACAATCATCTTAACAGAACTGATCATAGTCTGCAAAGCATGCCAAATCAGTGTTCAATGATTGGTAGAGTAAGCAGCTAACCCTCGAATAAGTCAATCAGCATGAAATCTAATTCATTAAAATGAATAATAACATGATATTGCACATTCTGCTTTCAATGATTTTAACATCAAAAGTTAGTTACCTGGACTAGCTGCGGAAACAGCAAGTTTCAGAAAGGTTTCATTGGTTTGTGCAGCACATGCACGAGCCATCAACGTCTTTCCCGTCCCAGGTGGTCCATATAAAAGAACTCCTTTCGGGCGACAGATTCCCAACTTCTGAAATTGCTCCTTGTGTGTCATTGGCAACACTATAGCTTCAACGAGTTCCTAAATCTGCATTAGAAATTAGACAATTACAAAATCAGAACATGAGGGAGCGAATAAAAGCAAACAATTATCAACCAAAAATATTCCGACATAAGAACTTAACATTATACTGCCTACAGAAAGATAAACTGGCAATCAGCCTATTGTTTTCATCATCTAAAATGTGAAGTAAATACCTCTTTCTCAAGGCCACCAATGTCATTATAATCCTCCGTAGGCTTTTCATCTACCTCCATTGCCTTTACTCGAGAGTCATATCCCAAAGGTAGCGTGTCTAATATCAAGTAGCTGTCCTTGTTGACTCCAACCAAATCACCAGGCTTGAGGTTGTCAGGGTCAACAAGCTCAATCACAGGAAGGAAAAGTCTGCAATCAAGAACAGAAAAGGAACGGAGAAGCCTTGAGCAGCAAGTCCAACTCTTTACAGCACATAAATAAATTGATTCTCTAAAACAGCAAAGATTGCCCAACTAATGAGATCCATCAAATGGTATGTGGAAATAAACCATGTCAAGTTCCAAACATCCAAATTAAAATAGTCCATATAGGCTCATAAATGAAAGGGTTGTTATGGATACAGATAAATTAACCAAGTAAAATGTTGTACGCAGGCAGGGATAGGAATATTGATGCTGCAAGGTACTAGAATGTGATGTCTGACATAATAAATTCAGCTACTTGTGATTGATGTATCATGGTATCAACTCCCAGAAGAACTTACGCGGTTAACAAGCCAACCTCAGGTGAAATATAAAATGGTGGTGTTTATAGCCTATAGGAGAGTTCTCAAAATTAAAGCTACTTGAGAATTTTACTGCGTGTTTAGCAACTAATGGAAAAGTTCCATGGTGTCAAAGATTACAACACCTGCTCTCGTACAAAGTTACCTAACTAGGCCCATGATACTTGATGATTGTACCAAACCTACAACACTGGCACATCCCTAACTTGTGCTGTACTCATTGGCTCTCCAAAATATAGGCAGAAACACTAAAATCGGAGACAACCTGAACACACACAACTAATCAACCATGGAGCATCTTTCCTCTCTGAGTACTTGTTTCTATGGCACCAACCACCGGCATGCCTGGGCTACATCCACGACAGTACATGCATATACAGTTGGAGTAGACGTAGTAACGGATACTAGAGATGTAAGCACCACAGCAAGTTCGTGCAAGTTTATTTACCTGTCTTGTGGATGTCTTAAGAACAACACATTTTCCTTTCCTCTGTGAGTCCAGATCTATATTAGCACCAGCCTCTTCAGCTTCATCTTCAGGGTTCATTTCCAAAATCTGAAACAGTTGATAAATTACGTTACTAGATTTCCGAGTAAAAATGCATCTGAAGTCTAAGATATTTATCAGCAAGCTGGCAAAAACTATAACCTTGAAAATATCAGTTCTGAGTTTAAGGAAAAGACTAAATGAGTGCAGCAGTTTATCCTTGCCAGATAAAATTATCAGAAGCTAACAAACAACAGCACAGATACAGTTGCAAATGATTTACTACCTCCTAGATAATTTACAAGGTTGGTCACAAGAGGGAAATTGGCGTGTAACTGTGTTTCTGTGAGGTCAAACATTTCCAGCAACTAAACTAGGGCATACAGTCACTGGCCCCCTCATCAATCAGCACGAAGTGAAGCTCAAATCTAGAGCATGTGAAGTCAGACGCTACTCTGGGCTACTAATCTGGTTTGCACGAACTAATACTGGATCGGGGAATTGTGAATCCGGCATGAATGAAATCGGTACAGAAACCCATAATTTCCGCATCCGCATCCACATCGGATCAATTCCCGGGGCAGGTGAGGCACAGGCACGAACCTCGACGATGTTGCCGACGAGGTAGGCAGCTGCTTGTGGAGCTTGATCTTCTCCTGGTTCTCCGTGATCTTGTCCTTGACATTCTCGAGCTCCAGGTTGTTCCGCTGCAGCTCGTCCTGTGTCCCCGCGAACAAGCGACACAGATCAGAGTCAGACAAGCCTGGACCGACGGGACGCGATAGCGGCTGCTAGGGTTCGGGGGAGGGGGCGTACCTTGAGGACGCGGACCTCGTTGTCGAGGAGACGGGTGGCCCGAACAATGTCCTCCGTGGACATGGAGTCGAGCTGGTCGGTCTCCGACGAGTCGTCGACGGCCATCGCGGCGGCGCCGGCGTCCGTCGCGGGGGTGGGGGAGGACGACATGACGCTCTTCTGCGGCCTTGGGCCTCTCCGCGGGAAAATGCAGCCCAGCTCGATGTTTTGGGTCCGGGCCCGGTGCGGTGGTTATTTTGTATTGAAAAAAGTCCATTTAACTACTCTGAATAAAGTGTGGTTCACTTTACCCCCTGATTTATTTTTCCAATTATTTTACCTCTCAAACAAACTCAAACCGGACAAAACACCCTCGGCTGGTTTTTCTTCACCCACTGCTGATGTGGCACTAGTCAACAACGGTTTTGACCTAGGTGGGCCCCCCTTGTCAGGTTTTATTTTCTCTCTCTCTCTTTCTCTCTCTCCAACCGAACGCGAGGCGAGCGGCGGGGAGCGCCTCCTCGCGACGGTGACAGCCCCGGCTACACCGAGCTCCTGCAGCACGAGCGCCTGTTGGGCCCCGCCGAGGCAGACGGCGTGGGAGGACGGCCCGAGGAGGTCGTCGACGAGGTGCCGCCTGAGCACCTCGGCGTGGAACTCCACCGCCTCGGCGCACTCGCGGTTGCGCCACGCCTTCGACGACCCCGCGGCCGCCGCGGTCTGGGCGTGGGTCCTCCTCCCGACGACCGCGATGACAGGGAGCTCGGCTCAGCACCCCCTCCCTGGTCGTGCCCCTCCGCGCCCTTGTTGTCGCCTCTGCTCTAGCCGCTACTGTTGACTCCCGCTGCGGCCGCTCGCCATTGCCAACCGCGACCTGCTCGCGCCCTTCCATGGCCTCGCCTCCCCATGCCGCTACTCTCCCGCCGTCGTTCGACCGTGCCGGCTGCTGCTTGGGGCTACGCCGGTGCTCGCTTGAAAGGATCGATATAGTTGACTAGAGGGGGGTGAATAGGCAACTCACAATTTTTAGCTTTTTTTTACCAAATTAAACTTTGCATCAAAGTAGGTTTTCTAGATATGCAACTAGGTGAGCAACCTATATGATGCAACAACAACAAGTACACAAGCAAGCAAGGGATATATCACAAATAAGTTTGCACAAGTAAAGGCACGAGATAACCAAGAGTGGAGCCGGTGAAGACGAGGATGTGTTACTGAAGTTTTTTCCTTTTGAGGGAAAGTACATCCCCGTTGGAGAGGTATGGAGGCACAGTGCTCCCCAAGAAGCCACTAGGACCACCATATTCTCCTCACGCCCTCACACAATGCGAGATGTCGTGATTCCACTATTGGTGCCCTTGGAGGCGGCGACCGAACCTTTACAAACAAGGTTGGGGCAATCTCCACAACTTAATTGGAGGCTCCCAACGACACCACAAAGCTTCACCACAATGGAATGTGGCTCCGTGGTGACCTCAACCGTCTAGGGTGCTCAAACACCCAAGAGTAACAAGATCTGCAAGGGATTAGTGGGGGGAATCAAATTTCTCTTGGTGGAAGTGTAGATCGGGGCCTTCTCAACCAATCCCTAAAAAATCAACAAGTTTGATTGGCTAGGGAGAGAGATCGGGCGAAAATGGAGCTTGGAGCAACAATGGAGCTTAGGGATGGAAGAGGTGGTCAACTCGGAGAAGAAGACACCCCTTATATAGTGGAGAGACAAATCCAACCATTATCCACTTAACCAGCCCGCTACCTGCGGTACTACCGCACCAAACAAGCGGTACCACCGCAAGGGCTCACGGTACTACCGCAGTGGACCGCGATACTACCGCTGCCACGGCAGGAGGTAGCCCAGGCCTGTAGCATAGAAGCTGAGGGCGGTACTGCCGCTGGCGCGGTACTACCGCTCCCCCTTGCGGTACTACCGCAAGGCAGGATTGGACTAGCCTGGGAAGAGCGCGGACAAATAAAAATACATCTGTGGCAACTTCCGCTGAGATTCAAACACTGCGAAAATCCGACACGGTACTACCGCACCTGGCACGCGGTACTACCGCGTAGGGAGCGAATGTAAAAAATTACATTCGCCCCTACTTCCGCTCATGTTGTTGTGCCAGGCCAGGACTCACGGTACTATCACACAGATGGGCGGTATTATCAAGCCTGTATGCGGATGTAAAAAATTACATCCGCCCCTACAGCCGCACGAGCAGCTGAGCCTGGCCATAGGCCACGGTACTACAGCTCCCAAGGAGCGGTACTACCGTGAGCACCTGCGGTACTACCACAAGGACCTGCGGTACTACCGCATGCCCCAGAACAACAACACTAGGAATCCTTCTTTTTGCATATACACGAAGAAACGGAGGATGCTCCAAAGTTCTAAGGGAAAGGCGGTGCAAAAGTAGTAAACGTGTACGTGATGATTCCGCCCAAACCTTTCCAAAGCGGACCCCCTCTTAATAGTACGGCTTTCCTACGACTCAAATCCACCGAAAAGAAATGTAGAAAAAAGTCGTCTTCAATAGTCTTCGAGGGGCACCAAACTGTCTTGTGCCTAGTGATGAAATGTCTGAAATACTCAAGGCACACGATTAGTTCGCAAAAGCATTGTCATCAATCACCAAAACACCTTAGGGATAAATATGCCCTTACAATCTCCCCCTTTTTGGTGGATTGATGACAATACGGGATTTGCACAAGGGAGATAACATAGAACATGAGCAAACCCCACATCTCTAAAATATAGACGGGCTCCCCCTAGATGTGTGCTATCTAGATAAGTGTTTTGGACTGCACGACACACATACTAGGATCAACACTCACCCTATATTTTATAGACAAGGCATATCTTGCAATAATAAGGCAAACACTAAGCAAGATAGCAAATATGAGCATAATATCAGTAACACAAGATAGCATAAGCTCAATAAGGTACGATAGAGTGCATATGTCTTACACCGTATGAAGGATAAGTCTCACAAGCGCAAACCAAACCAAAGCAAACCAGGTTCAACGGAACAAAACGCAAGCAAAGCAAACACAAACACGACACACGACTCGCAAATCCCTAACACTCTCTCCCCCTTTGGCATCGAGACGCCAAAAAGGCAGAGAGGACACCTACAACACAAGTGGTGGCTCAAGCGGAGTAGTCACTCGCATGCTCGTCGTCGGATTCAGCAGTGAGGATGGGCTCCTCCTCAGAATAAGTCAACTTGTAGCCTTGTTTTGCCATCCACTCAGCCTCTGGAGTGATGTGCTCCTCGGAGCCGCCGGAAACTTCCTCTCCAAAAACCCTCATGATCTTCTTGTCGCGGCGGCGACTCTCCTTGGAGGCAACGTGAGTCCGGTACTGCCCCTTTGCCTGCATGCAGAACAAGGTCTTCATTGGCCTTCAGCTTCTTAGCCCATGAGGGCTCAGTGGAGGGAGGGGCATACCCAGCAGAGCGGTCCTCATCTGCATCCTCCTCCTCAATCTCCTCTTCATCAACAACCATCTTAGCAGCCGCTGCCTCAGCACGAGTAGTAGTGTTAGCCCACTGGGGCTTGATGCGGAGCCGGATGGGGTCATGACGGATCCAGACAGGGGCCAAAAACTCCTTAGTGGGATAGAGCTTCTCCCAAGTCTTCGAGATCAAGAGGAACAAATATGGTCCATAGATGGGTACCTTACGATGGAATACCGCAAACCGAAGCTCGCACCACATGATGTGTGAGACGTCAAGTGGTTGAGTCTGAGAGAGCCGTGCCTCCTCACAGATGAGCATCATATCCACAAGATAGGCATGCACCTTGTCATTGTCCCCAATGTATGGAAAGAGTGAGTTGCGGAAGATCCGGTGCATGATGTCAAGGAAAGGGTTCAGAACCCACTCCTTCTTGCCACTGGGAAGGAGCTTCTCAACATAATATTGCTGGAGCTTGTCCTTGCTAGCTGACTCGGTGTTGGCATAAGGGCGAACACCAACAGGCGTGTGATACGTCTCCAACGTATCTATAATTTTTGATTGCTCCATGCTATATTATCTACTGTTTTGGACAATATTGGGCTTTATTTTCCACTTTTATATTACTTTTGGGACTAACCTATTAACCGGAGGCCCAGCCCTGTAATTGCTGTTTTTTGCCTATTTCGAGTTTCAAGAAACGGAATATCAAACGGAATGAAACCTTCGAACGTGATTTTCTCACCGAACGTGATCCAGAGACTTGGACCCTAAGTCAAGGAAGCTTGAGGAGGGCACGAGGTAGGGCGCGCTTACCCCTGTATGCGCCCTCCACCTCGTGGGCCCCATGTTGCTCCACCGACGCATCGCTTCCTCCTATATATACCTACATACCCCCAAACGATCGACACGGAGGCAAAACCTAATTCCACCGCCGCAACCTTCTCAGACTCCACGAGATCCCATCTTGGGGCCTATTAGGAGCTTCACGGAGAGGGCATCCACCACAGAGGGCTTCTACATCATCACCATAGCCCCTCCGATGAAGTGTGAGTAGTTTACTTCAGACCTTCGGGTCCATAGTTAGTAGCTAGATGGCTTCTTCTCTCTTTTTGGATCTCAATACAATGTTCTCCCTCTCTCGTGGAGATCTATTTGATGTAATCTTATTTTTATGTGTGTTTGTTGAGATCGATGAATTGTGGGTTTATGATCAAGATTATCTATGAACAATATTTGAATCTTCTCTGAATTATTTTATGTATGATTGGTTATCTTTGCAAGTCTCTTGAATTATCGGTTTGGTTTGGCCTACTAGATTGGTTTTTCTTGCAATGGGAGAAGTGCTTAGCTTTGGGTTCAATCTTGCGGTGTCCTTTCCCAAAGGATGAGGGGCAGCAAGGCACGATTGTATTGTTGCCATCGAGGATAACAAGATGGGTTTTTAATCATATTGCATGAATTTATCCCTCTACATCATGTCATCTTGCTTAAGGCGTTACTCTGTTTTCTTGAACTTAATACTCTAGATGCATGCTGGATAGCGGTCGATGAGTGGAGCAATAGTAGTAGATGCAGGCAGGAGTCGGTCTACTTGTCTCGGACGTGATGCCTATATACATGATCATACCTAGATATTCTCATAACTATGCTCAATTCATCAATTGCTCAACAGAATTGCTCACCCACCGTAGAATACTTATGCTCTTGAGAGAAGCCACTAGTGAAACCTATGGCCCCCGGGTCTATCTTCATCATATTAATCTTCCATCACTTTATTATTGCCTTTGCTTTTACTTTTCTTTTATTTTTATCTTGCATCTTTATCACAAAAATACCGAAATATTATCTATCATCTCTATCAGATCTCACTCTCGTAAGTGACCGTGAAGGGATTGACAACCCCTAATCGCGTTGGTTGCGAGTAGTTATTTGCTTTGTGTAGGTACGAGGGACTCGCGCGTAGCCTCCTACTGGATTGATACCTTGCTTCTCAAAAACTGAGGGAAATACTTACGTTACTGTGCTGCATCACCTTTCCTCTTCAAGGAAATCCAACGCAGTGCTCAAGAGGTAGCAGCGTGTTGAGCCCCTCATCAGGCACTCTGAGCAAACCCATGAACTCCTTCCAAGTAGCAGTCATTTGATGTCCATTGGTCATCCAGGTCATGTTCGGTTCCTCATCAGGATGAAAGTGGACCGAAGCGAAGAACTGAGCCACAATCTCAGGATCAAAATCCATATGGAAAGAGATCACATCCTCAATGCCAAACTGCTCCACTAGGTCCAGAGCCTCACCAAAGTATTCACGGTGCTTATCCTCCCTCATGTGAACCATATCAATCCAGTGCATGTCCACATATATGTTCTTCTTGCCCTTGATCACATCCAGATAGATGAGGTTCTTCTGCTTGGTCCAGAACAAGTCATTGCCTCTGATGTTGGCACAAGGATTCACATAGAGATTAACCTTCCTTCGAGAAATAAACTCAGCAAGCGGTATCTCATCCATGCCCCTGGTGGGCTCCTTGGTCTTGGTGGCCGTGGTCTTGGTCCTGTGTTGGGGGGCATTGGAGCCCTCTGGAGCTTCGTCTTGGTTTCGCAGACGCTTGGAGCCCGTGTCACAACTGGGATTGGAACGGCGACCAGGAGCACCGGAGCCACCACCTAAGACACACAAACACAAAACATGAACGAGAAGCAAGAAGGATCAACACAAAGACCACAACAAAACAGGTGAAACATGTAGGATGCACACTTGGTAATTGCCCTGAAGAAGATTTGAAACCAATGGTAGTACAGCTGGCCTGCACGGTACTAAAATTTTAGTGCCGCTCCTAGTCGCGGTAGTACCGCTCGGCGGCATGGTAGTACCGGGGCTCGGAGCGACAGTAGAATTTTAGTACCGTGTCTCGCGCGGTAGTACCGCTCCTAAGGAGCGGTAGTACCGCATCTGAGATGCGGTAGTACCGCACGGCATCAGATCCGAATCAACTGAATCTGAGAACAACCACGACAACAAGACGGTACTACGGTTGATCAAATCTACCACGGGACAACAAATCAAGTACAATTTATATGCAACACTACTCTCCTACATCCTACTCTTGCAAAGATTTGGCCTAAAATCTCCAGAACAACATGCATCTCCCCAAAAACCTAGAAGCGAAAGAACGAACAAAGGAGAGAGGGATTTGGGGAGAAACCTTGTTCCATGGCAAGAGGAAGTGGTGGGGAACGATCCCACCGGTCGGAATCCAAGGAGAGCGGCCGGAAACGGAGATCCTGCGAGGTTCTCCGGCGCCGTTCTTGATATATATATATATATATATATATATATATATATATATATATATATATATATATATATAGAGAGAGAGAGAGAGAGAGAGAGAGAGAGAGAGAGAGAGAGAGAGAGAGAGAGACGGCATGGAGAGAATGATGGGTATGGGGAGTTGGAACTCCCCTGCCCACCCTTAACCCCAGCGCCCTTGACAGCGCGGTAGTATCAAGCACGTCATCGCGGTAGTACCGCCCGGGCGGAAGTACCGCACCGTGGGCGGTAGTACCGCTCCCCCAGGCGGCAGTAAAAAATTACTGCCGCGTTGGGTGCAGAAGTACCGTGCGATCCTCATGCGGTAGTACCGTGGCAGGCCGCGGTAGTACCGCGTGCTCAAGAAGATGCATTTTTCAAGAACAAGGGAAAACAAAGCCTTTGCATTGCAACCTTCATGCGAATGGACACACCAAAACGTGACACACGAGACAACACACACAAGATCGACACGAGGAAAGGAAGACAAGAGACAACAAGAACTAAACACACAACACGACCTCTCCAAAGAGAGGGCGGTGGCCGGAGCCACCTATGTTTGAGTCAATTGGTATGGCACCGCGAAGAATTATCCTTGGGCCCATGATCAAAACTCGTATTTGAAGCACAAGTATCAACAACAATGGCTAATGTGAAAGAGTTGATCGATTTATGCATAATGGGGGGAGGGAGAGTTCATTGAGAGAACAACACTCCCCCTATGTCCATGCCTACACCTAAACAAGATAACAAGTTGAGTATGGTGGGGTGTGCAAGGGTTCAAGCAACATTGCTCGAATCAATGATATTTAGCTCATGCCTTAGTGAAAATATCTGCAAGGTTATCATGAGTGTTGACATAGTTGAGCTCGATCTCCCCTTGCCTAATGTGATCCCGGATGAAGTGATACCGAATCTCAATATGCTTCGTCTTGAAGTGTTGAACTGGGTTGAGAGAAATCTTGATGGCACTTTCATTGTCACACCAAAGAGGAACTTTATAACGCCCTCGATGCGGCTATATCTCCCACGTGTCGAAGCACGACTTAGAGGCATAACCGCATTGAAAGCAATGTCGCAAGTGAGGTAATCTTCACACAACCCATGTAATACATAAGGGAAAGAGATACATAGTTGGCTTACAGTCGCCACTTCACACAATACATAAATAAACATCCATCATTCAGATTACACTCAAGGTCCGACTACGGAACCAAAATAAAAGAAGATACCCCAAATGCTACACAGATCCCGATCGTCCCAACTGGCTCCACTACTGATCATCGGAAAAGACACATAGTAACGACCACGTTCCTCATCGAACTCCCACTTGAGCTCGGTTGCGCCACCTGCACCGCATCATCGGCACTGCAACTGTTTTGGTAGAATCTGTGAGTCACGGGACTCAGCAATCTCACACCATGCGAGATCAAGACTATTTAAGCTTATAGGAAGGATAGATTTGTAAGGTGGAGCTGCAGCAAGCGACTAGCATATATGGTGGCTACATCGCAAAAGAGAGCGAGAAGAGAAGCAAAGCACGGTCGTGAAGCTAGTAGCGATCAAGAAGTGATCCTGGACTACTTACGTCAAACATAACTCCAACACCGTGTTCACCTCCCGGACTCCGCCGAGAAGAGACCATCACGGTTACACACGCGTTTGATGTGTATTTTATTTAAGGTCAACTTCGGGTTTTCTACAACCGGACATTAACAAATTCCCATCTGCCTCATAACCATGGCACGGCTTTGAAAGATAATACCCTGCAGGGGTGTCCCAACTTAGCCCATTATAAGCTCTCACGGTCAACGAAGGATATTCCTTCTACCGGGAAGACCCGATCAATCTCGGAATCCCGGACTACAAGACATTTCGACAGCAATAAAACAAGACCAGCAAAGCCGCCCGATTGTGCCGACAAATCCCGATAGGAGCTGCACATATCTCGTTCTCAGGGCACATCCGGATGAGACATCCTACGAGTAAAACCAAGCCTCGAGTTTCCCCGTGGTGGCCCTGCAGTCTACTCGTTTCGGGCCAGCACTCGAAGGAGCACTGGTCCGGGGTTAAAATAAAGATGACCCTCGGGCTCATGAAACCCGGGGAAAAAGGCTTAGGTGGCAAATGGTAAAACCAATGTTGGGCCTTCTTTGGAGGAGTCTTATTCAAAGCGAACTGTCAAGGGGTCCCATAAATCACCCAACCATGTAAGGAACGCGAAATCAAGGAACATAACACCGTATGACGGAAACTAGGGTGGCAAGAGTGGAACAAAACACAGGCATAAGGCCGAGCCTTCCACCCTTTACCAAGTATATAGATGCATTAATTATAGCAGATATATATTGTGATATCCCCAACAAGTAAACATGTTCCAATAAGGAACAACATCTCCATGTTCCAACAAGGAACAAACTTCAACTTCACCTGCAACTAGCAACGCTATAAGAGGGCTGAGCAAAGCGGTAACATAGCCAAACAACGGTTTGCTAGGAAAGGATGGTTAGGGGCTGACATGGCAATATGGGTGGCATGATAAGCAAGTGATAGGCATCGCAGCATAGGCATAGCAAAAGAGCAAGCATCTAGCATAGCAAAGATAGAAGTGATTTCGAAGGTATGGTCATCTTGCCTGCAAAGTTCTCAGAGTTGTCGAAAGCTTGATCCTCATAAGCGTTCTCAACAGGTTCCTCGTTCACGTACTCGTATCCCGGCTCTACCCAATGAAAGAACACAAGCAAAGGAACCACAATAAATCACGGTGCAATGCACAAGCAACATGATGCAAAACATGACATGATATGCGAGATGTGATATGCAATGCGTATGCGCGCTCCGGAAGGAAAATGATAAACCAGGCATCAACTTGGCAAACCAAGTATGCCGCTGAAAGATGAGATGATTTCGTTGAAATCGATATAAAGATCACCGGAATCGGATGCACGGTTTGCAAATGACAAGCAAAACGAGAATGGCACAAATCTGCCATTAACAGCATGATGCCACTTAGCAAGCAACAAGAAATTAAGCTACTGCACCCAAACGTACCAACAAAGCATATGGCAGTGATCTACTCAAGATGCTTGACAAAAAATGAACACTGAGCTACGGCTAATTCACAACATAACAGGTCCAAACAAGCATGGCAAAAGTGCAAAAGATATCAGCTTCGCAGACTTAGTGAAATTACTAAACATGGCAAAAACAGCATCAGGAAGCAATGTTCAGAGCAAGAAAACAACATGCTACAGGAACTTATAATAGCAAAACAAGGCATGGCATGAATCTACTCAAAGCATAGAACAAAAGTCCCTTACTGACCATAAGCCAAAAAGGATCAGAAAATATAATAACACCCATGTCAATATAGCAAGCTCCGTTAACAGATTCAGCAACAGGGTATGACAAAAACAGATAACAAGTAAGCATGTTTAAGAGCTCAAAGCACTCACTACAGAGCATTACATGATAAACTAAGCATACATACATCAAGAAGACATGGCATAGAAGACATACATGGCAAGAACAACATCATAGCATACACGGATCAACCACAACAACCTTGGCAAAATTGAATAACATGTAAACAATCTGCCAGGAAACATTTTATAGCAAAAGTAGAGCTCGATTGACTCAAGCTATGGCACTCCATAATTGCAAACAGAGGCATGGATGGATAGAGCATAACCATATGTTCAAAACATCCTTACTGAAGCATCTCAAAATATGCATGGATCTCTCGGTAGCATCGAGTTAACATGGCATCAAAATATCAGCAAAACAGGGGCTGAAATCAGCAACATCAAGAAGCCTAGTTTGCATGCTTGTGCTAGTCACCACATAGATCACAAAAATACATGGAATACACCCCTGGAAAGATGGCATGGCATATTACAAAACACATGTAGGACTCAAGATCATAGGATGCACACATCAATCATAGCAAAAATAACAAAAGTGCATGTTCTGTTAAGAAACAGAAACTAACATCACATAGCCCTCTTCTAACAGCATTTCGGGAATCAAGATGAGCTCAAATGAAAATGATGCAATGAGATGAAATGATCTACTCTTCGAGACGAACATTTTGACATATTACACGCACGAAACGGAGCTACAGGTGCAAAGTTATGATGCGTTGAGGAGGAGGAGAGGGGAGGCCGGGCCGAGGAGGAGAAGGCCGGCCGACGGCGGCGGGGCTGGCGCGGGCGGCGCCGGGATGGCTGGCGGGCGGGCGGCGCGGCGAGGGGGCCGCGGAGGCGCCGGGATGGCCGGCCGGAGGGCGCTTGCGGCGGCGCTGCCGTCGGATCGGCGGCAGCGGCGGGCGGCCGGTCGGGCGCTGGCTCTTGGGCGCGGCGGCTGGTCGGGAGGGCTGGCTGTGGGGCGGCGTAAGGGGACCTGGGGCCACATGGCGCGCTGAGAGGCGGGCGGCGGGACGTTGTCCGGCCCGCTCCGGACACGTCCGGCGGCGGCGGATTGGGATTTGCTAGGGTTAGGGGGGAGAGGATCCGTGAATTTGGAATGGGGGGTGTATATATAGGCATAGAGGGAGCTAGGAGAGTCCAAATGAGGTGCGGTTTTCGCCCACACGATCGTGATCGAACGACGGAGAGCGTGAAAGTGACTTAGATGGGTTATTGGACTATTTTGGAGGGGTGTTGGGCTGCAACTTAAAAGAGGCCTTTGCGAGAGTGCGGTCAACCGTTGGAGTACCAAACGAGCTCCAAATGACCCGAAACTTGACCGGTGGTCTACCGGTGGTATACCAAGGCCACTTGACAGACCTCGGTCCATTCCGAGAAAGTTTAGTACCCGCTCATGGAAAAACGTAGAAGGGGACGCTTGGGGGACATAGGAGTGCCGGATTGCAAAACGGACAACGGGAAAAATGCTCGGAATCATGAGACGAACACGTATGAAAATGAGATGCACATGATGACATGATATGAAAATGCATGACATGGACAAAAAGCAAAAAAGAAAGACAAGAACCCAACCACGGAGGGAATATCATATCACAATGCCGAAAATGGCAAGAGTTGGAGTTACAAATATGGAAAGTTACATCCGGGGTGTTACAACACTCCACCACTACAAGAGGATCTCGTCCCGAGATCTAGGACTGAAAGAACTCCGGATATTCGAACGGAGGTGATCCTCGCGCCCTGTGTGGCTTCTCGGTCGGAATGGTGTGACCACTTCACTTTCAGGAATTTGATTGACTTGTTGCGAGTCTTGCGCTCGGTTTCTTCAAGAATAGCAACGGGGTGCTCATGATAAGAGAGATCTTCTTGAAGGTCAATTTCTTCGAAGTTGATAGTGCGTTCAGGAGTCTTGAAGCACTTGCGAAGCTGTGACACGTGAAACACATCGTGCAGGTTTGCAAAATTGGATGGAAGCTCAAGTTGATAGGCTAGATCGCTCTTTTGCCAATGATCTTGAAAGGACCCACGATCTAGGGGCAAGCTTCCTTTGATACCGGGCGACGAGTGCCTTTCATTGAGAGACGCGGAGGTAGACATGGTCTCCGATTTCAAAAGCCACATCACGGTGCTTGTCATCATAATAGCTCTTCCGCGCGATTATGCGGCTTTGAGATTCTCATGAATGACTTTGCACATTTCTTACGCTTCGTGATCAAGTCATTGCCAAGAAGTTGGCGCTCACCTGTCTCGCACCAATTGAGAGGAGTACGGCACTTTCTCGCCATAGAGAATTTCGAATGGGGCCTTGCCCGAACTCGCTGGAAGCTGTTGTTGTAGGAGAACTCGCATATGGAAGACAATCTTCCCATTTCATACCAAGGAAATGACACAAGCCCTGAGCATATCTTCAAGGATTTGATTGACTCGCTCGACTTGGCCACTTGTTTGAGGGTGGAAAGATGTGCTGAAACGAATGTTGGTGCCCATGGCCTTCTGAAAAGGATCCCAAAACTTGGAGGTAAAGATGCTGCCACGGTTTGAAGAGATCACTTGTGGAATGCCGTGCAAGGAGACAATCCTGTAGGTGTATACCTCTGCCAACTGAGCTGCTGTGATAGATTCTTTGATAGGAAGAAAATGAGCCACTTTAGTAAGCTTGTCAATGACAACGAAGATAGCATCATTTCCACGCTTGGACTTTGGGAATCCAGTCACGAAGTCCATTTCAATATGATCAAACTTCCATTCCGGAATAGCAAGAGGTTGAAGGAGACCAGCTGGTCTTTGGTGTTCTGCTTTCACTCTTCTGCAGACATCACACTCATTCACGAATTGAGCAATTTCTCGCTTCATTCGAGTCCACCAATATGACTGCTTGAGGTCATGGTACATCTTCGCATTTCCGTGATGAATGGATAGAAGCGAATTGTGTGCCTCGCTCATAATGACTTTACGAGATCACCCTTTGGAACCACAATCCGTCCTCAAGAAAAGAGTATCTTTGTCATCAACGTGGAAGCACTTGTACTTGGAAATGCCCTTGTCGATACCATGTTTCACCTTTTTCACCATGGTATCCAGGAGTTGAGCCTCACGAATCTGATCTTCCAAAGTAGGAGAGACTATGAGGTTGGCAAGAAAGCTTTGAGGAACAACTTGAAGATTCAGCTTGCGGAAAGCTTCGCAGAGATCCGGTTGGAAGGGCTTGAGGATTAAACTATTGCAGTAAGCTTTCCTGCTCAAAGCATCTGCAATGACATTGGCCTTGCCCGGAGTATATTCAATACTTAGGTTGTACTCTTGAATCATTTCGACCCATCGAGTCTGCCTGAGGTTGAGGTTGGGTTGAGTGAAGATATACTTGAGACTCTTGTGATCGGTGAAAATGTCCACTTTCCTTCCCAACAAGAGATGTCTCCATGTTATTAATGCATGGACAACTGCCGCCAACTCAAGATCGTGAGTGGGGTAGTTCTTTTCGTTGGGCTTCAGTTGACGAGAGGTATAGGCCACAACTCTCTTCTCTTGCATTAACACAGCACCGAGACCTTGAAGAGAAGCATCACAGAAAACTTGAATGGCTTGGATTCATCAGAGGAGTCAAGACAGAGCTGTGACGAGTTTCTCTTTGAGAGTATTGAAAGCAACGTCACACTCAGGAGACCAGACATACTTCACATGCTTCTGGAGGAGGTTGGAAAGAGGCTTTGCAATCTTGGAGAAGTTCTCAACGAATCTTCGCAATAGCTTGCAAGGCCAAGAAAATCATGGAGCTGCTTGACATTTCGAGGAGGTTCCCAATTCACAATCTGCGGACACCTTCTCGGGATTAACAGCGATGCCCTTGGCGGAGATGATATGACCAAGATAAAGCACTTCATCAAGCCAAAATTCACATTTGGAGAACTTAGCATAGAATTGATACTCTCTGAGCTTGTCGAGCACCAATCGCAAATGTTTGGCATGATCCTTCTTATTCTTGGAGAAGACCAAAATATCATCAAGATAGACCAAGACGAATTCATTGGTGTAGGGGTTGAATATGAAGTTCATCATCCGAGAGAATGTTGGAGGAGCATTGACAAGGCCGAAAGACATGACAGTATATTCATAAGAACCAAAGCTTGTTCTGAATGCTGTCTTGGGAATATCTTGTTCACGAATGCGAATCTGATGATAACCCATACGAAGGTCAAGCTCTGAGAACACTTTAGCACCTTTGAGTTGCTCGAAAAGCTCACTGATGTTGGAAAGTGGATACTTGTTCTTGATTGTCTTCTTATTCAATGGATGGTAATCGACGCAAAGTCGGTCCGTGCCATCCTTCTTCTGGACAAAAAGAACACCACAACCCCAAGGAGATGAACTCGGTCTGATCAAACCCAGACGCTCTTGTTCATCGAGCTGCTTCTTCAATTCCTTCAGCTCATTAGGTCCAATCTTGTATGGACGCTTGCAAACGGGTTCGATGCGTGCTCAAGATCGATAACGAACTCAATCGCCGATGAGGAGGCATACCCGAAGCTCTTCCGAAAGACATCTTGGTACTCACAAACGATCGAATCGAGAGATAGTATCCAATTCGCCCTTCTCATTGAGAGAAAACAACCGAATGGTTTCATCACGAGCGGCATAGATGATCACATCATTAGAAGAGTGAGTCAATTGAATTTCCCTGGCAGCACAATCAAGTTGAGCTTTGTGCTGATAAAGCCAGTCCATCCCGAGAATAAGATCAATATCCGAGTCACCAAGGACAATTGGTTTAGCCAGAAATCTATAGTCGCCCATCTTGATAGAAACATCCGGAACCATGGAGCTTGCATGCATGAATTTACCCGGAGAGACAACCGATAATGGTTTAGGCAAATCTTGAAAAACCAACTCATGCTTAGATGCAAAAGGTCTTGAAATGAAAGAATGCGATGCACCAGTATCAAATAAGACTTTTGCAGGAATATCATTAACTGGAAGATTACCCACTATCACATCAGAAGATTCCTCCCCTTGAGCTGCATTCATCATATTCACCTTTGCAGACTTGGGATTATGCTTGACCACTGCATTGCTGGAAGATCTCACAGGAGGAGGAGGCGGAAGGCGCCTTTGGTTGAAGCACTTGTTCGCATAGTGACCTTTCTGCCGACACTTGTTGCAAGTCACCTCGAGAGCGGACGGTGGTAAGGAGCACTTGACCTTGGAGCTTGAGAATTAGACTTGTTTCGATAGCTGGGTTGGGTGGGTGGGAAGATCCACGACCACTGAGTTCTTCTCACGATAAGGCCGACGGAACGGAGGAGGAGGAAGGTAGAACTTCGCTGCTTAGCTGCCACTTGAGAGGAAGAAGAAGACTGAATCTGCATCCTGATTCTCTTCTTAGAAGCCTCACATTTGAGCTGGGCAGCTTCTTGCTTCAAATGCCATGTTGTAGAATTCATCATACTTTTCGGCTCAAAAGCACAAGAGCTAATTGCAGATCTTCTCTCAGACCACCTCTGAATTGATAGATCATACTCTTTTCATCGTGGACGCCTTGCTTAGCAAAGCGAGCGAAGTTTCGAACTGGATATTGTATTGATACACGACATGTTGCCTTGCTTGAGATCGCGGAACTCCTCACGCTTGCTCTCAACAACACTTTTCGAATGTGGTGAGCTCAAATCTCGGCGGAACTCATCCTGTAATGACACGACCTCCTCTCGAATCTTTGTATTGCTGGTACCACTCAGCAGCTTGGTCCTTGAGTTGAAATGATGCAAACTTGACAAAGTCCTCAGGTCTGACATTGCTACATTCAAAATGCTTGCAGATGTCCACAAGCCAATCGTCGGCATATGTGGCCTCGACACAAAAACTGAAGGACTTCGGCTGATTAGCGAGGAACTGACTGAGAGTAGCAAAGTGCGGCTGGTTGTTGCCTTGACCTTGATTTCCTTGACTGCCTTGCCCTTGAGTACGCTCTTGCAAGAGCTGCAAAATCATCTGAGCATTGGCATTGGTGGCTGCCATGATAGCTTGCCAGGCCTCCGGAGGCGGAGGTGGAGGTGGAGGGTTCGACTGATTCCCATCATCGCGATCCGGATTCAGACGCGTTGGCGGAGCCATCCTGAAGAGGGTGACATCGTTAGCACTTGATAGACAGATAGACAGATAGACAAGTTGAATCAACGGATAGAAATTGCAACATATAGTCTTCACAAAAAACATTCGAACAAGGATGAACGAATGAATTCCAAAGTTAACATCACACGTCCATACGGTGAGAAGCCACTTGATTAAAGGTTGATGAAAAAAATTAACAAGGTAAGACTGGAACAAATAAGTGGTAAGGATTACCCAATCACAAACCAAATATCTGCAGGAAGAAATGCTAAGAGCTACTGGAATCCCACCTATAAACTCCCGAAACTTTCTGGTTATGCAATCTGGTGTTGGGGATACAGGGGACACAAAATATATCACCCAAACTAACAATACCTAGATCCAGTTGTATCCATCCGTCAACACATAACCAAGAAATCCTCGGAAATCGTGTACCTCGACCTTCGAAAAACATCCGTTATACAAGTCATGGCAATACTCCCGAGCTCGCCCCAGTACTGGGTTATCGGGGTTATCTCACCAACAACTACACAAAAGAGATTTCGATGTCGGCAAAACTCAGGTATTCCAGAACTGCAACGATAAAATTGTGACGACAACACCTCGGAGCTCAACTCCCCGGGACACTGCCACAACCCCTAAATGTCAGGAGGCACCAAGAACAATGTTCTCGTCACAAAACCATCGGAACGATTCCAAGATACCCGCGTGATCCTAAATTTTTTTTAGTGAAATTTGAGGAGAGGAGAGTCAAAACTTCTACGTCAGGAGACCTCACCAGAGCGACGAAGGGACTGGGGAGTAAAAAGAATCCTACTCTCCGATATATATAATCCTAAGACTCAAAACATTTTCCGTTCTAGACTCAACAACGCCAGCAAACAATCAAGTAGGGGGCTCCTAAGTCGGGGAAGGCTCTGATTACCAACTTATAACGCCCTCGATGCGGCTATATCTCCCACGTGTCGAAGCACGACTTAGTGGCATAACCACATTGAAAGCAATGTTGCAAGTGAGGTAATCTTCACACAACCCATGTAATACATAAGGAAAGAGATACATAGTTGGCTTACAATGCCACTTCACACAATACATAAATAAACATCCATCATTCAGATTACACTCAAGGTCCGACTACGGAACCAAAATAAAAGAAGATACCCCAAATGCTACAGATCCCCGATCATCCCAACTGGGCTCCACTATCGATCATCGGAAAAGACACATAGTAACGACCACGTTCCTCATCGAACTCCCACTTGAGCTCGGTTGCGCCACCTGACCGCATCGTCGGCACTGCAACTGTTTTGGTAGAATCTGTGAGTCACGGGACTCAGCAATCTCACACCCGCGAGATCAAGACTATTTAAGCTTATAGGAAGGACAGATTTGTAAGGTGGAGCTGCAGCAGCGACTAGCATATATGGTGGCTACATCGCAAAAGAGAGCGAGAAGAGAAGCAAAGCACGGTCGTGAAGCTAGTAGCGATCAAGAAGTGATCCCGACTACTTATGTCAAACATAACTCCAACACCGTGTTCACCTCCGGACTCCCGAGAAGAGACCATCACGGTTACACACGCGTTGATGTGTATTTTATTTAAGGTCAACTTCGGGTTTTCTACAACCGACATTAACAAATTCCCATCTGCCTCATAACCGCGGGCATGGCTTTCAAAGATAATACCCGCAGGGTGTCCCAACTTAGCCCATTATAAGCTCTCACGGTCAACGAAGGATATTCTTCTACCGAAGACCCAACAATCTCGAATCCCGGACTACAAGACATTTCGACAGCAATAAAACAAGACCAGCAAAGCCGCCCGACAGCCGACAAATCCCGATAGGAGCTGCACATATCTCGTTCTCGTGGCACATCCGGATGAGACATCCTACGAGTAAAACCAAGCCTCGAGTTTCCCGTGGTGGCCCTGCAGTTCTACTCGTTTGGGCCAGCACTCAAGGAGCACCGTCCGGGGGTTAAAATAAAGATGACCCTCGGGCTCGCGAAAACCCGGGGAAAAAGGCTTAGGTGGCAAATGGTAAAACCAATGTTGGGCCTTCTTGGAGGAGTCTTATTCAAAGCGAACTATCAAGGGGTCCCATAAATCAGCCAACCGTAAGGAACGCGAAATCAAGGAACATAACACCGGTATGACGGAAACTAGGGTGGCAAGAGGAACAAAACACTGCATAAGGCCGAGCCTTCCACCCTTTACCAAGTATATAGATGCACTAATTATAGCAGATATATATTGTGATATCCCCAACAAGTAAACATGTTCCAATAAGCAACAACATCTCCATGTTCCAACAAGGAACAAACTTCAACTTCACCTGCAACTAGCAACGCTATAAGAGGGGCTGAGCAAAGCGGTAACATAGCCAAACAACGGTTTGCTAGGAAAGGATGGTTAGGGGCTGACATGGCAATATGGGTGGCATGATAAGCAAGTGATAGGCTTCGCAGCATAGGCATAGCAAAAGAGCGAGCATCTAGCATAGCAAAGATAGAAGTGATTTCGAGGGTATGGTCATCTTGCCTGCAAAGTTCTCAGAGTTGTCGAAAGCTTGATCCTCGTAAGCGTTCTCAAGAGGTTCCTCATTCACGTACTCGTCTCCTGGCTCTACCCAAAGAAAGAACACAAGCAAAGGAACCACAATAAATCACGGTGCAATGCACAAGCAACATGATGCAAAACATGACATGATATGCGAGATGTGATATGCAATGCGTATGCGCGCTCCGGAAGGAAAATGATAAACCAGGCATCAACTTGGCAAACCAAGTATGCCGCTGGAAAGATGAGATGATTTCGGTTGAAATCGATATAAAGATCACCGGAATCGGATGCACGGTTTGCAAATGACAAGCAAAACAAGAATGGCACAAATCTGCCATTAACAGCATGATGCCACTTAGCAAGCAACAAGAAATTAAGCTACTGCACCCAAACGTACCAACAAAGCATATGGAAGTGATCTACTCAAGATTCTTGACAAAAGATGAACACTGAGCTACGGCTAATTCACAACATAACAGGTCCAAACAAGCATGGCAAAAGTGCAAAAGATATCAGCTTCGCAGACTTAGTGAAATTACTAAACATGGCAAAAATAGCATCAGGAAGCAATGTTCAGAGCAAGAAAACAACATGCTACAGGAAATTATAATAGCAAAACAAGGCATGGCATGAATCTAATCAAAGCATAGAACAAAAGTCCCTTACTGCCCATAAGCCAAAAAGGATCAGAAAATATAATAACACCCATGTCAATATAGCAAGTTTCGTTAACAGATTCAGCAACAGGGTATGACAAAAACAGATAACAAGTAAGCATGTTTAAGAGATCAAAGCACTCACTACAGAGCATTACATGATAAACTAAGCATACATACATCAAGAAGACATGGCATAGAAGACATACATGGCAAGAACAACATCATAGCATACACGGATCAACCACAACAACCTTGGCAAAATTGAATAACATGTAAACAATCTGCCAGGAAACATTTTATAGCAAAAGTAGAGCTCGATTGACTCAAGCTATGGCACTCCATAATTGCAAACAGAGGCATGGATGGATAGAGCATAACCATATGTTCAAAACATCCTTATCAAGCATCTCAAAATATGCATGGATCTCTCTGTAGCATCAAGTTAACATGGCATCAAAATATCAAGAAAACAGGGCTGAAATCAGCAACATCAAGAAGCCTAGTTTGCATGCTTGTGCTAGTCACCAACTAGATCACAAAATACATGGCATACACCCTGGAAAGATGGCATGGCATATTACAAAACACATGTAGGACTCAAGATCATAGGATGTACACATCAATCATAGCAAAATAACAAAAGTGCATGTTCATTAAGAAACGAAACTAACATCACATAGCCCTCTTCTGACAGCATTTAGGGCATCAAGATGAGCTCAAATGAAAATGATGCAATGAGATGAAATGATCTACTCTTCGAGACGAACATTTTGACATATTACACGACTAAACGGAGCTACAGTGCAAAGTTATGATCGTTGAAAATGCCACAAATTAATCAACGAAATAAAAACTTAGACGAATGTAGGGGAGAAAGTCAACCGGCTGGATCCAGATCTGGCCGGTTCGAGGTCGAGGACGGCGGCGGCTCGCTTGGCGCTTCCGGGAGGAGAGGGAGGCGGGCCGAGGAGGAGAAGGTCGGCCACGGCGGCGGGCGGGCGCGGGCGGTGCGGGGATGGCTTATGGCGGCGGCGGCGGCCGGGGGCCGGAGGCGCTGGGATGGCGGCCGGAGGTCATGGGCGGCGGCACTACCGGGCGGATCGGCGGCGGCGGCGGGCGGCGACCGGGCGGGCGCTGGGAATGGGCGGCGGGCCGGAGGGTTGGCGCTGGCCTCATGGGGGCGCGGGCTGGGCGGCGGCGGGGACCAGGGCCCACGTGGCGCGCTGAGTGGCGGGGGCGGCGGCGGACGTTGTCCGCCCGCTCGGACACGCCCCGCGCGGCGGATGGGATTTGCTAGGGTTAGGGGAGAGGATCCGTGAATTTGGAATGGGGGGTGTATATAGGCATAGAGGAGCTAGGAGAGTCCAAATGAGGTGCGGTTACCACACGATCATGATCGAACGACGGAGAGCATGAAAGTGACTTAGATGGGTTATTGGACTATTTTGGAGGGTGTTGGGCTGCAACTTAAAAGAGGCCTTTGCGAGAGTGCGGTCAACCGTTGGAGTACCAAACGAGCTCCAAATGACCGAAACTTGACGGTGGTCTACCGTGGTATACCAAGGCCACCTGACAAACCTCGGTCCATTCCGAGAAAGTTTAGTACCCGCTCACGGAAAAACGTAAAAGGGGACGCCGGGGGACATAGGAGTGCCGGATTGCAAAACGGACAACGGGAAAAATGCTCGGAATCATGAGACGAACACGTATGCAAATGAGATGCACATGATGACATGATATGAAAATGCATGACATGGACAAAAAGCAAAAACGAAAGACAAGAACCCAACCACGGAGGGAATATCATATCACAATGCCGAAAATGGCAAGAGTTGGAGTTACAAATATGGAAAGTTACATCCGGGGTGTTACACACTTTGTCACAAATGACACCGTAATCCTTTAAAGTTCGCCCCATCGAAAGAAGTTGTGCACAACAACTACCGGCCGCCACATACTCCGCTTCGATGGACGAGAGAGACACACAACTTTGCTTCTTAGAAGACCAACTTACCAAAGAGCAACCAAGGAATTGGCACCCTCCGGAAGTGGACTTCCTATCCACTTTGTCTCCCACCCAATCTGAGTCCGAATAACCGACAAGCTTGAAGTTTGCTCCTCTTGGATACCATAAGCCAAAGTTTGGGGTATGAGCCAAATATCGAAAGATTAGCTTGACCGCCACAAAGTGGCTTTCCTTAGGTGCGGCTTGAAACCGTGCACAAATTCCCATACTCAACATGATATCCTGTCTAGATGCACAAAGGTAAAGCAAGGAGCCAATCATGGAGCGATATACCTTTTGATCCACCGCTTTACCATTGGGATCTATGTCAAGTTGGCATTTGACGGGCATTGGAGTGTAGGCCGGCTTGACATCATTGAGCTTGAATCTCTTGAGCATGTCTTGAGTGTATTTGGCTTGGTTGATGAAGATTCCTTCTCTTCTTTGCTTGACATCGAACCCAAGAAAGAACTTCAACTCTCCCATCGAAGACATCTTGAACTTGGAGGTCATGAGAGCGGCAAATTCCTCATTGAAAGCTTTGTTAGGGGAACCAAAGATAATATCATCAACATATAGTTGGCACACAAACAACTCCCCTTTGACCTTCTTAATAAAAAAGAGTGGGGTTGATTTTCCCAACTTCAAAGCCATGATCTTGCAATAACTCGGTAAGGTGGTCATACCATGCACGTGGGGCTTGTTTAAGGCCATAGAGTGCCTTATCGAGTTGATACACATGATCCGGGAAGTAGGGATCCTCGAACCCAGTGGGTTGTTTGACATACACCAACTCATTAATAGGACCATTAAGAAAAGCACTCTTCACATCCATTTGTTGCAACTTAAAGTTATGATGAGAAGCATAAGCAATCAACATGCGAATGGATTCAAGGCGAGCAACGGGAGCAAAGGTTTCAGCGTAGTCGATACTCTCGACTTGGGAGTAGCCTTGTGCTACCAAACGAGCCTTGTTGCGAACGATAATTCCATGAGCATCTTGCTTGTTCTTGAATACCCACTTGGTTCCAATGACATTGTGGTTCCCCGTTGGCCTTGGCACCAATCTCCACACCTTGTTGTACTCGAAGTTGTTGAGTTCTTCATGAAGGAAATATGCCCTAGAGGCGATAATAAAGTTATTATCTATTTCCTTATATCATGATAAATGTTTATTATTCATGCTAGAATTGTATTAAATGGAAACATGATACATGTGTGAATACATAGACTAATAGAGTGTCACTAGTATGCCTCTACTTTACTAGCTCGTTAATCAAAGATGGTTATGATTCCTGGCCATAGACAAAGAGTTGTCATTTGATTAACGGGATCACATCATTAGGAGAATGATGTGATTGACTTGACCCATTCCGTTAGCTTAGCCCTCGACCGTTTAGTATGTTGCTATTGCTTTCTTCATGACTTACATGTTCCTATGACTATGAGATTATGCAACTCCCGTTTACCGGAGTAACACTTTGTGTGCTACCAAACGTCACAATGTAACTGGGTGATTATAAAGGTGCTCTACAGGTGTCTCTGAAGGTACTTGTTGGGTTGGCATATTTCGAGATTAGGATTTGTCACTCCGATTGTCGGAGAGGTATCTCTGGGCCCACTCGGTAATGCACATCACTATAAGCCTTGCAAGCATTGCAACTAATGAGTTTGTTGCGGGATGATGTATTACGGAACGAGTAAAGAGACTTGCCGGTAACGAGATTGAACTAGGTATTGAGATACCTACGACCAAATCTCGGGCAAGTAACATACCGATGACAAAGGGAACAATGTATGTTGCTATGCGGTTTGACCGATAAAGATCTTCGTAGAATATGTGGGAGCCAATATGAGAATCCAGGTTCCGCTATTGGTTATTGACCGGAGACGTGTCTCGGTCATGTCTACATAGTTCTCGAACCCGTAGGGTCCGCACGCTTAAAGTTAGATGACGGTTATATTATGAGTTTATGTGTTTTGATGTACCCAAGGTAGTTTAGAGTCCCGGATATGATCACGAACACGACGAGGAGTCTCGAAATGGTCGAGACGTAAAGATTGATATATTGGACGACTATGTTTGGACACCAGAATGGTTCCGGGGGTTTCGGACATTTATCGGAGTACCGGGGGTTACCAGACCCCCCCCCCCCCCCCGGGAAGCTATTGGGCCTTATGGGCCTTAGTGGAAAGGAGAGAGGGAGGCCAGGAGGTGGCGCACGGCCCCCCTTGCTCCAATCCAAATTGGGAAAGGGAAGGGGGCGGCGGCCCCCCTTCTCCTTCCTTCTCTCCACCTCCTCCTTCCCCCTTCTCCTACTTGGAATAGGAAAGGGGGGGGGGGCAAACCTACTTGGAGTAGGATTGCCCCCCTTGGGCGCGCCTCTCCCCTAGGACGGCCCTCTCCTCCTCCCCCCTTTATATACGGAGGAGGGGGCACCCCATAGACACAACAATTGATCCCTTGGATCTCTTAGCCGTGTGCGGTGTCCCCCTCCACCATAATCCACCTCTATCATAGCGGTGCTTAGGCGAAGCCCTATGTCGGTAGAACATCATCATCGTCACCACGCCGTCGTGCTGACGGAACTCTCCCTCAAAGCTCGGCTGGATCGGAGTTCGAGGGACGTCATCGAGTTGAACGTGTGCTGAACTCGGAGGTGTCGTACGTTCGGTACTTGATCGGTCGGATCGTGAAGACATACGACTACATCAACCGCCTTGTGCTAACACTTTCGCTTTCGGTCTACGAGGGTACGTGGACACACTCTCCCCTCTCGTTGGTATGCATCACCATGATCTTGCGTGTGCGTAGGAATTTTTTTGAAATTACTACGTCCCCAACAGTGGCATTCGAGCCATGTTTTATGCGTTGATGTTATTTGCACGAGTAGAACACAAGTGAGTTGTGGGTGATACAATTCATACTGCTTACCAACATGTCATGCTTTGGTTCGGCGGTATTGTTGGATGAAGCGGCCTGGACCGACATTACGCGTACTCTTACGCGAGACTGGTTCTACCGACGTGCTTTGCACACAGGTGGCTGGCGGGTGTCAGTTTCTCCAACTTTAGTTGAACCGAGTATGGCTACGCCCGGTCCTTGAGAAGGTTAAAACAACACTAACTTGACGAACTATCGTTGTGGTTTTGATGCGTAGGTAAGAACGGTTCTTGCTTAGCCCGTAGCAGCCACGTAAAACTTGCAACAACAAAGTAGAGGACATCTAACTTGTTTTTGCAGGGCATGTTGTGATGTGATATGGTCAAGGCATGATGCTATATTTTATTGTATGTGATGATCATGTTTTTTAACCGAGTTATCGGCAACTGGCAGGAGTCATATGGTTGTCGCTTTATTGTATGCAATGCAATCGCCCTGTAATTGCTTTACTTTATCACTAAGTGGTAGCGATAGTCGTAGAAGCAATAGTTGGCGAGACGACAACGATGCTACGATGGAGATCAAGGTGTCACGCCGGTGACGATGGTGATCATGACGGTGCTTCGGAGATGGAGATCACAAGCACAAGATGATGATGGCCATATCATATCACTAATATTGATTGCATGTGATGTTTATCTTTTATGCATCTTATTTTGCTTTGATTGACAGTAGCATTATAAGATGATCTCTCACTAAATTTCAAGGTAAAAGTGTTCTCCTTGAGTATGCACCGTTGCCAAAGTTCGTCGTTCCCAGACACCACGTGATGATCGGGTGTGATAAGCTCTACGTCCATCTACAATGGGTGCAAGCCAGTTTTGCACACGCAGAATACTCAGGTTAAACTTGACGAGCCTAGCATATGCAGATATGGCCTCGGAACACTAAGACCGAAAGGTCGATCATGAATCATATAGTAGATATGATCAACATAGTGATGTTCACCATTGAAAACTACTCCATTTCACGTGATGATCGGTTATGGTTTAGTTGATTTGGATCACGTGATCACTTAGATGATTAGAGGGATGTCTATCTAAGTGGGAGTTCTTAAGTAATATGATTAATTGAACTTAAATTTATCATGAACTTAGTACCTGATAGTATTTTGCATGTCTATGTTTGTTGTAGATAGATGGCTCATGCTATTGTTCCATTGAATTTTAATGCATTCCTTGAGAAAGCAAAGTTGAAAGATGATGGTAGCAATTACATGGACTGGATCCGTAACTTGAGGATTATCCTCATTGCTGCACTGAAGAATTACGTCCTGGAAGCACCGCTAGGTGCCAAACCTGCTGCAGGAGCAACACCAGATGTTAGAACGTCTAGTAGAGCAAAGCTGATGACTACTCGATAGTTCAGTGTGCCATGCTTTACAGCTTAGAACAGGGACTTCCACGACGATTTGAACGTCATGGAGCATATGAGATGTTCCAGGAGTTGAAGTTAATATTTCAAGCAAATGCACGGATTGAGAGATATGAAGTCTCCAATAAGTTCTACAGCTGCAAGATGGAGGAGAATAGTTCTGTCAGTGAGCATATACTCAGAATGTCTGGGTATAACAATCACTTGATTCAACCGGGAGTTAATCTTCCGGATGATAGCGTCATTGGCAGAATTCTTCAATCACTGCCACTAAGCTACAAGAGCTTCGTGATGAACTATAACATGCAAGGGAAGGATAAGACGATTCCCGAGCTCTTCGCAATGCTAAAGGCTGCGGAGGTAGAAATCAAGAAGGAACATCAAGTGTTGATGGTCAATAAGACCACCGGTTTCAAGAAAAAGGGCAAAGGGAAGAAGAAGGGGAACTCCAAGAAGAACAGCAAACAAGTTGCTGCTCAAGAGAAGAAACCCAAGTCTGGACCTAAGCCTAAGACTGAGTTCTTCTACTGCAAGTAGACTGGTCACTGGAAGCGGAACTGCCCCATGTATTTGGCGGATAAGAAGGATGGCAAGGTGAACAAAGGTATATGTGATATACATGTTATTGATGTGTACCTTACCAGAGCTCGCAGTAGCACCTGAGTATTTGATACTGGTTCTGTTGCTAACCTTTGCAACTCAAGCAGGACTACGGATTGCTTAACACTGGCTAAGGACGAGGTGACGATGCGCGTGGGAAATGGTTCCAAAGTCGATGTGATCGCCGTCGGCACGCTACCTCTACATCTACCTTCGGGATTAGTTTTAGACCTCAATAATTGTTATCTGGTGCTAGCGTTGAGCATGAACATTATATCTGGATCTTGTTTGATGCGAGGCGGTTATTCATTTAAATCTGAGAATAATGGTTGTTATATTTATATGAGTAATATCTTTTATGGTCATGCACCCTTGAAGAGTGGTCTATTTTTGATGAATCTCAATAGTAGTGATACACATATTCATAATGTTGAAGCCAAAAGATGAAGAGTTGATAATGATAGTGCAACTTATTTGTGGCACTGCCGTTTGGGCCATATTGGTGTAAAGCGCATGAAGAAACTCCATACTGATGGACTTTTGGAATCACTTGATTATGAATCACTTGGTACCTACTTGCGAACCATGCCTCATGGGCAAGATGACTAAAACGTCGTTCTCCGGAACTATGGAGCGAGCAACTGATTTTGTTGGAGATCATACATACTGATGTATGTGGTCCAATGAATGTTGAGGCTCGCGGCGAGTATCGTTATTTTCTCACCTTCACAGATGATTTAAGCAGATATGGGTATATCGACTTAATGAAACATAAGTCTGAAACATTTGAAAAGTTCAAAGAATTTCAGAGTGAAGTTGAAATCCATCATAACAAGAAAATAAAGTTTCTACGATCTGATTGTGGAGGAGAATATTTGAGTTACGAGTTTGTTCTACATTTGAAACAATGCGGAATAGTTTCGCAACTCACGCCACCCGGAACACCACAGCGTAATGGTGTGTCCGAACGTCGTAATCATACTTTACTAGATATGGTGCGATCTATGATGTCTCTTACTGATTTACCGCTATCGTTTTGGGGTTATGCTTTAGAGACGTCTGCATTCACGTTAAATAGGGCACCATCAAAATCCGTTGAGACGACGCCTTATGAACTGTGGTTTGGCAAGAAACCAAAGTTGTCGTTTCTGAAAGTTTGGGGCTGCGATGCTTATGTGAAAAAGCTTCAACCAGATAAGCTCGAACCTAAATCAGAGAAATGTGTCTTCATAGGATACCCAAAGGAAACTGTTGGGTACACCTTCTATTACAGATTCGAAGGCAAGACATTCGTTGCCAAGAATGGATCCTTTCTAGAGAAGGATTTTCTCTCGAAAGAAGTGAGTGGGAGGAAAGTAGAACTTGATGAGGTAACTGTACCTGCTCCCTTATTGGAAAATAGTTCATCACAAAAACCGGTTCCTGTGACGTCTATACCAATTAGTGAGGAAGTAATGATGATGATCATGAAACTTCAGATCAAGTTGTTACTGAACCTCGTAGGCCAACCAGAGTAAGATCCGCACCAGAGTGGTACAGTAATACTGTTCTGGAGGTTATGTTACTAGACCATGACGAACCTACGAACTATGAAGAAGCGATGGTGAGCCCAGATTCCTCAAAATGGCTTGAGGCCATGAAATCCGAGATGGGATCCATGTATGAGAACAAAGTGTGGACTTTGGTTGACTTGCCCGATGATCGGCAGGCCATCGAGAATAAATGGATCTTCAAGAAGAAGACTGATGTTGACGGTAATGTTACTGTCTATAAAGCTCAACTTGTTGCAAAAGGTTTTCGACAAGTTCAAGGGGTTGACTACGATGAGACTTTCACACCGATAGCGATGCTTAAGTCTGTCCGAATCATGTTAGCAATTGCCGCATTTTCTGATTATGAAATTTGGCAAATGGATGTCAAAACTGCATTCCTCATTGGATTTCTGGAAGAAGAGTTGTATATGATGCAACCAGAAGGTTTTGTCGATCCAAAGGGAGCTAACAAAGTGTGCAAGCTCACGCGATCCATTTATGGACTGGTGCAAGCCTCTCGGAGTTGGAATAAACGTTTTGATAGTGTGATCAAAGCATATGGTTTTATACAGAATTTTGGAGAAGCCTGTATTTACAAGAAAGTGAGTGGGAGCTCTGTAGCATTTCTGATATTATATGGATGACATATTATTGATTGGAAATGATATAGAATTTCTGGATAGCATAAAGGGATATTTGAATAAGAGTTTTTCAATGAAAGACCTCGGTGAAGCTGCTTATATATTGGGCATCAAGATCTATAGAGATAGATCAAGACGCTTAATTGGACTTTCACAAAGCACATACCTTGACAAAGTTTTGAAGAAGTTCAAAATGGATCAAGCAAGAAAGGGTTCTTGCCTGTGTTACAAGGTGTGAAGTTGAGTAAGACTCAATGCCCGACCACTGCGGAAGATAGAGAGAAAATGAAAGATGTTCCCTATGCTTCAGCCATAGGCTCTATCATGTATGCAATGCTGTGTACCAGACCTGGTGTGTGCCTTGCTATTAGTTTAGCAGGGAGGTACCAAAGTAATCCAGGAGTGGATCACTGGACAGCGGTTAAGAACATCCTGAAATACCTGAAAAGGACTAAGGATATGTTTCTCGTTTATGGAGGTGACAAAGAGCTCGTCGTAAATGGTTACGTCGATGCAAGCTTTGACACTGATCCGGACGATTATAAATTGCAAACCGGATACGTGTTTATATTGAATGGTGGAGCTGTCAGTTGGTGCAGTTCTAAACAAAGCGTCGTAGCGGGATCTACATGTGAAGCAGAGTACATAGCTGCTTCGAAAGCAGCAAATGAAGGAGTCTGGATGAAGAAGTTCATATCCGATCTAGGTGTCATACCTAGTGCATCGGGTCCAGTGAAAATCTTTTGTGACAATACTGGTGCAATTACTTTGGCAAAGATTTCACAAGAGAACCAAGCACATCAAGAGACGCTTCAACTCCATCCGGGATCAAGTCCAGGTGGGACACATAGAGATTTGCAAAATACATACGGATCTGAATGTTGCAGACCCGTTGACTAAGCCTCTTCCACGAGCAAAACATGATCAACACCAAGGCTCCATGGGTGTTAGAATCATTACTGTGTAATCTAGATTATTGACTCTAGTGGAAGTGGGAGACTGAAGGAAATATGCCCTAGAGGCAATAATAAAGTTATTACTTATTTCCTTATATCATGATAAATGTTTATTATTCATGCTAGAATTGTATTAACCGGAAACATGATACATGTGTGAATACATAGACAAACAGAGTGTCACTAGTATGCCTCTACTTGACTAGCTCGTTAATCAAAGATGGTTATGTTTCCTGGCCATAGACAAAGAGTTGTCATTTGATTAACGGGATCACATCATTAGGAGAATGGTGTGGTTGACTTGACCCATTCCGTTAGCTTAGCACTCGATCGTTTAGTATGTTGCTATTGATTTCTTCATGACTTATACATGTTCCTATGACTATAAGATTATGCAACTCCCGTTTACTGGAGGAACACTTTGTGTGCTACCAAACGTCACAATGTAACTGGGTGATTATAAAGGTGCCCTACAGGTGTCTCCGAAGGTACTTGTTGGATTGGCGTATTTCAAGATTAGGATTTGTTACTCCGATTGTCGGAGAGGTATCTCTGGGCCCACTTGGTAATGCACATCACTATAAGCCTTGCAAGCATTGCAACTAATGAGTTAGTTGCAGGATGATGTATTACGGAACAAGTAAAGAGACTTGCCAGTAACGAGATTGAACTAGGTATTGAGGTACCGACGATTGAATCTTGGGCAAGTAACATACCGATGACAAAGGGAACAATGTATGTTGTTATGCGGTTTGACCGATAAAGATCTTCGTAGAATATGTGGGAGCCAATATGAGCATCCAGGTTCCGCTATTGGTTATTGACCGGAGACATGTCTCGGTCATGTCTATATAGTTCTCGAACCCGTAGGGTCCGCACGCTTAAAGTTCGATGATGGTTATATTATGAGTTTATGTGTTTTGATGTACCGAAGGTAGTTTGTAGTCCCGGATGTGATCACGGACATGATGAGGAGTCTTGAAATGGTCGAGACGTAAAGATCGATATATTGGATGACTATGTTTGGACACCGGAATGGTTCTGGGAGGTTCTGGACATTTATCGAATCTGGGGTTACGGAACCCCCGGGAAGCTATTGGGCCTTATGGGCCTTAGTGGAAAGGAGAGAGGGAGTACAGGAGGTGGCGTGCAGCCCCCTTGCCCGAATCCGAATTGGGAAAGGGAAGGGGGCGGCGGCCCCCCTTCTCCTTCCTTCTCTCCACCTCCTCCTTCCCCCTTCTCCTACTTGGAATAGGAAGGGGGGCAAACCTACTTGGAGTAGGATTGCCCCCCTTGGGCGCGCCTCTCCCCTAGGACGGCCCTCTCCTCCTCCCCCTTTATATACAGAGGAGGGGGCACCCCATAGACAAAACAATTGATCCCTTGGATCTCTTAGCCGTGTGCGGTGCCCCCCTCCACCATAATCCACCTCGATATTATCGTAGCGGTGCTTAGGCGAAGCCCTGTGTCGGTAGAACATCATCATCGTCACCACACCGTCATGCTGACGGAACTCTCCCTCAAAGCTTGACTAGATCGGAGTTCGAGGGGCGTCATCGAGTTGAAGGTGTGCTGAACTCGAAGGTGTCGTACGTTCGGTACTTGATCGGTCGGATCGTGAACACATACGACTACATCAACCGTGTTGTGCTAACGCTTCCGCTTTCAGTCTATGAGGGTACGTGGACACACTCTCCCCTCTCGTTGCTATGCATCACTATGATCGTGCATGTGCGTAGGAATTTTTTTGAAATTACTACCTTCCCCAACACTTCATGCATGGCATTGAGCCAATCCGGATCTTCGAGCGCCTCATAGACCTTTCGGGGTTCAACACAAGAGACAAACGCGTGATGTTCACAATAGTTTGCCAATTTTCTACGAGTGCTTACCCCCTTTCGAATGCTTCCAAGCACATTTTTCATGAGATGGCCCTTGGTTTGTGAGCTTGGAAGCGATCTTGGCGGCACGACGCTCCAATTCCTCCTCGGGGGTGAGTTGAGGAGCGGTCACTTGATCATCTTGAGCGTCGTCTTGAGCTTGTCCTTGATGTTGAGGTTGCTCTTGATCTTGAACTTGCTCGAAGGAGAGAACTTGACCTTGGGCATCACTTGGAGATATGACACCATCTTGAGATAGGTTTTGCCCTTGGTCTTGTTCATGAGGTTGAGGGCCTTCACTTTGTTCTTCGGAAGCGTGTGGGCCTTGGGTTGGTGATGGCTCCACTTGAGTGGAGCATTGTCCTTCTCCTTCGGCCACAAGGGGTTCCTCTATGGGTAGGATAAAACCAACTCCCATTCTTCTTATGGCTTGGGGAGGAATTTCATCACCTACATCACAAGTGCCACTTTGCTCCACTTGGGAGCCGTTATTCTCATCAAACTCCACGTTACACCTCTCCTCAATAAGTCCCGTGGACTTACTAAGGACACGGTAAGCATGAGAGTTTGTAGCATAACCAACAAATTTGCCCTCATAAGCTCTAGCCTCAAATTTAGACAACCGAACACCTTTCTTGAGAATTAAACACTTACACACGAACACCCGGAAGTACTTGAGGTTGGGCTTGTTACCGGTGAGAATCTCATATGGAGTCTTGTTCAAGCCTTTGCAAAGATAGAGCCGATTAGACGCATGACATGCAGTGTTGATGGCTTCGGCCCAAAAGTTGTATGGAGACTTGAACTATGCCATCATGGTCCTTGCCGCATCCATCAACGTCCGGTTCTTCCTCTCCGCTACACCATTTTGTTGAGGGGTTTATGGTGCGGAATATTGATGCTTGATCCCCTCATCACTCAGAAACTCATCCAGGGTGTAGTTCTTGAACTCAGTGCCGTTGTCGCTTCTTATTGTCAAGATCTTTGCATTGTGTTGTCGTTGGGCTTCATTTGCAAAGGCAATGACGGTTTGTTGGGTCTCGCTCTTCCTCTTGAAGAAGTATACCCAAGTGTATCTTGAATAATCATCCACAATCACCAAGCAATACTTTCTACCCCCAAGACTATCAAAGGATGGAGGCCCAAACAGATCCAAGTGAAGGAGCTCCAAAGGCCTCTTCTACTAGATGATAGTCGTGGGAGGGTGAGCCTTTTCATGAAGCTTTCCTTCGATACAAGCACTACAAGCACGATCTTTAGCAAAATTAACATTTGTTAGTCCACGGACATGGTCCCCCTTGAGAAGACTTTGCAAAGATCTCATATTGACATGGGCTAAACGACGGTGCCAAAGCCATCCCACGTCAACTTTAGCCATTAGGCATGTCGCGGTCTTAGTGGGTCGCTCCGAAAAGTTAATCACATAGAGACCATTCTCGACATGCCCAACAAAGGCTGCTTTAAGAGTCTTGCTCCACAAGAGGGCCACGGTATCAACATCAAAGAAAGCGGCAAAGCCCATGAGTGCAAGTTGACGAACGGAAAGTAAATTGTATGCAAGGGACTCAACAAGCATGACCTTATCGATCGTGAGATCATGAGAAATGACAACCTTGTCAAGCCCCAATACCTTAGAGGACGAGGCATCACCCCACTCGACATTGGTGGGCATAGATGGAATCTTGCGAACATCCACCACCAAGTCCTTGCTTCCGGTCATATGATTAGTGGCTCCACTATCGAGCAACCATGATCCTCCACCGGAAGCAAACACCTACAAGAGATCAATGCTTGGTTTTAGGTACCCATTTTGTAATGGGTCCTTTGATGTTAGTAACAAGGGTCTTAGGAACCCAAATAGACCATTCAATGTACTCATAAGGAGAACCAACAAATTTGGCATAAACATGCCCATCACTAGCACGGCACAACACATAAGAAGGGTTAAAGTCGCTGGCTTTGTTGGGAAGGGAAGTGTTGCCCTTCTTGGCATCACTACCCTTCACGGTGTTCTTCTTCTTCTCCTTAGTAGCACCCTCTCCCTCCTTCACAAAGGTTTACTTGAGAGGGGGAGGTCGTTTGGCCTTATCATTCTTCTTCTTGTTCTTGGAATTGGGCGCTGATACGTCTCCGTCGTATCTACTTTTCCAAACACTTTTGCCCTTGTTTTGGGCTCTAACTTGCATGATTTGAATGGAACGAACACGGTCTGGCGCTGTTTTCAGTAGACTTTCCATGGTGTTATTTATGTGCAGAAACAAAAGTTGTCAGAATGACCTGAAACTCCACGGAACATCTTTTTGGAAAATATTAAAAATACTGGAAGAAAAATCCACGTCGGGGCCCACACCTGTCCAGAGGGTGGGGGCGCCTCACCTCGTGGGCCCCCGACGCCCACCGACCTCAACTCCAACTCCATATATTCACTTTCGGGAGAAAAAATCAGAGAGAAGGATTCATCGCGTTTTACGATCTGAAGCCGCCGCCAAGCCCTAAAACCTCTCGGAGGGCTGATCTCGAGTCCGCTCGGGGCCCGGAGAGGGGAATCGTCGCCGTCGTCATCATCAACAATCCTCCATCACCAATTTCATGATGCTCACCGCCGTGCGTGAGTAATTCCATCGTGAGGCTTGCTGGACGGTGATGGGTTGGATGAGATCTATCATGTAATCGAGTTAGTTTTGTTAGGGTTTGATCCCTAGTATCCACTATGTTCTGAGATTGATGTTGCTATGACTTTGCTATGCTTAATGCTTGTCACTAGGGCCCGAGTGCCATGATTTCAGATCTGAACCTATTATGTTTTCATGCATATATGTTTTTGATCTTATCTTGCAAGTCTATAGTCACCTACTATGTGTTATGATCGGATACCCCGAAGTGACAATAATTGGGACCACTCCCGGTGATGACCATAGTTTGAGGAGTTCATGTATTCACTATGTGTTAATGCTTTGTTCCGGTACTCTATTAAAAGGAGGCCTTAATATCCCTTAGTTTCCGTTAGGACCCCGCTGCCACAGGAGGGTAGGACAAAAGATGTCATGCAAGTTCTTTTCCATAAGCATGTATGACTATATTCGGAATACATGCCTACATTACATTGATGAATTGGAGCTAGTTCTGTGTCACCCAATGTTATGATTATTACATGATGAACCGCATTCGGCATAATTCTCCATCACCGATCCAATGCCTACGACCTTTTCACATATTGTTCTCCGCTTATTTACTTTTCCGTTGCTACTGTTACAATCACTACAAAATACCAAAAATATTACTTTTGCTACCATTACCGTTACCACTACTATCATATTATTTTTCTACTAAATACTTTGCTACAGATACTAAGTTATCCAGGTGTGGATTTGACAACTCAACTGCTAATACTTGAGAATATTCTTTGGCTCCCCTTGTGTCGAATCAATAAATTTGGGTTGAATAGTTGAATACTCTACCCTCGAAAACTGTTGCGATCCCCTATACTTGTGGGTTACCAAGACTATTCTCTGGCGCCGTTGCCGGGGAGCATAGCTCTATTCTTTGAGTCACTTGGGATTTATATCTGCTGGTCAATGTCGGTGTCAAAACCGGCGGATCTCGGGTAGGGGGCCCCAAACTGTGCGTCTAAGACGGATGGTAACAGGAGGCAGGGGACACAATGTTTACCCAGGTTCGGGACCTATCGATGGAGGTAATACCCTACTTCCTGCTTGATTGATCTTGATGATATGAGTATTACAAGAGCTGATCTACCACGAGATCATAGAGGCTAAACCCTAGAAGCTGGCCTATGGTATGTTGTTGTTGTCCTACGGACTAAACCCTCCGGTTTATATAGACACCGGAGGGGGCTTGGGTTACACAGAGTCGGTTATAAGGGAGGAGATCTACATATCCATATCGCCAAGCTTTCCTTCCACGCCAAGGAGAGTTCCATCCGGACACGGGATGAAGTCTTCAATCTTGTATCTTCATAGTCCAACAGTCCAGCCAAAGGACTCCCTCAGTAGCCCCTGAACCAGGCTTCAATGACGATGAGTCCGGCGCGCGGATTGTCTTCGGCATTGCAATGCGGGTTCCTCCTCTGAATACTCCATAGAAGATTTTGAACACAAGGATAGTGTCCGGCTCTGCAAAACAAATTCCACATACCACCGTAGAGAGAATAACATTTCCACAAATCTAATCTGCTGACGCATTTTGCAGCATGACATCACACCACGGCCCGATCATTATTCGAACCGTCTTTCACAACCAGCCACAACACGTATTGCGAGGCGGTTTCCTTGGCACGTCTTGTCGAAGCGGAGATCGTGTCCCCTTATCACGGGATTCTCATCAATAAGGGTGTGGGTAACCCAACCGCGCCATCAATTACAAAGCTTGGGGAATAAGAGGTTTTACCAGGCAAGTGGGAATGCGCAAAATCCCTGCTGCCTTTATAAGGGGATAAGGACTCCCTTTCACACCCATGCTTTCTACTTCCCGATTCATTCCCTTCCGCTCAAGCTCCAGTGCCCAAGCGTTCGTCTTCTCTGCCCACAAAAGGTCTTCCGAAGATGTCCAGATCCGGAGCAGGAGGCAAATGGACGGCCTCTACCGTCCGAGAGAAGGATATCAAAAAGCTTCGGGAGGCCGGGTACCTGGCCAAGAAAATCATCCACCGTCTCCCGACAGCAGGACAGATCGTCCCTACTCCGGAACCCCACGAGAGGGTTGTATTCCTCCATCACTTTGTCCGCGGGCTAGGGTTTCCCCTCCACCCGTTCGTTCGCGGCATCATGTATTATTATGGGATCGATCTTCACGATCTGTCCCCTAATTCCTTCCTCAACATCTCGACATTCATTGTCGGTATGCGGCTTTTCTCCGCATTTCGCCCTTTACGGTTTATGGCTGAAGATTTTTAATGTGAAGCCCAAGGTGGTGGGCGGCGAGCACGCTGAGTGCAGGGGCGCCATGGTGAGCAAGATGCCCAACGTCATATGGCCATCGGGAACCTTTAATGATTCTGTCAAGGAGTGGCAACAGTAGTGGTTTTATATCACTGAGCCGCGCGGCACAGAGTGGGCCGCCTCTCTTGAGTTCCGATCCGGCGCCCCCCTGCAACTTACATCCTGGGTCAAGAAAGGCCTGGACTGGTCCTCGTCCGACGAACTGTCGGTGCTCCAGACGCATGTTGAAGATATGGAAGACAAGAACATTGAACTTGTCAATGTGGTCCAGGTGATGTTAGTTCGCCGGATATTGCCTTGTCAGCACCAGACTTGCAATTTATGGGAATTCGATCCGGCCAGGCACCAAACCTTGTGAGAGCTTTTCGGCTCCTTGCACAAGGATATTTGGAAGGTGCTTTTCAAGTCCAGCAAATCATGGCCGAACTCCACCGAGAACCGCGGGTACCAACTGTCCTGCCCTGCAAGTTCAGCAAGTCATCAAACTTTTCTATCCCCGTAACCCAAAGGAAGCGCTTAACGTTATACAACTCTCCCAGGGCTGGACGAAGAAGGCGGAGCAGATCCATTGTCCGGCACCGCTGCCCGAAGAACCGGCCGTCCCACTTCTAACGAAGATGCTGGTCCCGGCGCCTTACAAGGTGCCGAAGAAGACGGCCGAGAAGGAGGCCAAAAATATCCGGGGTGGCCTTCGTCGCGGCGGCACTTCGGACACCATATCCGAAGTCTCTGATGCCTGTTCCGCCTCCGAAGAGGAGGAGGAGGAGGAGGAAGATGAATCCCCTGCGAGGGGAAGAAAGAAGAGGATGGCCTCCGTGCACTTGGAGGCCGAGCTGCCGAAAAGGGGAAAGGTTCCTCTTTCGGAGGAGTCCACTGCCACCGCCGACAGCGGCCCGGCATGGGATCCCAGGGCCCAGCCCCTGATGAACTCGTAAGTATATAAAATCCGAGTATGTTTTAGGCGTCCGGACTTATCATGGAATAGTATTTGAACCTAAGCCATATTTTTTGTAGTCCGGCGGGTTCTCGTACCAAACAATCCTCATTAGAGGACTTGCTGAGCTCAAATGCTATGGAGAGCGGGACGCCCCCAAAGGCCCCTTCCTCCAAACAGGTGCATAACACTGAGGCTTCGTCCCAGAAGGACCCCGGCCAAGGAGGAAAGGGAAAAACCGTGAAGGTGGCGCCTGGAGGTCAAACCTCAGGGGCTGGACATGTGGGGGAAAAGATTCCCATGGGAGCTGACGGCGGGGGCCATCCTGAGTTCGGCTCCCAGCCGGATGCGATTCCGGAGATCTATACGGCTCCAGAATCAAGCAGGCAGCCTCCCTCGGCTGGAGGGGGCGTGCCTGTTCCATCGCGACCTCTGTCCAACTAGAAGTGTCGGATGCTTTGTTGGTGGCGTTGAAAAACGCCTCCATCGTTGATGAACACCGTGCCCTTATGGGTGCGGTGATTGAGAAGATTCAGTCAACTGAGAGTGGACTAAACGAAGCCTGTATCAGCCTTATAAGAGGCTTTGAGGTATGTTTTATGAGTTTTCGAAGAGTGTCATAGTATAGATAGTAGCCCCTGATACACTGTTCGGTGAAAGAAAGAATCGGACAGGGGATCGAATTTATGATCGCAGGAAGACTCATTGAATGATATCGATTTATCTTCTTTTATAAGCAGGCGTCTGTAGCGGCTGATGCCTCTCGTACTGCAGAGATCTCCGGACTGAATGAAAGTCTGGAGCAGGCCAAAGAAGAACTTGGCCAACTGAGAATGCAGTTGAGAGATAAACCAGCTATGCACAAGCCTTGCTCGCGTTTATTGCAAATGAATTTTCAGTATGAAATAAGCTTCATGATTTGTGCTAGGGATTGTGATCGAAGTTGAGGCCCTTAAAAAGGCCGTGGCCGAGGCCGAGAAAAAGGCAGCCATAGAGCAGGATCTTCATGAGAAGCACGAGGCCAGGGTTATTAAAGCTGAGCCGGAGCTGCAAGAGGCCGTAAGGAAATGTGAGACCTTGGAGCAGAGTTTATCGGAGAAAGAATCCGAACTCACCAAGGCGCATCAGGCCACGAGCGATGCCCGAGGGGAGACCCAAAGCGCCCTGCAAGGGATCCAAGAGGCGAGAAATATCGCGGCGGGTAAGGCTTTTTCCATGTAAAGCAAGTATTTGAGGGTAAAACTTTGTTTCTAATTTTGAATCCAGATTTCTCAGGGGTATTTGCCGAGCTACCTCGCAGCATATCGGATGCCGCCCAATTCTATCAAGCCGAAGAAAGGAACACTGCAGATAAGCTCTTCTGGTCGCAGTATTTGGCACCTAATTATCCGGTGCCTTTTACCGATCAACTGAAACAGCTGATCGAACTGCATAAGGCGGCGGAACTAGCCATGAAAGATTTGGTTATCCGGCTATGGCCTGCCGAGCCAATTCCAAGCAGCTACTTCGGGCTCGTGAAGCGGCTTGTAAGCGCTTGCCCTCGACTTGACGTCATCAAGCGGTCGATCTGCATAGAAGGTGCCCGAATGGCCTTCGCCCGCGCAAAGGTGCACTAGGGGAAGATGGATGCTGAAAAGCTGATGACCGAAGGACCGCCAGAGGGGAAGGAGCACCGCAAGCCTGAATTGTATTATGAGAGTGTCCGGAAAGGATCCTACCTTGCAGCGGACTATGTACCAAGGACATTATATTCCCAAGAATGCAAATCATGTTGTCCTTTGTAATGTTTGAACAAGGTCATTGATTTGTTGCCTATCATATAAAAGTTTACCCTCCTGTGCGGCCGTTTTATATGTTAAACCTGAGAGTTGGCTAGTCGTCGGCTTCTGCTCCCACGTAAGAAGTACGGGGGTGTTCGGGATAAACCTGAGCACTCTTTATCCTAGTTTTGGGTCCTTCGAAGGAGGCACTTAGCACAATGAACCAGGCAATCGGACTATAAGGCTTGATCACTCTCACTTAGCCATAGGAGCTTTAGTATGGTAGGCGCAGCCCCTGGTGTTCGGAAGGCCATACTAGGGGCTCTATAAGCACCTGACCGGGAAAAAACCGATCCATCGCACGCTGCATTGGTTATGGCATTATGCGGGAGAAATCCTTAAATATTTTGTGACCTCTCGAACAGCTGACCAGCTCTCGCCGTATCATGACAGTCAGTTTTCGGCTTTCTCTACTGAGGTGCTTGTCCGGAAGAACCAGGACACAATCGCCGAATGATTGATGCCCATCTTGCGCACTATGTCCTGGTAAAGAAGATTTAGACTACGGCCTCCATCCATAAGGACTCGAGTGAGGTGGAACCCGTCTATTATTGGGTCGAGGACTAGTGTGGTTGGATTGCCATGATTGGCGTTAACCGGACGATCCGTGCAGTTGAAGGTGACCGGCCCTAGTTTATAGTGTGGGACGACTAGTTCCGTTAAGTCGGCATCCCTAAGGGTGCGCATCCGGTCCGAGTTGGTAATTTGGGTGGTATTTACCACATTCACCGATTGAATATGCGGGGGAAACTTCTTTTGCCTTCCCGTGTTCGGTGATCTGGGATCTTCGTCGCCGTCATCGCTTTGGGACCCCCCTTCTCCATTTTTGGCGCTTGCCCTGCCGTGTTGTTTGAAGACCCAGCATTCTCTGTTGGTATGGGTGGCTGGCGCTCCTGGGGTGCCATGAATTTGGCATTGGCGATCGAGTATGCGGTCCAAACTGGATGGACACGAATTATTATTTTTAGTGGCCCTTTCCGCTGACCGGACTTTGAACCCCTGAACCCGGCATTGACTGCCGTATCTTTGGCGTTTTCACCATATTTGCGGCGCTTGTGTTTGTTGGGTCATGGTTCGCCGTTGCTATCCCAGGCCTTTGATGTGCCAGGTTTGCTTGCTGTATTGTTACTACGAGCCAACCAGCTATCTTCGCCCGTGCAAAAGCAAGTCATAAGTGTCGTGAGGGCTGCCATGGATTTTGGCTTCTCTTGACCGAGGTGCCGGGCAAGCCATTCGTCACGGATGTTATGTTTAAATGCCACTAAGGCCTCTGCATCCGGACAGTCGACAATTTGGTATTTCTTAGTTAAGAACCGGGTCCAGAATTTCCTGGCCGATTCCCCTGGCTGCTGAGTTATATGACTTAAATTGTTAGCATCCGCGATCGCTTTATAAGTGCCCTGGAAGTTGTCCAAAAATGCATATGCCAGGCTCTCCCAATTTCCGATGGAGTTTGCCGGCAAGGTATTAAGCCAATGCCGAGCCGGCCCTTTGAGTTTTAGCGGGAGATACTTGATGGCATGTAGGTCATCCCCGTGGGCCATGTGAATGTGGAGGAAGAAGTCTTCTATCCATACCGCGGGGTCTGTAGTACCATCATATGATTCAATGTTTACGAGTTTAAACCCTTCTGGGAATTCGTGATCCATTACTTCATCAGTGAAGCATAGGGGGTGTGCGGCGCCTCTGTGCCAGGCTATATCACGACGCAATTCATATGAGTCTTGTCTGCTGTGTTCGGCCCGGCCGGATTTGTTTTTAGTGTATCCGGTGTGACGATCATCGTCACGTGTTGGGGCGTGACCCCGTGATCCGTAGATCGACCTTGCATGTTTTGTTTTGTTTTCCAATACGTCTCGCAGGTCCCGCGTGTTGCCCCGGGCCTTGGTATTTTTGTTTGAATGGCGGCGGGGTGCGGGCTGGACCTCGGGCTGAAATGCCTCTCTGTCTCGGCCACGAGGTGGCCGATCAGCCGCATCATACGCTGGTGATGTGGGTTTCAATGCTTCCTCCTCGAGTTGAGATAGCAACCTGCGCTTTGGGTAACTCTTGGTTGGGCGCTCGAGTTCGTATTCCTCGGCTGCCAGGACTTCAGTCCATCTATCCGCTAGCAGATCTTGATCAGCTCGAAGCTGTTGTTGCTTTTTCTTCAGGCTGTTTGCTTTGGCTATAAGCCGGCGCTTGAAGCGCTCCTGCTCGACGGGATCCTCAGGCACGATAAATTCTTTGTCGCCGAGGCTCACTTCGTCTTCGGAGAGAGGCATGTAATTGTCATGATCTGATTCTCCGTTTGCTGCCTGTTCCGGAGGGCTAGCTGGTTCATCCTCCTGCTCGAGGTCTGGCTGGAGGGGATTATCATCGTCTTCAGCACTATCCGGAGCGTTATTGTCTCTTGTGCCGGTATCGCTGCTTTTGCTATGGCGAGACTTAGAGCGGCGCCGCTGACATCGCTGCTTGGGTTGCTTCTTGGAGGGATTATCCTCCATTGTCTTATCGCCATCCCCTTCTTTGGGGGTGTCCACCATGTATATGTCATACGATGAGGTGGCAGTCCAGCGCCCTGTGGGCAGTGGTTCCTATTCGTCTCTTGCATCGTCGTCCATACCGTCGATGTCTTCGGAGACGAAGTCGAGCATGTCGGTTAAATCGTCGACAGTGGCTACTATAAATCGTCGACAGTGGGTGGTGGGTAGGGTGCGAATTTCTTCGTCGTCCGCATCCCATTCTAGCCGGACATAGTTCGACCAAGGGTCTCCCAACAGGGAGAGAGACTTCAACGAGTTTAGTACGTCGCCAAAAGGCGAGTGGTGAAAGATATCTGTGGAGGTAAACTCCATGATCGGTGCCCAATCGGTTTTGATGGGCACAGACGCAAGCGGCTCGGAGTCTGTGGCCGGGGACGAATCCAACGGTTCGGCAACACGGGTCTCGTAGGAGGTGAAGTCAGTATTCGGCGCTATCGCCACTGAGTGTGCAGCCTCCGTGGCGGGGTCCATCCACCCGTCCACAGATGGCGCAATTTGTTCCGGATTGAGGGCCGGATTAGTTGCAGGTGTGATCTCCCGAACATTGTCCGACGGCAGAGCTAAATCATGCTCATCGTGATTGTGCGGCGCACCTGACATGGGCTCGAATCCGCCAAAGATCAAGTCTCCGCGGATGTCGGCAGTGTAGTTCAAGTTTCCAAATCTGACCGATGGCGGGCGTAGCCTTGATCTGCTCGGATGGCCAAGCGAATTGGCCCGCAGTACGAAGCCGCCGAATACGAAGATCTGTCCGGGGAGGAAAACCTCACCCTGGATCGCATCGTTGCCGATGATCGAAGGAACCATCAAGCCTTATGGTAACGACACAGTGGAACTCTCAATGAAAGCACCAATGTCGGTGTCAAAACCGGCGGATCTCGGGTAGGGGGTCCCGAACTGTGCGTCTAAGGCGGATGGTAACAGGAGGCGGGGGACACAATGTTTACCTGTGGGCCCTCTCTATGGAGGTAATACCCTACTTCCTGCTTGATTGATCTTGATGATATGAGTATTACAAGAGTTGATCTACCACGAGATCGTAGAGGCTAAACCCTAGAAGCTAGCCTATGGTATGATTGTTGTTGTCCTACGGACTAAACCCTCCAGTTTATATGGACACCGGAGGGGGATAGGGTTACACAGAGTCGGTTATAAGGGAGGAGATCTACGTATCCGTATCACTAAGCTTGCCTTCCACGCCAAGGAGAGTTCCATCCGGACACGGGACGAAGTCTTCAATCTTGTATCTTCATAGTCCAACAGTCCGGCCAAAGGATATAGTCCGGCTGTCGAGGACACCCTAATCGAGGACTCCCTCAGTCACTATGAAAAACTTGGAAGACGCTAAGACAACAATTTATCCCTCAACTACGAGGGGAGGTAAGGAACTGCCATCTAGCTCTGCACTTGATTCACCTTCCATTTTGAGTAAGCTTGCGACACCTAAACCTGCTTACGCTATTAGTTCTAATATGTGCATGTTATTGATGATGCCACTTCGCTATGCATGATACTTATGATGAAATTACATCTATGCTTGATACTACTGTGCCACTTGGTGAATTTCTTGATGAACAACTTGCTAGGGTTAGAGAGAATGAAATTATTGAAGCTGATAACATTGATGAAAGTGATGATGAAGACTCTCCCACTAATAAATATGAACCACTGTTATCCACGAGGGTTATGTTTTTGAAAAAGAAGCTGCTATAGCTATTTTAGCTTGCAAAGATAGATCTGAGCTGAAGAGGTTATTAGCTAAATGGAAGCATCAATCTCTTAATGCTAGAATGAAACCTGACCTTGCTTTTGCTACTTCACCTATCTATGTTACTGCTAAGTATTATGAATTCTCTTATGATCCTGATATAATTACTTTGGTTGAATCTGATCCTTTTCATGGCTATGAATCTGAAACTGTTGTGGCACATCTTACTAAATTAAATGATATAGCCACGCTGTTCACTAATGATGAGAGAACCCGCTACTTTTATATCCTTAAAATGTTTCCGTTCTCATTAAAGGGTGATGCTAAGATATGGTTTAATTCTATTGATCCTGGTTGTGTGCGTAGTCTCTAGGATATGATTTATTACTTCTCTGCTAAATATTTCCCTGCTCATACGAAACAAGCTGCTTTAAGGGAAATATATAATTTTGTGCAAATTGAAAAAGAGAGTCTCCCACAAGCTTGGGGAGGCTTCTCGATTATAATGCTTTGCTGATCATCCTCTTAAGAAAAATGAAATACTTGATATCTATACCTACTAACAAAGTAAGGTGCGTTTCTCCAAAAATTTAATCCGTTCATCCATATTATTATTTAGATCTTTTATTATCCGAGGTGGTAATAATTTTATGTGCACAATCATTCTTCTTTTTTGAGGAAAGAAGCCACTTTATTGATCAAATTCCACAGAAGGTGGGATACAAACTGGATCATGTGGCTGGCCAAGCCAAACATGATGCCCCGAAGCTAGGTTTCTAGCAAATTTTGCTAACCTATGAGCTTCAACATTAACAGTACGACTTTCAAAAATAAAGTTACAAGAAAAGGGGGCCGATCTAGCCTTTATCTCATTAATGATTGCTCCGTGGAGACCATTGCTGCCCTTCGTAATGTCTTCCACCACCTGCTTGCAGTCGGAAGAGATGATGAATCTTTGGAGATGAAGATCTTCAACAAGAAATATAGCTTCCCGGCAGGCTATCGCCTCCAACGTCGCTGGATCACTGACTCCATACACAACTAGCGTTGAGCTTCCCAAAAAGTTGCCCTGGCTGTCCCTGCAGACCGCTGCTGCCGATCCACCTCTTTGGGCGCGTACACCCGTGTCCACGTGAATCTTAGCAAAATTTGCCGGAGGAGCTCTTGGTCGAGTAATGGTTCCTGATTGCACATTAGCCACTCTGCGCTGTGTTGGCTGTTCGGACCGCAAGACGTTCAAGTCTGCAATAAATCGAGAGATGAAAGATTGTATTGCATGTGGGGATTGAAATATAGCTTCATGGATGTCTTTCCTCCTAGAAGACCAGATTGCCCAAAGGGTAACTGCAGTTAGCACGAACTGATCATGCGATAATGTTTCTAGTCTTTTATAATGGACTAACCGATGCTTCAGAGATTACGGATAGTTGTGATGGTTACATTTTCAGGAAAGAACACGGATGAAGCTGAAATTCTATTGAATAATATGTTGACAAATGAAAATAATTGGACACTTCACGAGCCAATTCTTGAGCCTATTCCTAAACCAACTCCGAAGAAGAGAGGTGTTCTATTTCTCAATCCCGAAGATATGCAAGAGGCAAAGCAATCTATGAAAGAAAAGGGTATTAAAGCTGAAGATGTTAAGAATTTACCTCCTATTGAAGAAATACATGGTCTTAATTTACCGCATGTTGAAGAAACTTATGATCTTAATCCTTCACCTATTGAAGAAACTCATGGTCTTGATAACCCGACATAGGTAGTAAAGGTAAATTATTTCTATAGATTTGATGAAGGTGATATTCCTCACTATAAGTCTGCTAGACAATGCTTAGAAGAGTTTGATAATTTTATTGTCAAACAAGAAAACTTCAATGCTTATTTTGGTAGACAATTTAAATACAATTCCGATACGCTTGAACACTTGAGTAATTACATGGCTAATGTTAAAGGCGAACTTAAACTCATTAGTAAACATGCTTCTATGGTTACCACTCAAGTAGAACAAGTACTTAAAGCTCAAAATGATTTGCTCAATGAATTGAATAGTAAGAAAAATGATTATGTTGTTAGAGTGGCTACTAGAACTGGTAAGATGACTCAGGAACCTCTGTATCCTAAAGGCCATCCTAAAGAGAATTGAGCAAGATTCTCAGAGAAATAATATAGATGCACCTAGCTCTTCTAAAAAGAAGAAAAAGAAAAATGATAGGACTTTGCATGCTTCTAGTGAACCTATTGCTGAAACACCTGAGAATCCAAATGATATTTCTATTTCTGATGCTGAAACACAATCTGGTAATGAACATGAATCTAATGAAAATGTTAATGATAATGTTCATGATGATGCTCAACCTAGCAACGATAATGACGTAGAAATTGAACCTGTTGTTGATCTTGATAACCCACAATCAAAGAATCAACATTATGATAAGAGAGACTTTGTTGCTAGGAAGCACGGCAAGGAAAGAGAACCTTGGGTTCAGAAACCCATGCCTTTTCCTCCCAAACCATCCAAGAAAAAGGATGATGAGGATTTTGAGCGCTTTGCTGAAATGATTAGACCTATCTTTTTGCGTATGCGATTAAATGATATGCTCAAAATGAAACCTTATGCTAAGTATATGAAAGAAATTGTTACAAATAAAAGAAAGATACCGGAAGCTGAGATTTCCACCATGCTTGCTAATTATACTTTTAAGGGTGGAATACCAAAGAAACTTGGAGATCCAGGAGTACCTACTATACCATGCTCCATTAAAAAAACTATGTTAAAACTGCTTTATGTGATCTTGGAGACGGTGTTAGTGTTATGCCTCTCTCTTTATATCATAGACTTGATTTGAATAAGTTGACACCTACTGAAATATCTTTGCAAATGGCTGATAAATCATCTGCTATACCTGTCGGTATTTGTGAGGATGTGCCTGTTGTGGTTGCAAACGTTACTATTTTAACGGACTTTGTTATTCTTGATATTCCCAAGGACGATAGCATGTCTATTATTCTTGGGAGACCTTTTCTGAATACTGCAGGGGCTATTATTGATTGCAACAAAGGCAATGTCACTTTTCATGTTAATGGTAATGAGCATACGGTACACTTTCTGAGGAAACAACCTCAAGTCCACAGTATCAATTCTATTGGAAAAATTCCATCGATTATTTTTGAAGGTTTTGAATTTGCTCTTCCTACGGTCAAGAAGAAATATGATATTCTTATTATTAGGGATGTGCATATCCCCGTTGAGGTAACATATTGTCATTCGAAATTTCTCCGGTTCCATGTTATTCAGAATGAGTTTGTTAACAAGACCTGATCAACCTTGTTAGTGGATTCCTTTTGATGAGCATGAGATGGATGAAACTAGAAGGCACAACCTTCTGTACCCTCTTTCTATTTTCTGTTATTTATTTGAAATAAAGTAAAAATAGTATTTTACATGCATTTCTGATTTATCCATGCAATATAAAAATACCCCGAAAATAGAAGTTCTCCAAATGCCCTGAAAATGGAATATGATTTTTTCTGGAATATTTGAGAATATCTGGCACTGAGAACACAGCAGGAGGGGCAAGCACCTGTCCATGAGGGTGGAGGGCGTGCCCTAGCCCCCTGGGCGCGCCCCCTTCCTCGTGGGCCCACGGTGGCTCCCCTCCACTTATTCCTACACCCACACACTTCTCTTCCTCCCAAAAAAATCACCATACAGCTCAAGCACGAGTTCTATCTCATTTTGCTATGATTTTCGATCTCCTTGCTCAAAGCACCTCTCACAAAACTGCTTGGGGAGATTGTTCCTTGGTATGTGACTCCTCCATTGGTCCAATTAGTTTTTGTTCTAGTGTTTTATTCATTGCAAATTTGTGCTGCCTAGGTGACCATGTTCTTGAGCATGCATGTCAAATTTATATGGTTCCAAGTAGTTCTAATGCTTGATATAGGCTCTAGGCACTTGTAGGAGTAGTTGCTATCAATCTTGTTAAGCTTGGTTCACTTTTAAAGTTACTAAAAATTTCAAAAAAAAATCAGAGGAAGAAATATGCTTAGGAAAATGTACCAAGGTGGTTCTTCAAGGAAGCAAGGACCCAGGCTTGCAATGTGTGATGCTGACGATGAGCCACCAAGGGACGCTCCAGTGCGGCCTTGGAATGGCCTTCGGAAAACTTTATGGATCAAGCGGGAATCAGGGAAGAATTTAACGCATCACTACAAAAAAATACACTTCCGTGACGATACGTGTTTGTCACAGTAGGTCACGTTTTTTGTCATGCATGTACATCCATGACAAATTTCTGACAGAATCAAGATAGTCGGACTGTCTTTGTCGTAGAAGTGTTCCATGACATTACCAAAATTATCATCACGAAGTGTCCACTTCCATGACGATAAATCGCGCGTCCTGAAGTGCTTTCGTCAAGGGTGACCGACACGTGGCATCCACCGTAACGAACGCCGTTAAGCTATCGGGTCGGATTTTGGATCCGATAACCCGTTAACGACTCGACCAATACCGATTTTCCGTGTAAAATTCTCATTGGCCTTTAGTTGGGCGGCCCATTATGGTCTGCAGAATCTTGTGGGCCTTTAGCTGGACCAGCCCAAAAGTGGCCCACAAAGTTTAAATGGGCCGGCCCAACCGAAGGCCCATAAGATTTAGCAGACCATAATGGGCCGGCCCAGCTAAAGGCCCACAAAATTTAGCGGACCATAATGGGCCGGCCCAGCTAAAGGTCCACAAGATTTTGCGAACCACAATGGGCCGGACCAGCTAAAGGCCCACAAGATTTTGCAGACCATAATGGGCCGGCCCAGCTAAAGGCCCAACATTCTCTGTCAAATCGGCCCGTCAACGGCCTGGTCTAAACTTGTTATCAATGCGGCCCATGGTCACTTCTGGCCCGTTAACAGTCTGCTAAGTAATTGGGCCGAATTATGGCCCGGTGTATTTCCGGCCTGTTAAAGGTTCGGCTTCATTTGGGCCCATTTACAGGCCATCAAAACTTTCGGCCCATAAACGACCGTGAAGGATTTGGGTCATATTCGCCATGTCGTCATTCGACTGTTAGAGGCCCACTAAATATTTGGGCCACTTTTGGCATGTTGTCATTTAAACTTGTTAACGCGGACGTAAACCATGGGCCATATGTGGCCCAACGCCATATCGGGCCCATTAACGGCCCATATAAAATAGCGATATTCTAGCCCGACGAAGTTCCGGCTGTTAAAGGCTCGTGTATTAGGTCGGCGCATTCTGACCCGTCAATTTAAATCTGTCAAATATCCACATCGTAAATGGGCCACCATTTCGGCCTGCTAAGTCCGATGGGTTATTTGGCACAACGAGGCCCAATCTCACTTCGGTCTATTAAAGGCCCATGTTTTTATGGGCTCGAGATATTTACACTGTAAGCGGCCTATTATTCTTGAGGGCCCAAATTATGTTTAGGCTGTTAAAGGCCCACTATGGGCACAGAGCCTACGAGAAAAATTTGAAAGCTTATGCTAATTTAAGCCCAGATATTTTAGTGGGCTACATGCCAATTTCGCCCGTAATCGTTTTAGCCCAATTGGAATGGGCCCGGCGAATGTTGGCATGTTGGGCTCCTCTGAAGCTTTCGGCCGAATACATTACTAAGATAAACCTACACTATACAAAAATAGCGTCGTAATTCTTGCAGACTGTGGCGAGCATCGTAAATGTTGTATCACAACAAAATAAATTCCAATCATACAACAAAGTGCTGTTGGCATAAAGTTCTGATCCTTCGGATAAAAGCACCATCGGATGTATAGAAGCACAGATCATTTGACACGAGTGCTAATGTTTCAGTGTAGAATCGATGGAGCAACACGATCTCCACCTTTTTCCGCCATTGCTCTTCAACAACGGCGAATGTCCGATAGTCCGGTTTCAAAACCATTCATATC